>LR738711.1:635051888-635080719 GCA_902687465.1 Secale cereale | reverse complement strand
CGGGGGAAGCGGCCCGATCTCGATTGGATCGGGTGAGGGAGAGAGAGAAGTGGGGATTGTATTCGTTTGCCAAGGGGTCCAGTAGGGGGTCTCTGTTTCCCTTTTTTATTTTTATATTGATTTTTATTTTATTTTATTTAAAAGCATGTGCTTCAAATAGTTTAGGACCGTTTAATTATTTTGCAAAATTTTTGGTCCACCATCAATATTAGTTATGGATTATTTGGAACATGATGAACATTTTAGCTTTAATGGTTGAGCAAATTTTAAATTTCACTTAACATAAGAGTTTGAATTTGACTGAATTTGCCAGGAGATATTGACCAAAGTGATTAAGCATTGTTTTAGCAAAATAATTATCTTAACTCAGGGATTATCGTAGCATCATTACACCGGGGTGTTACAAGGGATCTGCACCTTATGCACTACTAGACCAGCCGGTCCTCACGCACACAATTGGTTGGGCCGGTCCGGCAACACGAGCAAGCATTCAATCCATGATCGCTTCAATCTAAGCAGTTTGCTCGTCGGTCCCTTAATTGTTTGACTTTCACCACTAACCATCTGATCGCTGATTTTAAAAAAACGAAAAAAGTTAATAAATTTGAAAAACATTGCGAGTACAAAATAAGTTTGTGCATTTCATTTTTTTACAAAATTGTTTTTTTCATGAATTTGTAATAAGCTCGTAAATTTTCAAAAGATTCACGATATATGAAAAAGTCCACACATTTTAATAAATGTTCATTAATTTGTAAAAGCTCGTAAATTTGAAGAAAACAAATCACGAATTTTGACAACAAATCATGAATGTGAAAAATGTTTACAGAGTTGGAAAAGTTCACAAATTTGAAAGTTTTCAATCATTTTGAACTTAAGTTTGCGGATATTAAAATGTTCATGGATTTGAAAAAGTTTGCAGACTCAAATAAAAGTTCACAGATTTGAAAAAGGTCATCAGTTAAAAAATCATGATTTTTTAAGAAATGTTCGGAAAATTGATTTTTTTTTAAGTTCATGAAGACCAAAATTCATGGATTTGAAAAACAGTTATGAATTAAAAAATCACGAAGTTGAGGAAAGTTCATGAATATGAACAAAAAATACAATACCAGACAGGGATAGCGCTGCCTTTTTATTTAGCATTAAATGTGACGCACAAGAAGAAAAGGGAAGTAAGCCTGAACATTAAGTATTCTCGCCCTATTGGTTATTCCCAATGGAACTAAACAATTAGTTTTGGAGTTTGAATCCCGCATCGCGCACGTTGCTAGGAACAACGCTAGATAGGAATTATCGACGAGGAAGTCGATGGGCGTCGCTTTGTCTCGCTTGGGCGTTCCTTTGTGGCGTCCGACGCCCACATGCCCAGCTCGCTCTGGGTAGGCGGGTAGATGGTTGACTAGTTGACCGGTTAATCATTGACTTATGTCAGCAAAGAAAAAAAAAACTTCACGGATTTTGAGAAGTTCTCGAAATCAAATTAATTGAATTTATAAAAAAGTTCATTGATTTTCAAAAATGTTTGCACATTTTGGAAAAAAGACTTCAGGAATTTTGGGAAAAGTTCATCAAATTTCATAAACTTCATCAAATTTGGAGAAATTTCATCAATTTTGACAAAAAATCATTGATTTTTAACTAAATTCATCAACTTTGGGGAAAAGTTCACAAAATTGAGAAAAAGTTCATCTTTGTTTTTTAAAAAGTTCATAAAATTATGAAAAGATAAAAATAAGAAATAAGAAAGAACGAAAGGAGAAAAAGGGAGTTACAAAAACGAAACAGGTGTGGTGTCCAGGTGGTTACTGTAGATAATCGGGAATAAAAAAGATCGCCGGTTCGGATCACTCATGCGTCGCGTTTTCTTGCAGTTTCTGTTACAGTAGATAATTGGGGGTGTACGCCCAATTGCAGGGACACTAGCAACATGCACATAAGGCGTCGTGGGAGCTCCTATTCCGCGCATAAGGCGCTGGAAAGACTGCAAGCGCGTACCCTCAGCGGCCCCCTCGCCCTTTGGGGAGGACCCATCTGCTGATCAGAATGCCAGCTTTTTTCTATTTTAGCCTTTTGTTTTTTGTTTTTCTTTTTCAAAATAATTAGGGATTTCAAAAAGATCATATTTATAAAACAGTTGCAATTTTTTAAACTATGAAAATCATAAAATGCAGGTGAATTCAAAAAATAATTTCTTGACTATTAAAATGTTCAGAAAATCCTAAATGTTCCAATTCTAAAACTTTTGTGATTTTAAAAAAATGTTAATATATTAAAAAAACAAGATCACGATTTTGAAACAAATGTTCGGAAAATAAAAAATCTTCAAGATTTTGAAAAGGATTTCCAATTCAAAAAATGTTCATCAATACACAACAATGTATGTGAATTCAAGAAAATGTGCATGATTTATTAAAAAATGTACAGAAAATTTCTGAAAATGTTTGTGACTTCGAAAATATTCTAAATTTTGAAAAAGGACACTTCAAAATAAATGTTCATGAATTGTATAAGTGCACACATACATGTACATCGAATTTAATATATGTTCATGATTTTGAAAAATATTCAGAAATTAGTAAAAATGTTTGTGAATTTGATTTTTTCTAGAATTTGAAAATATGTTCATGAATTCAATAAAATTTCATATTTTTTGAAACATTCAGGAATTAGAATGATGTCAACAAAATTGAAAAGAAAAAGAAAGAAAGAGGAAAAACGAAAAATAGAAACTAAAAGAAAAGGGGAAAGAGAGAAAAATGAAAATGAGAAAGAAAAAACGGAAAGAATAAACAAGAAGAGAAATATGAAAAGTGTTTTGGGAAGGTGAAGCTTCCCAAAACAGGAAACAAGGTAGTTGGGCAGACTGAGACGAACACAACTGGGGGTGGGGGGGGGGCATGGTCGCTAACGAGTGACGCGCACGACAAATAAGATGGGCCTTCTGCAATAGTGGTCGCCCACGAGGCGGTGACACCCACGGCCATCCATATCCGCGCTGCCCACCCACAACCTAGATCATTGTGCTCGTGTTGTTGGCGTTCGCTCGAAAGCCAATGCATCGTGCGCTACTTCTCCATTTCCAGGCTGTGGTTGACGAGGACATGCCGACTATATGGTGCTTCTCACCCTGGAGCCAGTGCGTCGATTCCATCAAGGAGTGGCATCATGGCAACGAGTGTAATAAGGAGAGATATAGAGGGAGACTAGTGCGATGTCACCACATCGGCAGACCTCTTCCTCAAGGCTGGGTTTCGTTCGTGTGGAAATTTTGATACATACCTTCATACCCTCACAACTGAAGTTTCTCTCATGGTGTAGACTTGTGTTCAGCCCATTGTGCAGCCAATAAGTTGCTCATCCGGGTATATACTTGGTGTAAGTGAACAGTTGTAGCCCCTTTTCTTCTTTTTTGCATTTTGCTATTGCCTTTACATATCAACGGTTTGGACTTGTTTATCGGTAGTTGGTGGTCAATTTTTTTTTTGGAAAGGGGGCAAAAGACTTGCCTCATTCATTAATTAAGAGGGGAAAAGGAGTTTAGTTCTTGTGTTACAACACCCATCGTGCTACAACACTGCTACAAAATGCCTACTCTCGTGGCATGATAGATCCCAATTTATTTGCACCTGCGGTGATCCAAGTTTGAGCCTCAATCTTGATGTTAGCTAGTAGAACCGTCGGTGGGGCACTCTTGAGTTGGAAGATGCGAGCGTTCCTTTCATTTCAAATTGTCCAAGAGGTGAGCATGGAGAGGATAGCCATCGCCTTCCTGTTCGGTATGGTAGAGTCGGAGAGCCCGATCCACCACTCTTTGGTTGACCGTGCCAAGTGCCAGGTGGAAGTGTTGATGCTTTCGAGCTGCAGCCAATCTTTTATCATTTCCCAAAGTCTAGTAGTGTATCGGCATCTGAAGAGGAGGTGGTCGATGGATTCTTGCACGCGGTTGCAAAGAGGACAAAGCCCACAATTGGGCCACCCCCGGTTGGCCAAACGGTCAGCTGTCCATACCCTATTTTGTATGGCCAACCACGCGAAAAACTTGACCTTGGGTGGGGCCCAGGCCTTCCACACCGCAAGCTCCATGGGTGAGCGGATGATGCCAAAAAATTGGGCCAAGTAGGTGGACTTTGCAGTGTAAATCCCACTCTCTGTGTGTTTCCATACAATGTCGTCCTCAGCGTGCACCACAAGAGGGAAGTCGCGGATGGTTGACTAAAGCTCAATAAATTGTCGAAGATGTTCGAAGGTGAAGTTGGGAGTGACCTTGATATTGCGAACCCAAGCATCATCTTGGAGGGCTTCCCGGAGTTTCCATGTCTTCCGAGAGGAAGCGTCGTAGATAAGCGGTGCGATGTCTCTTGGCTTGCGGTCCCGCACCCAAGGGGAGTCCCAAAATGGCGTGCATGCACCGTTGGCAACGGTTATGGTCGTTGAAGCATAGATAAGATTTTTGTCCATCTCGTTGCATGGATTGCCGGTCCCAACCCATAGCTTGGTGGGCTCCTTCCATTCGAACCAAAGCCAACGCAAGCGAAGTGCCCTTGCAAATTTTTCCGTGCTCAGCACCCCAAGACCTCCATATTCGACCGGTCGGCATACAGATTCCCAATTAACTTTGCACTTCGCGCCGGTAGTCTTATCTGTTCCTGCCCAAAGGAAAGCTCTCTCGAGCTTGTTGACATTGTGGAGGATGCTTGGTGGAACCACCAATGGGGTGATGAAGTAAATGGCCTGTGATGATAGCACAGACTTGACAAGGGCGGCCCGGCCAATGGCTGTGATGTTTTTCCCATCCCATGGAACAAGTTTGGAAGCGGCCTTGTCCACGAGGAATTGGAAATCTCGAACTTTTAGTTGCCAGACCGAGATAGGTAGCCCTAGATATTTTATTGGGAATGAAGCCCGGGCAGCGGGAAAGTTCTGAAGGATGGTGTCGAGTTGTAGGTGGCTGCACCGAATCGGGATCACTAAGCTCTTCTCAAAGTTAGTGCATAGTCCTGTGACATCACCAAACGCATCGAGAAACACAGAGAGGTTGTCAATATCTTTCTTGATGGGTGCAATGAAAACGTCCGCATTATCGGCGTAGAGGGATGTTCTCATGATGGGCCCGCGGCCACGGATTTTGTGAAGCAACCCCTTCCTAGTAGCCAGCTCGAGGATCTTTTGAAGGGGGTCAATGGCAATGACAAATAGGAGGGGCGAAAGAGGATCCCCTTGCCGGAAGCCGCTTCCATGGGCAATGGGGCTGCCCAGGATGCCATTGAGGAGAACCCGCGAGGAGGAGGTGCAAAAGAGGGCGGTGATCCAATTCCGAAAGGTACTCGGGAACCCCCTCTGCTGGAGGATGTCAAGGATATACTCCCATCTCACAGAGTTGAAAGCCTTTCTTATATCAAGCTTGAAAAGGAGGGATGGAGTTTTGCTCTTGTGGAGGCGACACGCGAGATTTTTCACATACATGAAATTGTCATGGATACTCCTAGTCTTGATGAAAGCACTTTGCGCGTTGGAGACAAGCTTGTTCATGTGAGGGGCTAGCTGAATTGCTAAAACTTTAGCCACAATCTTTGCAATCGCGTGGATGAGGCTAATAGGCCGGAAGTCAGTGATCCCCTCAGCACCCTCCTTCTTGTGAATTAGAACAATGTTTGCAGAGTTGAGCCAGTGGAGGTTTGTCGTGTGCAGGTTGCCGAAAAGAGAGATTACCCTCATGATATCATCCTTGATAATGTCCCAACAACTCCTAAAGAACAAGCCGGTGAAACCATCTGGCCCGGGGGCTTTGTCGGTTGGCATTTGTTTAATGGCCTCGTGCACCTCCTCCGCGGTGATGGGGTCCCCGAGGGAGTCCAAGTTGTGTACCTCTAAGCCGAGCTCTTCCCAATTGAAGTCGCGCTCCCGCGGGCGCCCCTTTCCCATGGCCTCTGTGAAGTGGTCGTGGATAACCTTTTCTTTGATATCATGGTCGGTGATCCACCCCTGATTATGCTTAAGCCTGTGGATGAAGTTTTTGCGGCGTCTTCCATTGATCCTCCGGTGAAAAAATTTGGTGTTTGCATCGCCCTCCTTGATGTTGGCAGTCTTGCGCACTGCTTATTCCGGGCCCTCTCCATGACCACTAAGCTGATGACTTGTCTTTTGAGCTGCTTACGAAGGTCCCCTTCCCTCACAGAGAGCTGTCGGTTGTCTTGGGCCATGTCAAGGTGCAGAATCACCAAGAGGGCGGCGTGGAGTTGGATCTTCGCTCCGGAGAACAACCCCCTACTCCACTCAGAGAGGCGGATACCGGTCTTCCTGAGCTTGTAGTGTAGGATTTGGTACGGCTCAGTATGATCGGTATGCTCATTATAGGCCTTGATGATGACCTCCTTGAACCCTGGAAGGGAAACCCAGAAATTCTCGAACTTGAAGCTTCACGGCCTCCTGGGTCCCCTAACCTCGGCGAGGAGGAGACGGCAGTGATCAGAGAGCGAGGACGAGAGTGCATGAAGGATGTGGCTGCCAAACTGATCGTCCCACTCTGCGTTGCAAAAGAACGAGTCGAGCTTGCAAAGGGTTGGGTTTTCCCTCTCGTTTGACCATGTGAAACGTCTATTCTGGAGGTGGATCTCCATCAAACCACAAATTTGGAGCGTTGCATGGAAATGGTTTAGACGCCTGGTGTCGATGTTTCTCTTGTTTTTGTCACGTGCTCTGTAAATTTGGTTGAAATCTCCAAGACAAAGCCAAAGGGTACCGGTGGGAGGCTTCTGAGTGATGAGCTCGGCGAAGAAAGCGTCCTTGAGAGAGCGGGAGGATGGGCCATACACAGTTGTGATCTTGTAATGCACATATTATGCTTTGATTAGAACCATGGCAGAGAGGCAGTGCGGAGTGGTGTTGATGTCGGTGACGTGGAGGAGCTGGTCATCCCACAGCATGAGGATACCACCTTTAGTTCCATTCGCTGGCCTTTGAGCAAAGCTACTTAGCCTACCCCCTCCAAGGAACCTAGCGGTGAAGGGATCAATATTGTCGAGCTTTGTTTCTTGAATGCACGCAATTTGACATGAAGAGGTAGTGCTCGTTTCGTTGACAGTGGCACGTCGCTTGGGGCAGTTGAGACCTCTTACATTCCAGCACATACCATTTATAGGTTGTACTATCATTGGAGACTAGCGTTTAACACAATGCAGAAGCAACATCAGGCAGCCTAGACCGCATTGACCTCATGATCCAGTGTGTCCTCGCCTCCGTGGATGATGAGTGCGTCTTCAACGTCGTTTTCGCGTGGGTCATCGAGCTTGAATAGCGCGCGCATCGCCGCCAGCACCTCGGCCGGAACTTGGTCTTTGAACTTTGTCGCGAACTTGTCCAACGCCGCCTCGGTGATGTCTTCGCCATCTACAATGATGCCGATGCTGCGGCAGACCATCGCACCGGCCGCCTTCTCGACAGCAACTGCCGGCTTATGAGCACGGCCACAGGCCCTAAGTCTGGCGCTGGTTTGCCTGAGTGATAGGCCGCCCGAACTGCACACGGCGACCCTAGCCAGAGTCTTGCGCCGCGCGGTTGGTGGGGACGGCGGGGATGAAGCCGGCGCAGGGAGCAGAGCCTCCTTCCCTGGAAGGAAGAGGTCCTCAAAGCCACGAGGCAGTTCTTCCGCTCCAGGAACCACTTGCATGTTGATGGCGTGTCTCGGGGGAGGTGGGGTGCGCCGCAACTCTCCGCTGTGGCTGAGCGTCGCCAGCATCGTTGTGCCACTCTTGGTTTGGCGGACCTGGAAATTGATTGGCTATTGTCGCCAGCATGGAATTGGATGCATCCTATATTTTGAAATTTTTCATTCTCACTACAAGTTATTCTTTGAACGTGCAGTTTTCCACCTCACCAAGTGTGCCATGTTAGCATCCACTAGCACTATTCAGTCATGCACAACATCCACAACCTTTTATTCTTACATTCATGCATTCTCCCACCTCACTAGGTAATGCATGTCATATATGTCTGCCACATCATAATTAGTCACGTACTTACTCTACTCTATAAAGGATGTTGTAGTACCCGCCTCCCTGCGCATCTCGCAGACAAGAGGGGCCTCAGAGCCGTCCGTTACCGGCTGGCGTGCTGCTAGGGATGGCAATGTGTACCCATTACCCACATACCCGGCGGGTAAAACCCTATTAAGGTACGTGTATGGGATAAAAAGTTACTCATGGGTATATATATAGGAAAATCTCAAACACATCGGGTAGAACGGGTACGGCTATCGGGGTCATATAACGCATACCCATATACCTTTATAAAATCTAACAAGTATGAAGAAATTGTCTCTACACTTTGTCATGAGTTTGTGAACTTATAATATATGACTATGTGCTACCGTTTATGACTATGCGTTGATGTTTTCATGTGTTGTTGTTTACAAGAAAGTGTTAATGTTTATACAATGTGTTGTTGTTTATAAGTATGTACTGATGTTACTCCCTCTAATCCATATTACTTATCGCTCAAACGTATGTATCTAGCACTGAAATACATCTAGATTCATCCGTTCGAGTGACAAGTAATATGGACCGGAGGGAGTATTATGTGTTGTTGTTTATAAATTATGATTATGTTGTTGTTTATGATTATGTGCTTCTCAAATTGATGTTATGTAGACATGGGTATTTTTACGCGTGGTTACCTATTTACCCTGTCGGGTGACAGTTATGGGAAAAATTGTACCCACTACCGGGTATGGGTACGGGTGATGGGTCCGCTCAAATGGGACGGGTAAGGGTATGTATGGGGTGGCTTCACCCGTACCCAAACCCTATCCCTATGTGCCGCAGGCCTCCTTGGGGAAATGTGAGCCATCTGATCTGCCCGGACGGGACGCACCCAAGCGACATGGCTGGGAGGTCCATGACGGTGGACCACCGGGCGCGCCCAGGTAACCATCATTAGGCGACTTCGGGCGCGACCGCGAGTGCGCCTGAGCCTAGACGGACCCACCTTTTAGCGTCCTTGCCCCGTCGACTGGTTCAGTCGCTACAGTCGGGTCATGAGGTACGCTCGCTTGCGTCGGCTCGTGTGTCACCCACGCCCTCCATGACTATTAAGGCGAACCACCTTGATGGTGTATGACTGGTGGACCGCGGGCTAGGCTGGGGCCACTACATGCCGATTGGACCAGCATGTCAGCACCATTTGACCCTGGGTGGTTGCGTGTGTGTATCGCTCGGCGAGGAGCCCCTCATGGCCATACATTATAGGGGGCTGATAGGAGCCGGCGCACCGGCCCAAATTTGGGCCGGTCGCTGCCCAGCCGTGCGATCTAGCAGCTAAACAACCGTTCGATTCGCCTCCTCACCCCCACGTCGTCATCTTCTTCCCCATCTCTTTCAGTTTCAGATCCACTCGTCGGATGCGAGATGTCTCTGCCCCAACCACCGCGTGCGTGCGCCCCCGGCGAGGCCCGACAACACTCATGTCCTCCCCCACGCCGCCGTGCTCGTGTTGGTCTCCCACGCTCGCCGTCTTCTGTCGTCAGATGAAGCACGCCATCTCAAAAAAAAACAATGAATGTATGTAGCAAAAATTCCATAGGTCGTAGCAAAAAGAAATGACGGTTGTAGCAAAAGTCGCTGGTCCAGAAAGAATTAAACTATGATGGAAGCATTTTTGGATGCTGGTTCCAGCAAAAAAAAAATTGTGGATGTAGCATAAAAAGCAAAAAAAAAATGTTGGTAAAAAAGAACAAATTCTGGTGGAAGCATTTTTGGATGTTGGTTCCAGCAAAACAAAACTGTGGTTGTACCAAAAAATCACTCGTACAAAAAGAACAAGTTCTGGTGGAAGCATTTTTGGATGCTGGTTCCAGCAAAACACCCCCTCGGTTCCAGCAAACCTGGTCATGGTTGTAGCACTCCCCCGTCGTGGTCACCTTGAAGCTTGCCGCGGTCACCCTGTAGCTCGCCGTGGTCACCAGTTCCAGCAAAAACCAGGCGTGGTTGCAGCTCCTACCTCGGCGGTTGTAGCATCCACACCAGCCGGTGGTAGCTCGCTAGCTTGCGGTTGCAGCTCGGCCGTTCCCAACGCCGTTGCCGACCATCACCAACCTCGCCAACTACCTGTTGCAGCTCGCTAGATGCCGTCTCCATAATCTCCACGGTCGCCTGCTCGCCCCGACTCGCATAGCAGCACCTCTGGGCCCGATTGGCAGCTAGTGGAGAGGAGGATTTAGTTGTGTTGGAGAGCAGTAGAGGAGAGGGGATTTTGCAAGGAGAGGAGCAGACATTCGTGTAGATGGGGATGGGGAATGAGTAATGGAGCTCATGGAAGAAGGGATAAAGCAGTCACTAGACGTGTGGCGATGCATGGGGGCCAGTCATACGCGGCGAGGAGTAAAGAATAGAGGTGGCTACGCGAGTGAGCGGTGCGACCGGCCGAAGCATCGGTCGGTCCGCCGATTCCTAACGTTTCCCTACATTATATGTGTTGTCCTCTCACGGCTGCCTACCTAGGGCTCCATATGCTCTCCGATATGTCTGGATGGCATGGACCCAGTGGATTGCTTCGTGGTCTCAAGGGTAGACCACTGGTGTGTTCGGGTCAAACCTCGGAGCTCAGTCGCCCGACTTCCCTGGGGTCCATGTGGTTCAAGAGTTGCGAGGACAAGGGGCTCCCCCTCCATTGTCAATCGAGGGTGGGGCGTCGAGGACAATGCTTCAAATGCTCGACCATGGAGGGGCCGAGCTGGCGGAGCACCAGTGTGATGGAGGCAGGTTTGAATAGTACCTCCTTCCTTAAGTACCACTGTGCCCTTCTCGGCGCGGCTTTAGCCTTGTTTTGGTCCGCTGAAGCAGGAATGCTGGAGTCATTCCTCGGCTTGGCTAAGGGCATTGAGGTACACATTTTTATCAAATGTTTTCTATTTATTTTATGGTTCAAATAATACGCTAGGTAGAACCAGTAGCCCTCAAGGAAGATGTTAAGGCATCGTTTGAAGACTTCACAAAAAATATTCATACCTTTAAACAAAGATTTGAATTACTTTGAATTTTCTTGAAATCACAATTACAGCATCCCCCGAGCCTTAAGTCAGTTAACCGAACTGGCTTGAGGGTCAATGTAGCTTGATGCTTTAAAAATTAATGATTGCGAGGATCTTGTTGGCGTGAGAAGAGTCGACGGGAGGATCGAATCCTGATCTTAAGTGGGCACTTTCTTTTCTGCTTTTGTGTATATCTTATGAAGGTTTCCACCTCCCATGCTTCATCCAACTTATCCGAGTTTGAAGAGGTGAAGTGTCGTCTACAACAATTCGAGGATGAAACTCCTTAGCTTAGGCAAGGGGTTGAGAAAGTGGAAGGTAAGAAATCCATACATGTTGTTAATTGTCATGTGATAACCCACAAGTATAGGGCATCGCAACAATTTTCGAGGGTAAAATATTCAACCCAAATTTATAGATTCGATACAAGGGAAGTCAAAGAATATTTGCAAGTATTAGCAACCGAGTTGTCAATTCAGGCATACTTGGAGATTAATTATCTGCAGCAAAGTGATCAGTATCACAATAGTATGATAGTTTTGATAGTAGCAGTAGCAGCAATAGTAATGGTGACAGTGATAGCAGTGATTTTGTAGCAGTAGCAATAGTAACAGCAGCAGTAGTAACTTAGCAAGATCAATATGTAGGAAATTCGTAGGCATTGGACCGACAATTTGTTAGATGATATTCATCATGTAACAGTCACGACCTAGGGTGATACAAAACTAGCTCCAGTTCACAATGTAATGTAAGCATGTATTCCGTAAATAGTCATACATGCTTATGGAAAGAACTTGTATGACATCTTTTGTCCTACCCTCCCGTGGCAGTGGGGTCCATAAGGAAACTAAGGGATATTAAGGCCTACTTTTAGTAGAGTATCGGAACAAAGCATTAACACATAGTGAATACATGAACTCCTCAAACTACAGTCATCACTGGAAAGTATCCTGAATATTGTCACTATGGGGTTTACGGATCACAACGCATATTAGGTGACTATGACATGCAAGATCGGATCTTAGAACATAGATATAACGATGATAACATAAGCGATTCAGATATGTAATCATGGCACCCGGGCCCAAAGTGTCAAGCACTAAGCATAGCAAAGTCATAACAACATCAATCTCAGAACATAGTAGGTACTAGGGATCAAGCCATAACAAAACTAACTCAATTACATGATGAATCTCATCCAACTTCTCCCCGACCAGAGAGCCTAAGAAGGAATTACTCACTCCCGGTGGAGAGCATCATGGAATTGGCGATGGAGGAGGGTTGGTGATGACGAAGACCGAAGATTCCCCTCTCTGGAGCCCCAAACGGACTCCAGATCTGGCCTTCCAATGAAGAACATGAGGTGGCAACGACTTCGTATCGCAAAACGAGATAATTCTTCCTCCCTGGTTTTTTCTCCAAAAATGTGAATTTATAGTATCATTGTTTAGGTCTACGGTGCCACCAGGTGCGGACAACCCACCTGGACACGCCAGGAGTGGGGCGCACCCTGGTGGGTTGTGCCCACCTAGGTGCCCCCCTCCGATGGTTCTTGGCTCTAAAAATTCTCTTTTATTGTATAAAAAATTCTCGCAAAGTTTTGTTGCAATACGAGAACTTTTATTTCTGCACAAAAACAACACCATGGTAGTTCTACCGAAAACAACGTTAGTCTGGGTTAGTTTCATTCAAATCATGCAAATTAGAGTCCAAAATAAGAGGAAAAGCGTTAGGAAAAGTAGATACGACGGAGACGTATCATCATGTCAAATAGTTCTATCCTATTTCGAGCTTTGTATTATTAACTATGTAGCAGCGAAGAAGAGTCTGGTCGATATGCAACCCGAGTTCCAAAGAGCTCAGATTGAAGTTGAGCAGCAAAAAGGTTGTGGCGCAGAAAAGTAAAGGTTTGCAGAGGTGCCAGAGCTCAAGGTTTTAAAATAGAGATACATGTAATTTTGGGAGATGCATCCTTCATATTTACTTTGCGACTATCAGCTATCAATATCTTCCATGCTAAACACATTAGTAGCGGTTCCCAAACGGAAACGTAAAGGTTTCACTCTGTAGGAGTTTTGTTTGATTATTTGTAAGTCTTTTTCTTTTTGAATTTGGGACTGGGAATCCCTAGTACCGCCCCTCTCGTGCAAGGACAAGTGAATAAACACTCGTCGTGAGAATAACCTGCTTGGCATGGAAGATACCGACTACCTCCTGTCACTCTATGAAAAATCCATGCACACAAAAAATATGTTTATTTGAAGTTCTTAGAGGTGGCACATGCAAATTTACTTAGGATGACAAGGTAATATCGCATATAGGTAGGTATGGTGGACTCTTCTGGAATAACTTTGATTTTTGGATTAGATGCACAAGCAGTATTTCCACTTAGTATAGGCGAAGGCTAGCAAGTAGATTGGGAGGCGGATAGCTAGAGAGCAACAATGGTTATGAACATACATTATGCATAATAAACATTGGATATCAGCATAAGTAGGATATGGACACCATGAACATAAACATCATAGAGGCTATGTCGGTTTTGATTCAACTACATGCATGAACATGCGCAAGTAAAGCCACTTGAAACATTCAGAGGAGGATACATCATACTACATCACAATCATTTTAACGCAATGTTGACCTCCAAGATAAATCATTATCCACTCCTAGCTATTTAAACATGGCATGATAGACTATAATCTCTAATTGTCATCGCAAACATGTTTGATCATAATAGACTGAATCATGGATACTAGGTTGAACATATTTACAAAAAACAAAAGCAAGTTGAGTTCATACCCGTTTCTCTCTGCCATGGCCAGTTCATCAAATATCGTCATTATTGCCTTTCACTTGCATGACCGAATGATATGAAAATAATAATAGTGCAAGAGTGCCATGGACTAAGCTGAAATCTGCAAACATTTTATTCATAAAGGAGAAGACAAGGCAATTTGAGCTCTTTGTTAGATAAATGATAATGCATATGAGAGTCACTCAACATTTTCATCGTGGTCTTCTCCTTGGTACGACTCAAAAACTAGAAGAGAAATTCAGAGAAACACACGAAAATATTTTTGGAGTTTTTGTTTTTCTCAAAGAAGGCAAAATAAAGAAAGAAAAAAAAATGAGAAAAACTATTTACATGGGAAAGCTCCCAACAAACAAAAGCAGAATATAGAAATCTTTTTGGGTTTTCTCTTAGTACTACGGCTAACTAAACCAAAAATAAAGAACGAAAAGAAACAAGAAATATTTTTGGGTTTTCTCAAGATTTTTCAAGCATGTAAAAGGAAAGCAAGGGAAAATAAAGAAAATTTAGCATGGATAATACAATGAAAAAGTGTGAACACCGACAACTGGAATGAAATGTGTGAACATGAATATATTGTCGGTGGAAACACGTACTCCCCCAAGCTTAGGCTTTTGGCCTAGCTTGGTAATCACCATCCGTAGTAGCCATGTGGTCCCATGTCAAAGTGCTGTCGTGGCGGCACCTCAGCGTCCCAATCCCGAGGCTCCTCCTCAGTAGCCGCCTGGGCGTCCCGATAAGCAACAATGTCTACTGGCATAATCCTGTATCCGCCCCAGGCAATAGGATCGACCAAAGCAGGTGCAGGCAATGGAATAATATCACGGGTAATTTCACTAAAGACTAAATTATAAGGAACATCCACGGTAGTGTTCTCGATATCAATAAAATGGTGAAGTTCCATAGCCTGACGGTCTAAGTAAACCTTAGGCAACCGATAATCATGCTGGCGTATATGTATGTTAAAGTGACTAGCTAAACGAGTAGCATAGATACTGCCATGAATTTTACCCTTGAACCTGTTGAGGTGAAGGCGGCGTGCCACAATAGCCCCCAAGCTATAAGTGTTGTCGCCCTCAAGTGCGCGACGTAAGAGAGCAAAGCCTGGGGCACTGGCGCACCAACCTTCTCTCTAGAAAGTAAACACTTCGCAATGAAAAGGGCAAAATAATGCACCAAAGGAAAATGCATGCTAGTGGCAGTGGCACTCGACACTCCTCTCTCATCTTCCACTGACAGAGTACAATAAAAGTCATTGAAGTCTGCAGGCCTAGGTTCGCGTATTTCCCCTTCAGAAGGAATCAATCATATATCACAAAATTCAATAAGTGATATCTAACGGGTTTTAGCATATAAATTAAACTGCACCTCAAGAGGGTTATTCCTACTCCGAAAATACAAAATTTGCACAAAGGAATTTGTAAGGAGATGGTATTGTTCACACTCAGCTACGATGAAGTCGGTGAGGCCAGCATTAGAAGCAAATTGTGCGAACTCTTCACGGATTCCGGCTCCATCCATGGATGGGTTGTGCGGCCATTCACACGGCTGCACCTCCGCCATTCTCCGGGTGCGGAGGTCATTCTTTGATGAGTCCCCAATAACTCCCTTGGAGTTCTTCTTGGAAGCAAACTTCCTAAAGAAACTCATTTTATTCCTAAAAATAAAATTCTGAAATTTTTAGCCCATAAAAAGTTTGTCAACAAAACTTCACAAGAATGATAGCAACTACTCACAAACATGCATAGAGGCCATTTTGAGCATTCAAACTACTTAGAACTCTAAAAACATGCAGGCCCATCTACAGCAACACCAAGAATAGCTAATTATTCAAATTATGAACCACTAAGTCAAAAACTAATTGGAGCAATGGGGGAGTCACATACCAAGTAGCAATCCCCCAAAACAGTTTCGGAAACGGAGCTTGGAGCAAAGAGATCGAAATTCACGGGTTTGAGAGCAAGAACATGAGGGAGAGATTTTTTTTCTGGAGGTAGAAGATGAAGTGGACTAAAGAGATAAGTGAGGTGCCCACAAGGGGACCACAACCCATCAGGGCGCGCCTGGGGCTGCTAGCGCACCCAGGTGGGTTGTTCCCACCTGGTGCACCCCCTCTGATGTTATTTGCACTAAAAATTCTAAAATAGTCAGAAAAAACCGTGTTAAAATTTCAAGTCATTCTGAGCACTTTTATTTTTGAGCTATTTTTTATTGTATGAAAAAACAGTAAGCAGGCAAAGCATGAATTTTTTTATTAAACTAACAAACATGAATAAAAGGTAGGGACAAAGAGTTGTGCTCACTAGATTCCTCAACTTCATACCTCTTGAAAATGATTAAATAAGGTTGATCAAGTCTTATTAACAATCACTTCCAATTAGCATGAGACCGAAGAATTTTCGTAAAACACTAAGTTACCTCAACGGGGATATTCACATCCCCAACAATAAGTATTTCATATTTATTTTTGGCAGTAGGTAGAGGGATCTGGAAACTCCCAATAGCAAGTGTTGGAGAATTTTCAATAACATTAATACCATTCACTTGGAATTGTTCCTTCGGAAAGTGCACCATGTGCTCGTTCCCATTGATATGAAAAGTGACCTTGCTTTTATAACAATCAATAACAGTCCGTGCAGTATTTAAAAAGGATCTACCAAGAATAATTGACATATTGTCGTCCTCGGGCATCTCAAGTATAACAAAGTCAGTTAAAATAGTGACATTGGCAATTACAACGGGCACATCTTCACAAATACCAATAGGTATGGCAGTTGATTTGTCAGCCATTTGTAAAGATATCTCAGTAGGTGTGAGCTTGTTCAAATCAAGTCTTTTATATAAAGTGAAAGGCATAACACTAACACCAGCTCCCAAATCACACAAAGCAGTTTTCACATAATTTCTTTTTAGGGAGCAATGTATTGTTGGTATTCCAGGATCTCCAAGCTTTTTAGGAACTCCACCATTAAAAGAATAATTAGCAAGCATGGTGGAGATTCTAGCTTCTTGTATTTCCCTTTTATTAGTGATAATGTCTTTCATATACTTCTCATAAGGGGCCATTTTTAAGATATCCGTCAAGCGGGTACGCAAAAAGACTGGCCTAAGCATCTTAGCAAAGCGTTCAAATTCTTCATCATCTTTCTTCTTAGTTGATTTAGGTGGAAAGGGCATGGGTTTTTGTACCCATGGTTCTGTTTCCTTTCCATGTTTTCTAGGAACAAAGTCTCTTTTATCATATCTTTTATTTTTGGGTTGTGGGTTATCAAGATCGACAATAGGTTCTATGTCAACATCATTATTTGGTTGTTTATCACTGTCTGGTTGAGTGTCCTTATGAACATCATCATTATCCTTTTCATTATCACTAGGTGAATGTTCATTACCAGATTGAGTTTCAGCATTAGAGATAGAGACATCATTACTGTTTTAGGAGTTTTTTCAGGTTCACTAGAGGTGTGCAAAGTCCTATCATTTTTCTTTTTCTTTTTCTTTCCAGGAGGAGGTGCACTAGTGCTAAGTCTTTGTGAATCTTGTTCTATTCTTTTAGGGTGTCCCTCAGGATAATGTGGTTCCTGAGTCATTCTACCTCCTCTAGTTACTACTCTAATAACATGATCATTCATATTATTATTCATCTCATCAAGTAATTCTTTCTGAGATTGAGCAACTTGTTCTAACTAAGTTTGAACCATAGAAGCATGCTTTCCCACACCCCTAACATCATTAGAGATTCTAAATAACAAGTCACTCAAGCGAGCAATCATATCAGAATTGTATTTCAATTGTTTCATGACATTGGCATTGAAGGGATCTTGTTTTCTGATGTAGTTATCAAACTCATAAAGACATTGACTAGGATGTTTATTGTAAGGGATATCACTTTCAGCATATTTCATTAAAGAATTTACCTCCACCACCTTGGGTGGTGGTATGTCAAGTCCATGTATCTCTTCAATAGGTGGTAAATTCTTGACATCCTCTGCTTTAATACCTTTTTCCTTAATACTTTTCTTTGCCTCTTGCATATCTTCGGGACTAAGATATAAGATACCCCTCTTCTTTGAAGTGGGTTTAGGTGATGGTTCAGGAAGTATCCAATCATCATAATTCTTCAATATATTATTCAATAATTCCTCGGCCTGATTAACAGTTCTTTCCCTAAAAACACAACCAACACAACTATCTAGGAAATCCCTAGAAGCATCGGTTATTCCATTATAGAAGATATAAAGTATTTCATTTTTCTTGAGTGGATGATCAGGCAAAGCATTAAGCAATTGGAGAAGCCCCCCCCCCCCCAAGATTGTGGGAGAATCTCTTCTTCAGTTTGCACAAAGTTAAATATTTCCTGCAAGGCAACTTGTTTCTTATGAGCAGGGAAATATTTTCCAGAGAAGTAGTAAATCATATCCTAGGGACTACGCACACAACCATGAGTAAGAGTATTGTACCAAGCTTTAGCATCACCCGTTAATGAAAACAGAAATAATTTGAGGATATAATAAAGCGAGTTTTCTCATCATGAGAAAAAAGGGTGGCTATATCATTTAGTAAGATGTGCCACTACGGTTTCAGTTTCATAACCATGGAAAGGATCAGATTCTACCAAAGTAATCAGCTCTGGGTCAACAGAGAATTCATAATCCTTATCAGTAACACAGATAGGTGAAGTAGCAAACTTAGGATCACATTTCATTCTAGCATTCAGAGTGTTTTCTTTCAGTTTGCATAATAATTTCTTGAGATCATCTCTATCATTGGAAGCAAGGAAGTGTATGGATGTCTCTTCATCCATAACATAACCTTCCCATACTTTTGGCAATTCATATCTAGGATGGCTAGATCTAATAGGTGTTTCAAAATTTTCAGTTAAAGTACTTCATCAGTTTTAGCATTCTCAATATCATTAAGTCTAGCAAGTTGTTCATCAAGTAGTTCATCCAATGGCACAGTCTTATGAAGCAAGGTACTAGCATAATCATAAGCATCATTCATAACAGAAGTAGCATCATCAATAACTTGCAACATACCAGGATTAATAGCAGAGTGTGGTGTAGCAAGCTTACTGATAATTGAAGGAGAATCAAGTGCAGAGTGTGATGGCAATTCCTTACCTCCCCTCATAGTTGAGGGAAATATGTTAGTTCTATCATCTTTCAGATTCTTCATTGTGATAAATAGGTAATAATTCCAAGGGACTCAACAAATATAGTTATGCTCCCCGGCAACGACGCCAGAAAAAGGTCTTGATAACCCACAAGTATAGGGGATCACAAGAGTTTTTGAGTGTAGAGTATTCAACCAAATTTATAGATTCGACACAAGGGTAGCCAAAAAAATATTTGCAAGTATTAGCAACTTAGTTGTCAATTCGCCCACACCTGGAGATTAATTATCTGCAGCAAAGTGATCAGTAGCATAGTAGTATGCTAGTTTTGATAGTAGCGGTAGCAGCAATAGTAATGGTAACAGTGATAGCAGTGATTTTGTAGCAGTAGCAATAGTAACAACATCAGTAGTAACTTAGCAAGATCAATATGTAGGAAATTCGTAGGCATTGGATCGACAATTTGTTGGGTGATATTCATCATGTAGCAGTCACAACCTAGGGCGATACAAAACTAGCTCCAGCTCATAAATGTAATGTAGGCACGTATTCCGTAAATAGTCATACGTGCTTATGGAAAGAACTTATATGACATCTTTTGTCCTACTCTCCCGTGGCAGCGGGGTCCATAAGGAAACTAAGAGATATTTATGCCTACTTTTAATAGAGTACCGGAACAAAGAATTAACACATAGTGAATACATGAACTCCTCAAACTACGGTCATCACCGGAAAGTATCCCGAATATTGTCACTACGGGGTTTACGGATCACAACACATAGTAGGTGACTATGACTTGCAAAATTGGATCTTAGAACATAGATATAATAGTGATAACATAAACGGTTCAGATCTGAAATCATGGCACCCGGGCCCAAAGTGTCAAGCATTAAGCATAGCAAAGTCATAACAACATCAATCTAACAAAACTAACTTGATTACATGATGAATCTCATCTAACTCCTCACCGACCATCGAGCCTACGAAGGAATTACGCACTCTTGGTGGAAAGCATCATGCAATTGGCGATGGAGGAGGGTTGGTGATGACGACGACCGAAGATTCCCCTCTCCGGAGCCCCAAACGGACTCCAGATCTGGCCTCTCGATGAAGAACAGGAGGTGGCGGCGGCTCCGTATCGCAAAACGAGATAATTCTTCCTCCCTATTTTTTCTCCTAAAATGTGAATTTATTGTATCAGGGTTTAGGTCTGTGGGGCCACCATGTGGGGACAACCCACCTGGGCGCGCCAGGAGGGGGGTGCCCTGGCGGATTGTGCCCACCCAAGTGCCCCCCTCTGATGGTTCTTGGCTCCAGAAATCCTTGCATAGTTTCATTCCAATTCGAGAACTTTTATTTCTGCACAAAAACAACACCATGGTAGTTCTGCTGAAAAGAGCGTCAGTCCGGGTTAGTTTCATTCAAATCATGCAAATTAGAGTCCAAAACAAGAGGAAAAGCGTTAAGAAAAGTAGATACGCCGGAGATGTATCATCATGTCAAACATGTAGTGGCGGAGAAGAGTCTGGTCGATATGTAACCCAAGTTCAAAAGAGCTCAGATTGAAGTTGAGCAACAAAAAGGTTGTGTGCAGAAAAGCGCTGAATCGCTTGCCGAGCTGCGAAAGGCCATACTCCTATTGTGAATAATATGTATGTTATGATTATTGATGATAAAACTGAACGTCCAAAACACTCATGCTAAATGTCAGAAGACTAAAGGAATGCCACATCTGTGTGGCACTGCATTTAGTCACATTGGAGAAACCAACATGGAGAAATGACATAGTGATCAATTTTGAAGTCATCTGATTATGAATCATCTGACACTTCAATTTTTTTCTAATTAGTGAAGTAAACTAAAATAACATTCACATGCCATAAAGAACGACGAACAAAATAACTCGAAATATGCATATTGATGTGTGTAGTCCAATAAGTGTTGTTGTAAGTAGTTGATTTATCCATATGCAAGGATGAATCAAGTAGATATTTATATTTAATTACTGAGACATAAAATCTGGATCCTTTGAAATCTTTCAGAAGGTTTCAGAATGAAGTAGAATTTATTGTAACAAGAAAATTATGTTTCTTCAGTTAGATTGTGGAATGAAGTATTTAAGTTACCATTGGGGAATGAAGAAAGGAAAAGAAATTGTTTCCTATGAAGACCTAAGAGCTATCCATGGAGATGCATAGCAACAAGAGGGAGAGGTGTCTACATAACCTTCTAGACCGAAAGTGTTAACGATCTAGAGATTGTGGTTGGCATAGTCATACTCACGCCGCGATCCAATCCGGTGTAAGCACGACACGTATGGCACCTATGAGTTTAGCACACATCTAGCTCGGTGACGTATCCTACTTCTGGATCAAACAAGAGAGGGAGAATAGGTATATGAGATATGAACCAACATGACGGCGTGGGGGTGGTAATGGGAGCGGAACACCGATAGGGATTTGCTAAGCACTGACGGATCAAGGTGGAGGCTTATCGGGAGAGAGAGGAGGCTTGGGTTTGGTGCGTCCAGCCCTTGCACCCCTCCCCACTATATATAAGGGTGCGGGAGTGTTGGGGCACAACCCTATTAATATGTCTCCAACGTATCTACAATTTATGTAGTATTCATGCCATGTTTGCAACTATTTTATATGGTTTTGGTCTGATTTTATTAGAACTAACCCGAACTGACGTTGTTTTCAGCAAAACTACCGTGGTATCATTTTTTTGCTAAAATAAAAGTTCTCGGAATGGGATGGAAAATTTACGGTGATTTTTATGGACCAAAAGAGACCCTCGAAGCATCGAAGCTGGGCTAGGAAGTGGACGAGGAGTCCATAAGCCTAGGGGCGCGCCTCCCAGGCTTGTGGGCCCCTCGAGTACCCCCTCGACGTGAGACCGACGCCAAATAATCCTATAAATACCAAAACCCCCAGAAAGAACCCTAGATGAGAAGTTTCGCCGCCGCAAGCCTCTGTAGCCACGAAAAACCAATTGGGACCCCGTTCCGACACCCTGCCGGAGGGGGAAATCATCACCAGAGGCCATCTTCATCATCCCGGCGGCCACTAGGATGAGGAGGGAGTAGTCCACCCTCTAGGCTGAGTGTTTGTACCATTAGCTATGTGTTCTATCTCTCTTTCTCTCTCTCGTGTTCTTGATTTGGCACGATCTTGATGTACCGCGAGCTTTGTTATCATAGTTGGATCTTATGGTGTTCTTCCATCTCTACCTTGGGATGAATGGAGTCTTTTCCTTTGAGTTTTTGTTATGTCATATTGAATCTTTTGGATGTGAAAGCACTTCATGTATGTCTTGCGATGGGATATCCGTGGTGACAATGTGATTTTCTATTGATCCACTTGATGTATGTTTTGGTTATCGACTTGTCGATTCCTGTTGTGACATTGGGGTAATCTATGCATAGGGGTTGGTACGCGTTTTCATATTCCTTTCTCCGATAGAATCTTGGGGTACTCTTGAAGTTCTTTGTGTTGGATTGAATATTATGAATCTAAGATTGTGTGATGCAGATCGTATAATTGACCCACGGATACTTGTGGTGGCATTGGAGTATCTAGGTGACATTAGGGTTGATTGATGTGTGTCATGTGGTGTTATTTTAGTACGAACTCTAGGGTTGTTTGTGTTACTTATAGGAATAGCCCAATTGATTGATCAGAAAGAATAACTTTGAGGTGGTTTCGTACCTTCAAGCAACTTCATCTTATGTTCTCCGCGATAGGAACTTTGGAGTGATTCTTCGTTGCATGTTGAGGGATTGTTATATGATCCAATTATGTTATCATTGTTGAGAGATTTTGCGCTAGTGAAAGTATGAACACTAGGCCTTGTTTTCAAACATTCCAATACCATTTTTGCTCACTTTTCCTACTTGCTACCTTGATGTTTTTATATTTTCAAATTACAAAAACCTATATCTACCATCTATATTACACTTGTATCACCATCTCTTCGCCGAACTAGTGCACCTATACAATTTACCATTGTATTGGGTGTGTTGGGGACACAAGAGATTCTTTGTTATTTTGTTGCAGGGTTGTTTGAGAGAGACCATCTTCATCCTACGTCTCCCACGGATTGATAAACCTTAGGTCATCCACTTGAGGGAAAATTGCTACTCTCCTAGAAAACTCTACGCTTGGAGGCCTGACACGAGTCTACAAGAAGAAAGGTATCGCAGTAGAAATCAATCTATTTTCTGGCGCCGTTGCTGGGGAGGTGAGTGCCTGAAGGTATGTCTTTAGATCTTGCAATTGAATCTTTTAGTTTCTTGTTTTATCACTAGTTTGGTTTATAAAAGAAAATTACAAAAAATGGAATTGAGGTTGCCTCGCATTATTCATCTTTATAATGTCTTCCGTGAAAATGATGGAAAGGAAAATTGTGCCAAAGTGTGAGAAGGAGAAGTCAATAAAAAGATTGGCACTAAATATTTGAATGATGAGCATGATTGCAATGTTGTTAGTATGAATTCTTTGAATATCCATGATGCTAATTATATGCAAAGCCATAAGCTTGGGGATGATATGTTTGATGAAGATGATATTTTTAGTCCCGCAAGAGTTGATGAGCAAATTTATTATGATGAAAGCATGCCTCCTATCTATGATGATTATTGTGATGACATGTATGATATAAATAATAATGATAACCATGAAACTTGTCATCATGATTGTAATGTTAAATTTGATTATGTCAATCAAGTATCTTATAATAGCTATTTTGTTGAGTTTGCTCCCACTATTATTGATGAGAATAAATTGGCTTATGTGGAGGGTAATAAAATTTCTATGCTTGTGGATCATGAAAATAATGCTTTATGTGATAGATATATTGTTGAATTCATTCATGATGCTACTGAAAATTATTATGAGAGAGGAACACATGCTTTTACATATCTCAATAATATCAAGTTTCCTCTCTATGTGTTGAAAGTTTTGAAGTCATGCTTGTTTTGCCTTCCTATGCTAATTGATTCATTTTCCCATAAAAATTTTGCTCACAAAATCCCTATGCATAGGAAGTGGACTAGACTTAAATGTGCTTTCCATGTGATTCATCATGCCATATTTGTGTTTTAAATATTTACTTTTATGTGAGCATCATTGAAATCTTCATGCCTAACTAAAAAGGCGTTACAGAAAAGCGCTTGTTGGGAGACAACCCAATATTTATACCTACTGTTTTTGTGTGTCCACATGATTTATATATTGTAATAATAATGTTTTATAGATTTGTTTTCAATAAAGTGCCAAGCAAAGCCTTTGGGATAGTGTGGACGATAGTTGATTTGATTCTGTGCAAAAATAGAAAGTTTTGCATCCAGTGCAAAAAGTTCTATAAATCACTGGAACATGATAATTAGCTGATATTTGTACACATTATTGATATACAAATTTCCTACATTGTCCTAAGTTTCCAGAATTTTTAGGGTACCAAAAGTATGGTTGTTTTCCAGATCATTACAGATTGTTCTGTTTTTGACAGATTCTGTTTTCAATGCATAGTTTGCTTGTTTTAGTGTTTCCATAGATTATATTAAGTGATATAAATTGTGGCAATGATAAGATAAAGTATGAATTGTGTGAGAACAATTATGAATCTTGTCTTTGACAGTACCAAAGTGAATGATTTGCTTTATTACACTAACGCATCTCACAAAGTTTCGTTAAGTTTTGTGTGATTGAAGTTTTCAAGTTTTGGGTGAGATAATGATATGAGGAGAATAAGGAGTGGGAGTACACTAATATTGGGGATTCCCAAGGCACCCCAAGTTAATATTCAAGGAAGATCCAAGGAACTAAGCTTGGGGAGCCCCGAAACGCATCCCCTCTTTCGTCTTCAACATCATCGGTAACCTCACTTGGAGCTGTATTTTTATTCGTCACATGATATATGTTTTTCTTGAAGCAATTTTATTTTGTTTAGATTTTCTTGCTGTTATTTAGAATAAGGTTTTGTATCTTTTATTTCAAAACATGTCAAGTATAGTCTTTACCATGCACAATTTGTAAGTATATGAGTTGTTGTTTCAAAACAAAAAGTTCGTCGCTATTGCAAAAATTCCCTAGAAAAGTCATAATGTGATTAAAGCTTGAATTTTTGACACAATATGAAATAATAAATTATCTACATTGTGGTAAAGTTTCATAATTTGTTGAGTTAAATAAGTATGGATCTTCCTTAATCCTTTACAGACTGTTCTGTTTAGACAGATTGCTATTATGGTTGCATTGGTTGCATATGTTTGCTTGTTTAATGATTCTATTTGAGGATAGGAGTATTAAATATGTAGAGACATTTCGTATGCAATGTAAAATTATAATTTTAGTGATTTTCTAAAGTATAGAATGATAAGATTTTGCATGGATTTATACTAACTTATCTCACGAGTTCTTGTTGAGTTTTGTGTGGATGAAGTTTTTAAGATTTAGGGAAACCGTGACATAAGAGGAATTAAGGAGACACAAGAGATCAAGCTTGAGGATGCCCAAGGCATCCCTACTTAATATTTAAAGAATTCATAAGCATCCGAGCTTGGGGATGCCCGGGTTGGCATCCCACCTTTCTTCTTCAACAATGATCAATCAGTTTTGGTTGAGCCTAAGTTTTTACTTCTTCACGTGATATGTGTTATCCTTGGAATGTTACTTTTTTTGCTTGCTGTTTTAATAATATCCCAAGATCTGAATTTTTTGAATGAGAGAGAGTCTTCATGTAGCTACATAATTTTTCAACTACTCATTGATCTTCACTTATATCTTTTGGAGTAGTTTGTCATTTATTCTCGTGCTTCACTTATATCTTTTTGAGAGCCTTATAAATAGTAATGGTAACATGCACTTGTTATGAAATTGGTCCTAATATGATAGATATTCAAGAAGGATATGATAAAAACTTATAAAGGGTATTGAATATATGTGAAGTTTGATTCCTTGCATTTGTTTTGAGATATAAAGATGGTAATATTAGAGTCATGCTAGTAATAAATTGTGGAATAGTAAGAATACTTGTGTTAAGGTTTGTGATTCCCGGAGCATGCACGTATGGTCTTCTAGTTATGTGATGAAGTTGGAGTGCAATTTATCCTTGATTATCTTCCTTTATGAGAAAGTTGGGAGCATGTGTAGTAGTACTTTGCTTAGAGGGCTAATAAACTTTTTGCAACAAGAATGTGAGTTCTTTATGACTAATGTTGAGTCCGTGGATTATACGCATTCTCACCCTTCCACCTTTGCTAGCCACTCCGGTGCATTAAACCCACCTTATACCTTTCCTCATAACAGCCACCATACCTACCTATTATGGAATTTTCGTAGCCATTCGGAGATATATTACCACATAACTCCACCATTCCGTCATTATGAGTTTTTACCTTGATTTGAAATTTTTGAGTTGTAAGTAAATAAAAGTGTGATGATCATCATTATTAGAGCATTGTCCCATGTGAGGTTATAAAAAAGAGGCCAAAGAGCCCAAATAAAAAAAGAGGCCAAAGAGCCCATATAAAAAAGAGAGGCCAAAGAGCCCAAAATTAAAACAATGAGAGAAAAAGAGAGAAGGGACAATGTTACTATCCTTTTCCACACTTGTCCTTCAAAGTAGCACCATGTTCTTCATGATAGAGAGTCTCTTATGGTGACACTTTCATATATTACTAGTGGGAATGTTTCATTATAGAACTTGGCTTGTATATTCCAATGACGGGCTTCCTCAAATGTCCCTAGGTCTTCATGAGAAAGCAAGTTGGATGCACACCCACTTAGTTTTATTTTTGAGCTTTCATACACTTATAGCTCTAGTGCATCCATTACATGGCAATCTCTACTCACTCACACTGATATCAATTGATGGACATCTCCATAGTCCATTAATTTGCCTAGTTGATGCGAGACTTTCTCCCTTCTTTTTGTCTACTACCACCTTCTATTCCACCTATTGTGTTATATCCATGGCTCATGCTCACGTATTGCGTGAAGAGTTGAAAAGGTTTAAGAACATCAAAAGTATGAAACTTTCTTTAGCCATGTTATTTTTGAAGTTTCATGATTTTAATTTATTAGTGTGCTTGAAGTATTATTGTTTTTATGTCAATATTAAACTTCTATTTTGAATCGTATGGATCTGAATATTCATGCTACAATAAGAAAGGTTACATTGATAAACATGTTAGGTAGCATTCAGACTTCATAAATTATTTCTTTTATCATTTACCTACTCGAGGACGAGCAGGAATTAAGCTTGGGGATGCTGATACATCTCCAGCGTATCTATAATTTATGAAGTATTCATGCCATGTTTGCAACAATTTTATATGGTTTCGGTATGATTTTATTAGAACTAACCCGGACTGACTCTATTTTTAGTAGAACTACCGTGGTGTCATTTTTTGTGCGGAAATAAAAGTTCTCAGAATGGGCCGATGATAACCCACAAGTGTAGGGGATCACAACAGTGTTCGAGGGTAAAGTATTCAACCCAAATTTATTGATTCGACAGAAGAGGAGCCAAATAATACTCTTAAGTATTAGCAGCCGAGTTTTCAATTCAACCACACCTGGAAACTTAGTATCTGCAACAAGGTAGTTTAGTAGCATAGTAATATGGAGATAGCGGTAGCAGCAATAAAAGTAATGGTAGTGTTTTGTAGTTTTTGTAATAGTAGCAGCAGAAAAGTAAATAAGCAACAAGAAATATGTGAAAAGCTCGTAGGCATTGGATCGATGATGGGGAATTATGTCGGATGCAATTCATCATGTAAAAGTTATAACCTAGGGTGACATAGAACTAGCTCCATTTCATCAATGTAATGTAGGCATGTATTCAGAATATAGTCATACGTGCTTATGGAAAAGAACTTGCATGACATCTTTTGTCCTACCCTCCCGTGGCAGCGGGGTCCTAGTGGAAACTAAGGGATATTAAGGCCTCCTTTTAATAGAGTACCGGACCAAAGCATTAACACATAGTGAATACATGAACTCCTCAAACTACGGTCATCACAGGGAGTGGTCCCGATTATTGTCACTCCGGGGTTGCCGGATCATAACACATAGTAGGTGGCTATAGACTTGCAAGATAGGATCAAGAACACACATATATTCATGAAAACATAATAGGTTCAGATCTGAAATCATGGCACTCGGGCCCTAGTGACAAGCATTAAGCATGGCAAAGTCATAGCAACATCAATCTCAGAACATAGTGGATACTAGGGATCAAACCCTAACAAAACTAACTCGATTACATGGTAAATCTCATCCAACCCATCACCGTCTAGCAAGCCTACGATGGAATTACTCACGCACGGCGGTGAGCATCATGAAATTGGTGATGGAGGAAGGTTGATGATGATGATGGCGACGATCTCCACTCTCCGGAGCCCCGAATGGACTCCAGATCAGCCCTCCCGAGAGAGATTAGGGCTTCGCGGCGGCCCCGTATCGTAAAACGCGATAATTCTTCCTCTCTGATCTTTTCTCCCCGAAAGTGAATATATGGAGTCCGGGGGTACGTCGGTGGAACATCAGTGTGACACCCCGAGACCGGTGCGCCAGGTGTCAGCCAGTTATTCGTCGTCGTTGCCATGTCATCTGCTTGCTGTGCATCATATATAGGCTTGTCTTGCATCCTACTTGCTTGAGCATATTGGCATGTTCTTGTGTTGTTTTTTTTGTGCTTCCTACCTTGCCATGTAATGCTTCCTGTATAGACTTGTCATGCATCATACCTTGCCGTGTATTACATCATATAGACTTGTGTTGTTTTCTGTGCTTCCTACCTTGCCATGTAATGCTTCCTGTATACACTTGTCATGCATCATACCTTGCCATGTATTGCATCATATAGACTT
>LR738711.1:634898237-635051843 GCA_902687465.1 Secale cereale | reverse complement strand
GCTTCCTGTATAGACTTGTCATGCATCATACCTTGCCATGTATTGCATCATATAGACTTGTGTTGTTTTCTGTGCTTCCTACCTTGCCATGTAATGCTTCCTGTATAGACTTGTCATGCATCATACCTTGCCATGTATTGCATCATATATAGACTTGTGTTGTTTTTCTGTGCTTCCTACCTTGCCATGTTTTGCTTCTTGTATGGACTTGTAGTGCATCCTATGTAGAACTGTCTTGCATCATACTTGGTTGAACATATTGTCATGTCTCGTGTGGTGTGTTTACCGTATTGCTTGCTTCTTCTCATTAGTGCTTGTTGCGTTGCGATCGTGAGGATTCGTTCGTCTACCCGTGGTTCTTCTTCAAGGCTTCTTCTTCGTCTTCTTCATGGATCCGTTCTTCTTCCTTGCGGGATCTCAAGCAAGATGACCATACCCTTGGATACCTTTACTATCATTGCCTTTGCTTAGTTGTCTCGATGCTATCGTTATATGTCGCGCTACCCATCTTATTGTCAGCCCCTCTCCTTGTTGCCATGAAACCTCTAACCTTTGACACCTTCCTAGCAAAAACCATTGTTTGGCTATGTTACCCGCTTGCTCAGCCCCTCTTATAGCGTTGTTAGTTGCAGGTGAAGATGAAGATCGTTCCAGGAGGGAACTTGTTGTTGGAATATCACAATATGTTATATATATAATAACACAGCTATATACTGGGCATGGGTGGAAGGCTTGGCCTTTTGCTCGGTGTTTTGTTCCACTCATGCCACCTTAGGCGCCGATAAACCGGCATTATGTTCCTTGATTTTGCGCTCCTTACACGGTTGGGTATATGGGGACCCCTTGACACTTCGTCTTTGAATAAAACTCCTCCAGCAAGGCCCAACATTGGTTTTAATTTGCCTCATAATAACAACTTAATTAATTAATTAAAATTGCATAGGGGGTCATGTCCCCGGGGATTCTTTTCTACATAACAGGGGGGGGGGCAGTGCTGTTGGTGTTGGTCCCAAACGGGGGGACTGCGGGGCCACCACGGGGAAACTCGAGGATTGGCTCCCGTAGGCTCACCTATCCGGACGTGGCCTGAGACGAGATACGCGCGACTACTATCAGGGTGTCGGCACGCCGGGAGGTCTTGCTGGACTTGTTTTACCATTGTCGAAATGTCTTGTGCACCGGGATGCCGAGCCTGATCGGTTTTCCCTAAGATAAGGGGTGATGATATTATATTTATCACTTCAGCTGATCGTGAGAGCTTGTGATGGGCTAAGTTGGGACACACCTGCAGGGTTATGATCTTTCGAAAGCCGTGCCCGCGGTTATGTGGCAGATTGGAATTTGTTAATGTCTGGTTGTAGAAAACTTGAAAGAGGATCCGAAGTAAAACACACAACTGTGTGAGTAACCGTGACTGTCTCTTTTCACTTTGAGAAGAGAACACGGTGGGGTTATGTTTGACTCGTAGGTAGTTCAGGATCTTTAGCGATCATTACTAGTTTGCGACCATTTGCGTAGATGCTCATCTTATTCTTGTACTCGCAAGTTAGCCACCATACATTTGCTTAGCCGCTACTGCAACCTCACCACTTTACCTCTTCCTACCTATTAAGCTTTGATAGTCTTGTTACCCATGGTTATGGGATTGCTGAGTCCTCGTGGCTCACAGATACTACAACAACAGTTGCAGGTGCAGGTTTCCGATGTCTTGACGTAAGAGCGTTCTTCTTCTTCTTCAATCTTGGGTTAGGTTCCGGGTCGGCAGCCTGGGATAGCAGATGGATGTCTTTGTGCTTTTCTTGTTTGTATCCGTAGTCGGATATTTTGTATTGATGTTGTTGTATTCATGTGAGTTGTATGTATTGTCGTATCCCCCATGTATGTATGTAATGGTACGATGTAATGATATCCATCTTGCTAAGCGCCCGAAATGCGGTTGTGCCCCAATCACGTAAGTGTCACATGATCGGGATAGAATCGCATCTTGGGCCTGACAATCAGGGGGCCCACGAGGCAGGGGGCGCCCCCACCCTCGTGGACAGGGTGTGGCCCCCCTGGTCTGGATCTTTCCGCATATATTTTTTATATTTTCCAAAATAATTCTCAGTGGATTTTCACGTCATTCCGAGAACTTTTTATTTATGCACAAAAACAACACCATGGCAAGTTAGAGTCCAAAACAAGGGCAAAAGTGTTTAGAAGAGTAGATACGTTGGAGACGTATCAACTCCCCCAAGCTTAAACCTTTGCTTGTCCTCAAGCAATTCAGTTGATAAACTGAAAGTTATAAAGAAAAACTTTAATAAACTCTGTTTGCTCTTGTTGTTGCAAATATGTAAGCCAGAATTCAAGTTTTCAGCAAGGTCATGAACTAACCATATTCACAATAACTTTCAGGTCTCAAGTCTACTCATATCAATGGCATAATCAACTAGCGAGCAATAATAATAAACCTCGGATGACAACACTTTCTCAAAACAAGCATAATATGATATAACAAGATGGTATCTCGCTAGCCCTTTCTGAGACCGCAAAACATAAATGCCGAGCACCTTTAAGGATCAAGGACTGACTAGACATTGTAATTCATGGTAAAAGAGATCCAGTCATGATCATACTCAATGCAAATTAATAGCAATACATGCAAATGACATAGGTGCTCTTTTATAAGAGGATGATGACTCAGCATAAAATTAAATAGATAGGCCCTTCGCAGAGGGAAGCAGGGATTTGTAGAGGTGCCAGAGCTCGATTTTTAAATAGAGATGAATACCATTTTGAGCGGTGTACTCTCATTGTCAACATAACAACCAAGAATCTCGATATCTTCCATGCTACACACATTATAGGCGGTTCCAAAACAGAATGGTAAAGTTTATACTCCCCCAACCACCAACAAGCACACTCCACGGCTGGTCCAAAACAACGGGTACCGTCCAAACCAACAATAGCCCTGGGGGAGTTTTGTTTAATTATTATGATTTTGAGCATGGGACTGGGCATCCCGGTTACCAGCCATTTTCTCATGAATGATGCGCGGAGTCCACTCATCGTGAGAATAACCCACCTAGCATGGAAGATATAGACAACCCTAGTTGATACATGAGCTGTTCGAGCATACAAAACATAATTTCATTTGAAGGTTTAGAGTTTGGCACATACAAATTTACTTGGAATGACAGGTAAATACCGCATATAGGAAGGTATGGTGGACTCATATGGAATAACTTTGGGGTTTATGGAAGTGGATGCACAAGCGGTATTCCCGCTTAGTATAGGTGAAGGCTAGAAAGAGACTGGGAAGCGACCAGCTAGAGAGCGACAACGGTCATGAACATGCATTAAAATTAATCAACAATGAATGCAAGCATGAGTAGGATATAAATCACCGTGAACATAAATATCGTGGAGGCTATGTTGATTTGTTTCAACTACATGCGTGAACATGTGCCAAGTCAGACCACTTGAATCGTTCAAAGGAGGATACCACCCCATCATACCACATCACAACCATTTAAATATCATGTTGGTACGCAAGATAGACCATTATAAACACTCAGCTAATTAAGCATGGCATAAGCAGCTATGATCTCTAATTGTCATTGCAAGCATGTTTCATTCATAACAACCGAATCAGGAACGATGAACTATCATATTTACAAAAACAAGAGAGGTCGAGTTCATACCAGCTTTTCTCATCTCAATTAGTTCATCATATATCATCCTTATTGCCTTTCACTCGCACGACCGAACGGTGTGGATAATAATAATAGTGCACGTGCATTGGACTAAGCTGGAATCAGCGAGCATTTTAATACAAGAGAGAAGACAAGGTAATATGGCTCAAGGTTAAATTAACAACAAAGCATATGAGAGCCACTAAGCTTTTTCAATCATGGTCTTCTACTCTTAACCCCCAAAGAAAAGAAAATAAACTATTTACACGGGAAAGCTTCCAACAAACAAAAGAAGAACGAGAAATCTTTTTGGGTTTTCTTTTTAATTACTACTACTACAAGCAAGGAAATTAAACTAGCTAGAAGCTACAACTAATATTTTTTTGCTTTTTCTTAAGGTTTTTGTAGCACGCAAGAAAAGGACTAAGAAAAGAATTGAAACTAGCATGGATGGTACAATAAAAGAGTGTGAGCACTGACAACTAGAATAAATGTGTTAGCATGAATGTAAAGTCGGTGAGAAACACATACTCCCCCAAGCTTAGGCTTTTGGCTTGAGTTGGTCTATGGCCATGGATCGAAGCTACTCCCTCTAGTGTACTGAGATGTGTCCTCTGGGTGCCACTGGTTGGCAAGCTCATCCAGATCCCACCCATAAACAGACTGACGGTAAGGATCGAGTGGTGGCTCCGGCTCAGGCTCTGAAGCTCGCGCCTGGCTCTGGTGCTTGTAGAAAGCATCTAACGTAACAAGATATATGCATGTAGACAGATCAAACAGAGATGGTGCGGGCAAGGTAACAATCTCACAATATTTTTCATCAAACCTCAATTTATAATCAACCAACATCTCTTTGTCTTTGACAATAAAATCATGTGCTATCATACTCTTATAATCTAGATAAACATGGGCAAGCAATTTTTCTTCCTTCTCATGATGCCTAATAGGTATTCTAAAATGTTCAGTAAGGCGAGAAGCAAAGATGCCTGCAAAGACGGGGCCCTTTGAGCGGTTCAAACTCAGTCGTTTAGCAATGATGGCACCCAAGATAAAAGTTGTGTCTTGAAAGAAAGCATGGCGTAAAATCACAATATTAGGGGCACTGAGATTCCCACTGTTCTCGCGACCAATTAAACATCTACTAGCAAATAAAGCAAAGTAGCGCAGAACAGGGAAATGTATACTAGTAATTCTTGCCCCTAAGACTTGTCTAGTTTCCCCTACAGCTATCATGTCAATAAACCCTTCAACGTCTTCACGACGTGGTTCATCAAGTCTACCTTCAAAGGGTATCTTGCATACTTCACAAAATTCTAAGAGTGATATCTCCTTAACCTCATCATATAAACGAAACTCCACTATAGGTGGTGTTTTCTTAGCATGAAAATGAAAATTTTGCGTGAAAATATTAGTGAGTAAGAGATACTGTTCACGCTGGTCGTGGAGGAAGTCGGTGAGGCCTGCATTGTTTGCCAAATAATAAAAGTCTTCGTAAATCCCGGCGGCTCTCATGAACTCATTACAAGGCCATTCACACGGCCGAACTTCCGCCATGCGAGGAAGATTATATTTGGGCTTCTTATTTTCTTCCTTATTCTTCTCCTATGAACTTTTACTGGAGGAACCCCTCAAAAATCTCTTTATCATTTTCCTCCTCTGAAAATTTCTGAAATTTTTAGTAACTCAAAATAAAAGTGAATCAAACTCAACCAGATTGATAGCACAACTCCTACAAGTGCCTAGGGACTATATCATGCATTAGAACTACTAGGGACCAAAGAAATTTGACATGCAAGCTCAAGAACAAGGTCACCACAACAACAAAAATTTGCAATAAATAAAGCACTAGAGCAAAAACTAATTGGACCAATGGAGGAGTCACATACCAAGGAACAATCTCCCCAAACAGTTTGGTGAATGGTGCTTTGAGCAAGGAGATCAAAAATGGTAGCAAGATGAGCTAGAACTCGTGCTTGAGCTGGGTAGTGATTTTTTTGGGAGGAAGAAGAAGAGAATAGGTGCAGGAATAAGTGGAGGGGGGCCACGTGGGGCCCACGAGGCAGGGGGCGCGCCCTGTGACGGTGCGTGCGCCCTGTACCCTCGTGGCCAGGTGCTGTCTCCCCTCGCTGTGTTTTCTGTACCATATATTCTCAAATATTCCACAAAAAATCATATTTAATTTTCAGGGAATTTGGGGAACTTTTATTTTCAGGGTATTTTTTATTGCACGGATAAGTCTGGAAACAGGTAGAAAATACTATTTTTGCTTTATTTATCCTAATTAATAGGAAGTAAAAGGAGGGCACAGAAGGTTGTTCTATCTAGATTCACCTATCCCATGCTTGTCAAAAGGAATCCATTAACAAGGTTGATCAGGTCTTGTTAATAAACTCTTTTCGAATAACATGAAAACAGAGAATTTTCGAATAACACTAGGTTACCTCAATGGGGATATGTATGTCCCCCATAATAAGAATGTCATATGTCTTCTTGACAGTAGGGAGAGGAAATTCAAAACCTCCAATAGTGATAGTTGAAATTTTTCCAATATAATTGATACTGTGGACCTGAGGTTGTTTCCTCGAAAAGTGTACCGTATGCTCATTACCATTGACATGAAAAGTGACATTGCCTTTGTTGCAATCAATAACAGCCCCTGCAGTATTCAAAAAGGGTCTACCAAGGATAATAGACATACTATCGTCCTCGGGTATATCAAGTATAACAAAGTCCGTTAGAATAGTAACATTTGCAACTACAACAGGCACATCCTCACAAATACCGACATGTGGCAGTTGATTTATCAGCCATTTGCAAAGATATTTCAGTAGGTGTCAACTTACTCAAGTCAAGTCTACAATATAAAGAGAGAGACATAACGCTAACACCGGCTCCAAGATCACATAAAGCAGTTTTAACATAGTTTCCTTTAATGGAGCAAGGTATTGTGGGTACTCCTGGATATCCTAGTTTCTTAGGTATTCCACCTTTAAAAGTGTAATAGGCAAGCATGGTGGAAATTTCTAATTCAGGTATCTTTCTTTTATTGGTAATAATATCTTTCATATACTTAGCATAAGGATTTGTTTTAAGCACATCAGTCAAAAAGATAGGTCTAATCATTTCAGCAAAGCACTCAAAATCCTCATCATCCTTTTTCTTGGATGGTTTAGGAGGAAAAGGCATGGGTTTCTGAACCCATGGTTCTCTTTCCTTACCGTGCTTCCTAGCAACAAAGTCTCTCTTATCATAACATTGATTCTTTGATTGTCGGTTATCAAGATCAACAGCAGGTTCAATCTCTACATCATTATCATTGCTAGGTTGAGCATCATCATGAACATCATCATTGATATTATCACTAGGTTCATGTTCATTACCAGATTGTGTCTCAGGATCAGAAACAGATATATCATTGGGATTCTCAAGTGTGTCAGCTACAGGTTCACTAGAAGCATGCAAAGTCCTATCATTTTTCTTTTTCTTCTTCTTAGAAGAACTAGGTGCATCTAAATTAGCTCTTTGAGAATCTTGCTCAATTCTCTTAGGGTGGCCTTCAGGATACAGAGGTTCCTGAGTCATTTTACCACCTCTAGTTGCAACTCTAACAGCATAGTCATTGTTCTTACTATTTAATTCATTGAGCAAATCATTCTGAGCCTTAAGTACTTGTTCTACTTGAGTGGTAACCATAGAAGCATGTTTACTAATGAGTTTCAGTTCACCTTTAACTCTAGAAATATAATCACTCAAGCGTTCAACCATATAAGCATTACGTTGTAATTGTCTACCAACATAAGCATTGAAGTTTTCTTGTTTCACAATGAAATTGTCAAACTCATCTAAGCATTGGCTAGCAGACTTATAACGAGGAATATCACCTTCGTCAAATATATAAAGAGAACTTACCTTTACTACCTGTGTCGGGTTATCAAGACCATGTATTTCTTCAATAGGCGGTAAATTCTTAACATCTTCAGCTTTAATACCTTTTTCTTTCATAGATTTCTTTGCCTCTTGCATATCTTCAGGACTGAGAAATAGAACACCTCTTTTCTTCGGGGTTGGCTTAGGGACCGGTTCAGGAAGTGTCCAATTATTTTCATTGGCCAGCATATTATTCAATAGTAATTCAACTTGTTCAACTGTTCTTTCCCTGAAAACACAACCAGCACAACTATCTAGGTGGTCTCTGGATGCATCAGTTAGTCCACTATAAAAGACATCAAGTATATCGTTCCTTTGAAGAGGATGATCAGGAAAAGCATTAAGTAATTGGAGAAGCCTCCCCCAAGCTTGTGGGCGACTCTCTTCTTCAATTTGCACAAAGCTATAAATTTCCCGTAAGGCAGCTTGTTTCTTATGAGTGGGAAAATATTTAGCAGAAAAGTAATGCATCATATCCTGGGGACTACGCACACAACCAGGATCAAGAGAATTAAACCAAGTCTTAGCATCACCCTTTATCGAGAAAGGAAATAACTTAAGGATATAGTAATAACGAATCTTTTCATCGTTGGTAAACAGGGTGGCTAGATCATTCAACTTAGTAAGATGTGCCACAACAGTTTCACACTCATAGCCATGGAAAGGATCAGATTCAACCAAAGTAATTAACTTAGGATCAATAGAGAAATCATATCCTTATCAGTAACAAAGATAGGTGAAGTAGAAAAAGCAGGGTCATGTTTCATTCTAGCATTCAAGGACTTTTCTTCCAGCTTAGCTCATAATTTCTTAAGATCATATCTATCATTGCAAGCAAGAAAGTCTCTAGCAGTTTCTTCATCCATAACATAACCCTCAAGAACGACATGCAATTCATATCTAGGGGGAGAAGCTTCATTATCACTTTCATAAATATTACCAGTCTCAATATTTGCATTCTCCCTAACCTTAGCAATTTGTTCATCTAGAAATTCACCTAGTGGCACAGTATTATCAGGCATAGAAGTAGTTTCATCATACATAGCAGAAGTGGCATCATCAAGAACATACGACATATCAGATTCAATAGCAGGAGTAGGTGTCGCAAATTTACCCATAACAGAAGGAGAATCAAGTGCAGAGCTAGATGGCAGTTCCTTACCTCCCCTCGTAGTTGAGGGATAGATCTTGGTTTTTGAGTCCTTCAAGTTCTTCATAGTGATCAACAGATATAAATCCCAAGTGACCTAAAGAATAGAGCTATGCTCCCCGACAACGGCGCCAGAAAATAGTCTTGATAACCCACAAGTGTAGGGGATCGCAACAGTTTTCGAGGGTAAAGTATTCAACCCAAATTTATTGATTCAACACAAGGGGAGCCAAAGAATACTCTTAAGTATTAGCAGCTGAGTTGTCAATTCAACCACACCTGGAAACTTAGTATTTGCAGCAAGGTAGTTTAGTAGCACGGTAATATGGAGATAGCGGTAGCAGCAATAAAAGTAATGGTAGTGTTTTTGTAGTTTTTGTAATAGTAGCAGCGGAAAAGTAAATAAGCAACAAGCAATATGTGAAAAGCTCGTAGGCATTGGATGGGTGACGGGGAATTATGTCGGATGCAATTCATCATGTAAAAGTTATAACCTAGGGTAACGCAGAACTAGCTCCATTTCATCAATGTAATGTAGGCATGTATTCCGAATATAGTCATACGTGCTTATGGAAAAGAACTTGCATGACATCTTTTGTCCTACCCTCCCGTGGCAGCGGGGTCCTAGTGGAAACTAAGGGATATTAAGGCCTCCTTTTAATAGAGTACCGGACCAAAGCATTAACACATAGTGAATACATGCACTCCTCAAACTACGGTCATCACCGGGAGTGGTCCCGATTAATGTCACTTCGGGGTTGCCGGATCATAACACATAGTAGGTGACTATAGACTTGCAAGATAGGATCAAGAACACACATATATTCATGAAAACATAATAGGTTCAGATCTAAAATCATGGCACTTGGGCCCTAGTGACAAGCATTAAGCATGGCAAAGTCATAGCAACATCAATCTCAGAACATAGTGGATACTAGGGATCAAACCCTAACAAAACTAACTCGATTACATGGTAAATCTCATCCAACCCGTCACGGTCCAGCAAGCCTACGATGGAATTACTCACGCACGGTGGTGATCATCATGAAATTGGTGATGGAGGAAGGTTGATGATGACGATGACGACGATCTCCACTCTCTGGAGCCCCGAACGGACTCCAGATCAGCCCTCCCGAGAGAGATTAGGGCTTGGCGACGGCTCCGTATCGTAAAATGCGATAATTCTTCCTCTCTGATTTTTTTCTCCCCAAAAGTGAATATATGGAGTCCGGGGGTATGTCGGTGGAACATCAGGGGGCCCAGGAGGCAGGGGGCGTGCCCAGGGGGAGGGGCCGTGCCCCCACCCTCGTGGATAGGGTGTGGGCCCCCTGGTTTGGATCTTTCCGCAGATATTTTTTATATTTTCCAAAATAATTCTCTGTGGATTTTCAAGTCATTCCGAGAACTTTTTATTTCTGCACAAAAACAACACCATGGCAATTCTGCTGAAAATGGCGTCAGTCCGGGTTAGTTCCATTCAAATCATGCAAGTTAGAGTCAAAGTGTTTGGAAAAGGAGATACGTTGGAGACGTATCAGCTGAAAATTTACGATGATTTTTATGGACCAAAAGAGACCCCCGAAGCATTAGAGCTGGACCAGGAAGTGGACAAGGAGACCACAAGCATAGGGGGTGCACCCACTGTCGGGGGAAACTGCCCACCACGAACACCTATGGGACCGGAGCCCCTTCTACGTTGCGGTAAGGGAGCGGAGGGAGCACGGAGAGTAGATCGAGGAACGCACGCGGGCAGTTTTACCTAGGTTCGGGCCGCGCGGACGCGTAAAACCCTACTCCTGCTTGGATTGTATTGAGTTCTTGAGCTCGGGAGCTTGAAGAGCTAGCTACACCGAGCGGAAGAGTTGTCTAGGTTCCGAACCCTTTCTACGTTGTGCATGGGCCTCCTTTTATAGCCCAAGGGGTCACCGACAGGTGTCAACGTAGAGGAGGGTAAAAGTGTAATCTTGGTGGTAGTTGTAACAGTGCGTGAATAGTGCATGAACAGCGGATGAACAGTGGTCTTCACCTAACCTTGACAGTGGGGGACAAGGGCATTAAATGCCCGTCGCCGTCGACCCCAAAAGCGCCCGTCCATGCTTCTCCGTTCGCCACGGCGGTAGCCTCGTCACCGTGGCTTGCCACCGTGTCCCCCAGGCTGCACAGCCATCCGCCACGCGTCCCTGGAAGGGCCCCAGGACGACGCGTGGGCCGATGAGCTGGAGCGCGGGTACACAGCGCAGGCTTCCCCGGCAAGCATCTTGCCGGGGTCTTGATCTTGCCGGGCCCGGAAGCTTGTCGCTCCCCGGGTCCTGCCGGGGCGCAGGGTGCGCCGAGGCATCTTTTGAGATACGCATTCCTTGGCTTTCCTGGCAAGCTCCTCTTGCCAGGGTCTTGCGTTTAAGTGATAATCTTGAGCCTGGTGCGGCCTTCCCGGCAAGCTCCTCTTGCCGGGGTCTTGACTTTCTGTCTTGTATACTTTGTTTTTGAATGGCTTCATAAGGACCAGAAAAGGTCTCCGGCGAGCACGCGGTAAACCCTGCCGCGGGAAGCTGCTACTGCCCGTGCACAAGTTGGGGTACTAAGGTACCCCTATCTTAGTACACCGACAGGAGCCCCCGGGCCTGGGCCACACACGATGCCGAGCGCTGTTGGGCCAGGCCCAAAACAGTGCACGGGCACATGCGGCCCACGGCACGCCGTATCTCCTTCCGTATCCGCCGCATCCCTCCCTAACAGCACGCGTCGATTGCAGCGTCGTGGGAGAGATCGTGGCCTCGTTCTTTAATGTGAAATGCAGAGCGTCCCCCACTTCCCCCTTAAAAGCAGAGGAAACAGGGGCAGTTCCCCTCCTTCGTCTTCATTGCGCCCGTCTTCTCCAAAAACCTCCGCTGCTTCTTGCCTCCGCCCCTCCTCCGCCGTCTTCTGCATCCGCGGCGCCATCGAGCTCCTCGCCTCTTTCCTCACCGCTCCCGCCATGGCTCCGAAGAGCGACAAGGCCAAGAGCGACAAGGCCAAGAAGGAGAAGTCTGAGCAGGCGGCGAAGCTGGCCGCCCTGCGGAAGAGGAACGTGGTCTTCGCGCCAAGGCTTGGTCCGAGGGAGCTGCGGGACAAATATTATTTGTTCTGGGCGAGGGAGACCAAAGCTCACCCCCGCACCCAAGTCTTCCCCGCCATCGCCAAAGATATGTTCCCCGGCGGGTATTTCTTCTTCGTTGCATTCTTCCACTGTGGATTGTGCCCTCCGTTCTCGGAGTTCTTTTGCGATATCATGAACACATATAGCCTCCACCTCCTTGATTTCACCCCCAACGCCATCCTTACGATGGCCGTTTTCGTACATCTGTGCGAAAACTATATTGGGATTCATCCAAACGTCACCCTTTTTCACCACATCTTCATGCCTAGAGTAGAATCAGGCGCTCCCCTTTCCGGCGGCATCTCCTGGATCTTCAGGCTGAACAAGAAGGATTCGTACCTGAAGGGAGAACTCCGCGGCAAGTGGGAGGAGTGGAGAGCAGATTGGTGTTGGGTGGTGGAGGACAAGACGGAGCCCTTCACTGCGCCGCGCACAACAGCCATAGTGCGCGGCAGGAATTGGAGCGAATTGGCCCCGGAGGACAACAAGCTCAGTATTGCCCTCGTCAGGATTATCCGTCTCCGGGTAGCCAATCTGACCATCGGAGAGGTTGGGGCAGATTTCCTCCGTCGCCGCATTGCCCCTCTACAAGAAAGGAAGAGGGCCGCCTGGGAATTCGGCAATGCGGCGGATATCATGAGGCTGCGCCCTGGATTAAATTATAACTTCACTGCTTTGGAGTTGAAGGGGATGGTCCGAGAGCTCTTCAAGCATGACCCGGCCCATCCGGAGTGGTTCAGACCTCCTCGGGGAGTGGTGCCGCTGTGCAACAGCAATGCCCGAGATGCTTTGCGCGCGATGATGCCGGCGTGTGACTCCCATGGCGTCGTCCCCACCTGGATCAAGCCTCCGCCGGACACCGTGCTGAGCTTTTTCGACAACTTGGTCGAGACGCCCAAGAACGCCGAGGAGAACAAGGGCCTCACCCGGGCCACTACGGCAAGGGATATAGCCTACATCGCCTCCAGGATGGAGGAGGCCGCCGCCGCGGCAGCCGCGGGTGACTTTGGATACACCGTGGATGAGGCACAGGCCGCGGACGAGGTGAGCCAAGCAGAGGAGACGGAGATCCTCAGGCTGCTCAAGCTTCCGCCCGATGAGTTTGCCGGGGTGCCTACTCTGAAGTTTGCCGGGACGAGCGAGGTCACCGGAGAGAGCGAGGTCGCCGGAGGGAGCGGGGCCGCCGGGCATGGTGCTGGGTCCAGCGGGCCTGCCGGGGAGGAGGAGGAGGACGCCGAAGCTGGCGAAGACTCTGGTGGATCTCTCGGACTTGACGACGATGCCTCTTCGTCCTCAGAGAACTCCCCGCCACCGGCAAGTCCCAAGCAGCAAACGAAGAAGCGCCTCCGCAAGGCAGCTGAGGTGGCGAGGCCGCAGGCGGCCCTACAGCAGCCGACGCGTCGTGCAACGCGCGCCACCAGGACGAGCAAAGTCGTCCAGGAGGCGCCCCGCGCACCAGCGCCTAGCGGAGGGGGATCCTCCCGGAGCGGAACGGCCGCCCCTTCTGCTCCTCGGCCCTCGGCGACGACGGAGGCTGGGTCTTCGCAGCCCACAGCCCCGGAGACCGCCAAGTGCCCGAGGGAGCCTTCTCCTCCTGCTCCTCGCGCGGGAGCACCTCAGGCGGATTTCGACTTCTCCGCCCTCAGCTCCGACGACGAGGAAGAGGAGTAAGTTCTTGCAACTTGTAATTTCTTTGATTTTGTCTTGATTTCCCTTGTTGATCCTGATCTTGTTCTTGATATGCTTTCAGGACCCTGACCCAGCGGATGGCGAAGAGGGCCAAGATCCCTGTGGTTGAGGTCGAAAACGACTCGCCCGCCGCGGCAAGCGGAGACGTGCCAGTGGCAAGCTTGCCGGATCAACCTGCTGCTCCGAGGAGCAGCCCCCAGCGCAGCCCCCAGCGTAAGTCTGGTTTTTGAGTTTTCTGCTTGGCGGGCGCGCTCGAGATTGTTGCTTGTACTGATATTTTGTTGTCTTGTTTGTCTTTGTGTAGAAGTGGAGCCGCAGCCGCAGGAGCAACCGGAGGTCACCCCCGGAGAGCTGCCTGTTCCACCCTCCCCGCCAAGGGTGAACTCCCCGGCGAGGGAGGACGCTCCGCCAAGGACGGGCACCCCGCCAAGGGCGGGCACCCCGCCAAGGGTGAGCAGCCCGACAAGGGTGAGCACCCCGCCAAGGGAGGGCGCGGGCGGCCCTCCGCCAGCAGGGGCCACCACTCCGCCGCCAAGGGTGGATTCCCCGACGAGGGAGCCTGTCGTCGAAGAAGTCCGCGAAGGTAAATCCTTGTAGCTTTTCCTTCTTGAACTTGTCTTTTTGGATATTTGCTTGACTCTTTCTTTTATTTTTCTTCTGCTAGATCCTCCTGCCCCAGAGCGGATGGAGACGGAGGCCACCATCGAGGAGGAGGTGCACGGCGACAGCGGCAACGCCACTGCCGCTGAGGGCATGGCTGGAGCCGATGAGCCTGCCGCTGAAAAGACCGTCCAGCCCGTAGATGCCGCGGCTGGGGAAGGGGCCGGCGACCATACTGCTGACCCGGAGGCAGCAGGAGCGTCAAGCGCTGCACCGGCCGCCGACCCCTCCGCCTCCACGGAGCGGTCGGGTGTCTACCTTGAGGCCCCCAACGGGATCTTTATACAAGTCCCTTGGGCGTCCTCGTCTCGAGCCCCCGCGGATGGAGAGACTTTTGACGGAGAGGTCCTCGCCTCCGCGGGGTTGAAGGTGGTTGAAGCGCCTGGCGGCAACGACGAGCCCGAAGAGGAGAAGCTCCTTCGCCGGCTTCTGGCTCTGTACCGAGCCAGGCAGGCGAAGCTAGAGTCTCGGGAAGCTCTTGCCGCCAAGGCTGGAGTTGACTTGGAGAAGCGCTCCGCGGAGCTTCGCTCCGACAACCAAGCAGCCCTCCGCCATCTGGCTGAGGAGCGCGAAGAGCTTGCCGGAGCGCAGCAAGCCTTCCTCTTGGAGAAGGCCGAAGTGGACGAGCAGCAACGGTTGGCCGCCGAGGAGCTGTCCCGGCGAGAAGGAGTGCTCAACCAGTGGAAAGTCGACCTCGATGCCCACGAGGACGACCTCACCGCCCGGGAGCAGGCCATTGGCGGGGCCCTGAAGGAGGCGAAAGCCGCCGCAGCCGCCGCAGAGACCGCCAAGAAGGACCTCGAAGCCAAGGTGGATCAGCTGGAGCGGTACCTGAAGGCGAGTGCGGACAGAATCACCGCGCTCAATGTGGAGCGGGAAAAAGACGCCCACACCAACTCTGATCTGCAGGTACGCCTCTCCAAGAAGGGCGACGAGCTTACTGCCGCCAAGGATTCTATTGCTGACTTAGAGTTGAAGGTCTCCACTCTGATTGATTCGCTCGACGCCGCCCGGGACCGCGAGACGAAACTGAAGGACGAGCTCCGCAAGGAACGACGCCTGGTGGAGAGCGCCACCGTCTCGGCAAACAAGTTCAGCCGGGCAATGGAGCAGTGGACTGATGATTTGGTCCCCTCCGCCGCCAACATCGACAAGGAGATGGTGGTGCTGAGGGCGGAGCACCTCACGTACTCTCCGGACGAGAACCTCCCCCACAGCGCAAAGTTAAGTCTGTTCTTCAGGGGAATCACGCCGGCACTTGCGAGGCTGCAGGAGAAGATCCCCGTGCAGCTGGCCGACGAGGCGCGTCGGCTCTGCATGGGCACCTTGGAGCGTGTCTTGACGAAAATCGTCTACCGCAACCCCGGCATCAACCTCGTCAACGTCCTCCGCACCTTGCCGGCCGAAGCTGATCAGGAGGCGTTGAAGGCGCAGGTTGCCCACATCGTTGCCAAGGTGAACAAGATCACGAGGTGCGAAGGCGACCGCGTAGATTAGGCCTCTTTCTTTTTGTTTCCCTTGCCGCTGCAAGGCATGTTATTGGACAAGAATCTATTAGTATCGCGGCAAGCTATCTTTGTAATATACAATCTTATTTCGAGTTATCATTGCAGTGTTATCTTCCTTGCTTTTGATCCTCCACTTTGTATGATTTTTACCCTACGCTTTTAGGGAACTTGCCGGCAAGGGGCCCTTGCCGTGAGCGCTGAGTGCTGGACTCTTAGCAGCCTGCTGGCAAAAGACCTTGTCGGCAAGCAACCTTGCCGCAGCTAGTCGCAACACACTTAGACTACTGAGCGAACTCAAGAACGAAGTAAGGGCGCGACACTTGTCGCAGCTCACTTAAGCCGTTGAGCGTGCTCGAAACAGAGTAAGGGCGCGGCTAGCCGCGGGTAGGTTCCTCCGCGCATAGGTTTTCCATACAAAGTGTGGTTGTTCAAGGAAGACAACTAGAATTTTTTAAAAAAAAAATTTGAATGCTCAAACTTTGATAACTTAGCTTTCATAAATTGCTTGTCCCCCGACAAGGCTTCTCTTTCTTGAACAGCACTTGGTTCATCCTCCACCTCCTTCCCCCCCGGCAAACTTGTGCGCGAGGAATACTCCTTCTGCTTAAGAGGGAAAGAAAAAGAGGAGGGAAAACAAGCATATAGCCTCATGGCTTGCTAGTGCTTACCGGGGATGTGCGTTGCACAAGGTGCCAAACGATGAATGCAAATAACAAAGAAAAGCATGGAAATGGCAAATAGTGCGAAACACAAAAGCTTTACTGATGCATGGGATCTGCGCCCGGCTTTGTACAAAGGTTTACATGCAACAGCGGCAAGACTCGTACAAAAGATGGTTGCCGGAGCGGATCACGGCAACCGCGCCTTATGGGTGAAACTTGCGAAGATGCTCTATGTTCCAGGAATTGCTCACCGGTAAGCCTTCTTCGGTCTCAAGGCGGACAGCTCCGGGCCTTGTGACTTGTCTCACCCGATAAGGGCCTTCCCACTTCGGCGTCAACTTGTTGGAATTCTTGGCGGACTGAACACGCCGAAGAACAAGGTCGCCTTCCTCAAGACTCCTGGCCTTGACCTTGCGGCTATGATAGCGACGCAAGGCTTGCTGGTATCGAGCAGCTCGTACAGCAGCCTGGAGACGTTCCTCCTCGAAGAGCAATGCATCATCTTGCCGCAGTTGCTCTTGCTCGAGCTCATCATAAGCAAGCACTCGAGGAGATCCGTATACGAGTTCCGTGGGGAGAACTGCCTCTGCTCCATAGACAAGAGCAAAGGGTGTCGGCCCGATGGCTCGGATTGGTGTCGTCTTGATTGACCAAAGAGCCGCCGGCAACTCCTCTATCCAGTTTCTTCCGCACTTGCGCAGCCTGTCGAAGGTTCTTGTCTTGAGCCCGCGCAGCACTTCAGCATTGGCCCTCTCCGCTTGACCGTTGCTCCTTGGGTGAGCAACAGAAGCGAAGCAGACCTTGGCGCCAAGGTCTTGGACGTACTGCATGAAGGTGCGGCTTGTGAACTGTGTGCCGTTGTCGGTGATGATCCTGTTAGGGATTCCGAAACGGCAAACAATCGCTCTGAAGAACCTGACTGCTGACTGTGCTGTCACCTTTCTCACCGGTTCCACTTCTGGCCACTTTGTGAACTTGTGCACGGGCAGTAGCAGCTTCCTGCGGCAGGGTTTACCGCGTGCTCGCCGGAGACCTTTTCTGGTCCTTATGAGCCATTCAAAAACAAAGTATACAAGACAGAAAGTCAAGACCCCAGCAAGAGGAGCTTGCCGGGAAGGCCGCACCAGGCTCAAGATTATCACTTAAACGCAAGATCCTGGCAAGAGGAGCTTGCCAGGAAAGCCAAGGAATGCGTATCTCAAAAGATGCCTCAGCACACCCTGCGTCCCGGCAGGACCCGGGGAGCGACAAGCTTCCAGGCCCGGCAAGATCAAGACCCCGGCAAGATGCTTGCCGGGGAAGCCTGCGCTGTGTGCCCGCGCTCCAGCTCATCGGCCCACGCGTCGTCCTGGGGCCCTTCCAGGGACGCGTGGCGGATGGCTGTGTAGCCTGGGGGACACGGTGGCAAGCCACGGTGACGAGGCTACCGCCATGGCGAACGGAGAAGCATGGACGGGCGCTTTTGGGGTCGACGGCGACGGGCATTTAATGCCCTTGTCCCCCACTGTCAAGGTTAGGTGAAGACCACTGTTCATCCGCTGTTCATGCACTATTCACGCACTGTTACAACTACCACCAAGATTAAACTTTTACCCGGGCAGTAGCAGCTTCCCGCAGCAGGGTTTACCGCGTGCTCGCCGGAGACCTTTTCTGGTCCTTATGAAGCCATTCAAAAACAAAGTATACAAGACAGAAAGTCAAGACCCCGGCAAGAGGAGCTTGCCGGGAAGGCCGCACCAGGCTCAAGATTATCACTTAAACGCAAGATCCTGGCAAGAGGAGCTTGCCAGGAAAGCCAAGGAATGCGTATCTCAAAAGATGCCTCGGCGCACCCTGCGCCCCGGCAGGACCCGGGGAGCGACAAGCTTCCGGGCCCGGCAAGATCAAGACCCCGGCAAGATGCTTGCCGGGGAAGCCTGCGCTGTGTGCCCGCGCTCCAGCTCATCGGCCCACGCGTCGTCCTGGGGCCCTTCCAGGGACGCGTGGCGGATGGCTGTGCAGCCTGGGGGACACGGTGGCAAGCCACGGTGACGAGGCTACCGCCGTGGTGAACGGAGAAGCATGGACGGGCGCTTTTGGGGTCGACGGCGACGGGCATTTAATGCCCTTGTCCCCCACTGTCAAGGTTAGGTGAAGACCACTGTTCATCCGCTGTTCATGCACTATTCACGCACTGTTACAACTACCACCAAGATTACACTTTTACCCTCCTCTACGTTGACACCTGTTGGTGACCCCTTGGGCTATAAAAGGAGGCCCATGCACAACGTAGAAAGGGTTCGAAACCTAGACAGCTCTTCCGCTCGGTGTAGCTAGCTCTTCAAGCTCCCGAGCTCAAGAACTCAATACAATCCAAGCAGGAGTAGGGTTTTACGCGTCCGCGCGGCCCGAACCTGGGTAAAACTGCCCGCGTGTGTTCCTCGATCTGCTCTCCGTGCTCCCTCCGCTCCCTTACCGCAACGTAGAAGGGGCTCCGGTCCCATAGGTGTTCGTGGTGGGCAGTTTCCCCCGACATCTTTGGCGCGCCAGGTAGGGGGCGTCGAGGTTGTGCGAACCTGATCCGGCGCTCACGCGGGCGCATTCTTCATCAACCTCTCCAGCTTCATCAACTTCATCAGCGACAACAACATGCCTCCGAAGAAGAAGGCTTCGGAGGTCGCGGGCCCGTCTGCGTCGATCCCACCGCCACCAGATCCAACGGTTGGTGGAGGAGACGCCGGCAGAAGGGTGGTCGCCGGCGAGGAGACTCACGACGCCACCAAATCCTAGGACAAGACGGACGACCGGGCGTATTCCAAGGCCTCGGTGTCCGTAGACGCACCACGTCTCTCTCAGCAGACGCCAGGCCAGCAGCGTCGTGGTACAGGAGGTACCATACGCTTGCTGGGGCAAGGACAAACCGGAGGATCGCGGGACGCTCAAGGCCACCGTCCTGGTACGAGCAAGGCGCGGTCGCCGGGGTGAGAAACTGCTCCTTCTAACCCTGTTAGAAGTCCGAGCATATCTCGCTCCTCGCACCGCTCGCCGCCGCTCCCCTCCTCTCCAGCAGAAGCTCTAGCAAGAGCACAACTGCTCCTCGATTTCCCTCCAGCGGCAGACAAGGCCGAAGACTGGAGGGCAACGATTCAGAGCCTCATTGCCTTCGCCAACAACGACACGCCGCAGCAGCCGGCGACATCGCGGCCGCGGCAAGTCGACCAGACGAAGGCCGATGGCGACAAGACCGCCGGGGGTGCAACCACCATGCACTCCCCGCCGCGGAAGCAGAAGACGCCTCACCGTCGGATCAACATCGACGACGACTCCACGGCGTCGTCGGATCCGCGGGCTCGTCGGGACCAGCGCCAAGTCCTCGATGACCGGCGGCAAGAAGACGCTCGGACGTGCATCGAGCGCCGACGAGAAGCCCGGCGACAATCGGATCAGCGCGCTGGGACCGCTGTCGACATGTACGCGCCCGGTGAAACAGGCGACTTGCCGTACGCGGTAGGTTGCCCTGCGTTCACCTGTGAGCTGCGGCGAGTCCAGTGGCCCAGCATGAAAAACTTCAAGCCCGACGTACCCGAGAAGTACGACGGCAAGACTCACCCCTCAGAGTTCCTCAGCATCTACACCATCGCGGTGCAGGCCGCCGGGGGACGCGACGAGAAGATACTAGCCAACTACTTCCCGCTAGTGCTTAAGCCAAACGTCCGCTCTTGGCTTATGCACTTGCCGGAGAGCTCCATTTCTTCGTGGGCGGATCTGTGCCACCAGTTTGTTGGCGCCTTCACGGGCGGCCACAAACCCCACGGCCAAGAGAGCGATCTCCACATCCTAGCCCAGAAGGAAGGAGAATCCCTGCGCAAGTACATTCAACGATTCAGCCGCGTGCAACACAACATTCCCGACGTCCACCCCGCCGCGGTTATCAGCGCGTTCCACCAGAACGTGCGTAACCGCCGCATGAGGGAAGAGATGGCCATGACCAAGATCCGGGATGTCAGCGAGCTCTACGCTCTGGCTGACAAGTGCGCGCGCGCCGAAGAGGGGAGGAGACTCCCCGGAGAGGATGCTGGCGCAGGAGGAAGCGACAGCGAGGATGCCGCCCCGGCAAGGAAGAGCCGCCGGCGGAACAACAGAAAGAAGAAGAGCAAGGAAGTGCTGGTCGTCGAGCAGTCCGGCAAGGAGGCTCCCGCCAAGAAGGTACAGGCTGGCGGTTCCGGCAAGGAACCTGCCCCTGTAGCGGCAGCCGACAAGCCGGACGGCTCCGACAAGCAATACTGCAAGATCCACCGCACCAAGGGCCACGATCTTCAGAACTGCAAGCGAGTCGAGTACCTCGTAGAGCAGCAGAAGGCTGAATACGAGCGTCGCGACAAGGAGAAAGCCCAAGGTGGCGGAGGAGAGCCCAGCAAGAAGCGGCCGTTCAATGGCCGGGGAGGACGCCGCGGCAAGGCCCAGCAGCGTCAAGGAGACCGACCTCCCCGGGGCCGCGACAAGGATGAGGAAGAAGACGACGACGACGACATGGAAGAAGGAGATAACAGCGAGCAGGAGTTCCAGAAGGCCACAGAGGTTCTGTGTGTCGACGGAGGTGCCTCTCTGCACACTTCCCACTGCCAACTCAAGCAGTGGGTGCGGGAAGTGAACGCAGCTGAGCCACCCGTCGAGTCACGCAGGCTGCTGAAGTGGTCCGGCACGCCCATCATCTTTGACCTTGAGGACCACCCTGACCGTACCATAGCGGTCGGGTGCTTGCCGATGTTGGTTTCACCAACTATCCGCAACCTCAAGGTCACCAAGATGTTGGTTGACGGCGGGGCTGGCCTGAACTTGATCTCCTCGGCTGTGATCAAGAAACTACAGATCCAAGACGGCGAGCTCGAAGAAACCGGGTCGTTCCAGGGGATCAACCCGGGAAGGAGCAAGCCGAAGGGAAAGATTACTTTGCCAGTGACCTTTGGCGGGGAGCTTAACTTCAGGACAGAGAGGATCACATTCGATGTTGCCGATATCCCATTGCCGTACAATGGGATACTTGGACGTCCTGCCCTCGCCAAGTTCATGGCAGCTTCCCACTATGCCTACAACGTACTCAAGATGCCGGGGCCGATAAGCGTCATCTCTGTCCCTAGCGACAAGAAGGACGCGCTTATCTGCGCCGACAAGATCTACCGGGACGCAGCAGCCGCAGCAGAAAGCAACACACTTGCCGCTGAAGCTCCCGGGGGGAAGACCAAGACCAAGTCCGGCAAGAGCTCTGGGGCCCACTCCGGCAAACGCACCTCCTCGGAGTGCTGCGCTGCCGTCGAGGACGCTCCATCGAGCTCCACCGGCAAGTGCAAGAAAGGGATGGCCGCTCCACCGGCAACCAAGAAGGTGTCCGCCAAGGAGGACGGCACTGGTGGTACCTTCACCATCAGTGCTACGCTCGACAACAAATAGGAAAGCGCGCTCGTTGCCTTCCTGCGGGCGAATGTCGATGTGTTTGCATGGCAACCATCTGACATCCACAGCGTTCCCAGGAAGGTAATTGAGCACAAGCTTGCTGTTTTTCCTCATGCGCGGCCCGTCAAGCAGAAGGTCAGAAAGCAAGCCGTGGAGCGCCAAGAATTCATAGCCGAAGAGATAAAGAAGCTAGAAGCAGCAGGCCTGGTTAGAGGCGTGATCCATCCTACGTGGTTGGCCAATCCAGTTGTCGTACGCAAGGCCAATGGGAAGTGGAGACTTTGTATAGACTTCACCGATGTGAATAAAGCATGTCCCAAGGATCCATTTCCCTTGCCGCGTATTGACCAGATTGTTGACTCCACCGCCGGATGTGAGCTGCTTTCCTTCCTTGATGCATACTCAGGTTACCACCAGATTTTCATGGCCAAGGAAGATGAAGAGAAGACTGCATTCATTACTCCATGCGACACATATTGCTTCATACGCATGCCCTTTGGATTGAAGAATGCAGGCTCCACATTTGCGAGGGTGGTGCACACTGCTTTTGAGCCACAGATACACAGAAATGTAGAAGCATACATGGATGACATAGTGGTCAAGAGCAAGAGCAAGGATACCCTGATCCAAGACTTAGAGGAAACCTTTGAGAACCTGCGCAAGATTCAGCTCAAGTTGAACCCCGAGAAGTGCGTCTTCGGAGTCCCCTCCGGCAAGCTTCTCGGGTTCTTTGTGTCCCAGAGGGGGATTGAAGCCAATCCCGACAAGATAAAAGCCATCGAGCAGATTGAAGCCCCGAAGCGCGTCAAGGACGTAAGAAGACTTGCTGGTTGTGTGGCTACCCTCAGCAGGTTCATTTCAAAGTCTGCAGAACGCGCCCTGCCTTTCTTCAAAATCTTGAAAAAGGCAGGTCCTATGAAATGGACTCCGGAAGCGGAGGCAGCGCTGCAGGACTTGAAAGGATACCTGTCCTCTACTCCAATACTTGTCGCACCTAGACCACAAGAGAAGTTGCTGCTGTACCTAGCGGCAACCAATCAAGTGGTTAGTGCTGCGTTAGTAGCGGAGAGGGAGGCAGATGAGGAATCCACATCCCCGGCAAGCGAATCCAGCGACAAGCAGGGGGCTCCACCGACAAGCTCTGGCCCCGACAAGGACAACTCTGCGCAGGAGCAAGGAGAGGTGCGAAGGAAGATGGTGCAGCGCCCAGTGTATTTTGTAAGTTCCCTCTTGCAGGGGGCTAGATCAAGATACTCCGGGGTGCAGAAGTTGCTATTCGGCCTCCTCATGGCCTCAAGGAAGCTGCGCCATTACTTTCAAGCACATGAGATAACAGTGGTCAATCGCTTTCCATTGAAGAGGATATTGCAAAATCCAGAAGCAACGGGCAGGATCGTCGAGTGGGCACTGGAACTGTCAAGCTTTGGTCTCAAGTTTGAAAGTACTTCGACCATACAGAGCAGAGCTTTGGCAGAATTCATAGCAGAATGGACCCCAACGCCGGATGAAGAAGTTCCAGAGACAAGCATCCCCGTCCAAGAAGCAAGCAAAGAATGGATGATGTACTTTGATGGTGCTTTCTCGCTGCAAGGCGCTAGTGCCGGCGTAGTACTCATAGCGCCCACCGGAGAGCACCTCAAGTATGTTATCCAGATGCACTTTCCCAGGGAACAAGCGACAAACAATACTGCTGAGTATGAAGGGTTGCTTGCCGGCCTCAGAATTGCAGCCGAGCTTGGGATCAAGAAGTTAATTGTGCGGGGAGATTCACAGTTGGTGGTCCGACAAGTAAATAAGAGTTATCAGAGCCCCTTGATGGAAGCTTATGTTGATGAAGTGAGGAAGCTTGAAGAACACTTTGAAGGTCTGCAAATGGAGCACGTCCCAAGAGCTCAGAACAATATTGCAGATGGCCTTTCAAAGTGTGCTGCAATGAAGTTACCTGTGGAACCAGGGACCTTCCTGCTCAAGTTGACTCAACCATCCGTTATACCATCAGTTGGGCAGAACAAGAAGAGAAAGTTGGTCTCCGGCGACTACTTGCCGGCGGACCTTCCAGAAGCCGTCGCCAAGGTCCCCAAGATCAACAGTCCAGATGCTGAGGAACAGTTTGCTCCTGCAGATCCAAGGGTCTGTACAGTTGAAGCAAGCGTTCCCGACAAGCCTTGCCCCGGCAGGCTTGCCGGGGGACCATCAGCTCCGGCAGAACCGGAGGTTCTTGCCGTAGAAGCTGGGGTCCCCGCAGCAGCCCTCATGCCTTTAGTCCTTGCCGTTGAGCCTTGGGCTCCGGCATGGGCATAGCAGATCATCCGTTTTCTGCAAACTGGAGAACTTCCCGATGAGCCAGAAGAGATAGAGAAAATAACCAGGCAGTCAAGTATGTACCAGTTCGTTGACAATGAACTGTACAGAAGAAGACTCAACGGTGTCAGGTTGAAGTGCATTTCCAGAGAAGATGGACAGAAGCTGTTGGCAGAGATACATGGAGGCATATGTGGCCACCACATTGGCGCAAGGGCACTTGCCGGGAAGGCGTTCCGGCATAGGTTCTTCTGGCAAGAAGCCCTCCAAGATGCAACTGCACAAGTAACCAAGTGTGAAGCGTGCCAGTTCCATGCCAAGCAAATTCACCAGCCAGCTCAAGCTCTCCAGACGATTCCTTTGTCCTGGCCCTTCTCGGTCTGGGGGCTCGATATCCTCGGCCCCTTTCCCCGCGCAATCGGGGGCTTTGAGTACTTGTACGTAGCAATCGACAAGTTCACAAAGTGGCCAGAAGTGGAACCGGCGAGAAAGGTGACAGCACAATCAGCAGTCAGGTTCTTCAGAGCGATTGTTTGCCATTTCGGAATCCCTAACAGGATCATCACCGACAACGGCACACAGTTCACAAGCCGCACCTTCATGCAGTACGTCCAAGACCTTGGCGCCAAGGTCTGCTTCGCTTCTGTTGCTCACCCGAGGAGCAATGGTCAAGCGGAGAGGGCCAATGCTGAAGTGCTGCGCGGGCTCAAGACAAGAACCTTCGACAGGCTGCGCAAGTGCGGAAGAAACTGGATAGAGGAGTTGCCGGCGGCTCTTTGGTCAATCAGGACGACACCAAATCGAGCCACCGGGCAGACACCCTTTGCTCTTGTCTATGGAGCAGAGGCAGTTCTCCCCACGGAACTCGTATACGGATCTCCTCGAGTGCTCGCTTATGATGAGCTCGAGCAAGAGCAACTGCGGCAAGATGATGCATTGCTCCTCGAGGAGGAACGTCTCCAGGCTGCTGTACGAGCTGCTCGATACCAGCAAGCCTTGCGTCGCTATCATAGCCGCAAGGTCAAGGCCAGGAGTCTCGAGGAAGGCGACCTTGTTCTTCGGCGTGTTCAGTCCGCCAAGAATTCCAACAAGTTGACGCCGAAGTGGGAAGGCCCTTATCGGGTGAGACAAGTCACAAGGCCCGGAGCTGTCCGCCTTGAGACCGAAGAAGGCTTACCGGTGAGCAATTCCTGGAACATAGAGCATCTTCGCAAGTTTCACCCATAAGGCGCGGTTGCTGTGATCCGCTCCGGCAACCATCTTTTGTATGAGTCTTGCCGCTGTTGCATGTAAACCTTTGTACAAAGCCGGGCGCAGATCCCATGCATCAGTAAAGCTTTTGTGTTTCGCACTATTTGCCATTTCCATGCTTTTCTTTGTTATTTGCATGCATCGTTTGGCACCTTGTGCAACGCACATCCCCGGTAAGCACTAGCAAGCCATGAGGCTATATGCTTGTTTTCCCTCCTCTTTTTCTTTCCCTCTTAAGCAGAAGGAGTATTCCTCGCGCACAAGTTTGCCGGGGGGGAAGGAGGTGGAGGATGAACCAAGTGTTGTTCAAGAAAGAAGCCTTGTCGGGGCACAAGCAATTTATGAAAGCTAAGTTATCAAAGTTTGAGCATTCAATTTTTTTTTTTTAAATTTCTAGTTGTCTTCCTTGAACAACCACACTTTGTATGGAAAACCTGTGCGCGGAGGAACCTACCCGCGGCTAGCCGCGCCCTTACTCTGTTTCGAGCACGCTCAACGGCTTAAGTGAGCTGCGACAAGTGTCGCGCCCTTACTTCGTTCTTGAGTTCGCTCAGCAGTCTAAGTGTGCTGCGACTAGCTGCGGCAAGGTTGCTTGCCGATAAGGTCTTTTGCCAGCAGGCTGCTAAGAGTCCAGCACTCAGCGCTCGCGGCAAGGGCCCCTTGCCGGCAAGTTCCCTAAAAGCGTAGGGTAAAAAGCATACAAAGTGGAGGATCAAAAGCAAGGAAGATAACACTGCAATGGTAACTCGAAATAAGATTGTATATTACAAAATAGCTTGCCGCGATACTAATAGATTCTTGTCCAATAACATGCCTTGCAGCGGCAAGGGAAACAAAAAGAAAGAGACCTAATCTACGCGGTCGCCTTCCCGCCTTGTTATCTTGTTCACCTTGGCAACGATGTGGGCAACCTGCGCCTTCAACGCCTCCTGATCAGCTTCGGCCGGCAAGGTGCGGAGGACGTTGACGAGGTTGATGCCGGGGTTGCGGTAGACGATTTTCGTCAAGACACGCTCCAAGGTGCCCATGCAGAGCCGACGCGCCTCGTCGGCCAGCTGCACGGGGATCTTCTCCTGCAGCCTCGCAAGTGCCGACGCGATTCCCCTGAAGAACAGACTTAACTTGGCGCTGTGGGGGAGGTTCTCGTCCGGAGAGTACGTGAGGTGCTCCGCCCTCAGCGCCACCATCTCCTTGTCGATGTTGGCGGCGGAGGTGACCAAATCATCAGTCCACTGCTCCACTGTCCGGCTGAACTGGTTTGCCGAGACGGCAGCGCTCTCCACTAGGCCTCGTTCCTTGCGGAGCTCGTCCTTCAGTTTCGTCTCGCGGTCCCGGGCGGCGTCGAGCGAATCAGTCAGAGTGGAGACCTTTAATTCTAAGTCAGCAATGGAATCCTTGGCGGCAGTAAGCTCGTCGCCCTTCTTGGAGAGGCGTACCTACAGATCAGAGTTGGTGTGGGCGTCTTTTTCCCGCTCCACATTGAGCGCGGTGATTCTGTCCGCACTCGCCTTCATGTACCGCTCCAGCTGTTCCACCTTGGCCTCAAGATCCTTCTTGGCGGTCTCCGCGGTGGCGGCAGCGGCCTTCGCCTCCTTCAGGGCTCCGCCAATGGCCTGCTCCCGGGCGGTGAGGTCGTCCTCGTGGGCATCGAGGTCGACCTTCCGCTGGTTGAGCGCTCCTTCTCGCCGGGACAGCTCCTCGACGGCCAGTCGCTGCTGCTCCTCGGCTTCAGCTTTCTCAAGGAGGAAGGCTTGCTGCGCTCCGGCAAGCTCTTCGCGCTCCTCAGCCAGATGGCGAAGGGCTGCTTGGTTGTCGGCGCGAAGCTCCGCGGCGCGCTTCTCCAAGTCAACTCCAGCCTTGGCGGCAAGAGCTTCCCGAGACTCTAGCTTCGCCTACCTGGCTCGATACAGAGCCAGAAGCCGGCGAAGGAGCTTCTCCTCTTCGGGCTCGTCGCTGCCGCCAGGCGCTTCAACCACCTTCAACCCCGCGGAGGCGAGGACCTCTCCGTCAAAAGTCTCTCCCTCCGCGGGGGCTCGAGACGAGGACGCCCAAGGGACTTGTATAAAGATCCCGTTGGGGGCCTCAAGGTAGACACCCGACCGCTATGTGGAGGCGGAGAGGTCGGCGGCCGGTGTAGCGCTTGACGCTCCTGCTGCCTCCGGGTCAGCAGTATGGTCGCCGGCCCCTTCCCCAGCCGCGGCATCTACGGGCGGGACGGTCTTTTCAGCGGCAGGCTCGTCGGCTCCAGCCATGCCCTCAGCGGCAGTGGCGTTGCCGCCGTCGCCGTGCACCTCCTCCTCGACGGTGGCCTCCGTCTCCATCCGCTCTGGGGCAGGAGGATCTAGCAGAAGAAAAAGAAAAGAAAGAGTCAAGCAAATATCCAAAAAGACAAGTTCAAGAAGGAAAAGCTACAAGGATTTACCTTCGCGGACTTCTTCGACGACAGGCTCCCTCGCCGGGGAATCCACCCTTGGCGGCGGAGTGGTGGCCCCTGCTGGCGGAGGGCCGCCCGCGCCCTCCCTTGGCGGGGTGCTCACCCTTGTCGGGCTGCTCACCTTTGGCGGGGTACCCGCCCTTGGCGGGGTGCCCGTCCTCGGCGGAGCGTCGTCCCTCGCCAGGGAGTTCACCCTTGGCGGGGAGGGTGGAACAGGCAGCTCTCCGGGGGTGACCTCCGGTTGCTCCTGCGGCTGCGGCTCCACTTCTACACAAAGACAAACAAGACAACAAAATATCAGTACAAGCAACAATCTCGAGCGCGCCCGCCAAGCAGAAAACTCAAAAACCAGACTTACGCTGGGGGCTGCGCTGGGGGCTGCTCCTCGGAGCAGCAGGTTGATCCGGCAAGCTTGCCGCTGGCACGTCTCCGGTTGCCGCGGCGGGCGAGTCGTCTTCGACCTCAACCACAGGGATCTTGGCCCTCTTCGCCATCCGCTGGGTCAGGGTCGTGAAAGCATATCAAGAACAAGATCAGGATCAACAAGGGAAATCAAGAAAAAATCAAAGAAATTACAAGTTGCAACTCCTCCTGCTCCTCGCGCGGGAGCACCTCAGGAGGATTTCGACTTCTCCGCCCTCAGCTCCGACGACGAGGAAGAGGAGTAAGTTCTTGCAACTTGTAATTTCTTTGATTTTTTCTTGATTTCCCTTGTTGATCCTGATCTTGTTCTTGATATGCTTTCAGGACCCTGACCCAGCGGATGGCGAAGAGGGCCAAGATCCCTGTGGTTGAGGTCGAAGACGACTCGCCCGCCGCGGCAACCGGAGACGTGCCAGCGGCGAGCTTGCTGGATCAACCTGCTGCTCCGAGGAGCAGCCCCCAGCGCAGCCCCCAGCGTAAGTCTGGTTTTTGAGTTTTCTGCTTGGCGGGCGCGCTCGAGATTGTTGCTTGTACTGATATTTTGTTGTCTTGTTTGTCTTTGTGTAGAAGTGGAGCCGCAGCCGCAGGAGCAACCGGAGGTCACCCCCGGAGAGCTGCCTGTTCCACCCTCCCCGCCAAGGGTGAACTCCCCGGCGAGGGAGGACGCTCCGCCGAGGACGGGCACCCCGCCAAGGGCGGGCACCCCGCCAAGGGTGAGCAGCCCGACAAGGGTGAGCACCCCGCCAAGGGAGGGCGCGGGCGGCCCTCCGCCAGCAGGGGCCACCACTCCGCCGCCAAGGGTGGATTCCCCGACGAGGGAGCCTGTCGTCGAAGAAGTCCGCGAAGGTAAATCCTTGTAGCTTTTCCTTCTTGAACTTGTCTTTTTGGATATTTGCTTGACTCTTTCTTTTCTTTTTCTTCTGCTAGATCCTCCTGCCCCAGAGCGGATGGAGACGGAGGCCACCGTCGAGGAGGAGGTGCACGGCGACGGCGGCAACGCCACTGCCGCGAGGGCATGGCTGGAGCCGACGAGCCTGCCACTGAAAAGACCGTCCCGCCCGTAGATGTCGCGGCTGGGGAAGGGGCCGGCGACCATACTGCTGACCCGGAGGCAGCAGGAGCGTCAAGCGCTGCACCGGCCGCCGACCCCTCCGCCTCCACGGAGCGGTCGGGTGTCTACCTTGAGGCCCCCAACGGGATCTTTATACAAGTCCCTTGGGCGTCCTCGTCTCGAGCCCCCGCGGAGGGAGAGACTTTTGACGGAGAGGTCCTCGCCTCCGCGGGGTTGAAGGTGGTTGAAGCGCCTGGCGGCAGCGACGAGCCCGAAGAGGAGAAGCTCCTTCGCCGGCTTCTGGCTCTGTACCGAGCCAGGCAGGCGAAGCTAGAGTCTCGGGAAGCTCTTGCCGCCAAGGATGGAGTTGACTTGGAGAAGCGCGTCGCGGAGCTTCACGCCGACAACCAAGCAGCCCTCCGCCATCTGGCTGAGGAGCGCGAAGAGCTTGCCGGAGCGCAGCAAGCCTTCCTCCTTGAGAAAGCTGAAGCCGAGGAGCAGCAGCGACTGGCCGCCGAGGAGCTGTCCCGGCGAGAAGGAGCGCTCAACCAGCGGAAGGTCGACCTCGATGTCCACGAGGACGACCTCACCGCCCGGGAGCAGGCCATTGCAGAGCCCTGAAGGAGGCGAAGGCCGCTGCCGCCACCGCGGAGACCGCCAAGAAGGATCTTCAGGCCAAGGTGGAACAGCTGGAGCGGTACCTAAAGGCGAGTGCGGACAGAATCACCGCGCTCAATGTGGAGCGGGAAAAAGACGCCCACACCAACTGTGATCTACAGGTACGCCTCTCCAAGAAGGGCGACGAGCTTACTGCCGCCAAGGATTCCATTGCTGACTTAGAATTGAAGGTCTCCACTCTGACTGATTCGCTCGACGCCGCCCGGGACCGCGAGACGAAACTGAAGGACAAGCTCCGCAAGGAACCAGGCCTGGTGGAGAGCGCCGCCGTCTCGGCAAACCAGTTCAGCCGAGCAGTGGAGCAGTGGACTGATGATTTGGTCACCTCCGCCGCCAACATCGACAAGGAGATGGTGGCGCTGAGGGCAGAGCACCTCACGTACTCTCCGGACGAGAACCTCCCCCACAGCGCCAAGTTAAGTCTGTTCTTCAGGGGAATCGCGCCGGCACTTGCGAGGCTGCAGGAGAAGATCCCCGTGCAGCTGGCCGACGAGGCGCGTCGGCTCTGCATGGGCACCTTGGAGCGTGTCTTGACGAAAATCGTCTACCGCAACCCCGGCATCAACCTCGTCAACGTCCTCCGCACCTTGCCGGCCGAAGCTGATCAGGAGGCGTTGAAGGCGCAGGTTGCCCACATCGTTGCCAAGGTGAACAAGATCACAAGGCGGGAAGGCGACCGCGTAGATTAGGTCTCTTTCTTTTTGTTTCCCTTGCCGCTGCAAGGCATGTTATTGGACAAGAATCTATTAGTATCGCGGCAAGCTATCTTTGTAATATACAATCTTATTTCGAGTTATCATTGCAGTGTTATCTTCCTTGCTTTTGATCCTCCACTTTGTATGCTTTTTACCCTACGCTTTTAGGGAACTTGCCGGCAAGGGGCCCTTGCCGCGAGCGCTGAGTGCTGGACTCTTAGCAGCCTGCTGGCAAAAGACCTTGTCGGCAAGCAACCTTGCCGCAGCTAGTCGCAGCACACTTAGACTGCTGAGCGAACTCAAGAACGAAGTAAGGGCGCGACACTTGTCGCAGCTCACTTAAGCCGTTGAGCGTGCTCGAAACAGAGTAAGGGCGCGGCTAGCCACGGGTAGGTTCCTCCGCGCACAGGTTTTCCATACAAAGTGTGGTTGTTCAAGGAAGACAACTAGAATTTTTTTTTAAAAAAAAATTTGAATGCTCAAACTTTGATAACTTAGCTTTCATAAATTGCTTGTCCCCCGACAAGGCTTCTCTTTCTTGAACAGCACTTGGTTCATCCTCCACCTCCTTCCCCCCCGGCAAACTTGTGCGCGAGGAATACTCCTTCTGCTTAAGAGGGAAAGAAAAAGAGGAGGGAAGACAAGCATATAGCCTCATGGCTTGCTAGTGCTTACCGGGGATGTGCGTTGCACAAGGTGCCAAACGATGCATGCAAATAACAAAGAAAAGCATGGAAATGGCAAATAGTGAGAAACACAAAAGCTTTACTGATGCATGGGATCTGCGCCCGGCTTTGTACAAAGGTTTACATGCAACAGCGGCAAGACTCGTACAAAAGATGGTTGCCGGAGCGGATCACGGCAACCGCGCCTTATGGGTGAAACTTGCGAAGATGCTCTATGTTCCAGGAATTGCTCATCGGTAAGCCTTCTTCGGTCTCAAGGCGGACAGCTCCGGGCCTTGTGACTTGTCTCACCCGATAAGGGCCTTCCCACTTCGGCGTCAACTTGTTGGAATTCTTGGCGGACTGAACACGGCGAAGAACAAGGTCGCCTTCCTCGAGACTCCTGGCCTTGACCTTGCGGCTATGATAGCGACGCAAGGCTTGCTGGTATCGAGCAGCTCGTACAGCAGCCTGGAGACGTTCCTCCTCGAGGAGCAATGCATCATCTTGCCGCAGTTGCTCTTGCTCGAGCTCATCATAAGCGAGCACTCGAGGAGATCCGTATACGAGTTCTGTGGGGAGAACTGCCTCTGCTCCATAGACAAGAGCAAAGGGTGTCTGCCCGGTGGCTCGATTTGGTGTCGTCCTGATTGACCAAAGAGCCGCCGGCAACTCCTCTATCCAGTTTCTTCCGCACTTGCGCAGCCTGTCGAAGGTTCTTGTCTTGAGCCCGCGCAGCACTTCAGCATTGGCCCTCTCCGCTTGACCATTGCTCCTCGGGTGAGCAACAGAAGCGAAGCAGACCTTGGCGCCAAAGTCTTGGACGTACTGCATGAAGGTGCGGCTTGTGAACTGTGTGCCGTTGTCGGTGATGATCTTGTTAGGGATTCCGAAACGGCAAACAATTGCTCTGAAGAACCTGACTGCTGATTGTGCTGTCACCTTTCTCACCGGTTCCACTTCTGGCCACTTTGTGAACTTGTCGATTGCTACGTACAAGTATTCAAAGCCCCCGATTGCACGGGGAAAGGGGCCGAGGATATCGAGCCCCCAGACCGAGAAGGGCCAGGACAAAGGAATCGTCTGGAGAGCTTGAGCTGGCTGGTGAATTTGCTTGGCATGGAACTGGCACGCTTCACACTTGGTTACTTGTGTAGTTGCATCTTGGAGGGCTTCTTGCCAGAAGAACCCTTGCCGGAACGCCTTCCCGGCAAGTGCCCTTGCGCCAATGTGGTGGCCACATATGCCTCCATGTATCTCTGCCAACTGCTTCTGTCCATCTTCTCTGGAAATGCACTTCAACCTGACACCGTTGAGTCTTCTTCTGTGCAGTTCATTGTCAACGAACTGGTACATACTTGACTGCCTGGTTATTTTCTCTATTTCTTCTGGCTCATCGGGAAGTTCTCCAGTTTGCAGAAAACGGACGATCTGTTGTGCCCATGCCGGAGCCCGAGGCTCAACGGCAAGGACTAAAGGCATGAGGGCTGCTGCGGGGACCCCAGCTTCTACGGCAAGAACCTCTGGTTCTGCCGGAGCTGATGGTCCCCCGGCAAGCCTGCCGGGGCAAGGCTTGTCGGGAACGCTTGCTTCAACTGTACAGACCCTTGGATCTGCAGGAGCAAACTGTTCCTCAGCATCTGGACTGTTGATCTTGGGGACCTTGGCGGCGGCTTCTGGAAGGTCCGCCGGCAAGTAGTCGCCGGAGACCAACTTTCTCTTCTTGTTCTGCCCAACTGATGGTGTAACGGATGGTTGAGTCAACTTGAGCAGGAAGGTCCCTGGTTCCACAGGTAACTTCATTGCAGCACACTTTGAAAGGCCATCTGCAATATCGTTCTGAGCTCTTGGGACGTGCTCCATATGCAGACCTTCAAAGTGTTCTTCAAGCTTCCTCACTTCATCAACATAAGCTTCCATCAAGGGGCTCTGATAACTCTTATTTACTTGTCGGACCACCAACTGCGAATCTCCCCGCACAATTAACTTCTTGATCCCAAGCTCGGCTGCAATTCTGAGGCCGGCAAGCAACCCTTCATACTCAGCATTATTGTTTGTCGCTTGTTCCCTGGGAAAGTGCATCTGGATAACATACTTGAGGTGCTCTCCGGTGGGCGCTATGAGTACTACGCCGGCACCAGCGCCTTGCAGCGAGAAAGCACCATCAAAGTACATCATCCATTCTTTGCTTGCTTCTTGGACGGGGATGCTTGTCTCTGGAACTTCTTCATCCGGCGTTGGGGTCCATTCTGCTATGAATTCTGCCAAAGCTCTGCTCTGTATGGTCGAAGTACTTTCAAACTTGAGACCAAAGCTTGACAGTTCCAGTGCCCACTCGACGATCCTGCCCGTTGCTTCTGGATTTTGCAATATCCTCTTCAATGGAAAGCGAGTGACCACCGTTATCTCATGTGCTTGAAAGTAATGGCGCAGCTTCCTTGAGGCCATGAGGAGGCCGAATAGCAACTTCTGCACCCCGGAGTATCTTGATCTAGCCCCCTGCAAGAGGAACGGGCGCAATGAAGACGAAGGAGGGGAACTGCCCCTGCTTCCTCTGCTTTTAAGGGGGAAGTGAGGGACGCTCCGCATTTCCCATTAAAGAACGAGGCCACGATCTCTCCCACGACGCCGCAATCGACGCGTGCCGTTAGGGAGGGATGCGGCGGATACGGAAGGAGATACGGCGTGCCGTGGGCCGCGTGTGCCCGTGCACTATTTTGGGCCTGGCCCAACAGCGCTCGGCACCGTGTGTGGCCCAGGCCCGGGGGCTCCTGTCGGTGTACTAAGATAGGGGTACCTTAGTACCCCAACTTGTGCACGGGCAGTAGCAGCTTCCCGCGGCAGGGTTTACCGTGTGCTCGCCGGAGACCTTTTCTGGTCCTTATGAAGCCATTCAAAGCCAAAGATGTCGGGGGAAACTGCCCACCACGAACACCTATGGGACCGGAGCCCCTTCTACGTTGCTGTAAGGGAGCGGAGGGAGCACGGAGAGCAGATCGAGGAACACACGCGGGCAGTTTTACCCAGGTTCGGGCCGCGCGGACGCGTAAAACCTTACTCCTGCTTGTATTGTATTGAGTTCTTGAGCTCGGGAGCTTGAAGAGCTAGCTACACCGAGCGGAAGAGTTGTCTAGGTTCCGAACCCTTTCTACGTTGTGCATGGGCCTCCTTTTATAGCCCAAGGGGTCACCGACAGGTGTCAACGTAGAGGAGGGTAAAAGTGTAATCTTGGTGGTAGTTGTAACAGTGCGTGAATAGTGCATGAACAGCGGATGAACAGTGGTCTTCACCTAACCTTGACAGTGGGGGACAAGGGCATTAAATGCCCGTCGCCGTCGACCCCAAAAGCGCCCGTCCATGCTTCTCCGTTCGCCACGGCGGTAGCCTCGTCACCGTGGCTTGCCACCGTGTCCCCCAGGCTGCACAGCCATCCGCCACGCGTCCCTGGAAGGGCCCTAGGACGACGCGTGGGCCGATGAGCTGGAGCGCGGGCACACAGCGCAGGCTTCCCCGGCAAGCATCTTGCTGGGGTCTTGATCTTGCCGGGCCCGGAAGCTTGTCGCTCCCCGGGTCCTGTCGGGGCGCAGGGTGCGCCGAGGCATCTTTTGAGATACGCATTCCTTGGCTTTCCTGGCAAGCTCCTCTTGCCAGGGTCTTGCGTTTAAGTGATAATCTTGAGCCTGGTGCGGCCTTCCCGGGAAGCTCCTCTTGCCGGGGTCTTGACTTTCTGTCTTGTATACTTTGTTTTTGAATGGCTTCATAAGGACCAGAAAAGGTCTCCGGCGAGCACGCGGTAAACCCTGCCGCGGGAAGCTGCTACTGCCCGTGCACAAGTTGGGGTACTAAGGTACCCCTATCTTAGTACACCGACACCCACCCCCTAGGGCACGTCTCCCGAGCTTGTAGGCCCCTCGAGCACCCCCTTGACGTGAGACCGACGCCAAAAGTTCCTATATATAACAAAAACCCCAGAAAGAACCCTAGATGAGAAGTTCCACAATGCAAACCTCTGTAGCCATGAAAAACCAATCGGGACCCCGTTCTGGCACCCTGTCGGAGGGGGAAATCATCACCATAGGCCATCTTGATCATCACGATGGCCACTATGATGAGGATGGAGTAGTCCACCCTCGGAGCTAAGGGTTTGTACCAGTAGCTATGTGTTTTATCTCTCTCTCTCTCTCTCTCTCTCTCTCTCTCTCTTGTATTTTTGATTTGGCACGATCTTGATGTGCCACGAGCTTTGTTATTATAGTTGGATCTTATGGTGTTCTTCCCTCTCTACCTTGTCATGAATTAAGTCTTTTCCTTTGAGGTATTGTTATGTCAGATTGAATCTTTTAGATGTGAGAGCACTTTATGTATGTCTTGCGTTGGGATATCCGTGGTGACAATGGGATGTTCTATTGATCCACTTGATGTATGTTTTCGTTATCAACTCGCGGAATCCTGTGGTGACGTTAGGGTAGTCTATGCATAGGGGTTGGCACACGTTTTCATATTCCTTTCTTCGATAGAAATCTTGGGGTACTCTTGATGTTCTTTGTGTTGGATTGAATATTATGAATCTGAGATTGTGTGGATGCATATCGTATAATTGATCCACGGATACTTGTGGTGACATTGGAGTATCTAGGTGACATTAGGGTTGATTGATTTACGTCATGTGGTGTTATTTTAGTACGAACTCTAGGTCTGTTTGTGACACTTATAGGAATAGCCCAATAGATTGATCAGAAAGAATAACTTTCAGGTGGTTTCGTACCCTATAAGCAATTTCATCTTATGTTCTCTGTGGTAGGAACTTTGGAGTGATTCTTCATTGCATTTTGAGGGATTGTTATATGATCCAATTTTGTTATCATTGTTGAGAGATTTTGCGCTAGTGAAAGTATGAACCCTAGGCCTTGTTTTCAAGCATTGCAATGCCGTTTTTGCTCACTTTTCCTACTTGCTACCATGCTGTTGTTATATTTTCATATTACAAAAACCAATATCTACTATCTATGTTACACTTGTATCACCATCTCTTCGCCGAACTAGTGCACCTATACAATTTACCATTGTATTGGGTGTGTTGGGGACACAAGAGGCTCTTGGTTATTTGGTTGCAGGGCTGTTTGAGAGAGACCATATTCATCCTACGCCTCCCACAGATTGATAAACCTTAGGTCATCCACTTGAGGAAAAATTGCTACTGTCCTACAAAACTCTGCGCTTGGACGCCCAACACGAGTCTACAATAAGAAACGTTGCGTAGTAGACATCACCTATCCCCTCCTCCAAGGAGGGGAGGCGTGCAAGGGAGGTAACTTGCCTCCCAAGACAAGTGGACTCCCTCGCACTTAGGGTTTCTCCTTCCCAGGCACATGCACCTTATGGGGGTTGGTGCACATGGCCAACAAGACCAGGGCGCCCCTTACATCCCATGCATGCCCTAGGGGCTGGTGGAATCCACTTGTGGACTTCCGGACCCCTCTGGAATCCTCTGGAACCTTTTGGAAGCTTCCAGGTACAATACCAAAAAAGATGAACTTTATTCGGAACCCTAATAACAACTTTCCATACATAAATACTTACCTCCAGACTATTCCAGAACTCCTCATGATGTACGGGATCTCATCGGAGACTCCGAACAATATTCGGTCCGTGCCATTAATATCTCAATACTACCCTAGCGTTACCGAACGTTAAGTCTGCGACCCTACGGGTTCGAGAATCATGCAAACATGACGGAGACTCCTCTCCGATCAGTAACCAATAGCAGGACCCAGATGTCCATAATGACTCCTACATATTCAATGAAGATCTTTATCGGTTTAACCATTATGTCAAGGATTCAATTAATCTCGTATATAATTCCCTTTGTCGAGCGATATGTTAGTATCCCGAGATTCGATAGTCGGTATCTGCATACCTAGTTCAATCTCGTTACTGGCAAGTCTCTTTACTCGTTCCGTAATACAAGATACCGTGACTAAACTCGTTAGTCACATGTTGGCAAGCTTCTTGAGATGTTGTATTACCGAGAGGGCCAGGAGACATCTCTACGTCATACAGAGTGACAAATCCTAGTCTCGATTTGTGCCAACCCGACAAACACCTTCGGAGATACCCGTAGAGCACCTTTATGATCACCCAGTTACAAAGTGACGTTTGGATACACACTAAGTATTCCTACGGTATCAGGGATTTGATGGATCTCATGGTCTAAGGAACAAACACTAACTATTCATCTTGTCAAGTGTTTAATCTGGTCTAAGGATCTCATGGTCTAAGGAACAAAAACTAGGTGAAACAATCATATGCTAAGCTTATGGTTGGGTATTTTCCGTCACATCATTCTCCTAATGATGTGATCCCGTTATCAAATGACAACTCATGTCTATGGTTAGGAAATCTTAACAATCTCTGATCAACGAGCCAGTCTAGTAGAGGCTCACTAGGGACACAGTGTTGTTTATGTATCCACACATGTATTTAAGTTTCTACCAATACAATTCTAGCATGGATAATAAACATTTATGATGAACATGGAAATATTATAATAACAAATTTATTATTGCCTCTAGGGCATATTTCCAACAGTGTCCCACTTGCACTAGAGTCAGTAATCTAGTTCACATCACTATGTGATTAACACCCAATGAGTTATGGGGTTTGATCATGTTTTTCTTGTGAGAGAGGTTTTATTCAATGGGCCTGCAACATTTATATATGTGTGTACTTTGCAAATCTTTATGTCATACTATAGATGCTGCTACCACGCTCCACTTAGAGCTATTCCAAATGACTGATCCACTATATGTATCTGGTTTGCGACTCAGAGTCATCCAGATCGGTGTCAAATCTTGCATCGACGAAGCCCTTTACGATAAACTCTTTATCACCTCCATAACCAAGAAACATTTCCTTAGTCCTTTTTAGGCACCTAAGGATAATTTGATTGTTGTCGAGTGGTCCACTCCTGGATCACTCTTGTACCCCCTTGCCGAACTCATGACAAGGCACACATCAGGCATGGTACATAGTATGGCATACATTATAGACCCTATGTCCGAGGCATAGGGGACGACCTTCATCTTTCTCTTTCTCCTACCGTGGTCGAGCTTTGATTCTTACTCAGCTTCACACACTGGTACAATGAGGTGCTATACAAATGGATTTTAGCCCCTTTCCGCGACGACATTTTAAACCGTCGCCTAGTGAGTGTCTGCGATAGGGGTTCCTTCCCACATGACCCAGAAACTGTCGGGGCTGGGGGAGCCATGATGCAGATGCCTTGCCAGATGTAATCATATGTGATGTAGCACATAGCAAATTCGGTCACACGTGTGGGATTGGTGATTAACGTTTCTAATGACGCAGTGAAACCACACGATGTTTCGTACTAAACCGTTTGGGAAACAGTATCTAAGGCACATGGGCGAACATATCAACTGTGTGCGATATGTGCCCCATCGCACATGATTTTTCTACGGAACTCGTCTGCCATGCATGACTCGACCGCACACGTTTCCGAACAATTACTGTGTGTGATAATGTTCTATCACAAACGGTCCAAGAGTCCCTTCACACACATACAAGTGCTGCAGAACATTTGTGATTGGTTCTGTATCACGGACGGTTACGGTATGAGTGACATGTGCTTTTCATTTTGGATCCCACGCGTTTCCTAAAATATTTATGACTGGGATTTTATTTTACATTGGGCATGGTTTACTCTGAGCTATCGTGTGCGATAATTAGGTATCACAAATGGTTCTAGCGCCCCTACACACATATAGTAGTGCTGCAAATCGTGTGTGATCTTCTGTGTATCACCGACGGTTCTGCTACTATTGACGTATGCTTTCCAATGTGGATCATGCACACTCATTTAGTTGAACCGTGTGCGCAGCAATTGCCAGGTTAAGGCAAAAATATCCCATTTGAATCAGAATGCAAAAGCAAATTCGCCACAATATGCAATTGAACAAATAGTGTCCACAGGAAGAACATTTATTAGATTTCACAACAATTGGAACTGAACAAATGGTAGCTAAATTCCAATGATTTGTCGACATATATATTTAATTCCAATTACAGTGTACGAAATACGAATAACTCATCAGATGGAAAACAATGGATCGATGCTTATATGTTTAGCGGCTATCTCTTACTCAATGTTTCAGGAGAAGTGATAACTGAAAGCACATTTTCTCCCCGGGTGGTTTTGGTAATTAATGACAACATACTTTGTGGTTGGACTAATGCTTTTGTCAAGTATGTTTCAGGAAATTCAATCACATTGGCATGGCAAAAGGACTAAAGAAGTGGACCCCTCAAAATGCTAAGGCAAGCATTGGCAAAAGCTCAAGACTCCATTTTTGGTTTAGTGATCCAAGATCACATTGAGTCCATAGGAAAAGCCAATAATATTAAAAGGGGATGAGGTTATGATGATGATCTGGTTGCTCAAGTGCTTAGTGATACATCTCCTAAACTATCAGCAACTTTCACTGCCATATACACTCATAAGTAATCTCGGTCCCACCGATATTCCAAACTCAGTCACACCGAGATGAACCACCTCAGCCATAAGCCAAACCCTAGTAAACTCGTATTTTCCGATTCTGAACTCGGTTTCACCGAAACATGAGTTGCCAAGGTTCTGTAACCTTCTGTCATCAAATCGGTGTCACCGAGATGATGAAGTCGGTCCCACCGAAACTGGCATGCTCTTGTCATTGCACGAATCGGACCAACCGAGATTGTATATTCGGTCCCACCGAAAACCCCAACGTTCACATTATTTGAACTATCGGTCTCACCGAGTTGTCCACTTCGGTCCCACCGAGATTGCTCAAATGTGTGTAACGGTTGGATTTTGTGTGGAGGCTATTTATACCCCTCCACCCCCTCTTCATTCATGGAGAGAGCCATCAGAAAGAACTACCACTCCTACCTTACATTTCTGAGAAGAGAACTACCTACCCTTGTCTTGAGATCAAGTTGCTCCACTCCCACCATATGAAGCTTGATCTCTAGCCTTCCCAAGTTGCTTTCCACTCAATCCTTTCTTCCACCACAGCCAAATCAGTGAGGAGAGTTGAGTGTTGGGGAGATTATCATTTGAAGCACAAGAGCAAGGAGTTCATCATCATCTACAACATCTATTACCTTTTGGAGGGTGGTGCCTCCTAGATTGGTTAGGTGTCGCTTGGGAGCCTCCGTCGTCGAGATGTGGAGTTGAACCAAGAAGTTTGTAAGGGCAAGGAGATCGCCTACTTCGTGAAGATCTACGCCGAGTAAGGCTAGCCCTCCGTGGGCGTAGGCCATGATGGAATAGACAAGGTTGCTTCTTCGTGGACCCTTCGTGGGTGGAGCCCTCCGTGGACTCTCGCAGCCGTTACCCTCCGTGGGTTGAAGTCTCCATCAACGTGGATGTACGATAGCGCCACCTATCGGAACCACGGGAAAAATCATTGCGTCTCCAAATTGCGTTTGATCTTCTCCACTTCTCTTTACTACTTGTGCAATTTACTTTCCGCTGCCCATACTCTAGAATTGCATGTGTAGTGTGCTACTTGACTTGTGTGTTATGCAAAATCTGCCAAAATCTGTCCTTGATAAAAGACAGAATTTTTATCTTGTCGAGTAGTCTAATCACCCCCCCTCTAGACACTCTCACCTTCTTCGATCCCTCAATTGGTATGAGAGCTTTGGTCTCCATTGCTTTGTTTTACACACCATTGGAGGAAGATGGACGTGTCTACGTTTGGGAGTGTTAGCCATAGAGTGCCTATTCTTAATGGAGTGTCCTATAACTCGTGGATGTTTGAAATGCTTATTATCTTTAAGACGTACAATTTGCGCAAATATGTTGAGACCCCCTATGTGCCTCCATTTGACCCCTTGCACCCTACCATGGATGAAGAGCTTGATTTGCTTCGTAACCTTAGGACTGTAAATCTTATCATTAGAGGGTTACCCGATAACTTGCTTAAGCTCGTTACAAACTTTGAGTGCGCCTATGCTATGTGGAAGTTCTTGGAAGAACTTTATCCAGACTACTCTTTGAGAGGTCTTGATAAAATTCTATACAAGACTATTGAATTTGATATGATGCGCCCCAATGATCCCAACTTTGATAAATGCTTCTTTGAGCTTCTTGATCTTATGAAAAAGAAGGGTGATCCCGGTCTTATCAATGTTTTAATTAGAAATGCTCTTGTATTGCATTCCGAAGATTATTGTCACATTGACAAAACTAATGCAAGTAGTTATCAAATTGACCTAGGTGTTGATGATGAACAATCTATGGGTCAATATGATGATGAGCATGAGCATGATGATGATTACTCCGATTCGGACACCGAGCTAGACAGGATCATGAAGAGTCTCAATCTTATGGCAAATCTGAGAGACTACATGTCCGGCGGAAAAGAATGGATTCTTGATAGTGGATGCACCGACCACATGACCGGAGACAAAGACATGTTTCGAGAGCTTGCAAAGAACGATGGTCCACACAAGTATGTGACTTTTGGAGACAACTCCAAGGGTAAGGTACTTGGCCTTGGTAAGGTGGCCATATCTCATGATAGCTCTATTCAAAATGTCATGCTTGTAGAATCTCTTGGATACAATTTACTTTCCGTATCTAGATTAGCTGACTTTGGATTCAATGTGCTATTCACCGAAGTAGATTGCCAAGTCTTTCGTCGTGATAATCATAACATGGCGTTTACCGGTATCCGTAGAGGTGATCTATATATTGTTGATTTCACTAAGAAAGCCCAACCTAGAGCTTGCTTCATTGCTAAATCCTCTAAAGGTTGGTTATGGCATAGAAGGCTTGGACATGTTGGTATGCGTAATCTAGACAAGCTGATCAAAGGTGATCATATTCTCGGCGTTAAAGATGTTTTCTTTGACAAAGATAGACTTTGTAGTGCTTGTCAAGCAGGAAAACAAGTAGGTGGAAGTCATCCCGTGAAGAACATCATGACCACAAGGAGACCGCTTGAGCTTCTTCATGTGGATCTCTTCGGTCCCAATGCTTACAAAAGCCTTGGTGGTAACTCCTTTGGTCTAGTTATAGTTGATGATTATTCCAGATTTACGTGGGTATTTTTCCTTGATGACAAATCGCAGGTTCAGAGAATCTTCAAAACCTTTGCCAAAAAGGCCCAAAATCAATTTGAGGTGAAGATCAAGAAAGTTCGGAGTGACAATGGAACGGAGTTCATGAACGCCAATGTAGACTCTTTTCTCGATGAGGAAGGGATTCTACATGAGTTCTCGGCTACGTACACTCCTCAACAAAATGGAGTTGTTGAGAGGAAGAACCGAACGCTCATAGAGATGGCGAGAACGATGCTTGATGAATACAAGACACCGAAGCATTTTTGGGGGGAAGCGGTCGAGACAGCTTGTCATGCTATCAACAGGCTTTATCTTCATAAGCTCCTCGGCAAGACATCATACGAGCTCCTCACCGGTAACAAACCCCAAGTGGGATACTTTCGTGTCTTTGGTTCGAAATGCTATATCCTTGATAAGCATCGTCGGTCTAAATTTGCTCCTAAATCTCATGAAGGCTTTTTCCTTGGTTATGGATCAAACTCCCACACCTACCGTGTCTACAATAATTTCACCCGAAAGGTTGAAGAGACGATAGACGTGAAGTTTGATGAATCTAATGGCTCGCAAGTAGAGCAAATGCCTATTGATGTAGGAGACAAGGACCCATCGGAAGCTATCCAAGATTTATCTATTGGAAAGATCCGTCCCATGGAAGTGAAGGAGAGTACCTCATCTACATATGTGGAGCCCCCTACCTCACGGCGAGATGAACCTCAAGGCAACATGGAGGCCTCCACAAGTGGAACTCACCAAGATGAGGAAGTGCAACAAGAAGATCCACCACAACCTCCTTCTCCACCGCCTCAAGACAACACCAACAACAATGAAGAAGAAGAAGAGGAAGATGAAGATGATGAGGAAGCTCAGCCACAACCTCAACAAAAGCTATCCCGAGTCCGAGCAAGAGTCAAGAAAAATCATCCCGTGGAACAAATGATGAACGACATCAACTCCGGGAGAATTACTCGCTCTAAAACTCGCTTAGCTAACTTTTGTGAGCATTACTCATTTATCTCTAGTATTGAACCTATGAAGGTAGAAGAAGCTCTTGAAGACCCGGATTGGGTGAACGCTATGCACGAAGAACTACACAACTTCGAGAGGAACAAGGTATGGACTTTGGTAGAGAAGCCCAAGGATGATCAAAACGTCATTGGAACCAAATGGGTGTTTCGGAACAAGCAAGATGAAGATGGACAAGTCATCCGCAACAAGGCTCGTCTCGTAGCTCAAGGTTACACACAAGTCGAAGGTATGGACTATGGTGAGACCTATGCCCCCGTTGCTAGACTTGAGTCCATTCGCATTCTTCTTGCTTATGCCAATCACCATGATATTACTCTCTATCAAATGGATATCAAAAGTGCTTTCCTAAATGGTGAAATTGAGGAGGAAGTATTTGTGAAACAACCTCCCGGATTTGTGAATCCCAAAAAGCCTAATCATGTTTACAAGTTGCACAAAGCTCTTTATGGTCTTAAACAAGCTCCTAGAGCTTGGTACAAATGCTTGACTAGCTTTCTTATTGAAAAAGGCTTTGAGATTGGAAAGATAGACTCAACGCTGTTCACGAAAAGGGTTAATGGTGAACTATTTGTGTGCCAAATATATGTTGATGATATTATCTTTGGTTCAACTAACCCTCATTTTAGCAAGAAGTTTGGACAGCTCATGTCGGAGAAGTATGAGATGTCCATGATGAGTGAACTCAAATTCTTCCTTGGGTTGCAAATCAAGCAATCTAAGGAGGGTACCTTTGTCTCACAAACAAAGTACACCAAGGATCTCTTCAAGAAGTTCAACATGCAAGAAAGCAAAGGTATGAGAACCCCCATGCCTACAAGTGGACATAATGACTTGACAAAAGATGGAGAACCCGTTGATCAAAGGGTTTACCGATCTATGATTGGTTCTCTACTATATCTTTGTGCTTCTCGTCCTGACATAATGTTGAGTGTATGCATGTGTGCTCGATATCAAGCAGCCCCTAAAGAATGTCATCTTAAAGCTGTTAAAAGGATTGTGAGGTATTTGATACACACACCAAACTTTGGCATTTGGTATCCCAAGAGGGCCTCTTTCGACCTTGTTGGCTATTCCGACTCGGACTATGCCGGTGACAAGGTTGATAGAAAGTCAACTTCGGGTACGTGTCAATTCCTTGGTCGATCCCTTGTATCTTGGTCCTCCAAGAAACAAAATTCGGTATCATTATCCACTGCTGAAGCGGAATATATTGCTGCTGGTTCGTGTTGTGCTCAATTGCTATGGATGACACAAACGCTTAAGGATTATAGGATACATGTGAGACATGTTCCCTTGCTTTGTGACAATGAGAGTGCGATTAAAATTGGACACAATCCCGTGCAACACTCTCGAACGAAGCATATTGAAGTTCGTCACCATTTCATTCGTGATCATATTGCCAAGGGTGACATCAATCTTAAGCATGTTCGTACTGACAAACAACTCGCTGATATCTTTACAAAACCTCTTGATGAGAAGGTGTTTTGTCGCTTAAGGAGTGAGATGAACATCATTGGTGCTTCAAACTTGGAGTGAGAACTCCATTGATGCATGCAAGGCATGAGCCCACTTGACTAATCCTTGATATTTCTCTTATGATGGTGATCATATGTCTTGGACACATTTGCCTCCTTGTATTGCATCTAACTCCTTGCAGGTACTTGGATGATCTACATTCCACAAGATTACCACACACTCAAATCAGGAGTAATCTTGTCATTGACCAAGTATCTAGCCCTTTGGGATGTTGAGTTCAAGGAACAAAATTCCACATATCCTTTTTGACATCTTATACATCTAGTATTTCACTCTTGTCATCTTGGATATCCTTGAGTATTTCCTTGCTTGCCTAACCCATGTAGGAAGATGAACTACACAAGTGGAAATGGCGCTCCAACTTCACATTCAATGAGCACCTACATCAAGTTTACCTACATGAGCAAAGCAACAACAAGCCCAAGGTATGTTCTTCACATCTTTAAGGAGCTTTGCTCAAAGTCATGAGTACAAGCAGCTTCATAAGATGTGATCACATCGAATGCTTAATCGAAAAATGGCAACCCCATTTTGAGCTTAAATGATGAGTATGACCTATGATCAAATGTCCTCATTCGACTCCTAAGTCAATATACTCAAACATAGGTGACCTTGTCGCCGACCTTTATCTAGATGAAGTACATATGTTTTGGAGTCTTTCTACTTTCTCTTATGTTCTCTCATTGAGTTTTCATTAAAAAAACTTCATCTAGGAATCTTTTTCATTTCTATTATTCTGTCTTTGTGAATATCCTTCTGGCTCTGATCAATTCCTCCAAAATCATTCACAAATTCATTGCAAATCCTTTGAAACATTCCTCGCAAAGTGAGCTGAATTATTTCTGTATTTCCTTGGAATTAAACTCGGCGTCACCGATTTAAATATTTCGGTCTAACCGAAAAGGATCTACCCTAAGTCCCTGACATTCGGACCCACCGATCCATCTTAATTCGGTGTCACCGATTTATTTCTTCCAGGATATCATCTTCTGCAGCTCCACTCAATGATTCTCTATGCATGTTCCTATTTGCCCTGTTGTGATTCTTAAGGATCCCACTCCTTTCTTTCCATCTTCCCTGACCTTCCTAGTTTGCTGTCCTTTTCGGCACTTGATGTCAAAGGGGAGAAGACTTAGGGGGAGAAGAGAAGATTTAGGGGGAGAAGAAGAGCAATCTTACCTTAAGGGGGAGAGAATCACATCAAAGCTTTGCCGTGTTTTTTCCTTATAAGAGAATTTCTTGCCGTGTTTTACATTGGACATTACATTTGGCATCATTCTTTTGATTTTGCTCTTTCCATCAAACCCCTTGATCTGAGAGAACTCAAAGGGAGAGGAATCTTCACAATTGATATTTTATGGAAAGCAAAATCTCTCAGAGTTCATTGAAAATCTTTTAGTTTCGGAGGCATGTTTGCTGATTCAAGCTTGTGCTCAATATGAGACACTCTTTATACATGTCATCCCTGGCTTGGTACTCTTGATTTTCTTGCAGTTGGTTGAAGAAATACTCTTGTGTTATCTAACCTTGTTTTCCCAAGTTTATCTCTTCAGGTACAATGCCAAGGAACCTCAAGGTAAGTGTATGCACTTTGCAGAATGTGCATGATGGTGACTTGCTTGTGAATACTTGTTTGCAAGAAATCACCATGCACATATGCATTATCACTCACTTCTTTTCATCTGCTCTGATGCATATAGCCAAGCTGCATGTAGCACATCTTGCTTATCTCTCTTGTGTGCTCGTGGTAGTCCAAAACCATAATTTATGAAAATCTTGCACACTTGTAGGGGGAGCCTGTGTACTACATCTTTGTCAAAGCTTTCGTGATAATTCTGTCTTTCTTTCAATAAGCTTTGATGTCTTGTTTAGTGTGTTGCCATCAATTACCAAAAAGGGGGAGATTGAAAGCACATTTGCTCCCCGGGTGGCTTTGGTAATTAATGACAACATACTTTGTGGTTGGACTAATGCTTTTATCAAGTATGTTTCAGGAAATTCAATCACATTGGCATGGCAAAAGGACTAAAGAATTTGACCCCTCAAAATGCTAAGGCAAGCATTGGCAAAAGCTCAAGACTCCATTTTTGGTTTAGTGATCCAAGATCACATTGAGTCCATAGGAAAAGCCAATACTATAAAAAGGGGATGAGGTTATGATGATGATCTGGTTGCTCAAGTGCTTAGTGATACATCTCCTAAACTATCAGCAACTTTCACTGCCATATACACTCATAAGTAATCTCGGTCCCACCGATATTCCAAACTCAGTCACACCGAGATGAACCACCTCAGCCATAAGCCAAACCCTAGTAAACTCGGATTTTCCGATTCTGAACTCGGTTTCACCGAAACATGAGTTGCCAAGGTTCTGTAACCTTCTGTCATCAAATCGGTGTCACCGAGATGATGAAGTCGGTCCCACCGAAACTGGCATGCTCTTGTCATTGCACGAATCGGACCAAACGAGATTGTATATTCGGTCCCACCGAAAACCCCAACGTTCACATTATTTGAACTATCGGTCTCACCGAGTTGTCCACTTCGGTCCCACCGAGATTGCTCAATTGTGTGTAATGGTTGGATTTTGTGTGGAGGCTATTTATACCCCTCCACCCCCTCTTCATTCGTGGAGAGAGCCATCAGAAAGAACTACCACTCCTACCTTACATTTCTGAGAAGAGAACTACCTACCCTTGTGTTGAGATCAAGTTGCTCCACTCCCACCATATGAAGCTTGATCTCTAGCCTTCCCAAGTTGCTTTCCACTCAATCCTTTCTTCCACCACAGCCAAATCAGTGAGGAGAGTTGAGTGTTGGGGAGATTATCATTTGAAGCACAAGAGCAAGGAGTTCATCATCATCTACAACATCTATTACCTTTTGGAGGGTGGTGCCTCCTAGACTGGTTAGGTGTCGCTTGGGAGCCTCCGTCGTCGAGATGTGGAGTTGAACCAAGAAGTTTGTAAGGGCAAGGAGATCGTCTACTTCGTGAAGATCTACCCCGAGTAAGGCTAGCCCTCCATGGGCGTAGGCCATGATGGAATAGACAAGGTTGCTTCTTCGTGGACCCTTCGTGGGTGGAGCCCTCCGTGGACTCTCGCAGCCGTTACCCTCCGTGGGTTGAAGTCTCCATCAACGTGGATGTACGATAGCGCCACCTATCGGAACCACGGGAAAAATCATTGCGTCTCCAAATTGCGTTTGATCTTCTCCACTTCTCTTTACTACTTGTGCAATTTACTTTCCGCTGGCCATACTCTAGAATTGCATGTGTAGTGTGCTACTTGACTTGTGTGTTATGCAAAATCTGCCAAAATCTATCCTTGATAAAAGACAGAATTTTTATCTTGTCGAGTAGTCTAATCACCCCCCTCTAGACACTCTCACCTTCTTCGATCCCTCAATAACCCACAAGTATCGGGGATCGTTTGTAGCCATTTTCGATAAGTAAGAGTGTCGAACCCAATGAGGAGCTCAAGGTAGAACAAATATTCCCTTAAGTTCTATCGACCACCGATACAACTCTACGCACACTTAATGTTTGCTTTACCTACAACAAGTATGAAACTAAATGTACTTTGGGATAGTTTTGCAAGATAATAAAGAGCACGTAAATACAAAGTAGGGGCTGTTTAGACAAAGATCAACTAAGTTAGTGGTTTAGTAGGTAGCTTTTGTCAACAAAAAAGTTATTTGTCCCTAGGTAATCGGTAACAAGTACCGGTAATCATTCTTGCAATTTTATATGAGGGAGAGTCATGAGCTAACATACTTTCTCTACTTGGATCATATGCACTTATGATTGGGCCCCTAGAAAGCATCCGCAACTACTAAAGATCATTAAGGTCGTGAAACCCAACCATAGCATTAAGTATCAAGTCATCTTTACTCCTATACGTCATACCCCCCTTACTCGGGTTTAAGTTTCTATTACTCTTGCAACCCACCATAAGCGGATGATACGTTCTAAACGTATCCATAATTTTTGCTTGTGCCATGCTTGTTTTGCATCATTGTCTCATGTTTCTATCAAAGTTTTCTATCTTTTTAAGAATTTATTGGACTAACTTACTAATGGTTGCAAAAGTGCACAATGTTCTTGTTTTACACTTTATTGTGTAGGAATTACTTGGAAATTGACAAAAACGCAAAAGGAGTCGTATTGGAGTAGGACTCTGACTTTCCTGAAATCTCTCTGAGAACGTTTTTAGAAGATGGTCACGTTCCGGCCCGAAGACGACGTCAAACGGAAAAAGCCTAGTTGCGAAAGTTGTGGGCAATTTCGAGAGGATGCTTCTGGACATAAAATTCGTCCAAATCGAAGTTCGGACGGCCGAGAAAAGACCGTTTTACTGAAGCCCAAAACTGGATGACGGGAATCCGAGAGTCTTTATAAAGAGAGGAAACCTAGGTCACCAAAAGCCACAAATTTTCCTCCTCCCAGGCCGCCGTCTTGGATGGGAGGACCAGCACCATTGCAGCACCATCCACAACGAAGAAGGGGGGCCAAGGAGCCGCTGCCCCCTAGGGCCGCCGCCGCCCCGGAGGGCTGCCGCCGCCGCCACGGCTGCCGCCGGCCGCCTCCTCCTCTCCGGGCTGCACCTCTCCATCAACACCACCATCAATCTCTTGCTCACCATGGCCATGTGTGAGTAGTCTTCTCCGGGGCTGAGGTTTCTACCAGTAGCTATGTGGTCAATTCTCTCTCCCATGATGTGATCTTCGTTGTGATCATAGGCTATGTTAATCTAGGGTGATCCCATGATATTTCCCCTTCCTCTATGTATTGAATTGATGTAATCACTTGTCTTTATCTAGTATAATCCCCGAGACCAAGGTGACAGCGGTCTATTGTACATGGATTAGAAGAATATTTTCATGAGTGATTTCCTATTTTGTGTGTTGATTGATGATTGAGAGTCTCTTGGTGCTTGTCTTTGACTATCCTGGAGATATGTTGTGGTGATTGTGGTACTCTCTTTGGATGGCCGCGGTGACATTGGGAAATCCATAGATTGAGAATTACGAACTTTGAGGTGTGCTTTTGTAGCCCTACATAATTCTCGTCCTCTCTTGACCATAAAGGAATGACCTCCGAGTGCGTCTCCATTGCATGTTTTATGGGAAATATCATGTGATAGACTATGTTAATGTTGTTGGGAGTTGCCACTAGTGAAAGTATGAAGCCTAGGCCTTGTTTCCACCATCGCAATACCATTTGTGTTCACGTTTACCACTTGTTTGCTTGCTGCATTTTTTATTTCAGATTTACAAATACATCTTTTGCCATCCATATCACTTGCCATTTAACATCTCTTCGCCGAACTAGTGCACCTATACATCTGACAAGTGTATTAGGTGTGTTGGGGACACAAGAGACTTCTTGTATCTTGATTGCAGGGTTGCTTAAAAGGGGTACGTTCAACCTGCACTTCCCTGAGTTCGATAAACCTTGGGTTACTCACTTAAGGGAAATTTGCTGATGTCCTACAAACCTCTGCTCTTGGAGGCCCAACACTGTCTACAGGAATAGAAGTGTGTAGTAGACATCAAGCTATTTCTGGCGCCGTTGCCGGGGAAGTGAATTAAGTGATGGTACCTTCTCTAGATCTTGCAATTAAATCTTTTTATTTCTTGTTTTTATTTCACTAGTTTTGCTTAATGGAAAACAACAAAAATATGAGAGAGCTTTATAAGCTCTACCTTGAACTTAGACATGATGTGTTTGAAGAGAAAATTAAAAAACCTTTGGAACTTTATTATTTGCATAACAATCATGATGGTGGTGATGTTATTAGTATGTTTTTTTAATATCAATATTGCTAATGACATGGAAAGCTCTAAGCTTGGGGATGACACGTTTGATGAACATGATATTTTTAGTCCCCCAACTTTTGAAGAGAAAATTTACTTTGATGATACTTTGCTTCCTATATATGATGATTACAATGATAAATGTGAGCTTTTTAGTCCACCTACTATTGAGGATAAAATTTATTATGATTATGATATGCCTCCTAAATATGATGATTACCATGATGGTTATGATTGCTTTACTCTCACTATTCCTAATAAGAAATATTTTGCTTATATGAAGAGTAATGATACTTTTATGCTTTTGGATCATGGAAATAATGCCTTATGTGATAGTTATATCGTTGAGTTCATCCATGATGCCACTGAAATTTATAATGAGAGAGGGAGACATGGTTCTAAATATCTTAATAATAAGAAGTTTCCTCTCTTTATGGTGAATATTTTGAAGTTATGCTTGTTTTGCCTTCCTATGCTAGTTGCTTTATGCTTCAATAATTTATTTTCTTACAAGATTCCCATGCATAGGAAGTATGTTAGACTTAAATATGTTTATATATGCTTCATGATGATCTCTTATATGCTTCAATTATTATCTTTGTGAGAGTTGCTTAAAAAAATCACTATGCCTAACTTAAAGGCATGAAACAAAAGTGCTTTTGGGAGACAACCCACCTTTATTTGCTTTCAGTTTTCTTTTGCTTTTTTGAGTCAAGGATGTTGTTGCTACTGTAATGACTCCTTTGTATCCTTTCTATTTCGTGTTTGTGCCAAGAGTAGCCTCTAATTGAGAGGTGATCAAAAAGTTTTATCTTGCTGTCAAAAACAGATTCAATGTGCTTCACCGTAAAAACTCTTTCTCTCAGCCAGAACGTGATTTGGATCTGAAAAGTTTTGTCAGTAAGCTGAGGCTAGTTGCCTACCTTTCATTAGTTTTAAGTTTTTTTATTAGAAGTCCAGAAGTGCCTCGAAAAAAATCATCTTTGCTGGCTGTTCAGATTTGACAGATTCTGCCTATATTTTGCATTGCCTATTTTACGAGCGTTAAGTTGGGTTTTCTAGTTATGGAGAGCCACAATTAAGGTTATGTAACAGTAGCTAATGTCAAAAACAAGTTTGTAGGATTTGGCAAGTGAATCAAAGTGGTTGAATTTATTTAATGCACTAACCCTTCTAATGATTTTATGAGAAGTTTTGTGTGAAGGGAGTTTTCAAGTGCGCGTGTAGGGAAATATGAGAGAAGATCAAGGAGGGACAAAAGCTCAATCTTGGGGATGCCCAAGGCACCACCAAGAAATATTCAATAAGTCCCAAGCATCTAATCTTGGGGATGCCCAAGGCATCCACTTCTTCATTAACAATCACCAGGTTCTCCTCGTGTCACTATATTTTTATTCCTTTGCCCATTATGTGTTATTCTTGGAGCGTCTTTTTTTTTTGTTTTCAGTTTTGTTTTGTTTTACTTGCTGGTCTTAAATAAGTTGCATCTGATCATTCTTATTTGGGAGAGAGACACGCTCCGCTTTTTCATGAAATACTCATGTTCTTCACTTATATCTTTTTGCGTGTTTTAGCTACCTTGTTATATGCTTCTAGCTCTTGTTTTTTATTTCATATCATGTTCCGAGCTATTAGTTCTTTTATAGAAAGTACTCTCTTGCTTCACTTATATCTTTTTGGAGAGTTGAATTGGTTTGAATTGCTAAATAATATGTTGGTAAAGTAAATGCCAAGTGTGGCCGTGGTGCAAAGAATAAAAAGCTTGCATAGTCTTGAAGATCATTGAGTAACTTGATCCCTATCAATTGTTTTGAGAAATTAAGTAGTGATGTCTAAACATGGAGGTCATTTAATAAAGTCTTATTAGTGAAGAAATACCTTTGAAGTTTGCAATTGTTTAGTTTTTCACCATTGGTAGTTTTAAAGTTCTTGTTTTCTCTTTAGAAGTAAGTTGGTTGACAAGGAAGACAGTGTAGAAGTCTTATAATTATGCTGAAAGGATGTTATAATTCTCTTGTACCGGTTAACATGTGCTTGCTAAAAACTTACTAAACCAAAAACTCTGTACTGAGCGGGAATGCTGCTCGTGCATCCAAATTCCATAGCCAAAATTCTGCCATATGTGTCCACCATACCTACCTATATGCATGGTATTTAATAGCCATTCCAAGTAAATTGCTCATGTGCTACCTTTAAAACCTTCAAAATTTATCCTTATTTGTGTCTCTGGTTTAGCTCATGAGGAAGTGGTAGACAGTTCATTATTACTTGTGTTGGACAGAACGACCCCTGACGTGCATGAATAATGTGCATGTCCTTAATTTTGCAAAAAAAGCTAGCAAAAGGGTATGCCCAGCCCACTTTACATGTCATCAATATCAATATCACAAACCTCCTTCACACATCGTACCTGAGAAATCAGACAAACTTTGGCTAGTGATAAACAAAGGAGAAAGGGGAGTGTTATCATTCCTCTATGGGAGCCGCTCTTAAGTTCTGTTTGGCATGAGTAGTAGTGCATTGTTTATTACCATTCGTTGACATAAGCATACATCTCTCAAAATTGCTTTTATATCTCTATGTTTTCAAAAATAAAAAGCTCTAGCACATGAGTAATCCCTGCTTCCCTCTGCGAAGGGCCTATCTTTTACTTTTAAATGTTGAGTCAGTTTTCCTATGTTCTAATCTTCTTCCTCCACCATAAGCAAGCATCTAGTGTTAACCCTGGGTTCAAGTTGATTATGTTCAAAATTTCTGCTTAGTTATATATAATCCTTGTGCATTAAACTTATCCATGAGATAAAATGTTGAAAAGTGGAAAGCATTGCTGAAACTTTATCTTCCTTTTGTGTTAACTAGAATGCTTTTGATGAGATAACTCCTTTGGGGCTAACAGTTGTGCTTAACTTTATTGTTTCATGTCTTCAATTGTACTATTCATGAAAAGAATTTACTTAGATGACCACTTGGTTATTCATTGTTTACTTGCTTTCAACTATAGACAATTGTTTTGGTTCACTTTATTTCAGTTCATATGCTTTACTATATTACTTGATAAAGATTGTGTTAGTAGCATGTCATCTCAAAAATTATCTATGTTATCATTCTACCTACTCGAGGACGAGTAGGAATTAAGCTTGGGGATGTTGATACGTTCCAAACGTATCCATAATTTTTGCTTGTGCCATGCTTGTTTTGCATCATTGTCTCATGTTTCTATCAAAGTTTTCTATCTTTTTAAGCATTTATTGTACTAACTTACTAATGGTTGCAAAAGTGCACAATGTTCTTGTTTTACACTTTATTGTGTAGGAATTACTTGGAAATTGACAAAAACACAAAAGGAGTCGTATTGGAGTAGGATTCTGACTTTCCTGAAATCTGTCTGAGAACGCTTTTAGAAGATGGTCACGTTCCGGCCCGAAGACGACGTCAAACGGAAAAAGACTAGTTGCAAAAGTTGTGGGGAATTTCAAGAGGATGCTTCTGGACATAAAATTCGTCCAAATCGGAGTCCGCACGACCGAGAAAAGCCCGTTTTACTGAAGCCCAAAACTGGATGACGGGAATCCGAGAGTCTTTATAAAGAGAGGAAACCTAGGTCACCAAAAGCCACAAATTTTCCTCCTCCCAGGCTGCCGTCTTGGAGGGGAGGACCAGCACCATTGCAGCACCATCCACAAGGAAGAAGGGGGGCCAAGGAGCCGCTGCCCCCTAGGGCCGCCGCCGCCCCGAGGGCCGCCGCCGCCCCGGAGGGCTGCCGCCGCCGGCTGCCTCCTCCTCTCCGGGCTGCACCTCTCCATCAACACCACCATCAATCTCTTGCTCACCATGGCCATGTGTGAGTAGTCTTCTCCGAGGCTGAGGTTTCTACCAGTAGCTATGTGGTCAATTCTCTCTCCCATGATGTGATCTTCGTTGTGATCATAGGCTATGTTAATCTAGGGTGATCCCATGATATTTCCCCTTCCTCTATGTATTGAATTGATGTAATCACTTGTCTTTATCTAGTATAATCCCCGAGACCAAGGTGACAGCGGTCTATTGGACATGGATTAGAAGAATATTTTCATGAGTGATTTCCTCTTTTGTGCGTTGATTGAAGATTGAGAGTCTCTTGGTGCTTGTCTTTGACTATCCTGGAGATATGTTGTGGTGATTGTGGTACTCTCTTTGGATGGCCGCGGTGACATTGGGAAATCCATAGATTGAGAATTACGAACTTTGAGGTGTGCTTTTGTAGCCCTACATAATTCCCGTCCCTTCTTGACCACAAAGGAATGACCTCCGAGTGCGTCTCTATTGCATGTTTTATGGGAAATATCATGTGATAGACTATGTTAATGTTGTTGAGAGTTGCCACTAGTGAAAGTATGAAGCCTAGGCCTTGTTTCCACCATCACAATACCATTTGTGCTCACGTTTACCACTTGTTTGCTTGCTGCACTTTTTATTTCAGATTTACAAATACATCTTTTGCCATCCATATCACTTGCCATTTAACATCTCTTCGCCGAACTAGTGCACCTATACATCTGACAAGTGTATTAGGTGTGTTGGGGACATAAGAGACTTCTTGTATCTTGATTGCAGGGTTGCTTGAAAGGGGTACGTTCAACCTCCACTTCCCTGAGTTCGATAAACCTTGGGTTACTCACTTAAGGGAAATTTGCTGCTGTCCTACAAACCTCTGCTCTTGGAGGCCCAACACTGTCTACAGGAATAGAAGCGTGTAGTAGACATCAACGGACCATGAACATATTGCAACACCCTACAACGAGGTCCCCTCACGTTTGCGCGAGAACGGAGGGCACTGTAGGACATCACCATAAGTGAAATATACAATCATACCAACCAAGATCATGATTAACCCACACGACAAAGCGGATCTACTCAAACATCATTGGATAACCATAGATCATTGGGAAATAATATATGGAGTTGAGCACCATGTTTAAGTAGAGATTACAATGGGGGAAAGAGTTGTTACACCGCTGCAATGAGGGGGGGGGGAGAGTTGGTGTGGACGGTGGCATGATTGTTGATGTAGACCGCCGTCCCGATCGTTTCCCCGGTGGCACTCCGGCACCCCCAGAAGCGAGGGGGAGGGAGCCCCCTCCTTCTTCTTCTTCCTTGGCCTCCTCCCTAGGTGGGAGAAGGGTTCCCCCTCTGGTCCTTGGTCTCCATGGCATGGGAGGGCCGAGAGCCCCTCCGAGATTGGATCTGTCTCTCTGTCCTCTTCTGTTTCGCGTTCCCCAGATCTGGCCGAAAACCGTTTCTTATATTCCCGGAGATCCGTAACTCCGATTGCGCTGATATTTTTACACGATTTTTTCCCGGATATAAGCTTCCTTGCGCCCGAAGTACAGCTCCAAATGACGTTCCAGGTGGGCATAAGACACCTGGGTGCGCCAGGCACCTCTGGCGTGCGCTGGTGGGTTGTGGGGCCTAAGGGCCCCCATTTACGTAGCTTCCACATCCCAAAAATCACATATATTCGAAAACAATTCTCCGTGAAATTTTATTGCATTTGGACTTCATTTGATATGGATACTCTGCGATGCAAGAAACATGCAGAAAACAGGAACATGCACTTAGCACTGGATCAATAGGTTAGTCCAATAAATCATATAAAAAGTTGCCAAAAGTATGTAAAACTTGTATAATATTGGCATGAAACAATCAAAAATTATAGAGACGACAGATACGTATTAACATCCCCAAGCTTAATTCCTGCTCGTCCTCGAGTAGGTAAATGATAAAATAGATAATTTTTTATGTGGAATGCTACCTAGCATAAACTTGATCATATATCTAGTCATGGCATGAATATTAAGACATGTGTTATTCAAAGCAATAGTCTATAATTTGACATAAAGACATCAATACTCGGGCATCCCAACAAACAATCATGTCTTTCAGAATATAAAATGCTAAAGAACGTTATCCCTACAAAATCATATAGTCTTGTCATGCTCTGTCTTCCCAGCTCAAAGTATAAATCATGTACTACCCAGGTGTTAGCCAAGCTATTGGTTCATACTTTTTAACGCACTTCAACATTTTCAACTCTCACGCAATACATGAGCGCGAGCCATGGATATAGCAATATAGGTGGAATATAATGCGGTGGTAGTAGACAAAAGAAGGGAAGAAAGTCTCACATCAACTAGGCAAACTAATGTACTATGGAGATGTCCATCAATCGATATCAATGTGAGGAGAAGGGATTGCCATGCAACCGATGCAACTAAGAGCTATAAGTGTATGAAAGCTCAATATGAAACTAAGTGGGTATGCATCAGACTACTATGAAAAATCCCACAAATATATGAAAGTGAAAGCATAGGAGACTCTCTACATGAAAAACATGGGGCTACTTTGAAGCACAAGTGTGGTATTTGCATGCCTTTTTTTTCAAAAATATATGTTCTTTTTTTTTTCTTTTTTCTTTTTTTTTGGAGTCTCATCCCGACTTGCGGCGGAATCATGGTCTCCATCATCCTATCATCATGGGGCATGCTCTAATAATGGATAATGATGATCATCACACTTCTATTTACTTATAACTCAAAAGAAATAAAAATTACAACTCGATACCTATGACATAGTATGACTCTAAATGAATGCCTCTGGCAGTGTACTAGGATGCCCAATGATCTATCATAGCAAAGATATCAAAAAAACGGACAAGCCATGAAAATATCGTGCTAGCTGTCTTACGATCATGCAAAGCAATATGAAAATGAATGCTCAAGTCAACTATATGATGGAAGTGCATGGCAATATATCTCAGAATGGCTATGGAAATGCCATAATAGGTAGGTATGGTGGATGTTTTGAGGAAGGTTTAATAAAGTTTATGCACCGGCGAAAATTTCGTGGTACGAGAGAGGCTAGCAATTATGAAAGGGTGAGAGTGCATATAATCCATGGACTCACATTAGTCGTAAAGAACTCACATACTTATTGCAAAAGTTTATTAACCCTGGAAGCAAAGTAATGCTACTCATGCTGCTAGGGGGGAGGTTGGTAGGAGTTAACCATCGCGCGCCCCGACCTTCACACAAAGATAGGACAATAAAGGATAAATTGTGCTCCAACTTCCCGGCATAAAGAGAGACTATACGTGCATGCTTCGAGAACACAAACCTTAACACCAATATATTACTAAACACAATCATCCACTAGTACCTCCCACATATTATCATCTCTATATCGCAAAACTATTGCAAGGAATCAAACATATCATCTTCAGTGATCCATAAATTTTATGTAGGATTTTATGACTAACCATGCAATTGACCAATTCCGTTTGACTCTCTAAATAGATATAAGTGAAGCATGAGAGTTTAATTATTTCTACAAAAGATCATGCTCTAACAAATATAAGTGAAGCACGAGAGAATTCCACAAACATCGGTTTTCTATGTGAAGAGAAACAGGCAATCCAAATTTCAAATGATATAAGTGAAGCTCATGAAGCATTCTATAAATCCATACTCAAAAGATATAAGTGAAGTGCAAAGAGCATTCTACAAATTGACCAAGGACTATCTCATACCAGCATGGTGCATTATTAAAATAAAAATAAAATGGCACACGACGCTCCAAGAATTTACGGATATCATGTGAACGAATCGAATCCGAAAACATACCGATACTTGTTGAAGAAAGATGGGATGCCTTCTAGGGCATCCCCAAGCTTAGACACTTGAGTCTCCTTGAATATTTACTTGGGGTGCCTTGGGCATCCCCAAGCTTGAGCTCTTGCCTCTCCTCCTTCTCCTCACATCGAGACCTCCTCGATCTTCGAACACTTCATCCACAAAAAACTTAATCAAATTTTTAGTGCGGGGTTAGTGCATATGATCAATGAAATCCCATCATGTACTGCTTTAAAATTATTGTATAATTATAAACAAATACTAGCAAACATGCCCGTGCGTTGCAACGGGTCATAAAAATTCTAGTAGTTCAACAACAATTCTATCTCTTCTCTCCCTTGCCGCCACCGGAGGGTGCGGCCAGGCAAAGCTCGGCCCATGCCAGTGCTGGCAAGGTTCATTTCTCTTTACTCGGTAGTCGGTGACATGGACGTGGCCGGACGGCGTCCTTCTGGCGGTGGTGGGCGTTTGTCGGATCGGTCGGCCAGATTTCCTTGGTTGCTTGGGCAGAAGGTCCAAGTGGACGACGGTCGTGGCGTGAAGTGGTTCCCGTTGCCCCTCTCGTCAGATTTGAGGCGGACTATCATAGCATGCGGTTCCCTTCATCGGGTACTCCAGATCTTCGGCGTCCGTGCTCGGAGGTGTTGGTGGCTGGCTTGGTTGGTGACGGGGTGGGAGCTTGTCTAGGGGAAACTTCTGGCCGACGGCGGCGGCCACGTCGCCGATGGCACTCTAGGCGTTATTCCCTTTCTTGGTGGCAACGCTGAGGTCAACTCCGATCCTCCCTACTCCCTAGTTCCCCATGAATGAGGGGCGACGGTGCCATGGCGTCATCACCTCCATGGAGGTTCCATCTTGGGCATTAGATGGAGGGTTTGCGTGGTGAGCACGGCGTTATTCCCTTTCTTGGTGGCAACGGTGAGGTCAACTCCAATCCTACCTACTCCCTAGTTCCCCATGAATGAGGGGCGGCGGCGCCATGGCGTCATCACCTCCTTGGAGGTTCCATCTTGGGCATTAGATGGAGGGTTTGCGTGGTGAGCACAGCGTTATTCCCTTTCTTGGTGGCAACGGTGAGGTCAACTCCGATCCTCCCTACTCCCTAGTTCCCCATGAATGAGGGGCGGCGGCGCCATGGCGTCATCACCTCCTTGGAGGTTTCATCTTGGGCATTAGATGGAGGGTTTGCGTGGTGAGCACGGATGGTTCCCGGTGCCAGAGTTGGTGCGGAGTGGCATCTATCGCATAAACAACGGCGGATCTTGGCGGTGTGGCGCAGCGGGGTCTCAACATTGGACATATGTTGATGGGCCCGCTCAGGGTGGAGGCGATGTCTGGCGTCATGGTGGCGTCGACGGTAGTTGTACATGGCAAGGTGAATGCATGAATCTCTCCAGGAGTTGGGACGACGAAAAATGGCGGCGACGAATCTGGAGCGTGCGCATCCGATGCACGGTGTGGATCTGCTTGACCAGTTGATGATCTCGGCTTGCCGTGGGGCGGCTTGGTGAGACTACCGGATTATATGGTGTGCATTCATGCATGGTCGGGTCACATCGTCAAGCTAGTAGGTGTAGTGACGTAGTTCGTGAGGTCAGGGTATTTTGTTGGCTTGGTGTTAATTAATAAATTCATTCTTGTACTACTTTGTTGAATAATGTAATAAATATGATTGTGTGCGTCGCTTGATGAAGAGGTCAGGGTATTTTTATTTAAACAAAAACACATAGTAGTATATATAGCACATAAGCTAGCCTGATCTGGTACTAATCCAATACGATGATTGCATCGTATAGGAGCAGCACACGGCACCAGCTTTAGAATTGATGGGCTGTCTTTTGTGCGTGGGCGTAGGCCCACCCATGGGGCTAGACAGGCCCAGCCGAGGATGTGCCGGAAACGGATCGAGCGAAGAAGCCAGCCATTGCCAATGCACGACATTTTTTTGAACGATCGTGCAACATAAGATTAGTACCACCTCGTTTATTTTACAATTTTGTATATACAAATCGTAAAAGCGTATTACGACTGGGTGGAAGCGTATTGTGACGGTGAATCCGACGGATTCAATCCGTGCTTTATTATTAGGTATAGATTACACACTGTATGCTATCACAATTCTATGGCCCCAAGTCAAGGAGGATTCAACAAGAATTCAAACATAAGCAAATAATGAAGCTATAACAATAATCTATGAAAACAAGACAATCTGTAAAGATTTGAACATCCACCATACTTCTGTAACTCTAAAAATTCTGGAAAAATAGGAAAAATAAAAATTTTGTATAGAAAGACTATGCAAAAAGTTTAAGAACCGTTTGACTTTCCAGTAAAAAATGAAAAATCATGCACTACAGCCAAAGTTTCTGTTTTGCACCGCACAAACCAACAAGCAATCTAATCATCCTAAAGGCCAGCTCTTGGCACATTATTTTTATAATACAATGAAATTGTACAAGGGGATAATTATTTTTGTTGAAAAGTTTATGTAATTAAGATTCACAAAGTTTCCATGGGCATGAACGAAGTTCAAGGACGTGCCCCACTTCGACGGTGCTCGTCCTTCTTACTTTCACTCCTCTTTTTGGAAAAGTTTTAGGTTCCCCTCTATATTTTTTTTGTTTTTTAAACTTCATAGAAGCACTCAACAGAAATAAATGACTCTCTAAAACTTCCAGGTTGTCTCCCTGACAGCGCTTTCTTTAAAGCCATTAAGCTAGGCATCAAGTGCTCAAGTAATGAATCCACCCGGATCCCAAGGTATATCAAAGCCAATGTTAATTAGCAATGATATGGCATTTAGTAGTGAGAAAAATAACATATATCATGCAATGACGAAGTCTAACTCTCTTCCTATGCATCGACATGTCATACAAGAACAATTCATGCACATCAAGTAAAGGCCAATAGATAGCATAAGCAGTTTCTTGCAATTTTGTTGTGTTAGAAACATAAAGAGGTGGAGATATAGTTCCTATCTCATAATAATTGCAAGTAGGAGCAGCAAGCACATGCATATTATACTCATCAAAATCATCATGTGTAACAGAAAAAGGCAACCCATCAATATAATCCTTAATAAGTGCAAACTTCTCCAATATAGTGTAGTTTGGAGAATTCAAAAAGATAATAGGAATATCATGTGTGGGTGTAATAGCAACAATTTCATTCTTGACATAGGGAACTATATCAAGTTCATCTCCATAAGAATAATTCATATTGGCATCTTGGCCACAAGCATAACAGGCATCATCAAAAAGGGATATTTCAAAAGAATCAATGGGATCATAACAATCATCATAGCATTCATCCTTCGGTAAATTCGAAGGGAAATTAAACAATGTATGGGATAAAGAGTTACTCTCATTAGAAGGTGGGAACGGGTGATCAATTCGCTCTTCCTCATTTTGTTCTTCGCTCTCCTCCTCATCTTTTTCATCCAATGATCTCACAATGTCATTAATTTCTTCTTCCATAGACTCATGCAAAATATTAGTCTCTCTTTGGACAATGGACGAGTCCTCACTATATGGTTTAAAATAAGCATTAGAAGCATAATTATCATAGCAATATTTAAGTATGGCCAAATTTTCAGATTTGTAGAGAGTAGTATCACACTCTTCAGTCAAAGAAGCAATTCCACAAGTACCCCTAATAGCAACAAATTCTACAATTTGTTGAACATCATAGTAATTATAAACATCCTTAGTATACGAAGATACGATTCCATTATCACTAAACTCACATTGGTAAGGAAGGTGTTTCTTAGGGTCTTCAGAACAACAAGTAACATCATATATTTCACATAAATTCCAAGAATGGCATTGCAAATGAAGAATTTGATCCAGTAAAAGTTTCCCTTTTTCAGAAATGTCGTGTCACACATAACAAGCATGCTCATCTAAAGATTTGCCCTCAACTAAGCTAGCTGGGGTTTTAGCCCGAGCACATAGGGATCAAAGATGATCCAAGTAAAAAGCTTCGGTAGTGTGATAGATTTTGGGTGGTTCTTCAACCATTGGTTCAATAGGTACCACTAATTTTTTTGGTATTTTGCGTTCCCTACCCATAACAAAAGATAGAAAACAAGAGCACAAAGTAAAAACTACTTAGTGATAAATCAAACAAGAACACATGAGAATATTCACACCACGCTATAACTCCCCGACAACGGCGCCAGAAAAAGGTCTTGATGACCCACAAGTATAGGGTATCGTTTGTAGCCTTTTTCGATAAATAAGAGTGTCAAACCCAACGAGGAGCTAAAGGTAGAACAAATATTCCCTCAAGTTCTATCGACCACCGATACAACTCTACGCGCACTTGACGTTTGCTTTACCTAGAACAAGTATGAAACTAGAAGTACTTTGGGATAATTTTGCAAGATAATAAAGAGCACGTAAATACAAAGTAAGGGCTTTTTAGATAAAGATCAACTAAGTTAGTGGTTTAGTAGGTAGCTTTTGACAGCAAGAAAGTTATCTGTCCCTAGGTAATCGATAACAAGTACTAGTAATCATTCTTGCAATTTTATATGAGGGAGAGGCATGAGCTAACATACTTTCTCTACTTGGATCATATGCACTTATGATTGGACCCCTGGCAAGCATCCGAAACTACTAAAGATCATTAAGATCGTGAAACCCAACCATAGCATTAAGTATCAAGTCCTCTTTACTCACATACGTCATACCCCCCTTACTTGGGTTTAAGTTTCTGTCACTCTCGCAACCCACCATAAGCGGACCATGAACATATTGCAACACCCTACAACGGGGACCCCTCACGTTTGTGCGAGGACGGAGGGCACCGTAGTAGAACACCATAAATAAAATATACAATCATACCAACCAAGATCAGGATTAACCCACAGGACAAAGCGGATCTACTCAAACATCATAGGATAACCATAGATCATTGGGAAATAATATATGGAGTTGAGGACCATGTTTAAGTAGAGATTACAGCGGGGGGAAAGAGGTGTGACACTGCTGCAATGAGGGGGAGAGAGTTGGTGTGGACGGTAGCAAGATTGTTGATGTAGATCGATGTCTTGATCGTTGCCCCGATGGCACTCTGGCGCAACTAGAAGCGAGGGGGAGAGAGCCCCCTACTTCTTCTTCTTCCTTGGCCTCCTCCCTATGTGGGAGAATGGTTCCCCCTCTGGTCCTTGGTCTCCATGGCATGGGAGGGGCGAGAGCCCCTCCGAGATTGGACCTGTCTCTCTGTCCTCTTATGTTTCACGTTCCCCAGATGTCAGGCCCAAGATGCGATTCTATCTCGATCACGTGACACTTACGTGATTGAGGCACAACTGCATTTCGGGCGCTTAAGCAAGATGGATATCATTACACCGTACCATTACATACATACATAGGGGATACAACAATACATACAAGTATCAAGAGTACAACAACATCAATACAAGTATCCGACTACGGATACAAACAATAAAAAAACACAAAGACATCCATCTGCTATCCCAGGCTGCCGACCAGGAACCTAACCCAAGACTGAAGAAGAAGAAGAGGAAAGAACTCCATACAACGATCAACGCTCTCACGTCAAGACATCGGAACCTGCACCTGCAACTGTTGTTGTAGTAGCCGTGAGCCACGAGGACTCAGCAATCCCATAACCATGGGTAACAAGACTATCAAAGCTTAATAGGTAGAAAGAGGTAAAGTGGTGAGGTTGCAGCAGCGGCTAAGCAAATGTATGGTGGCTAACTTACGAGTACTAGAATAAGACGAGCATCTACGCAAACGGTCGCAAAAGTAGTGATCGCTAAAGATCCTAAACTACATACGAGTGAAACATAACCCCACCGTATTCTCTTCTCAAAGTGAAAAGAGACAGTCACGGATACTCACGCAGTTGTGTGTTTTACTTCGGATCCTCTGTCAAGTTTTCTACAACCGGACATTAAAAAATTCCAATCTGCCACATAACCACGGGCACGGCTTTCGAAAGATCATAACCCTGCAGGGGTGTCCCAACTTAGCCCATCACAAGCTCTCACGATTAGCTGAAGTGATAAATATAATATCATCACTCCTTATCTTAGGGAAAACCGATCAGGCTCGGTATCCCGGTGCACAAGATATTTCGACAATGGTAAAACAAGTCCAGCAAGACCTCCCGGTGTGTCGACACCCTGATAGTAGCCGCGCGTATCTCGACTCAGGCCACGACCGGATGGGCGATTATACGAGTAAAACCAAACCTCGAGTTTCCCCGTGGTGGCCCCGCATAACCCCCGTTCGGGACCAACACCATCAGCACTGGCCCCCCCTGCTATGTAGAAAGAATCCTCGGGTAGCGCTAACTGCCTATGCAATTTAATTAATTAATTAAGTTGTTATTATGAACAAATTAAAACCAATGTTGGGCCTTGCTGGAGGAGTTTTATTCAAAGTCGAACTGTCAAGGGGTCCCCATCCACCCATCGTGTAAGGAACGCAAAATCAAGGAACATAATGCCGGTTTATCGGCGCCTAAGGTGGCATGAGTGGAACAAAACACCGAGCAAAAGGCCAAGCCTTCCACCCATGCCCAGTATATAGGTGTGTTAATAATAATTATAGATATTGTGATATTCCAACAACAAGTTCCCTCCTGGAATGATCTTCATCTTCACCTGCAACTACCAACGCTATAAGAGGGGCTGAGCAAGCGAGTAACATAGCCAAACAGTGGTTCTGCTAGGAAGGTTTCAAAGTTAGAGGTTTCATGGAAACAAGGAGAGGCTGACATAAAAGATGGGTAGCGCGACATGTAACGATAGCATCGAGACACTAAGCATGGCAATGATAGTAAAGGTATCCAAGGGTATGATCATCTTGCCTGAGATCCCACAAGGAAGAAGAACGTTTCCGTGAAGAAGACGGAGAAGAAGCCTTGAAGAGGACCCACGAGTAGCCGATCGAATCCTCACAACGCAACAGAACAAGCACTAACGAAAAGAAGCAAGCAATACGATAAACAAACCACTCAAGAACATAACAATATGCACTACCAAGTATGATGCAAAACAAATCTAATTATGATGCACAGAAAGTCTACACAGGAAGCAAAACATGGCAACAAGGAAGCGCAGATAACAACACAAGTCTATATGATGCAATACATGGCAAGATATGATGCAAAGCAAAACCATACAGGAAGCACAGAAATATAGCACAAGGGCATGGCAATTTGCATTCAAGCAAAGTACTTCAAAACGTGATAACAATAGGATAATATGAATCTACATGCAAAATCACCCAAGTTTCATATAAAGAACACCCCAATCGGAGCAACGGGCTAAAAGATACACATGAAACAAGATATAACAACAAGCTGAAATTAACAGCCACATAGCAACTTCGGAGCAGTAGATAAATGAGCTACAGCACTCAAACATCATGGCAATGAGCATGGACATAAACTAGACATATCCTAAAGCAAATAAGTCCATTGGATCATCCCCAAAGGAGCCATGGATCAATAACAACAAGCTTTGACATATTGAACTTGACAACAAAATCCTGGCAGCAACATTTTATAGCAACTTGGGAGCAAGAGTTAAATATGCTACAGCCACTCAAATAAGCATGTGAGAGCATGAATGGATAGCCAACAATATATACTACAAGGAATCATCAAGAGTCACCCCAAAACTATCATGGATTTGCCTAGAACAACAAGCAAACATGGCATCTGGAAATTACAGATTCCAGACTTAGTGAAATTTCACTAAGTGTTGAAACAGTAACAGCAACATGGCAAGTTTGTGAGCATGTTTAAGTCAACACAAGGCTAAACATGGCAAGTGGTAAGCACCACAGCAAAGAGCACATCATGGGGAGTCCAAAACATCTAAGCATGCATCAAGGGGACAACCATATCAATAGCAACGAGCAATTGAAAACAGCATCTCATAACAAGTTTAACAATATAACAGCCACATGCACTTTTGCAAAGGAGATAAATATGGCAAGATAAATTCTATCATGCAAGCTAAAGCATTCAACATGTAGAGCATTTCAAGACGAACATGTGGACATATCATTTGCATCATTTGGATAAACATGCACCAAGTTATCACATCACGAACATAGCAACAAAATAACAACTAATAGCAGTTTATAACAAGTAGCACTCTTGCAACAGATATTTAAGCATCTAGATGAACTCAAACATGCATGGCACAATGGAACAAAGTGTAGTACAAGTCACCACGATCATTTTGACATATCATTTGCTCAAATCGGACAAGCACACAATTATTTACAAGCAGTCAAAGATGCAACATTATAACAGTTTCTGGGGACTTAGAAGAAATTAGACCTCGAAGAAAACGGACACGTCGAGAAGCAGCGTACACGTCCGGATGGCTGGGGCCCACTGGCAGTGGCACGTGAGGAAGAAGCGGACATGTCCGGGCTCCTCCCGGACATGTCCGTCGGTGCGGGCATCTAGGCTAACAGGTCGCGGGCCGGATCTGAGCGGCTTCGGCCCGCTAAGCGTCAGATCGGGATCTGGGCGGCGAGGGGATCGGGGACCCGATGCGGCAGCGCGGCCTTCACGCCCGGGGCAGCGGCAGTCTCGAGCGGGGCTCGGCCGGCGAGGGAGGCAGAGGCCCCCGGCGGCGGATCGGCGGCGGGAGGAGGCAGAGGGGCCGGCGGCGTAGGCGGAGAGGCCGGGCGGCGGTGGTGCTCGGCCAGAGGCGCAGCCGGCTGGAACGCGGCCTCCGAGGGGCTGCGGCCGGAGGGCAGCACGGCGGCGGCGATGCAGCAAGCGCGGTGACCGGGCAGCTCGAGGCGGCGAGGGGGACGCCGGCGTTCGGGCGGCGTGAGGCTGGCGACGATGAGCGAGCGCTCGGCTCGGGAGCGGACGAGGGGAGCGGGACAGCTCGAGCCCGAGGCCCAGATCGGCCCAGATGGGCCTGACTTCGGGCCCTGGAGGGCTGGCGGCGCGGGACAGGCCAGGTGGACACGTGGAGGTCGGGGAGAGGTGGGAAGAGGCAGATAGCGGCGGCGGTGGTCATTAGGCCGGCGACAAGTGGCGGCAGAGGGGTGGTCTGGTGCAGAAATCGAGGAGGAGCGGGCTGGAGGTTAGGGGTGGACTAGGTGCTAGGTTTTTTAGCCATTTTTGGACGAGGGGAAGCTGCTTAAATAGGAAAAGGGGCTAGGGTTGAGGTTTTTGGCTCCGATTCCGACCGCTAGATCTGATCGGACGGTCCGCAATGGAGGGGTAGTGTAGGTGGTCTAGATGGGCTGTGTAGGAGGGGTTGGAGTGAGGTGAGAGGAGAGGGAGAGAGGCCCGCGGGGGTTTTCGGAGACCGAAAACATCCGATAAAATAACCGGCGACTAGTGCCGCTATATATATCCGTTGGGCTATCAAACAAGCTCCGAATGCGATGAAATTTGGCAGGCGGCCTGTCTACACTATAATAAGACCACATGACAAGTTTCATCCCATTCCGAGAACATTTTTTGGCCACTCACAAAATAAAAATTTGGAGGCACCACGGGCGCGTGCAAGTGTGTCTGGGCTCAAAACGGACAACGGAGAGGACGAGGGGACTCGGGCGGATGGAAGTTTTGAAAACATGCTGATGCAACACACATGATGACAAGGCAAGATGCAACACACAAGCAGATGACATGGCACTAACAACGAATAACTGGCTGACACCTGGCGCACCGGTCTCGGGGTGTCACAACACTCCCCTACTAACAAGAGATCTCGTCCCGAGATCTTAGGAACGAGACGGCAGAGGAAAATGAAGAACCAAGTTCTTCGAGGACAAAAAGGTTGTAAACAAAGAATGTTGAGAGGTTGAGCCAATCAAAAAGAAGAATGCAACGAAAAAGAACGAAGTTGCAGGACTTCGTTAAACAAGAGGAACAAAGAATATGACGAGAATCAAGGAGGTTGAAAGGCACGACGCACGAACTGAAGAAACGAGAATGAATTCGAAACCACTCCGGTTAAAAGAGATAGAAAAAAAAGGAATCTCCACGAAGGAATTCGGGCAGCACTCCGGCTAAAACTGGAAGAAATAGCACACCGGTTGAACAAGAATGGAATAGGACAAGAACCTGAGAAGATGAAATGGAAACATGATGAGATAAACAAGAAATTCCTCCGGAAGAATTGAAATGATGGAATTAGAAGAACGGAGAAGAAGATGACAACTTTCACGATGAGTGAATTCGAAAGAGGATCTTCAGAAGAAAGGCTTGAACGGAGCTGTTGAGATAATCAACAACAAGAGAATAAGCTTGTTGTGGACTTATTTAATCATCTCAAAAGTTGAGGTGAATTATGCCGCAACCAAAATATTGAATAGATGAGAATGAAGAAAGAAATACAAAACTCCACTTCAAAAGAAATAGGGAGAATTATTTGCACTCTTGAGGCAAAAGAATAATGCTTGAGCTGCTCCAGAAGAATTAGATGAATTTAGAAGAATGAATTTAATGCTGAAGAACCATCAAGAAGAACTCCGGTAAAATGAAAGAATGATGAAATAGAAATGACGGATGAAAAAGAATAAGAATAAAGCCTTGCGATGATTAGACGGGGTTCCGACGAGATAGCCGAGAAAACTTGAACTCCGGGAAGAAAAGATAAAAGGACTTGGAACTAGAATTTATTCATCAAGAATAAACTCCGAAGGAAGGAATTAAATCAACTTGATGAAAAAGAAATAAGAATTAAGTTATGCTATCCTCCACCAATTTAAATTGATGAGAGCAATGGATTCGCATACTACTTATTCTTGTTGAAATGATTAAAGAGGGAAATCTCGCGAACTTGCGAAAATCTTCATGAAACACCGGTAGGATTGGAATAAAAGAATGGATTGATATGCTAACATCGGAAAGGAATTGTTGAACGGATCACCATGAAGAATTGAAGCCGAGTGAAGAAAATGAACGAACCTCCGGAAAGAATTAAAATTGAATGATGAAAAGAACAACCATCGAGAAGAATTAATATCGAGTGAAGAACAAGAATGACCACCATAAGGAATGAAATTAAACGATGCAAGAGGACAAGCCACCGTGAAGAATTGAGATTGAGTGAAAACAAAAGAATGAATCTCCGGGAAGAATAAAGCACTTGAGAACAATTAGAAAGACGAGAGCAACGAGATCATGAACTGATTAAAGAATACTAGAACGAAGCACCGGAAGAATATGAGACGAACGAAGAGGCATCGATGAAGAATATTTAGAGGATGAAGTTGAAAACTGAGAACGAAGAAATCTTCTGAAATGATGCCTTCGGAGGAACACAACGAAAAGAATTGATAAAATACTCCGGACGAGCGAAATGAAGAAGAGGTTGAGCCACCGATGAAAATATTGAAAGCAATCTTGGAGAAGGCATATGACTGATGTAATCCATACTTACGTCACACTAGAAAAGAATTTTGGAACACTCCGGAAATAAAAGAGTCAGGTAAGATCCTGGGAAATGGACTGTGGGTTAGGGCCCACCGAAGGAAGAACTCCGTTGCAAAGGATTGAAAAGGAGATAATGCACCGGAACGATTAAAAGACTCAAAGGAGGTGACAACCTCGAATTAATTGGAACACAAATGAATCTCCTGAGATTTCTTCGGAACTCCGGAACAATTAGATGGCGAGAGGTAAACGAGCAAAGTGAAACAATTGAGCCGAGGAAAAAGAATATGAACAACACCGAGTACTTGAGTTGAATCCACCGGAAAAGAAGAAGAGGTGAAGAATATCCAACGAGAGAAGAACTCATCGGAGAAGAAAGAGAAGGATGATGACGAGCTAGACGAGGATTCACCAGCTGAAACAATTGATGAAAGCAAGCAAAGACTTCACATGAGTAGGATGGATACTCGATTGCGGACTCAGGTCCGAGAAGCAAAAGGGTGGGCGGATGGGAAAAAGAAAGAACACATCGGACGGAGAAAACATCGTCGGTTGAAAAAAACTGAGGTCGAACTTGCAGAGAAGAAGAGGGTTGAAAACCACTTGACGAGAGATGCACCAGATGACAAGAACTAACAACGCAACGAACGAAAAACTAACCATGTGATCCTAAAAAAATTTGAAGGGGAAGAGGAGCAATTCAAAACACCTACGTCAAGATTCCTCACCCGAGCGACGAAGGGGCACGGGAATAAAAGAATTCCTACTCTCCGATATAACTAAACTCCGAAAAAAAAGTTTCTTCTAGACTCAACAACGGCCAAGCTACGATCAATCAAGGGGGCTCCTATGGTCGGTCGAGGCTCTGATACCAACTTGTCAGGCCCAAGATGCGATTCTATCTCGATCACGTGACACATACGTGATTGAGGCACAACCGCATTTCGGGCGCTTAAGCAAGATGGATATCATTACATCGTACCTTTACATACATACATAGGGGATACAACAATACATACAAGTATCAAGAGTACAACAACATCAATACAAGTATCCGACTACGGATACAAACAATAAAAAACACAAAGACATCCATCTGCTATCCCACGCTGCCGACCAGGAACCTAACCCAAGACTGAAGAAGAAGAAGAGAAAAGAACTCCAAACAACGATCAACGCTCTCACGTCAAGACATCGGAACCTGCACCTGCAACTGTTGTTGTAGTAGCTGTGAGCCATGAGGACTCAGCAATCCCATAACCATGGGTAACAAGACTATCAAAGCTTAATAGGTAGGAAGAGGTAAAGTGGTGAGGTTGCAGCAGCGGTTAAGCAAATGTATGGTGGCTAACTTACGAGTACCAGAATAAGACGAGCATCTACGCAAACGGTCGCAAAAGTAGTGATCGCTAAAGATCCTAAACTACATACGAGTCAAACATAACCCCACCGTGTTCTCTTCTCAAAGTGAAAAGAGACAGTCACGGATACTCACGCAGTTGTGTGTTTTACTTCGGATCCTCTGTCAAGTTTTCTACAACCGGACATTAACAAATTCCAATCTGCCACATAACCGCGGGCACGGCTTTCGAAAGATCATAACCCTGCAGGGGTGTCCCAACTTAGCCCATCACAAGCTCTCACGGTTAGCTGAAGTGATAAATATAATATCATCACTCCTTATCTTAGGGAAAACCGATCAGGCTCAGTATCCCGGTGCACAAGACATTTCGACAATGGTAAAACAAGTCCAGCAAGACCTCCCAATGTGTCGACACCCTGATAGTAGCCGCGCGTATCTCGTCTCAGGCCACGACCGGATGGGCGATTATACGAGTAAAACCAAACCTCGAGTTTCCCCGTGGTGGCCCCGCATAACCCCCGTTTGGGACCAACACCATCAGCACTGGCCCCCCTGCTATGTAGAAAGAATCCTCGGGTAGCGCTAACTCCCTATGCAATTTAATTAATTAATTAAGTTGTTATTATGAGCAAATTAGAACCAATGTTGGGCCTTGCTGGAGGAGTTTTATTCAAAGTCGAACTGTCAAGGGGTCCCCATCCACCCATCGTGTAAGGAATGCAAAATCAAGGAACATAATGCCGGTTTATCGGCGCCTAAGGTGGCATGAGTGGAACAAAACACCGAGCAAAAGGCCAAGCCTTCCACCCATGCCCAGTATATAGGTGTGTTAATAATAATTATATATATTGTGATATTCCAACAACAAGTTCCCTCCTGGAACGATCTTCATCTTCACCTGCAACTACCAACGCTATAAGAGGGGCTGAGCAAGCGAGTAACATAGCCAAACAGTGGTTTTGCTAGGAAGGTTTCAAAGTTAGAGGTTTCATGGCAACAAGGAGAGGCTGACATAAAAGATGGGTACCGCGACATGTAACGATAGCATCGAGACACTAAGCATGGCAATGATAGTAAAGGTATCCATGGGTATGATCATCTTGCCTGAGATCCCGCAAGGAAGAAGAACGGTTCCGTGAAGAAGACGGAGAAGAAGCCTTGAAGAGGACCCACGAGTAGCCGATCGAATCCTCACAACGCAACGGAACAAGCACTAACGAAAAGAAGCAAGCAATACGGTAAACAAACCACTCAAGAACATAACAATATGCACTACCAAGTATGACGCAAAACAAATCTAATTATGATGCACAGAAAGTCTACACAGGAAGCAAAACATGGCAACAAGGAAGCGCAGATAACAACACAAGTCTATATGATGCAATACATGGCAAGATATGATGCAAGGCAAAATCATACAGGAAGCACAGAAATATAGCACAAGGGCATGGCAATTTGCATTCAAGCAAAGTACTTCAAAACATGATAACAATAGGATAATATGAATCTACATTCAAAATCACCCAAGTTTTATATAAAGAACACCCCAATCGGAGCAACGGGCTAAAAGATACACATGAAACAAGATATAACAACAAGCTGAAATTAACAACCACATAGCAACTTCGGAGCAGTAGATAAATGAGCTACAGCACTCAAACATCATGGCAATGAGCATGGACATAAACTAGACATATCCTACAGCAAATAAGTCCATTGGAGCATCCCCAAAGGAGCCATGGATCAATAACAACAAGCTTTGACATATTGAACTTGACAACAAAATCATGGCAGCAACATTATATAGCAACTTGGGAGCAAGAGTTAAATATGCTACAACCACTCAAATAAGCATGTGAGAGCATGAATGGATAGCCAACAATATATACTACAAGTAATCATCAAGATTCACCCCAAAACTATCATGGATTTGCCTAGAACAACAAGCAAACATGGCTTCTGGAAATTACAGATTCCAGACTTAGTGAAATTTCACTAAGTGTTGAAACAGTTACAGCAACATGGCAAGTTTGTGAGCATGTTTAAGTCAACACAAGGCTAAACATGGCAAGTGGTAAGCACCACAGCAAAGAGCACATCATGGGGAGTCCAAAACATCTAAGCATGCATCAAGGGGACAACCATATCAATAGCAACGAGCAATTGAAAACAGCATCTCATAACAAGTTTAACAATATAACAGCCACATGCACTTTTGCAAATGAGATAAACATGGCAAGATAAATTTTATCATGCAAGCTAAAGCATTCAACATGTAGAGCATCTTAAGACGAACATGTGGACATATCATTTGCATCATTTGTATAAACATGCACCAAGTTATCACATCACGAGCATAGCAACAAAATAACAACTAACAGCAGTTTATAACAAGTAGCACTCTTGCAACAGATATTTAAGCATCTAGATGAACTCAAACATGCATGGCACAATGGAACAAAGTGTAGTACAAGTCACCACGATCATTTTGACATATCATTTGCTCAAATTGGACAAGCACACAATTATTTACAAGCAGTCAAAGATGCAACATTATAACAGTTTCTGGGGACTTAGAAGAAATTAGACCTCGAAGAAAACGGACACGTCCAGAAGCAGGGGACACGTCCGGATGGCTGGGGCCCACTGGTAGTGGCACGTGAGGAAGAAGCGGACATGTCCGGGCTCCTCCCGTACATGTCCGTCGGTGCGGGCATCCGGGCTAACGGGTCGCGGGCCGGATCTGAGCGGCTTCGGCCCGCTAGGCGTCAGATCGGGATCTGGGCGGCGAGGGGATCGGGGACCCGATGCGGCGGCGTGGCCTTCTCGCCCGGGGCGGCGGCAGTCTCGAGCGGGGCTCGGCCGGCGAGGGAGGCGGAGGCCCCCAACGGCGGATCGGCGGCGGGAGGAGGCAGAGGGGCCGGCGGCGCAGGCGGAGAGGCCGGGCGGCGGCGGTGCCCGGCCGGAGGCGCGGCCGGCGGGAACGTGGCCTCCGAGGGGCGGCGGCCGGAGGGCAGCACGGCGGCGGCGATGCAGCAAGCGCGGCGACCGGGCAACTCGAGGCGGCGAGGGGGACGCCGGCGTTCGGGCGGCGTGAGGCCGGCGACGATGAGCGAGCGCTCGGCTCGGGAGCGGACGAGGGGAGCGGGACAGCTCGAGCCCGAGGCCCAGATCGGCCCGGGTGGGCCTGACTTCGGGCCCTGGAGGGCTGGCGGCGCGGGACAGGCCAGGTGGACACGTGGAGGTCGGGGAGAGGTGGGAAGAAGCAGATAGCGGCGGCGGTGGCCATTAGGCCGGCGACAAGTGGCGGCGGAGGGGTGGTCTGGTGCAGAAATTGAGGAGGAGCAGGCTGGAGGTTAGGGGTGGACTAGGTGCTATGTTTTTTAGCCATTTTTGGACGAGGGGAAGCTGCTTAAATAGGAAAAGGGGCTAGGGTTGATGTTTTTGGCTCCGATTCCGACCGTTAGATCTGATCGGACTGTCCGCAACGGAGGGGTAGTGTAGGTGGGCTAGATGTGTTGTGTTGGAGGGGTTGGACTGAGGTGAGAGGAGAGGGAGAGAGGCCCGCGGGGGTTTTCGGAGACCGAAAACATCCGATAAAATAACCGGCGACTAGTGCCGCTGTATATATCCGTTGGGCTATCAAACGAGCTCCGAATGCGATGAAATTTGGTAGGCGACCTGTCTACACTATAATAAGACCACATGACAAGTTTCATCCCATTCCGAGAACATTTTTTCGGCCACTCACAAAATAAAAATTCGGAGGCACCGCGGGCGCGTGCAAGTGTGTCTGGGCTCAGAACGGACAACGGAGAGGACGAGGGGACTCGGGCAGATGCAAGTTTTGAAAACATGCTGATGCAACACACATGATGACATGGCAAGATGCAAAACACAAGCAGATGACATGACACTGACAAAGAATAACTGGCTGACACCTGGCGCACCGGTCTCGGGGTGTCACACCAGATCTGGCCAAAAACCGTTTCTTATATCCCCGGAGATCCGTAAGTCCGATTGCGCTGAGATTTTTACATGATTTTTTTCCCGGATATAAGCTTCCTTGCGCCTGAAGTACAAATCCAACCGATGTTCCAGGTGGGCATAAGGCACCTGGGCGTGCCAGGCACCTCTGGCGCGCCCTGGTGGGTTGTGGGGCTTGCGGGCCCCCATTTACGTAGCTTCCACCACCCAAAAATCACATATATACCAAAATAATTCTCCGTGAAATTTTATTGCATTTGGACTTTGTTTGATATGGATACTCTGCGATACAAAAAACATGCTGAAAACAGGAACTGACACTTGGCACTGGATCAATAGGTTAGTCCAATAAATCATATAAAAAGTTGTCAGAAGTATGTAAAACTTGTATAATATTGGCGTGAAACTATCGAAAATTATAGATAGGACGGAGACGTATCAAGTAGGCATGCTCAAATCATCATTATCACCACTGGGATTGATGTAGTGATTCAGGAAGAAGTCGCTGATAAATCTCCGAACCATCAGCAATTCACCAGCGGGGAGCGGTTCAAGGGTCCTCGGTTGTAAGATGAGCTGCAGTATGTTTAAGATCAAAATGTGCCAGATGAGTGGAGTAGAAGATATTAATTAACACAGGCTTACCGGTACTAATTCGTGAGTATCTTCACAACTATCAGTAGATTTGTAGATGGAGATCATGTGTCTGCAAACATAGTATCTACAAAGGTTGGTCCCTGCTTTGTGCTGAGGACACTGAATTTTATTGTATCGAATTAGTTATGTAGTTGTCCTATTAGGAACAAACCTAACCGGTGTTAGATGTATTCTTTTTCTTTGGAGAGAAATAGAAATAGGTTTATTTAGAAGCTTGAACATTATACTAGCATAAAAAAAACATATTTGCAGACTATTAGATACATTTTCCGAAAATAAAAGATTTCGATGTGTTACCAGAGAAACGATCTCGTGCTGCATATGTAGTTCCTACAGGAAATATGCCCTAGAGGCAATAATAAAGTTGTTATTTATATTTCCTTGTATAACATGATAAATATCTTTTATTCATGCTAGAATTGTATTAACCGGAAACTTGATACATGTGTGAATACATAGACAAAACAGAGTGTCCCTAGTATGCATCTACTAGACTAGCTCGTTAATCAAAGATGGTTATGTTTCCTGACCATAGACATGTGTTGTCATTTGATCAACGGGATCACACCATTATGAGAATGATGTGATGGACAAGACCCATCTGTTAGCTTAGCACTATGATTGTTTAGTTTTACTGCTATTCCTTTCTTCATGACTTATACATGTTCCTCTGACTATGAGATTATGCAACTCCCGAATACCGGAGGAACACCTTGTGTGCTATCAAATGTCACAACGTAACTGGGTGATTATAAAGATGCTCTACAGGTGTCTCCGAAGGTGTTTGTGGTGTTGGCATAGATCAAGAATAGGATTTGTCACTCCGAGTGTCGGAGAGGTATCTTTGGGCCCTCTCGGTAAAACACATTGTAATAAGCCTTGCAAGCAAACGACTAATGAGTTAGTCAAGAGATGATATATTACAGAATGAGTAAAGAGACTTGTCGGTAACGAGATTGAATCAGGTATGATGATACCAACGACCGAATCAAGGGCAAGTAACATACCGATGACAAAGGGAAAAACGTATGTTGTTATGCGGTTTGACCGATAAAGATCTTCGTGGAATATGTAGGAACCAATATGAGAATCTAGGTTCCGCTATTGGTTATTGGCCGGAGATGAGTCTCGGTCATGTCTACATAGTTCTCGAACCCGTAGGGTCCGCACGCTTAACGTTCGATGACGATCGGTATTATGAGTTTATGTGTTTTGATGTACTGAAGGTTGTTCAGAGTCTCAGATGAGATCACAGACATGACGAGGAGTCTCGAAATGGTCGAGACATAAAGATTGATATATTGAAAGGTTATATCCGGACACCGGAAGGGTTCCGGGGGTCACCGGAAAAATACCGGAGTACCTGGGAGTTACCGGAACCCCCCCCCCCCCCCAGGGGTCAATGGGCCTTCATGGGCCTTAGTGGAAATAGAGGGCAGCAAGGGAGGTGTGGGCGCGCCCCCCTAGGCCCAAACCAAATTGGTTTAGGGCTTGGGGGGCCGACCCCCTCTTTCCTTCTCCCCTCCTCGTCTTTCCTTCCCCTCCTAGTTGGACTAGGAAAGGGAGAACCTACTCCTAGTAGGAGTAGGATTTCCCCCCTTGGGGCGCACCCTATGAGGCCGCCGGCCCCCTCCCCTTGCTCCTTTATATACGTGGCCAGGGGGCACCCCATAGACACACAAGTTGACAATTGTTTTAGCCGTGTGTGGTGCCCCCCTCCACTGTTACACACCTCGGTCATATTGTCGCAGTGCTTAGGCGAAGCCCTGCATCGGTAACTTCATCAACACCGTCACCACGCCGTCGTGCTGATGATACTCTCCCTCGGCCTCAACTGGATCAAGAGCTTGAGGGACGTCACCGAGCTAAACATGTGCAGATCGCGGAGGTGCCAAGCTTTCGGTACTTGATCTGTTGGACCGCGAAGACGATCGACTACATCAACCATGTTACTAAGCGCTTCCACTTTCGGTCTATGAGGGTACATGGACACACTCTCCCCGCTCGTTGCTATGCTTCTCCTAGATAGATCTTGCGTGATCGTAGGATTTTTTTTTTGAAATACTACGTTCCCCAATAGTGGCATCATGAGCCAGGTCTATGCGTAGATGATATGCACAAGTAGAACACAATGAGTTGTGGGCGATAATAGTCATACTGCTTACCAGCATGTCATACTTTGATTCGGCGGTATTGTGAGATGAAGCGGCCCGGACCGACATTACGCATACTCTTACGCAAGACTGGTTTCACCGTTACGAGCACGTGTTGCTTAAAGGTGATCGGCGGGTGTCTATCTCTCTCACTTTAGTTGAATCGAGTGTGACTACGCTCGGTCCTTGTTGAAGGTTAAAATAGCACACTTGATGAAAAATTGTTGTGGTTTTTATGCGTAGGTAAGAACGATTCTTGCTAAACCCGTAGCAGCCACGTAAAACTTGCAACAACAAATTTAGAGGATGTCTAACTTGTTTTTGCAGGGCATGCTGTGATGTGATATGGTCAAGACGTGATGAGTTATACGTTATTGTATGAGATGATCATGTTTTGTAAATTATCGGCAACCGGCAGGAGCCTTATGGTTGTCTCTTTATTGTATGAATTGTGAAAGCCATGTAATTGCTTTACTTTATCACTATTAGTTAGCGATAGTAGTAGTAGAAATAGTTGGCGAGACGACCACGATGCTACAATGAAGATCATGGTGTCAAGCCGGTGACGATGGAGATCATGACGATGCTTTGGAGATGGAGATCAAAAGCACAAGATGATGATGGCCATATCATGTCACATATTTTGATTGCATGTGATGTTTATCTTATTATGCTTATTATTTTGCTTAGTACGGCGGTAGTATTATAAGATGATCCCTTACACAAAATTTCAAGGTACAAGTGTTCTCCCCGAGTATGCGCCATTGCGAAAGTTTCGTGCCGAGACACCACGTGATGATCGGGTGTGATAAGCTCTACATTCAAATACAACGAGTGTAAGACAGTTTTGCACATGCAGAATAGTCGGGTTGAACTTGACGAGCCTAGAATGTACAAACATGGCCTCAGAACACTGGAGACAGAAAGGTTGAGCGTGAATCATATAGTAGATATGATCAACATAAGATGTTCACCATTGAAAACTGCGCCATCTCACATGATGATCGGACATGGTTTAGTTGATTTGGATCACGTGATCATTTAGATGACTAGAGGGATGTCTATCTAAGTGGGAGTTCTTTAGTGATATGATTAATTGAACTTTAATTTATCATGAACTTAGTCCTGATAGTTTTTTTTTATCTATGTTGTCGTAGATCAATGGCCCGTCTATAATGCCCCAGATGTAACACTTTCCAATTATGGCGATATATGAAACTTTGACTTCATCAATTCCATTTCGGGCTCTCTTTCATATCGTGTTTCTTCGTTTTGTTGCGTGCGTGTGTGAATTTCATCCATGTAATGTTATCATGTGCATTGCATTGCATTCGCGGTGCGGTCCCACTCTCCTCTTCCGTTGTCCGTTTCGAGTTCCGACACTCACACACGTGCCCGTGGCACCCCCGAGTCCTTCTTTCGTGTGTGGCCGTGTAACGTTCCCGGAATGAGGTGAGACTTGTCTTGCGTTGTTGTTTTGGTACATGTAGGCCGCCTGTCAAGTTTCATCGCGTTTGGAGTTCGTTTGGTACTCCAACGGTTAACCTAGTGGGCTAAAAGTACCCCTTCATTTTGGCCCAAGACCCCCTCCACAACAGCCCACTAACCCAGCACAACCCCTCCCATCATCTCGGTCGTCGGATCACGAACGTGTGGGCGAAAACCGCTCCCCATTTGGAGTCTCCTAGCTCCCTATGCCTAGAAAAACGTCCCCCACGTCCAATTTGGGACGAGACCCTAGTCCTCCTGTTTTTTTTCCATTTTTACCCGTGCCCGTAGCTCCTCCGCGCGCCGGACGTGTCCGCCCGGCGCCGGACACGTCCACCACCGCCCCCTCGGCCACTAGCAGCGCGCCACGTCATCGCCGGAATCCACTGACCGCCGCGGCCCACGACGCCGCCTCCGCCGCCTCGGCTACCGTCTCCGGCTCTGGCCGCCGGCGCGCCCCGCCGCCGCCGCGGCCTTCTCCGCCCGACCTCGCCTGACGCCCGCGCCCCGAGGCCTTCTCAGCCGCTGCGCCCGCCGGCCGGCCCCGCCGCCGGCCGAACCGCCCCTCGCCGCCGGCCCGGCTCCGGCAAGCCGCCGCCGTCTCCACCTCCAACTCCTGCGAGCACGGATCCCTCCGTCCCGATCTGAGTTTCGGGACCAGATCCACTAGTGCATCCAACCAAACACCCCGTCCCCGCGCCTGGATCCCTCTGTCCCGGAATCTCCTCATCCACGGTTGACTTTTCGGAGGGTAAAAATTTGACTAAGTCCTAGATCTGCTATATTTTGTTGCCTCCTTTGCATGGCTGTAACTTCGTGCTCGTAGATCTGTTTTGGGCGTGTGATATATCAAAATGATTGTGGTGATGTGCTCTTCATTTTGTTCCACTGTGGCTTGCTTGTTTGAGTCCATCTTGATGACCTAATCATCGTGGCAAGAGTACTACTTGTTTAAAACTGCTATTACTTGTAGTTTTGTTGCCATGTTTGAGATATGATAATTTTGTGCGTGTTTATCCAAATGGAGCATATGATATGTCAAAATGTTCATTGTGAAGTGCTCTACATGATGGTTGCTGTAGCATTCATGTTAGGTGCCATATTGCCATGTTGATCTCTGTTGCAAAAGTGCATGTGGCTGTTAATTGCTGAAACTTGTTATGAGATGCTGATTTGAAGTGCTCATTGCTATTGATGTGTTTGTCCTAATGTCACATGTCAATATGTTTTAGAAGCACCATCATATGGTCTTTGCTTTGGTGCAAACCACTTTCCATGATATGGCTTGAGCTGACTTAAACAAGCTTGTAAACATGCCATGCCAATGTTACTGTTTTATACTTGGTGAAAAAACTTCTAAGTCTGGAATCTGTTTTAACTTGATGATGTGTTTGCTTGATGCCCCACTCAATTCCATGCTTGTTTTGGAGTGGCCATTGGTCATATCTTGTTGCCCATGTTATGCTCTATCCATCCATGCCCTTACTTGCACATATGGCCTGCTGTAGCTTATTTATTTCTTGCTCTCAAGTTGCTATAAATTATACCTGTCAGGTTTTTATCAGCATGATCAATTTGGTGTAGCTTGTTGCTATTGATCCATGCCTCCTATGGAGTTGCTCCAATGGAGTTGATTGCTGTATGCTATGTCTTCTACATGTCCATGATCTTTACATGCTTAGTGGAGTTGATATGCATGTTGTTTTGTGCCTCCGAAGGAAGCATCGTGATGATGTTTTTGCCTTCCCAGATTTTGACTAAGTCTGGATAATTTTATCGCAACTTGCCATGCTTGGTTAATTGTGTTCCAGTAGGTTTTTGGGTGTGTTCTAAGTTCATGCTTGTTAAGTAACATGTCTACTTCATGTCCATGCCCTTTGTCTCCATGTTTGAGTGTTGTAGCATAATTATTTCTTGCTCCAAACATGCCATGTGGCTGTAAACTGCAACTTTGTGTGAATATTTTTTTGCTTGCCTTTTGCAAACCGTGTGTCCGTTTCCGGTGATCTTTATATCGATTTCAACCGAAATCTTCCCCTCTATCTGATGGCACGCTTGGTTTTCCAAGATGAGGCCTTCTTCATCATCTTCTCCTTAGGCTCAAGTGCTCCACATGCATACGCACATCATTCTTGCATCATGTTGATTGTGCATTGCACCGTGTTTGATATTGTGCCATGTTGTGTTCTTGTGTTGAGTAGAGCCGGGAGCCGAGACCGAGTACGAGGGTCCTACCGAGGTTGAGTACGAGGAGCCGTCTTACGATCCCATCGACGACTCGACAGGCAAGATGACCTGACCCAGATATCATTACTATCTTTGCCTATTGCTAGATGTCTCGCTCTTTAGCTTATTGCCTCGATGCCCATGTTTGTTTGTCAGCCTCCTATTGTAGCCATGAATCTCTCTAACCACCCAACCTAGCAAACCTTTGATTGGCTACATAAGCTTCACTCAGCCCCTCTTATAGCATTGTTAGTTGCAGGGGAAGATTTGAAGATTCTTGCTTCATGATGAAGTTATTGTTGGGATATCGCACTATATAATCTGTTAAACTAAATCATCTATATACTTGGCAATGGGTGGAAGGCTAAGCCTCTTGCTTGGTGTTTTGTTCCACTCATGCCTCCCTAGGAACCGTTTAAACCGGTGTTATGTTCCTTGATTTTGCGTCCCTAACACGGTTGGGGTTTATGGGCCCCCCTCGATAACCCGCTTAGCGCTAAAGCTTTTCCAGCAAGGCCCGACATTGGTTTTACATTTGCCTAACAACTAAAACTTGCATATGGAATTATAAACCCTTTTCTTAATCAACAACCCGGGCCAGTGCTCCACATGAGTGTTGGTCCAAACTGGGGGTCCTGCGGGGCCACCTTGGGGGAACCCGAGGGCTGGTAAAAACCTGTAGCATCACCCATCCGGTCGTGGCCTGAGACTAGATACGCGCGGCTACTGTCAGGGTGTCGGCACGCCGGGAGGTCTTGCTGGATTAGTTTTACCTTAGTCGGAATATCTTGAGCACGGGATTCCGAGAATACTCGGGTCCTCCCACCTTGGAGTTGCGACTCTGCAGATCGTGAGCTTGTGATGGGCTAAGTTGGGACACCCCTGCAGGGTTTGATCTTTCAAAAGCCGTGCCCGCGGTTATGTGGCAGATGGGAATTTGTTAATATCCGGTTGTAGAAAACTTGACACCATGTTCAGAATACACTACCAGCGTGAGTAACCGTGACGATCATTTTCCGAAGGGGTTCGGGAAGGAACACGGTGGGGTTATGTTTGACGTGCTTAGATAGGATCACTTCGTGATCACATTGACGTCTGTGGCACTTCTCTTCCCGCTGTAAACACGTAAGCTAGTGCTAGTGCAGCTGCAACCTTGTTCTTCAGCCTTGTTCCACACCCAAGGCTTAGATAATTTTGCTACCCGGGAACGGGACTGCTGAGTCCTCCGTGGCTCACAGATTCTACACAACACTAGATGCAGGTACTATGGTGAACTACACAGGAGATGGGACATAGCTGTATTGGGAGTTCGACGAGGAACGTGGGCGATACTACGTGTCTTACCCAGAGGATCAGTAGTGGCTTCTACTAGGGGCGATTCAGACCTTATGTCTTTATTTATGGTATCTTTCATTTGGATCTTCGTCCGTAGTCGGACTGTGATGTTATTTACCTGATGATTGCTTATGTAATGTATTGTGTGATGTGGCGAGTGTAAGCCAACTACTCTTTTGCAATTTCATCCCTCTTTTACATGAGTCGTGCAAAGATACCATACTTGAGATCATTCTAGTATGAGCTTATACCTTTAAGTCGTGCCTCGACACGTAGGAGGTATAATCTCATACTGGGCATTACACCGTGCAACCGTTCCCTCGAATTTTAATGAGTTCCTAGAGAAAGCTAAGTTGAAAGATGATGGTAGCAACTACACGGACTAGGTCCGTAACTTGAGGATTATCCTCATTGCTGCACAAAAGAATTATGTCCTTGAAATGCCGCTAGGTGACATGCCTGCTGCAGGAGCAACTCCGGACGTTAGGAACATCTGGCAAGCTCGTTCTGATGATTACTCGATAGTTCAGTGTGCCATGCTTTACGGCTTAGAATCGGGACTTCAAAGACGTTTTGAACGTCATGGAGCATATGAGATGGTCCAAGAGTTGAAGTTAATATTTCAAGGAAATGCCCAAATTGAGAGATATGAAGTCTCCAATAAGTTCTATAGCTGCAAGATGGAGGAGAACAGTTCTACCAGCGAACACTTACTCGGAATGTCTGGGTACTACAATCACATGACTCAACTTGGTTGCAAAGCTGATGAAGATAGTGTTATTGATAGAGTTCTTCGATCACTGCCACCAAGCTATAAAGGCTTCGTGATGAACTATAATATGCAAGGGATGCAGAAGACAATTCCCGAGCTCTTCGCTATGCTCAAAACTGCGGAGGTAGAAACCAAAAAAGGAGCATCAAGTGTTGATGGTTAACAAGACCACTAGTTTCAAGAAAAAGGGCAAGGGAAATAAAGGGAACTTCAAGAAGAATAGCATGCCAGTTGCTACTCCCGCGGAGAAGCTCAAGTCTGGAGCCAAGCCTGAAACTGAGTGCTTCTACTGTAAAGGGACTGGACACTAGAAGCGGAACTGCCCCAAGTATTTGGCGGTTAAGAAGGATGGCAAAGTGAACAAAGGTATATTTGATATACATGTTATTGATGTGTACCTTACTAATGCTCGTAGTAGCACCTGGGTATTTGATACTGGTTCGGTTGCTAATATTTGTAACTCGAAACATGGGCTAGGGATTAAATGAAGATTAGCTAAGGACGAGGTGACGATGCGCGTGGGAAACGGTTCAAAATTCGATGTGATCGCCGTCGGCACGCTACCTCTACATCTACCTTCGGGATTAGTATTAGACCTAAATAATTGTTATTCGGTGCCAGCGTTGAGCATGAACATTATATCTAGATCTTGTTTGTTGCGAGATGGTTATTCATTTAAATCAGAGAATAATGGTTGTTCTATTTATGCAAAGTTGATAATTATAGTGCAACTTATTTGTGGCACTACCGTTTAGGTCATATTGGTGTAAAGCGCATGAAGAAACTCCATGCTGATGGACTTTTGGAATCCCTTAATTATGAATCACTTGGTGCTTGCGAACCATGCCTCATGGGCAAGATGACTAAAACTCCGTTCTCCAGAACAATGGAGCGGGCAACTGACTTATTGGAAATCATACATACTGATGTATGTGGACCAATGAGTGTTGAGGCTCGCGGTGGGTATCGTTATTTTCTGACCTTCATAGATGATTTGAGCAGATATGGGTATATCTACTTGATGAAACACAAGTCTGAAACGTTTGAAAAGTTCAAAGAATTTCAGAGTGAAGTAGAGAATCATCGTAACAAGAAGATAAAGTTTCTACGATCTGATCGCGCAGGCGAATATTTGAGTTACGAGTTTGGTTTTCATTTGAAACAATGTGGAATAGTTTCACAGCTCAAGCCACCTGGAACACCAGAGCGCAATGGTGTGTCCGAACATCGTAACCGTACATTATTAGATATGGTGCAATCTATGATGTCTCTTACCGATTTATCACTATCGTTTTGGAGTTATGCTTTAGAGACAACTGCAATCACGTTAAAATAGGGCACCATCTAAATCCGTTGAGACGACGCCTTATGAACTGTGGTTTGGCAAGAAACCAAAGTTGTCGTTTCTTAAAGTTTGGGGCTGTGATGCTTATGTGAAAAAGCTTCAACCTAATAAGCTTGAACCCAAGTCGGAGAAATGTGTCTTCATAGGATACCCAAAGGAAACTGTTGGGTACACCTTCTATCACATATCTAAAGGCAAGATATTCGTTGCTAAGAATGATCCTTTCTAGAGAAAGAGTTTCTCTCGAAAGAAGTGAGTGGGAGGAAAGTAGAACTTGATGAGGTAATTGTACCTTCTCCCGAATTGGAAAATAGTTCATCACAGAAACTAGTTCCAGTGATTCCTACACCGATCAGTGAGGAAGCTAATGATGATGGTCATGAAACTTCAGATCAGGTTACTACTGAACCTCGTAGGTCAACCAGAGTACGTTCTGCACCAGAGTGGTACGATGGCCCTATTCTAGAAGTCATGTTACTAGACCATGAAGAACCTACGAACTATGAGGAAGCGATGATGAGCCCAGATTCCGCAAAATGGCTTGAAGCCATGAAATTGGAGATGGGATCCATGTATGAGAACAAAGTGTGGACTTTGGTTGACTTGCCCGATGATCGACATGCCATTGAAAATAAACAGATCTTTAAGAGGAAGACCAACACCGATGGTAATGTTACTATCTAGAAAACTCGACTTGTGGCAAAAGGTTTTAGACAAGTTCAAGGAGTTGACTACGACGAGACTTTCTCCCCCGCAGTGATGCTTAAGTCTGTCCGAATCATGTTAGCAATTGCCGCATTTTATGATTATGAAATCTGGCAAACGGATGTCAAAACTGCATTCCTTACTGGATATCTCAAAGAAGACTTGTATATGATGCAACCAGAAGGTTTTGTCGATCCTAAGGGTGCTAACAAAGTGTGCAAGCTGCAGCGATCCATCTATGGATTGGTGCAAGCATCTCGGAGTTGGAATATACGCTTTGATGAGGTGATCAAAGCATATGGTTTTATACAGACTTTTGGAGAAGCCTGTATAAGAAAGTGAGTGGGAGCTCTGTAGCATTTCTGATATTATATGTGGATGACATATTGTTGATTGGAAATGATATAGAATTTTTGGATGGTATAAAAGGATACTTGAATAAGAATTTTTCAATGAAAGACCTCGGTGAAGTTGCTTATATATTGGGCATCAAGATCCATAGAGATAGATCAAGACGCTTAATTGGACTTTCACAAAGAACATACCTTGATAAAGTTTTGAAAAAGTTCAAAATGGACCAGTCAAAGAAAGGGTTCTTGACTGTGTTACAAGGTGTGAAGTTGAGTAAGACTCAATGCCCGACCACTGCAGAAGATAGAGAGAAAATGAAAGTCATTCCATATGCTTCAGTCATAGGATCTATCATGTATGCAATGATGTGTACCAGACCTGATGTGTGCCTTGCTATAAGTTTAGCAGGGAGGTACCAAAGTAATCCAGGAGTGGATCACTGTACAATGGTCAAGAACATCCTAAATAACCTGAAAAGGACAAAGGATATGTTTCTCGTTTATGGAGGTGACAAAGAGCTCGTCGTAAATGGTTACGTCGATTCAAGCTTTGACACTGATCCGGATGACTCTAAGTCACAAACCGGGTACGTATTTTTGTTGAACGATGGAGCTGTCAGTTGATGCAGTTCCAAGCAGAGCGTCGTGGCGGGATCTACGTGTGAAGCGGAGTACATAGCTGCTTCGAAAGCAACAAATGAAGGAGTCTAGATGAAGGAGTTCATATCCGATCTAGGTGTAATACCTAGTTCATTGGGTCCAATGAAAATCTTTTGTGACAACACTGAACCAATAGCCTTGGCGAATGAATCCAGGTTTCACAAGAGAACCAAGCACATCAAGAGAAGCTTCAATTCCATCTCCGATCAAGTCAAGGAGGGAGACATAGAAATTTGCAAGATACATACTGATCTGAATGTTGCAGACCCATTGACTAAGCCTCTTCCATGAGCAAAACATGATCAACACCAAGACTCCATGGGTGTTAGAATCATTACTGTGTAATCTAGATTATTGACTCTAGTGCAATAGGATACTGAAGGAAATATGCCCTAGAGGCAATAATAAAGTTTATTTATATTTCCTTGTATAACATGATAAATATCTTTCATTCATGCTAGAATTGTATTAACCGAAAACTTTATACATGTGTGGATACATAGAGAAAACAAAGTGTCCCTAGTATGCCTCTACTAGACTAGCTCGTTAATCAAAGACGGTTATGTTTCCTGACCATAGACATGTGTTGTCATTTGATTAACGGGACCACATCATTACGAGAATGATGTGATGGACAAGACGCATCCGTTAGCTTAGCACTATGATCGTTTAGTTTTACTGCTATTGCTTTCTTCATGACTTATACATGTTCCTCTGACTATGAGATTATGCAATTCCCGGATACCGGAGGAACACCTTGTGTGCTATCAAACGTCACAACATAACTGGGTGATTATAAAGATGCTCTACAGGTGTCTCCGAAGGTGTTTGTGGTGTTGGCATAGATCGAGAATATGATTTGTCACTCCTACTGTCGGAGAGGTATCTTTGGGCCCTCTCGGTAATACACATCGTAATAAGCCTTGCAAGCAAACGACTAATGAGTTAGTCACGAGATGATGTATTACAGAATGAGTAAAGGGACTTGCCAGTAATGAGATTGAACTAGGTATGATGATACCGACGATCGAATCTTGGGCAAGTAAGATACCGATGACAAAGAGAACGACGCATGTTGTTATGCGGTTTGACCAATAAAGATCTTCGTAGAATATGTAGGAACCAATATGAGCATCCAGGTTCCGCTATTGGTTATTGGCCGGAGATGAGTCTCGGTCATGTCTACATAGTTCTCGAACATGTAGGGTCCATAGGCTTAACCTTCGATGACGATCGGTATTACGAGTTTATGTGTTTTGATGTACCAAAGGTTGTTCGGAGTCCCAGATGAGATCACGGACATGATGAGGAGTCTCGAAATGGTCGAGACATAAAGATTGATATATTGGAAGGTTATATTCGGACACCGGAAGGGACGGAAGGGTTCCGGGGGTCACCGGATAAATATCGGAGTACCGGGGAGTTACCGGACCCCCCCGGGGGTCAATGGGCCTTCATGGGCCTTAGTGGAAATAGAGGGCAACAAGAGAGGTGTGGGGCGCGCCCCCTAGGCCCAAACCAAATTGGTTTAGGGCGTGGGGGGCGGCCCCCTCTTTCCTTCTCCCCTCCTCCTCTTTCCTTCCCCTCCTAGTTGGACTAGGAAAGGGGGAACCTACTCCTAGTAGGAGTAGGATTCCCCCCTTGGGGCGCACCCTATGAGGCCGCCGGCCCCTCCCATTGCTCCTTTATACACGTGTCCAGGGGGCACCCCATAGACAAACAAGTTGACAATTGTTTTAGCCGTGTGCGGTGCCTCCCTCCACTGTTACACACCTATGTCATATTGTCGCAGTGCTTAGGCGAAGCCCTGCGTCGGTAACTTCATCAACATCGTCACCATGCCGCCGTGCTGACGAAACTCTCCCTCGGCCTCAACTAGATCAAGAGTTCGAGGGATGTCACCAAGATGAACGTGTGCAGATCGCGGAGGTGCCGTGCTTTCGGTACTTGATTGGTTGGATCGTGAAGACGTTCGACTACATCAACCGCGTTACTTAACGCTTCCGCTTTCTATCTACGAGGGTACGTGGACACACTCTCCTCGCTTGTGGCTATGCTTCTCCTAGATAGATCTTGTGTGATCGTAGGATTTTTTTTGAAATACTATGTTCCCCAACAGTTCCCTCTTGAACAGGTTCCCTGGTTTAGTTTTCCACAATGCGAACACACTGCAAATGAATATGAATTTTCACAACATCAATTCTTGAACCAGATATGAATGCAAATTAATTTCAACTTCATAGAATTCAATACATATCCATGAATTTTTGAAGATGTGTCAGATCCTGAGCATGACTCTCTCAGAGAATCCATGTAGTAAACTGTGTTCTTATTTGGATCAATGAATACCAAGATCGAGTGCTTGCTACATATTAAGAAAACCATGAACTTATGAATTATGTCCAAATCTGAAAGACAATCAGTGTATGCATAGTTTTTTATTTGACTTACCCTTCATGATATGACCAGACAAATGATTTTGCATGGGACGTGTTTTCGAAGATACGGGCGACCGTGTTAATGGCCCACTCCCGTTCATCCTTACTATGCAATGTTGTGCCATTTGCTAATGCGGGATCTATGAAATACACACTTTTTCTTTTCTTTTCTGTGTAGTCAATCCCGTGAGAGGAATAAAATGTAGTTAGTTGTTATCATTTACAGCCTTGTATGGAAAAGTTGATCACAGTTTGTTAAGTACTTACAAAATCAGGCATCTAACAAGAGTGGAATCGAGCATGTTGAAGTTGAAGAAGAGATGTAAGTCCTCCAAATCCACACTAATGGAACCAGGATCATGTCGGAAATGATATCTGCTGTAGCAGACTAGCAAAACATGATGACCTTGCTCACATTTGATCCATGCAATATATATGTAACTCATGGCAACTAGAGCTGCACTCATCAAAGTATCCACCAACAAGAAATGGCTGGCCATAGACGTAATTGCATGTTTCATGTATGTCTGCTTTAGTTTTAGCAGGCTCCAAATCTATTTTTGAATCGTTCATGCCATTAGAAATAATATTACTCTCCGATTCGAACAGCTTGTTGTTAATTTTGTTCTGAGCGATGAGTGCCTTAAGTAAGAGGCAGTCGTTCTCATTCCTCTTCGCCCTCCGGGGTGGCTTCCTCACGAGTGCAACCTTTTTGCCCACTTCCTTCTTGGTACTTGAAGCACTTCTAGTACAAGGTCTGGATGGCAGAAAGGTGGACTGTCGAGCAGACTGTAAAGCTTCGACAAACTTCTTAGCATATGGTTTAGCTACGCCGGACTGCTGAGCTGGCGGTGCTACTGTGACACACTTCTGGGCTATAGGAGGAGAGGTATCAGACTGCTGACCATGCATTGAAGCTATGTCGGGCTTCTACGCAGGTGATGCAAACTTGTCGGTGTGCTAAGGAGGCCCTACCAACGCGTTGGTTTGCTGAGCAGGCAGTGCTGACGCATTGATATGTTGATCACGTGGCTGCGGATCGACAGACTGATGAGCAGTCAGTTCTGGACCTACAGACTGCTTAGAAGGCGGTTTCGAAGCATCATACTGCTTACCAGTCCGTTCCACCAGGTTGGTCTGCTAAGCATGTTGTGGAGCTGGGTCTCCCCCGCTGCTTCAGTGGCAGGCATCTGAACCAGTGGTGCATCTTCAGCAGTTGTAGGCCTAGCCACTAGCTGCTCTGTGGTGGACGATGACATGGCCTGTACGGCACAAAGTCGGGTGGGCTGATCACAAGTTGATGCATCAACCATCGGATTACGAGTATTAGGTTCCTTGGGGGAAGCAAGCGAGAGCTGCTGTGACAAGGAGAGCATCACGGGTTGAGGGGCGACATTGGTTGCTCTTGGTGGGGCTTTAGAGATCTCATCCATGAAGTCTATTTCCTTTTATGACCACTTGATGTGATGTATTAGTGTTTCTCCTAAGGTCCTATGCTCGTCAAAGTCCCCTAGGACATTCCTCGGGGAAAATTCATTAAATCCAAGCTTTACTTCAGTCACGTAACACTTCACACAACCCTACTTCAATGGCACATTGGCCAATAAGAGGCCCTCTTACAAGAAGGGTGGGCAAACCCAAGCTGTTGCACATTTTAATGTACCGTCATAATGTGTAAGCACACCCTTCAGTCTGTCTTTCATTCTAGAAAGATCAGATATAGCAACATCCACTACAAAAAAAATACACTTCCGTGATGATACGTGTTTGTCATAGTAGGTCATGTTTTTTGTCATGCATGTACATCCATGCTGATTTTATGACATAATCAAGATAATCATACTTGAGCTGTCGTAGAAGTGTTCCATGACAATACCAAAATTATCATCAAGGAAGTGTTCACTTCCATGATGATAAATGATGCGTCATGGAAGTTCTTTCGTCAAGGGTAACCGACACATGGCATCCACCGTAATGGGCCGTCGTTAAGCTATCGGGTCGCCGTTAGCTATTAAGGCGATTGCACAGATTACATCCACTGGGCATCAAAGTTCGCCACCAGTGAAAATATAGAGAATACCCTACACTATACAAAAATGGCTTCTTGTTTTCTTCAGCCGATCGTTGCACGTTTAGAAAAAAAAAATGTATCGCAACAAAACAAATTACGACCATAAAACAAAAGGAAGGCTGGCATAAAAGTTAACAGTCCGATAGATAAATGCACCGCCAGAAGTTCAGAAGCTCAGTTCATTTAACCTGGTTGTTACGTTTTCATGATGTATTATCCGATGGGGCACCATAACCTTCGCATTCATTTCTCCTAAGCTCCTGAACAACATAGCAAATGTCTGATAGTATGGTTTCAACACCATGCATATCTTAATGACATTGAACAATGGTTTTCCTTGTTTCACAAAGGGTCTCTGTTAGTGATTGGACTTGTGTCTGGAGCGCAGATATAACATTGTTTTGAGCTTGCATATCTTGATCATGAGGCAGTTTGGACGAGATTGCCTTAAAAACCAACATAGTATTACGCAGGAACGTGCTTTTGGCACTGTTATTGGACAGGTACTGACCCACTGCAGCAAGAGGTGACATTGCGGTTATAGTTGCCTCATCACCTTCAGAAGGTGGCGGTTCCGCCATTTGTTCCATCGCTTGCTAAAAAGTTAAGTTTTACATTAGTAGTACCAGAACAGAAGATTTTAAGGAGGCATCAAAACCAAACAAAGTAGCTTTGGTCTATATACATAACTTATTCTGGTGAACCCGTGTAAAATATTAGTTGTATTTTACTTCAAAGTACATAATAAAACCAAGTTCCAAACATATGACCAAGTACCATGGCTAATGTATTGTCTATTTCTTCACACTATATTGGCAGCTAAGGATAAAGAGAGAAAGTTTACAATATGGTAAGCATAGTATGCCATCATTCATATCACAAAACAACTGAGAACAGACAAACAGGCAATTGTAACGTTGTGTAGACAAGTCCAGCACGGAACTAGATTACATATCAAGATCAAAGGAACATCACTCCTCCCTTTTAAACCTTGTAAGGTGCAATGATACACTAAGACATAGGTTGCAAACCGTGTAGTTCAATGCACAAGTCAGAGTATGTAGTAGTTAAAAGGCATGATGATTAAGGACTTACAATAGCGGCTTTGACTAGTGTAGTCATGCCCTTCGTCTTGCTGGTGTGACAGTCCTTGAAGATTTCCACAACATTTGGTTCAGGTACTTTTTGATCCTTGTGGTCTTTCCTCTGCATTTGGAACAAGTCAATATAGATCTGATAATATGGCACAATGAAAGAGTGAAACAACAGCTAATTACAAGAGCCTCGCAGTGTGCGATATAGCTACAATATCCTTTCGTCTGTTGGAATTTCACTTTCGTACGGTTGGCCTTGATCTTTGACCAGTTCACCTACAAGAAGATAGATTTGTGAGGCACATGCGTAAATAGGCGTTCAACATGTGATCTGATCACATATATATAACATACTTGATACTTTTGATCAGACAAGTGTTTAACGAGGCCTCTCCAGTCTTCATCCAATATATTTTAAACTGGAGATGTTCGGGCAAGTTCATGGTTAGCCTTGCCTTCAAAGTGATTTTTCCTCAAGTTATATCGATATTGTCATAGAGATGACTTGGAAACATGGTGCATGCTTGTCTAGTTGCATCATCTTGGTTATCCAACTTGAACCTCATCCGTTGAAAATTATGGGAGTCTCGTTACCAGCAACCTAGAAAGTATGGGACAGAGCAAGACGATATTACTAATTTTCATAGGTAACCATACTTACAGATAAATGGTCGAGGAAGGTGTTGAACTGGGTTTCAACTTTGTCATTCATGTACTGAATCCATGTTGGGATGATACGTGCATGACACCTAACGGCAACCGCTGCCTCTGATACTAACTTGTCTGACTCTGTAGCATCACGTGGACTTTTTAAACCTGCCTCAAAACGGATCTCCATTCTTCCTCCTCTAGATTTAGTTAACCTATCGAGCATTATCCCTGATGTTTGTTTCCTCTTGCACCTAGGTGCTATTCAAACAACGAACATAGGAAGTGTTAGTGTACATCAAACTGTGAGTCTACATATAAAGAAGCATGCAACTTTAACTCAATCCAGCAACTACCTTCTTGTTGTTGAAGCTCACAAGGTTCATCTGATCTTGCTAACTCTTCTTGTGTCAAGAGTGCTTTGGAAGTAGTGTGAGGTTGCAAGGGAGCTTGGGAACTTGCCGCTAGCTGAGTTGACAAACGAGTAACTCATGCAGTTGTTGGTACTTTGGAAGGTGTTGCAACAACTAGGGCCATCGATGCTTGTTTGGTGGCAGCTATTAGTTTCTGTTTGGATTGTTTTGCACTTGGTGTAGCAGGGGATATTGTGTTTGTACAATTTTCTGGTGGACTTTTACCTTCTATTGCACCATCAGTACCAGCAAAATCTGCATAATTCTTCCGCTTCCGTTTACGTGCGTCCTGAGTACTAACACCATCCCCTGCCATTATGTGTTCCTTCCTCTTTCTCTATGCCATGTCAAGTCAAGCCGACAAGAAAAAAAAATTCACTCATCAGAACTCATTCATGCATGATACTGACAATCACTACCTTTATGTAAGGCAAACACATGATATGAGGATGGAATATGTACGAAAAATAGTGTCGTCTTTATGGGAACCATGGTACACAGACTTGCCTGCCCGCGGCCCACCTCGTGGCTCCACCAACGGCCTGGTACGTCCCATCTTCAACATTGACAAGGCAAGACCCTCACGAGGGGCCAATCCTTGTGAGGCGGATGATGCAAAGACCTCCGAAGGAAGTGGCCTCCTTAGGCAGCCTCTTGATGAGCAGAGCTCCAATGCAAGCGCCCACCTCACGAGGATCGAGTGACGCAAGCCATGACGACCTAGCCCAGGTGGGCGCCAGCATGCGTAGAAGGGAAGGTTTCCACTTTGGTGCTAAGAAGGTAAGTGCAGTCGCAGAGTCACAAGGAATCAGCCAAAGGTTTCCATTTCGGTGCAACAAGACCGCCAGGACGACAAGACGGATGTCATCGCCGAGCCCACCACAGCGTCACGACCAGAAGCTTTTCAGGCAAAGACCAACTTTCGTCAGGATATGATGTACTTCTTGTCCCCTTTCAAATTGGCCATTGTGGAATCCCTCCCCGCCTTCATTTTCGGGGAAGAGGACCAAGGGCACTATATATACAGCCTAGCCACTACCCTAGTGGGGGGATCGGATCAGAGACAGATAGGAAGTAGCCACTCAACCAAGAACATACCTCCTGAGGCCGTTCTTCCCCTTGTACTAGTTCATCATCTGCCTTCCGTGAGGCTAATCCACCATGAAGCAGGAGTAGGGTCTTACACTACAAGGTGGTGAAGGAAATATGCCCTAGAGGCAATAATAAAGTTATTATTTATTTCCTTATATCATGATAAATGTTTATTATTCATGCTAGAACTGTATTAACCAGAAACTTAGTACATGTGTGAATACATAGACAAAACAGAGTGTCCCTAGTATGCCTCTACTAGACTAGCTCATTGATCAAAGATGGTTATGTTTCCTAGCCATAGACATGAGTTGTCACTTGATCAATGGGATCACATCATTAGGAGAATGATGTGATGGACAAGACCCATCCATTAGTTTAGCACTATGATCATTTAGTTTTACTGTTGTTGCTTTCTTCCTGACTTATACATGTTCCTATGACAATGAGATTATGCAACTCCCGAATACCGTAGGAACACCTTGTGTGCTATCAAACATCACAACGTAACTGGGTGATCATGAAGATGCTCTACAAGTGTCTCCGAAAATGTTCGTGGTGTTGGCATAGATCAAGAATAGGATTTGTCGCTCCGAGTGTCGGAGTGGTATCTCTAGGCCCTCTCGGTAATGCACATCATAATAAGCCTTGCAAGCAAATGACTAATGAGTTAGTCACGAGATGATGTATTACAGAACGAGTAAAGAGACTTGTCGGTAACGAGATTGAACTAGGTATTGAGATACCGACGATCGAATCTCGGGCAAGTAACATACCGATGACAAAAGGAACAACATATGTTGTTATGCGGTTTGACCGATAAAGATCTTCGTAGAATATGTAGGAGCCAATATGAGCATCCAGGTTTCGCTATTGGTTATTGACCGGAAATGAGTCTCGGTCATGTCTACATAGTTCTCGAACCCGTAGGGTCCGCACGCTTAACGTTTGATGACGATCGATATTATAAGTTTATGAGTTTTGATGTACCGAAAGTAGTTCGGAGTCCCAGATAAGATCACGGACATGACGAGGAGTCTCGGAATGTCCGAGACATAAAGATTGATATATTGGACGACTATATTCGGACACCGGAAGTGTTCCGAGAAAGTTTCGGATTTAACCGGATTGCCGGAGGGGGTTACCGGAACCCCCCCCCCCCGAGGGAGTATGGTCCATAGTGGGCCTTGAAGGAAAAGTGAGAGGCAACCCAAGAGGCTGGCCGGCGCCCCCACTAGGGAATCCTAGTTGGACTAGGAGTGGGGGGGCACCTCTCCCCTTCCTTCTCTTCTCCTTCTTCCTTTCCTACTCCTAGTAGGAATAGGAAGGAGGATTCCAATTCCTACTAGGAGTAGGAATCCTACTCCCTATGGCGCGCCAAGCTTGGCTGGCCGGCCTCCCCCCTTGCTCCTTTATATACGGGGGCAGGGGGGCACCCAAAGACACACAAGTTGAATTGTTTTAGCCGTGTGCGGTGCCCCCCTCCACAGAAACACACCTCAGTCATACTGTCGCAGTGCTTAGGCGAAGCCCTGTCCCGGTAACTTCATCATATCCGTCACCACGCCGTCGTGCTGACGAAACTCTCCCGTGAAGCTCAACTAGATTAAGAGCTCGCGAGACGTCATCAAGCTGAACGTGTGTTGAACGCGGAGGTGCCGTATGTTCGGTGCTTGATCGGTTGGATCGCGAAGAAGTTCGACTACATCAACCGCGTCACTTGACGCTTCCGCTCCCAGTCTATGAGGGTACGTAGACACACTCTCCCCTCTCGTTGCTATGCATCTAGTAGATAGATCTTGCGTGATCGTAGGAAATTTTTGAAATACTACATTCCCCAACAGTGGTATCAGAGCCAGGTCTATGCGTCGATGATATGCACGAGTAGAACACGATGAGTTGTGGGTGATACTAGTCATACTGCTTACCAGCATGTCATACTTTGCTTCGGCGGTATTGTGAGATGAAGCGGCCCGGACCGACATTACGCGTACGCTTACGCGAGACTGGTTTCACCGTTATGAGCACTCGTTGCTTAAAGGTGACTGGCGGGTGTCTGTCTCTCTCACTTTAGCTTTATCAAGTGTGACTACGCCCGGTCCTTGTGAAGGTTAAAACAGCACATACTTGACGAAACATCGTTGTGGTTTTGTATGCGTAGGTAAGAACGGTTCTTGCTAAGCCCGTAGCAGCCACGTAAAACTTGCAACAACAAAGTAGAAGACGTCTAACTTGTTTTTGCAGGGCATGTTGTGATGTGATATGGTCAAGACGTGATGAGTTATACGGTTTTGTATGAGATTATCATGTTTTGTAAAGTTATCGGCAGCTGGCAGGAGCCATATGGTTGTCACTTTATTGTATAAAATGCAATCGCCATGTAATTGCTTTACTTTATCACTAAGCGGTAGCGATAGTCGTAGAAGCAATAGTTGGCGAGACGACAACGATGCTACGATGGAGATCAAGGTGTCGCGCCGGTGACGAAGGTGATCATGACGGTGCTTTGGAGATGGAGATCAAAAGCACAAGATGATGATGGCCATATCATGTCACATATTTTGATTGCATGTGATGTTTATCTTATTATGTTTCTTATTTTGCTTAGTACGACGGTAGCATTATAAGATGATCCCTTACAAAAATTTAAGGTATAAGTGTTCTCCCTGAGTATGCACCATTGCGAAAGTTCGTCGTGCCGAGACACCACGTGATGATCGGGTGTGATAAGCTCTACGTTCAAATACAACGGGTGTAAGCCAGTTTTGCACATGCAGAATACTCGGGTTAAACTTGACGAGCCTAGCATATGCAGATATGGCCTCGGAACACTAGTGACCGAAAGGTCGAGCGTGAATCATATAGTAGATATGATCAGCATAAGATGTTCACCATTGAAACTACTCCATCTCACGTGATGATCGGACATGGTTTAGTTGATTTGGATCACATGATCATTTAGATGACCGGAGGGATGTCTATCTAAGTGGGAGTTCTTAAAGTAATATGATTAATTGAACTTTAATTTATCATGAACTTAGTCCTGGTAGTATTAGCATATCTATGTTGTAGATCAATAGCTCGCGATGTAGCTCCCCGTTTGTTTTATATGTTCCTAGAGAAAACTAAGTTGAAAGATGTTAGTAGCAATGATGCGGACTTGTTTCGTGATCTGAGGATTTTCCTCATTGTTGCACAGAAGAATTATGTCCTTGATGCACCGCTAGGTGACAAACCTATTGCAGGAGCAGATGCAGACGTTATGAACGTTTTTGACAAAAGCCCAGTATGATGACTACTTGATAGTTTAGTGCACCATGCTTTGCGGCTTAGAACCGGGACTTCAAAAATGTTTTTGAACGCCACAGAGCATATGAGATGTTCCAAGAGTTGAAATTGGTATTTCGTACTCATGCCCGTGTCGAGAGGTATGAGACCTCTGACAGTACTTTGCCTACAAGATGGAGGAGAATAGCTCAACCAATGAGCGTGTGCTCAGATTGTCTGGGTACTACAATTGCTTGAATCAAGCGGGACTAAATCTTCCAGATAAGATACTAATTGGCAAAGTTCTCTAGACACTATCACCAAGTTAGTAGAACTTCGTGATGAACTATAATATGCAAGGCATGACGATAGTAATTCCCGAGCTCTTCGCGATGCTGAAATCGGCTAAGGTAGAAATCAAGAAAGAGCATCAAGTGTTGATGTTTAACAAGACCACTTGTTTCAAGTAAAGGGCAAAGGGATAGAAGGAGAACTTCAAGAAGAATGACAAGCAAGTTGTCACTCCCGTGAAGAAACCCAAAGCTAAGCTCAAGCCTGAAACTAAGTGCTTCTACTGCAAAGGAAATGGTCACTGTAAGTGGAACTGCCCTAGATACTTGGCGGATAAGAAGGATGGCAAAGTGAACAAAGGTATATTTGATATACAGATTATTGATGTGTACTTTACTAGTGTTCATAGCAACCCCTGTGTATTTGATACCAGTTCAGTTGCTAAAATTAGTAACTCAAAACGGGAGTTGCAGAATGAACAAAGACTAGTTAAAGGAGAAGTGACGATGTGTGTTCGAAGTGGTTCCAAGATTGATATGATCATCATTGCACACTCCCTATACTTTCGGGATTAGTGTAGAACCAAAATAAATGTTATTTGGCATTTGCGTTAAGCATGAATATGATTTGATCATGTTTGTTGCAATACGGTTATTCATTTAAAGTCATAGAATAATTGTTATTTTGTTTACATGAATAAAGCCTTCAATGGTCATACACCCAATGAAAATAGTTTGTTGGATCTCGATCGTAGTGATACACATATTCATAATATTGAAGCCAAAAGATGCAAGGTTAATAATGATAGTGCAACTTATTTGTGGCACTGCCGTTTAGGTCATATTGGTGTAAAACGCATGAAGAAACTCCATAGTGATGGACTTTTGGAATCACTTGATTATGAATCACTTGGTGCTTGCGAACCGTGCCTTATGGGCAAGATGACTAAAACTCTGTTCTCCGGAACTGTGTTGCGAGCAACACATTTGTCGGAAATCATACATACAGATGTATGTGGACAGATGAGTGTTGAGGCTCGCGGTGGGTATCGTTATTTTCTGACCTTCACTGATGATTTGAGCAGATATGGGTATATCTACTTGAAGAAGCACAAGTCTGAAACATTTGAGAAGTTCAAAGAATTTCAGAGTGAAGTAGAGAATCATCGTGACAAGAAAATAAAGTTTCTACAATCTGATCGTGGAGATGAATATTTGAGTTATGAGTTTGGTCTTCATTTAAAACAATGTGGAATAGCTTCACAACTCACGCCACCCGGAACACCAGAGCGTAATGGTGTGTCTGAACATCGTAACCGTACTTTATTGGATATGGTGCGATCTATGATGTCTCTTACTGATTTACCACTATCGTTTTGGGGTTATGCTTCAGAGACAGTTGCATTCACGTTAAATAGGGAAACATCTAAATCCGTTGAGACGACGCCTTATGAATTGTGGTTTGGCAAGAAACCAAAGTTGCCGTTCCTTAAAATTTGGGGTTGCGATGCTTAAGTGAAAATGCTTCAACTTGATAAGCTCGAACCCAAGTCGGAGAAAAGTGTCTTCATAGGATACCCAAAGGAGACTGTTGGGTAAACCTTCTATCACAGATCCGAAGGAAAGATATTCGTTGCAAAGAATGGATTCTTTCTAGAGAAGGAGTTTCTCTCGAAAGAAGTGAGTGGGAGGAAAGTGGAACTTGATGAGGTAATTGTACCATCTCCCTAATTGGAAAGTAGTACATCACAGAAACTGGTTCCAGTGATTCCTACACCAATTAGTGAGGAAGCTAATGATGATGGTCATTAAACTTTAGATCAAGTTACTGCTGAACTTCGTAGATCAACCAGAGTATGTTCCCCGCCAAAGTGGTACGGCAACCTAGTTCTGGAAGTCATGTTACTAGACCATGAGGAACCTACGAACTATGAGGAAGCGATGATGAGCCCAGATTCCGCAAAATGGCTAGAGGCCATGAAATCTGAGATGGGATCCATGTATGAGAACAAAGTGTGGACTTTGGTTGACTTGCCCGATGATCGGCAAGCCATCGAAAATAAATGGATCTTCAAGAGGAAGACCGACACCGACGGTAATGTTACTGTCTACAAAGATCGACTTGTTGCGAAAGGTTTTCGACAAGTTCAAGGAGTTGACTACGATGAGACTTTCTCACCCATAGCGATGCTTAAGTCTGCCCGAATCATGTTAGCAATTGCCACATTTTATGATTATGAAATCTGGCAAATGGATCTCAAAACTGCATTTTTGAATGGTTATCTCAAAGAGGAGTTGTATATGATGCAATCAGAAGGTTTTGTCAATCCTAAAGGTGCTACCAAAGTGTGCAAGCTCTAGCGATCCATCTATGGACTGGTGCAAGCATTTTGGAGTTGGAATATACACTTTGATGAGGTGATCAAAGCATATGGTTTTATACAGACTTGTGGTGAAGCCTGTATTTACAAGAAAGTGAGTGGGAGCACTACATCCTTTTTGATAAGTATATGTGAATGACATACTGTCCATCGGAAATGATGTAGAATTTTCTGGAAAGCATAAAGGAGTGTTTGAAAGGAGTTTTTTCAAAGAAAAACCTCGGTAAAGCTGCTTACATATTGAGCATCAAGATCTATAGAGATAGATCAAGACGCTTGATAAGTTTTTTTTCAATGAGTACATACCTTGACAAGATTTTGAAGTAGTTCAAAATGGAACAGTCAAAGAAATAGTTCTTGCCTGTGTTGCAAGGTATGAAGTTGAGTAAGACTCAATGCCCGACCACTGCCGAAGATAGAGAGAGAATGAAAGTCATTCCCTATGCCTCAGCCATAGGTTCTATGAAGTATGCCATGCTGTATACCAGACCTATTGTATGCCTTGTCCTGATTTTGGCAAGGGAGTACAATTTTTTGATCTAGGAGTAGATCACTGGACAACGGTCAAAATTGTCCTTAGTTACTGGATGACTAAGGAAACATTTCTCGGTTATGGAGGTAATAAAGAGTTTGTCGTAAAGAGTTACGTCGATGCAAGCTTTAACACCGATCTGGATGACTCTGAGTCTCGATATGGATGCATATTGGAAGTGGGAGAAATTAGCTAAAGTAGCTCCATGCAGAGCATTGTAGACATAGAAATTTGCGAAATACATATGGATCTGAATGTGTCAGACCCGTTAACTAAACTTCTCTCACAAGCAAAACATGATCACACCTTATTACTCTTTGGGTGTTAATCACATGGCGATGTGAACTAGATTGTTGACTCTAGTAAACCCTTTGGGTATTGGTCGCATGGCGATGAGAACTATGGGTGTTAGTCACATGGTGATGTGAACTATTAGGTGTTAATCACATGGTGATGTGATCTAGATTATTGACTATAGTGCAAGTGGGAGAAAGAAGGAAATATGCCCTAGAGGCAATAATAAAGTTATTATTTATTTCCTTATATCATGATAAATGTTTATTATTCATGCTAGAATTGTATTAACCGGAAACTTAGTACATGTGTGAATACATAGACCAAACAGAGTGTCCCTAGTATGCCTCTACTAGACTAGCTCATTGATCAAAGATGGTTATGTTTCCTAGCCATAGACATGAGTTGTCACTTGATCAAGGGGATCACATCATTAGGAGAATGATGTGATGGACAAGACCCATCTGTTAGCTTACCACTATGATCGTTTAGTTTTACTGCTATTGCTTTCTTCATGACTTATACATGTTCCTATGACAATGAGATTATGCAACTCCCGAATATCGCAGGAACACCTTGTGTGCTATCAAACGTCACAACATAACTGGGCGATCATAAAGATGCTCTACAGGTGTATCCGAAAATGTTCGTGGTGTTGGCATAGATCAAGAATAGGATTTGTCACTCCGAGTGTCGGAGAGGTATCTATGGGCCCTCTCGGTAATGCACATTATAATAAGCCTTGCAAGCAAATGACTAATGAGTTAGTCACGAGATGATGTATTACAGAACAAGTAAAGAGCTTGTCGGTAACGAGATTGAACTAGGTATTGAGATACCGATGATCGAATCTCGGGCAAGTAACATACCGATGACAAAAGGAACAATGTATGTTGTTATGCGGTTTGACCGATAAAGATCTTCGTAGAATATGTAGGAGCCAATATGAGCATCCATGTTCCACTATTGGTTATTGACAGGAAATGAGTCTCGGTCATGTCTACATAGTTCTCGAACCCGTAGGGTCCGCACGCTTAACGTTTGATGATGATCGGTATTATGAGTTTATGAGTTTTGATGTACCGAAGGTAGTTCGGTGTTCCGGATAAGATCACGGACATGACGAGTCTCGGAATGTCCGAGACATACAGATTGATATATTGGACGACTATATTCGGACACCGGAAGTGTTCCGAGAAAGTTTTGGATTTAACCGGATTGTCGGAGGGGGTTACCGGAACCCCCCCGAGGGAGTATGGTCCATAGTGGGCCTTGAAGGAAAAGTGAGAGGCAGCCCAAGAGGTTGGCCGGCTCCCCCACTAGGGAATCCTAGTTGGACTAGGAGTGGGGGGGGGGGCGCCACCTCTCCCCTTCCTTCTCTTCTCCTTCTTCCTTTCCTACTCCTAGTAGGAATAGGAAGGAGGATTCCTATTCCTACTAGGAGTAGGAATCCTACTCCCTATGGCGCGCCAAGCTTGGTCGGCCGGCCTCCCCCCTTGCTCCTTTATATACGGGGTCAGCGGGCACCCAAAGACACACAAGTTGAATTGTTTTAGCCGTGTGCGGTGCCCCTCTCCACAGAAACACACCTCAGTCATATTGTCGCAGTGCTTAGGCGAAGCCCTGTGCTGGTAACTTCATCATATCCGTCACCACACTGTCGTGCTGACAAAACTCTCTCGTGAAGCTCAACTAGATCAAGAGCTCGCGGGGTGTCATCAAGCTGAACGTGTGCTGAACGCGGAGGTGCCATACGTTCGGTGCTTGATCGGTTGGATCGCGAAGAAGTTTGACTACATCAACCGCGTCACTTGACGCTTCCGCTCCTGGTCTACGAGGGTACGTAGACACACTCTCCCCTCTCGTTGCTATGCATCTAGTAGATAGATCTTGCATGAACGTAGGAAAATTTTGAAATACTACGTTCCCCAACAGGTGGCCCAAGCCTAGGTAAACTGTCGTGTCCCTTGTCTTTCTTGTTCATCGAGTTAGGCTATGAGATCGACGACTGAGCAGAGGAGAGAGGTTGAGTTATTCGCACACGCCCCAGAGTTCGAACCTTCTTGGGTCTGCGGAGCCCTGAATCCAACATGCGGAACCCTGAATCCGACATTTGGCATGTCAGGTAGGGGCGTGTCGAAGGATCGCCTCCACGCCGACCGCGCTCCATCCTAGCCGCTCGGCCCCATAGCAGACACCGCTCCGCTCGCCGGACCGCTGGGCGCGTTCGGGGGCATCGCAGGCCCCGGGCTCTCACCCCGTCTTGCGAGGGGTGCTATGGCCATTGAAGTTCAGTCCGGCGTTGCCGCCACGATATGACGTCGGGGCTGACACCATGGGATTCCTCCAAGCGTACACGGAATCCATCTTGGCAGCCGGCGGCGACGACAAGGTCATGGAAAATTGGCTCCCTATGGCCCTTGTGGGTGAGCCGCGCGCCTGGTTCCTCAACTTGCCGGAGTCCTCGGTAGCCTCCTAGGAAGAGCTGCGCAGCTTGTTCGTCACACGCTTCGCAGCACCGGCACCCCACGCAGTCGCGGCACTCCTCGGAGGTTCGCGGGCACCGGCATCGGGCCACCACGTCAAGCAGTTCATTCGCCTGGTGGGCGCCACACAGTCACCTCCGGTCTGGGCGGCCCCCAAAGCCGACCTCATCTTCGACTTCAGGGAACACCCCAACACCATGACTGGCGCAGGTGCGCTCCCAATGGTCTGCACCCCCACTATCTGCAATGTGGCTGTTACCAAGACCCTTATCGACAGGGGTGCTGGCCTCAACGTCCTCTCCGTGGAGGCATTCGGCCTACTCCATGTGCCCCACGGCCGGCTCCTCCCCACCAGACCCTTCTCTAGGGTTGTCGACGGCTCCACCTACCCCTTTGGAAATAAGCCTCCCCGTCACCTTCGGCATGCGCGACAACTACCGTACTGAGCTCATCGAGTTCGACGTCACCCGCATCGGGCTTCTGTACAACGCCACCCTCGGATATCCGACTCTCGCCAAGTTCATATCGGTGACTCACCCCGGCAACAACGTCATGAAAATGATAGGAAGCAGCGGCATCCTCACCGTGGCGGGGGACACCAAGGCCGCGCTAGCGGCTCTGGAGCTCACTACCAAGGCCGTGGTAGCTCTGGGGGTCAGGCGCCTCACCATCAAGGGCGACTCCCAGCTCCTCATCAACTTCTCCAACAAGGCGTACAAGCCAAAGGATGAGCACATGGAGGCGTATCTTGACGAGGTACGTAAAATTAAAAAATGATTCTTAGGCTTGGAGCTGAAGCACGTGCCGCATGGTACGAACAAGGAGGTAGACGACATCGCCAAGAGGGCGTCCAGACGATTGCCTCAGGAGCTCGACGTCTTCGAGGAGCGGCTTCTCAAACCATCGGCAGCTCCCCCTGCTGCAGTGTCAGCTCCGCCTCGGGAGGAGCAGCCCCTGGCGCCCTCCTCGGGTGCCCCAGCCTGCGGCCCGACATCGGGAGCCCGCCTGCTCCTCGCGCTCGAGCCCTAGGAGGGGTGCTTGACCGAGGAGTTCAAGGCGCACCTGCTCCAGGGCGCCTTACGAGAGAAGGAGGAAGACGCGGAGCGTGTGGCCCGCCAGGCCACCGCATACTACATCCAAGACGGCGACTTTACCAAAAGTGCCCAAACAACGTCTACCTACGGTGCATCTCCACGGAGTAGGGGTGCGAGCTGCTGGCCGACATACATGGCGGGGACAGTGGGTATCACTCCTCATCTCGCACCCTCGTGGGAAAAGCGTTCTAGAGTGGATTCTACTGGCCCACGGTGCTCAACAACGCCACTGTCAATTCCATGCTAAGCAGATCCACCAGTCGGCTCAGGGCCTCTAGACCATCCTGCTCTCATGGCCATTCACGGTATGGGGGTGGGATATCCTGGGCCCGTTCCCACGGGCGCCTGGAGGCTACCGCTACCTGTACGTCGCGATCGACAAATTCACCAAGTGGGCGAAGGTGGAGGCCATCCGTACCATATCAGTTGGCTCGGCCGTCAAGTTCGTCAAGAGCCTTGTGAGCCGCTTTAGGGTCCCCAACCGCATCATCATCGACAATGGCTCTTAGTTCACGAGTAACCTTTTCAAAACATATTGCGCTAACCTTGGAACGCAAATATGCTATGCTTCGGTGGCGCATCCGCGGAGCAATGTTTAGGCCAAGCGCGCCAACGCGGAGGTCTTGAGAGGCCTCAAGGCGAGGATATTCAAGAAGAAACTCGAGGCCTGCAGTAGGGGCTGGCTCAACGAGCTCCAAGCCATGTTGTGGTCCATTCGCACCACCACCACCAAGCCCACCGGCGAGACTCCGTTCTTCCTCATCTACGGAGCCGAGGCGGTCCTCCCTCATGAGGTCAAGCATCGCTCCCCGCGGGTGTTGGCGTTTTACGAGGCATGCCAGGACGCCTCGTGGGGCATTGACCTCGTGATGGGAGAGGAGCATCGCCGCCAGGCCTCGCTCCAGGTAGCAAGGTACTAGCAGGCGCTGCGGCGGTACCACTGCCGCAGCATCCGCTCGAGGACCCTCGAGGTGGATGACCTCATCTTGAGGCGGGTGCTCTCCTGGAAGGGGCTTCACAAGCTCTTGCCCATGTGGGAGGCCCCGTTCCCGTGTCTCCAGGCCTGGCACCACGAGCCTGGAGACGCAAGACGGGGTCCACATCCGGAACGCCTGGAACATCCAGCACGTCTGGAAGTTCTACCCATGACCAGGGCCTTGCGCCCATGAAGATCTCCTCTTGTGACACTCTCACGTAATAATGAGTGGGGCTGCACACACCCCAGAGTCTCCCGCGTGCGGCCCTCGGGCATCACGGGGGCTCTGCTACTTCTTGAGCTTGCGTTGTATTCCCTCGAAGAGGAAAGGGTGATGCAGCACAGTAGCGTAAGTATTTCCCTCAGTTTTTTAGAACCAAGGTATCAATCTAGTAGGAGACCACACGCGAGTCCCTCGCACCTGCACAAAACAAATAAGAACTTCACAGCCAACGCGATAAGGGATTGTCAATCCCTTTACGGTCACTTACGAAAGTGAGATCTGATAGATAGGATAGTATAATATTTTTGGTATTTTTTATATAAGAATAGAAAGTAAATAAAGAAAATAAGCAATGGCAACAGAAATTTAAGTAAATTAATATGATAAAGATAGACCCGGGGGCCATAGGTTTCACTAGTGGCTTCTCTCATGATAGCAGAATTCTACGGTAGGTAAACAAATTACTGTCGAGCAATTGATAGAAAAGCGCATAGTTATGAGAATATCTAGGCATGATCATTATATATAGGCATCACGTTCGTGACAAGTACACCGAAACGATTATGCATCTACTACAATTACTCCACACATCGACCGCTATCCAGCATGCATCTAGAGTACTAAGTTCATAAGAACAGAGTAATGCTTTAAGTAAGATGACATGATGCAGAGGGATAAACTCAAGCAATATGTTATAAACCCCATCTTTTTATCCTCGATGGCAACAATACAATACGTGCCTTGCTGCCCCTGTTGTCATTGGGAAAGGACACCGCAAGATTAAACCCAAAGCCAAGCAGTTCTCCCATTGCAAGAGCTATAGATCTAGTAGGCCAAACCAAACCAATAATTTGAAGAGATTTGCAAGGATATTATAATCATACATAAAAGATTTCAGAAAAGAATCAATATTGTTCATAGATAACCTTGATCATAAACCCACAATTCATCGGATCTCGACATACACACCACAAAAAGATTACATCGAATAGATCTCCTCGAAGATCGAGGAGAACTTTGTATTGAGCTCCAAAAAGAGAGAAGAAGCCATATAGCTAAAAACTATGGACCCGAAGGTCTGTGATAAACTACTCACAACTCATTGGTGAGGCTATGGAGTTGATGTAGAAGCACTCCCTGTGAGATCCCCCCTCCGACGGAGATCTGGAACATGCCCCAAGATGGGATATCACGGGAACAGAAGGTTGCGGCGGTGGAATTAGGGTTTTCTCTGTTGCCTCGATGTTTTCAGGGTACATGGATATATATAGGAGGAAGGAGGGTATCGGGGGAGCCAGAGGGGCCCACGAGGGTGGGGGCGCGCCCAGGGGGAGAGGGCGCGCCCTGGACCCTCGTGGCCACCTCCTTCATTCCCTCGCGTGTACTCCAAGTCTTTTGGTTACATACGGTTCCGAAAATAACTCTCCCGAAGGTTTCATTCCATTTGGACTCCGTTTGATATTCCTTTTCTGCGAAACTCTGAAATAGGCCAAAAAACAACAATCTGCGCTGGGCCTTGGGTTAGTAGGTTAGTCCCAAAAATTATATAAAAGTGTATAATAAAGTCCATTAAACATCAAAAACAGAATATATAATAGCATGGAACAATCAAAAATTATAGATACGTTGGAGACATATCAGGCTCCCACCCACGTCCTAGTGGAGGCCCCATGCTTCACGCTGGTGGAAAGACAAGAAGACTAGTGTAGGTGACGGGCGCTGCTATTCTTCTGCTTGCTTTCTGTAGCTGGTTTGCGTTTTCTCAAATGAAATTTGAAGTTTCTCGTGTTTTGGTTGAGGGCTGGGAAATTTCTTCTGCTCTCACTGTTTGCTCTTTCTGACCTTGCCCCAGGAGGGGCGGCCTTAGCCCATCGCTTTTTCTCGCGCGTCTCGTGCACGGGGGCTGGGCAGGTGTGTGCGCTCGGGCCCGCCCGCGAACACACCTCGCCAAAGTACCTCGGCCCTTTGGTGCCTCTTTCGTCCTCGTGCGACGCCGTCAAACGAGCTCACGGGCACTACGCCTCCGAAGGACTCCTAACCCTATAGCTGCGGGGAGCCAATTGATGAGGCTCAGTGAGTCCCGAGTCTTCTCGCAGCAAGACACTCCCTCGCGGCAGGAGGGTACACATAAGAATGCTAAGCTAAGTAACTCTAACGAATCACGTTTTGACATGGAAATGATAACATAAATGGCTAAAATCCATGGTTCATTACATGCCCCAACAGGGCCTTCTATCTCTTTTCAGCATAGTGGGAGGAAGGAAACCAAAGTAAGCTGCGCGACCATAGCAGCTCTCGGGGCCCGGATCCGGTGGCGCTCGGGCTCAGTCGGAGTCTTCCTCCTGCTTCGCTGTGGTGCGGCGGCAATGCGGTTCGCTCCTCTCCCCAGTCTGGGCGCGGCGGCGTGGCGGCTCGTCGTAGTTGCCGTCGCCGGTGCTCTCCCCAGAAGAGGAATCGCCGCCGCTGGAGGCGACGCGACCGTCGCCAAGGGCAAGCTCACTACCAAAAGTGGTGTCACCCCTCCGGTTGTCATCGCCGTCCTCGTCGTCGCTGTCGCCCTCTGGGGAGCACCCCGCGTGCCGGCCGTCTTCCCCGAACACCCTCACATAGAGGGTCACGACGCCGTCGTACCTGAAATAGAGGGCGCACCTCCCGTGCAGGCCCAGTGTGCGGGCGAACGACTGCCACCCACGGGTCAGGGACACGTGGACCTCGGTGCAGACTTCGACCTCCACCTATGATGCCCTGCTGCAGCAGCCATCGGCCTGCAGCCAAAGGCCGTCAGGCCCCTTGGCCGGCAGCGCACCTGCAAAAAAATGTGGGAGTTGGATCCAGGTGCCTGCAGGCCTCTCCGACCACACGACGAACTCCGGGGCCGCGTCACTAGCATGGGAGCGCTGCCGCGATGGCCGGGCGGCTGCCACACACCTTCCCCTATCACTAGAGTCGCCTCATCCGCGACTGACCCCACCGCGGGAAGAGGCCCGAAAGTGGCTGCGTGAGGTGGCACTGGCCTTCGAAGGGGCGCACATGTGCTCCCGAGGGGTTGTTGCCAGAGTCGCGGCGTGCTTACAGGGGTGTCCGCGGCCTCTCATGGGTGGCGGCGAATCTGGCCCCTCCTCAGGGGCTTTCCCATTCTCTGCGGTGGAGAATATCCTCGTCGATGCCGTGGACGCTACGGCAAGACGGCGAGGTGAGGAAGAAGAAGGAGGAGCGAGCAGAGAGAAGATGGAGACGGGAAGGGGGCTTCGCCCCCCCTTATTTATAGCCAGAGGGAGGCCAACCGCCGGCCTCCCACGATTCCAGGTAATGATGGTTTTTCTGCATGCAGCAGGCAGTCGTCAAGTCGATCGTTGCCGAGGAGATGTGGGGAAGTGGAGCGCCCACATCCCATCAAGCCCCACACGTCGGCTCGGTCTGCAGGCGATTGGGGCCCACGACGCTTCGTACTCGCCTATTGGCTTTGCCTCGAAGCCAAGTCCAAGCGCGCTTTGGGCCCGGGGGCTACTATCGGCGTTCTGGGAACCAGGATACCTAGACTTGCCTGCCTGCGGCCCATCGCGTGGCTCCACCAATAGCCTGTTACAGCCCATCTCAATATCGACAAGGCAACACCCTCGCGAGGGGCCGAGCCTCGCGAGGCGGATGACGCAAAGACCTCCGAAGGAAGCGGCCTCCTTAGGCATCCTCTTGAGGAGCAGAGTTTCCTATGCAAACGCCCACCTCGCGAGGATCGAGTGACGCAAGCCATGACGACCTAGCCCATGCGGGCGCTGGCAGGCGCAGAAAGGCAGGTTTCCACTTTGGTGCTAAGAAGGCAAGTGCAGTCGCGGAGTCCCGAGGAATCAGCCAAAGGTTTCCATTTCGGTGCAACAAGACCAAGACAGCCAGGATGAATGTCATCGTCGAGCCCACCACGGCGTCACGAACAGAAGCTTTGCAGGAGAAGACCACCTTTCGTCAGGATAAGATTTACTTCTTATCCCCGTTCAAATTGGCCATTGTGGAATCCCTTCCCGCCTTCATTTTTGGGGAAGAGGACCAAGGCCACTATATATACAGCCTAGCCACTACCCTAGTGGGGGGATTGAATCAGAGACAGGTAGGAAGTTTCCACTCACCCAAGAACAGACCTGCTGAGGTTGTTCTTCCCCTTGTACTAGTTCACCCTCAGCCCTCCGTGAGGCTAATCCACCACAAAGCAGGAGTAGGGTCTTACACCACAAGGTGGCTCGAACCTGGGTAAACGGTCGTGTCCCTTGTCTTTCCTGTTCATCGAGCTAGTCTGTGAGATCGACGACTGAGCAGAGGAGAGAGGTTGAGTTCTTCGCACATGCCCCAGAGTTTGAACCTTCTTGGGTCTGCGGAGCCCTGAATCCAACAAACATGATAGCATGACATATTCACAACTATTTGTGTAAAGTAAGCAGAAGTAATTTAATCAAATTACAAGCAATACAAGCTAGACACTGTATGCAACATGCAAGACAATATCACACTGCCAAGCTAGAGAAAGCACATGCGATGCCGGTTTCGTTGGAAGGCCGCCATCAGTCCCTGCCCTAATTTTGTCCTTCCTCTTTCTTAATTGTATTGCCTTGTCAAGTAAAACCCACAAGAAAAATGAATAAAAATTCTCGTTTCAGAACTCATTGATGCAGGATGCTGGCGAGCACTACTTTAATTAAGGCGACCGCATGATAGGACGATTGAATGTGTAAGAAAAATGAGAACATTGCATATTCACGGATATGATGTGTAAACTAAGAGAAGGCATTTCAAAAAATTATAAGCAATGAAATCTAGACACCATATGAAAGATGCAACAAATATCACTCTACGAAGTTAAAATTGTCTCGTCATAAGTGCCATTTCAACAAATTAGAAGTAGTACAAGCTAGAAAAGAATGTGAGATGTAACCTATATCACACTCCCAAATTAAACATGTCTTATGATAAGTGATTGTTGCAGGTTACACAACAGTACTACTTTGATGTAAGAACATGGTGTGATAGACATATATTGTATGTTCTAGAAACAGGAACACGTGTCTTATTCACAAGTATAATGTGTAAAGTAAGCAGACGGAATTCGACAAAATTAGAAGAAATACAAGCTAAACATCGTATATAACATGCAACCACATATAACGGTGCCAAGTTAGATGGAGCACCTATGATGGTGGACTAGGGGAGACGTGATCATCATCAACACAGCTACGTTGAGTGTCTATGCATGTGTTGTCTTGGAAATCTTCTTGGGGGGCGGCGGAGTAGAATCTGCAGAGGCCCTCCGTTTCAGTTGTTTGGAAGGAGCACCTTTATCCACTACCTTTCTAATTTCCATCCCCTTTATTGATTTTGCATTGTCAAGTAAATCCGATAAGAAAAAGCAATAGAATTCACTCTTCAGAACTCATTCATGCATGATACTAACAATCACTACTTTGATGTAAGGCAAACACATGATATGAGGATGGAATATGTACGAAAAACAGTACTTCATGGCAAATTCACAACTATTTGTGTAAACTAAGCAGAAGCCATTTCAACAAATTAGAAGCAATGCAAGCTAGATACGACATGAAAGATGCAACCAATATGATTCTGCCAAGTTAAAAGCATCCCATCATAAATGGCATTTCAACAAATTAGAAGCAGTGCATGCTATAAATCACATGAAAGATGCAACCAACATCACACTGCATATACTTAAGGTGTCTCATCATAATTGATTGATGCGAGATACAAAAAATAGTAGTTTTATGTAAGGACATGCTGAATAGACATGTGTACTGTGTACCAAAAAACAGAAAGGTATGTCACATTAACAAGTATAATGTATAAACTAAGAAGAATAGCACATGCAATTTAACCAGATAGGAAGAATTACAATCTAGACACCATATGCAACATGCAACCACATATCACGCTGCCAAGTTAGAGCAAGCACATGCGATGGTGGTCTAGGGGAAATGCGGTGATCAACTGCAGAGCTACATTGACTATCTTTATCTAGCCTTGTTGTTTCTTGAGAATCATGTGGAGAGGCTGACACTGCATTCTTTAAAAGAGGATCTTTTCTCGCAGTAGTCCACGGGCCTGACTGTCTCATCATAAGTGATTAATAAGGGATACACAAGAACATTAGTTTGATGTAAGAACATGGTTAATAGACAGATGTAGTAGTATGTACCAAAAACAGGAAGGCATGTCATATTCAAAGGTATAATGTGTAAGCTAAGAAGATGTCATTTAACCAAATTGGAAGCAATACAAGCTGGACACCCGAGTGGAGTCATGAGCATGATTCATGGAGGACCTGAGAGCCTGGTGTGAAGCGGGTTGCTTCACCACCATCGTGGTTTTTTAGTTGGCTTGCAGGTGATGCATGTCTGTGTTGGGCTTGTCACTGGCTCGGCCAGTGACCTGACTAGCTATTTGGCTTTTGGTGCTCTCGGGATAGTGGTTCATGTATAAAATAGCTTTCCTTATCTTAATGAAGACCGACTTAGGCCTTTCGAATACAAGCTAGACACCATATGCAACATGCAATCACATATGACACCACGAAGTTAAAGCAAGCACGTGGGATGGTGGTTCATGGCGAGCGAGATCATCAACTCCATAGCTACCTTTACTGTTTGCATCTGCTGACACTACACCACGTAAAGCAATGAAACGTGTCTTGCGTAAGCATGAAGAAAGCTGGAGCGACTTCTCTCTTTTATTTTGTGCTTCTATCAACCATTTGGCAGAGGCTGAAATACCCATGCATAAGAAACAATAGTGAGATTATGGGTGAAGTGTGTGCCGAACTAGTGCACTGTAAAAGTAGCAGATAGCAGGTGGCTGAAAAATAAATGACAGGAGACATATGATAGCTCTACAACATTGCATGGCAAACAAAATTAGAATATACTCCGTATGATTTTGTAATATATGAGCACAGGGATGGCTGGGAAATGCAGGTACTCCTCTAGCACACTACCACATGTGGTCCTATCAAAATAATAGTCGAATGGAAATAAATAGGTCAGTTAATTTTTCATGAACCGTCTGATCTACAAGGAACGGGCGGATGGCCTTCATGTACCTCCTCCTAGTCACTGTCACACCACCGTCGTGCTTGGTAGCGCCCCCAGGCCACCCCTTTAAGCCCGGCCGACCTCCAGGTCGGGCGCCAGCAGCTCCTAGGCCTCACACACTCCTAAGATAAACACCGAGTCACTACTTCCCTGGCATAACAGACGGCTATTACGCTTGTTACGCACTACCGCCTGTTACGCCGGGTAATGCTTCCTGTGCCTGTCATGCCGGGTAATGCTTCCTTTAATTGGGAATTAGCTAACCAGGAATTGAAATCCAGGGGGCGATGGACCTCTAGTTAAGGTCAAATAGTATATGAGGAGAAACCTTGTGCCTCGCGAGTTACGAGGAACATCTAGTATCAGGAAGAAGGTGCAAGAAGAAGCAGTCAACTAGTGTCTTCTCTGGGATGAATACCATGCAAGCAGACACGTAAGATTTGCATGAATAAGGGAAGAGGTGTATATCCATCGGTGGTCCCTCACGCATGCTCACACACTCTCCGCCGAGGTGTCTTTCTCGCACACATGCTCTCGATGTCACCCTCCCTCCCTCTCGCAACCATTTATGACTGTTTTCACTAACCTTTATCACACGCACTCTTCCTCTCACACGCATACGCACACACAATCCCCATCGACCCTTTCTCTAAAGATAGACATGCCTACGTGTCTCCCGCATGCACATTATCTTTAGGCATGTCTCGCACGCATTGTCTCCACCTATCTTCCTGATTGACGAATATGATTCTAGCAGAGCATTATGTAGGATGCCCCTTAAAGTTACGTTGGATGAATGGTATCAGAGACAAGAGGTTACCTTAGTCGGAGGACCTAGCGTTACAAATCCTAGCTGACTTTGCCAGTGGACACATAGTACTTCACGACTCTGGTATCTTTATTTTGTACGACTAGTCCTCCATGGGTCTCCCTGAATGCTTCACGGGACGACCAGTGTGGCGTAGGACGAAACCGACCCAAGGGCCTCACCTCGGCCCACCGGACCTCATGCGGTGACACACCCTGTGCACCTAGGTCTCGTTATCTTCTCCCACCCACACATACCAACATAGACACCACACAAAATATTTTCTCCTCATGCCTCTATCCCCTCCCCCTTGCATGTACACACTCAAGGGCATCTCCCACCATGACATTCTATTTGTCTCTCTCTAGACCTCTCTCATTTCTCCTGCTATCTCTCCCACGTCGCCCCCAGGCCCCTTCCGCCGATATGTGGGAGATCAAGCAACCGGGTCCACGTGCCATGCCTAAATAATAGTGCATAGCAGCAGGGTGAAGCACCCATGTCATGGTGCCAGCATAGTAAAGAGCAATGAGGCGTCAAATCACAAAGTTGCACCTTTCCCGCAGTTAAGTTGGAGGGACGAAGTGATGCTATAAAAATAAGTTGGAGGGACGAAGCAACCATCATTTCAGTCGTTGCTGAATCCGCTTCTCCCTCATCTTCTCCAAGTTAAGCACGTGTTGCTTATGTCCTTGTTCTGCCTCATGTGGGATGTAGATCGGCTTGATAAATCACTAACACGTGGGACCGTGATACGTCTCCAGCGTATCTATAACTTTTGAATGTTCCATGCTATTATATTATCCTTCTAGGATGTTTTATGGGCTTTTATATACACTTTTATTTGATTTTTGGGAGCAACCTATTAACCCAGAGCCCAGTGCCAGTTTCTGTTTTTTCCTTGTTTTAGAGCATCGCATAAAAGGAATATCAAACAGAGCCCAATTGACCTGAAACTCAACGGAGGACGTTTTTGGACCAGAAGAAGACCAGAGAGTACCAAGGAGGACCAGAAGGTCCACGGGCTGCCCACGAGGGTAGGGGGCGCCCCCTGCCTCGTGGACAGCCCGGAGACCCCCTTTACTTGTCCCCAACTCCAACACCTCCTATATATATAGAAACCTCCGAAAAATAACCTCGATCGGGAGTTCCGCCGCCGAAAGCCTATGTTGCCACCGAAAACCAATCTACACCCATCCTGGCACCCTGTCGGAGGGGGGGAATCCCTCTCTGGTGGCCATCTTCATCATCCCGGTGCTCTCCATGACGAGGAGGGAGTAGTTCAGCCTTGGGCTGAGGGTATGCATCAGTAGCTATGTGTTTGATCTCTCTCTCTCTCTCTCTCTCTCTCTCGTGTTCTTGACATGGCACGATCTTGATGTATCGCGAGATTTGCTATTATAGTTGGATCTTATAATGTTTCTCCCCCTCTACTCTCTTGTGATGAATTGAATTTTCCCTTTGAAGTTATCTTATCGGATTGAGTCTTTAAGGATTTGAGAACACTTGATGTATGTCTTGCATGTGCTTATCTATGGTGACAATGGGATATCACGTGATCTACTTGATGTATGTTTTGGTGATCAACTTGCGGGTTCCGTGACCTTGGGAATCTATGCATAGGGGTTGGCCCACGTTTTCGTCTTGACTCTTTGGTAGAAACTTTGGGGCACTCTTTGAAGTACTTTGTGTTGGTTGAATAGATGAATCTGAGATTGTGTGATGCATATCATATAATCATGCCCACGGATACTTGAGGTGACAATGGGGTATCTAGGTGACATTAGGGTTTTGGTTGATTTGTGTCTTAAGGTGTTATTCTAATACGAACTCTATGATAGATCAAACGGAAAGAATAGCTTCGTGTTATTTTACTACAGACTCTTGAATAGATCGATCAGAAAGAATAACTTTGAGGTGGTTTCGTACCCTACAATAATCTCTTCGTTTGTTCTCCGCTATTAGTGAATTTGGAGTGACTCTTTGTTGCATGTTAAGAGATAGTTATATGATCCAGTTATGTTATTATTGTTGATAGAACTTGCACTAGTGAAAGTATGAACCCTAGGCCTTGTTTCGAAGCATTGCAATATCATTTACGCGCACTTTTACCACTTGCTACCTTGCTGTTTTTATATTTTCGTATTACAAAAACCTATATCTAGCGTCCATATTGCACTTGTATCACCATCTCTTCGCCGAACTAGTGCACCTATACAATTTGCCATTGTATTGGGTGTGTTGGGGACACAAGAGACTCTTTGTTATTTGGTTCCAGGGTTGCTTGAGAGAGACCATCTTCATCCTATGCCTCCCACGGATTGATAAACCTTAGGTCATCCACTTGAAGGGAATTTGCTACTGTCCTACAAACCTCTTCACTTGGAGGCCCAACAACGTCTACAAGAAGAAGGTTGTGTAGTAGACATCAGACCGCATGTTAGCAAACCGCCAGGCCAACGTCCTCTAAAAATAAGAAACCTCCCCCGCCTTCCGCACAGCAAAATCACCTGCTTTTTAGGGCCTCTTTGTTTCATAGGATTTCCAAAACACAGGAATAGGAAAAACGTGGTATTAGAGTGGCATGTCATCTTGAATCCTACACGATTGTATGAGTTTTTGATTGTGCATAGGAGAAACGTAGGATTCTTGTAAAGAGGTTTGAGTGGATGGAAAATTTCCTATGAAATCTAGTGCAAATGAATCCTATTTAAAAATTCCTATGGTTTACAATCCTAAGAATCAAACAACCTACATAAGAAAAATTCCTAAGGATTAAAATCGTCCAAAACTCCTGTGAGAATCCTTTGATTCAAAGTAGCCCTTACTAATCTTGATATAATTTTTTAGATCAATATAATCGAGATTTTTATAGATAGCACACAAGAGCAAAACCAAGTGGTACGGTTAAGGGCATCCACAATGTGTAGCCAAATGTGAAAACAAATTTTGGCATCGATGGGATCCATTGTGGAGGGTGCTGCCAAAGACAAAAAGATGGAACCGAAGTTCCCTAATAGATTTATTGGAGGAATAGAAAAATGCAACCTCTCTCCTCTTTCTCCCGTGCTTGGACGCATGTATAGTATAGAGCATAGAGTATACTCCCCTGTCCCTTCTATCACAAATCACAAAGTGGTGAGGCGTCAAATCACAAGCACGGACGAAGCAACCATCATTTCACTCTTCGCTGACTCCACTTCTCCATCGTCTTCTTCGAGAAACCACCTTACCGCACTAAGTTGTACGGATGACGCTATTGGGTAGTACTAGTACGTTTACACCTCCTTTGGTTCAATGGACTTCCTGGATGCAAAGAAGGAGGTTGTCTTGGCTTGCAGGCGCCACTTGCGAAAGACTTACCGTGGTCTCCCTCAATGGTGTGCTCCGTCGAACGCACTTCGCCAAAGCCACAATGTTCGAGATATCGTCGACGTCACCGCAATTGGGAAGGAAGTCAAATAGTTACTACCTCCATTTTTTTATACAAGGCTAGTATAAAATTACAATTTGTAGAAGGCCACTAGCACTAATCGAGGAAAAATTAATGGGGTTTGCCTCGTACTAGCAACTAAGGACATTAATATACCCTTGCATGCATGCGGAAGTGAGAAGGTTGGTTTGCATGGTGCTGCATTAATCAAGTAATGGTGAGTGAGATGGTTAGCTCTTTGGGTGTCGGAGAGAAAAATACGCATTAATTGACACGCCAAATGAGGATTTGTATTGATCAATCCCACGAAAAAAAAACCTGCCGTTCTTTTTTAACACAAGTAGTATGTACTTGTATCCTGTTTGGGTCTAGGCCTTGCATTGCCATACTTTGCCGAGCTTGCCTACAATTTTTCAAAATTAAAAGGAGGTACACTTGCACACGGCTGTCGTGGTCGCACCGCACCCTCACATAGTCGCTCATGCACGCCGCAAACCCAACCAAGGGAATGCACCCTCACTGACACGTGGTAACGCATGTGATCAAACCAAACTCAGCCATCCTACCGCTGACACATAAGTTTCGTTCATACATTATGTTTATCCAACCGCATGTTAGGGAAGATCCGTGCGGCCCGTGCGGTGGTCTGTTGGGGAAGAAGAAGAGGTGAGGAAGAAGAAGGGTTAGGAGACATAGGATATTCATCCAACTGGCTGAAATGGTCGACTGGCCCAAATGATGGAAGTCAGGCGACTTGCTTAAATATATGTTTCTACACGACAAAAGTTCCCTAAAATAACAACATAAAGAAACTATCACTGCTCGCAGAACGAGGTGGCCTTGTCGTCTTTGGCTAACGGCGCGACCCAGCCGTAGCTGCCGACGTGTGTCTCCGCACCGTGGTTGTCCTTGGCCTCCAGCTACTCATTCACGCGAAGCATGCGAGCCCTATGCACGGACGCGAGCACCGCCTGGTTCACGTCCACGACGTTCGGTTCTGCCTGTCGGAGGGCCTCGATGGCAGCGGCATCCGCGCGCTCCGTGTCGAGTTGAGCCTCCGCCGCCCGGTTCACGTCCAAGCATCCGGTTCCGCCTGTAGGAGGGCCTCGATAGCAGTGGCATCCGCATGCTCCGCGTCAAGTTGAGCCTCCGCCGCCCGGTTCACATCCACGACATCCGGTTCCGCCTGCAAGAGGGCCTCAATGGCAGCAGCATCCGCATGCTCCGCGTCGAGTTGAGCCTCCGCCTCTCGGTCCTCCTTTAGGATCGCCAGGTTGAACCGTTGGTTCGCCTGCACCATGGGGGACCCAGACGCCAGCACAAAGTAGACGTCCATCGTCTCATGCGCATCGGGGGCCTTCTGCGCTGCGACCTCCGCCATGAACATTGGATTGGCTACCTCCTCCTTTGAGCTTGGCTCCAGAGAACTCGGGGATTGGCCCGCCGCAAAGCGAGCTAGGGAACGGAGGTCTGTGGCACCGACCACCGCCGTGATTTCTACGTGGTGGTCTGGCGTCAGCATCTTGTAGTACGTGATCTTCTCGCACACCATGTCTTTCCGGCGAACTAAGGGACGGATGATGCTGGCTAGGGGATCAAAAGGTGGGGGAATGGACTAGAGAGGAGGTCTGGTTTTGGGGCAGTGGTGACCGGACATCAAGTAGCTAGCATAGGCTGAGCAACGAAGGTTTTTGTGTGAATAGTGGTTTCGGTGACGATTGGTCAATCGGTTTTGACCGTGCGGAGTTTGCAAAGACGGACGGCTAGAGCCTGGAGAGTTGTGGGGTGGGATGGGACCAAATTTTTGGATTTTCACGTGGCAGACGTCCGGACCTCCCCACCGTCCCCATCGACGATGTGGCGGTGACTTCGTAAATCTCAAGATGAGTAGCAAGATGCCCGTGCATTGCATGGAACATCATGATGCATTTTTATTACAAAACACCTGTTGTGATTGACCCATGCAGGAGTAATCCCATGTGTAAAAACTAATGATATCTTGATAATTTCATGAAAAAATGATATCTCGAGAAAGATGAGAGATAAGGTGAGGAGGAGTGGGGCGTGGTGGTGATTGATACGTATCCAATGCATCTATAATTTTTTATTGTTCCATGCTATTATATTATCTGTTTTGGATGTTTAATGGGCTTTACTATACACTTTTATATTATTTTTGGGACTAACCTACTAACCCAAGACCCAATGCAAATTGTTGTTTTTTACCTATTTCAGTGTTTCATAGAAAAGGAATATCAAACGGGTCCAAACGGAATGAAACCTTCACGGGGATCATTTTTGAAACAAACGCAACCCAGAAGACTTGGAGTACACGCCAGGGAAGCCACGAGGCAGGAGGGCATGTCCAGGGGGTAGGCGCGCCGCCCACCCTTGTGGGCCCCTCGTAACTCCACCGACATACTTCTTCGTCCTATATATACTCATATACCCTGAAAACATCCGAGACCACCATGAAACCCTAATTCCACCGCCGCAACCTTCTGTACCCGTGAGATCCCATCTTGGGGCCTTTTCCGGAGCTCCACCAGAGGGGGGATCGATCACGGAGGGCTTCTAAATCAACACCAGAGCCTCTCCGATGAGTTGTGAGTAGTTTACCACAGACCTTCGGGTCCATAGTTATTAGCTAGATGGCTTCTTTCTCTCTTCGGATCTTAATACAAAGTTCTCCTCGATCTTCTTGGAGATCTATTCAATATAATTCTTTTTGCAGTGTGTTTGTCGAGATCCGGTGAATTGTGGTTTTATGATCAAGATTATCTATGAACAATATTTGGTTCTTCTCTGAATTCTTATATGCATGATTTAAATATCTTTGCAAGTCTCTTCGAATTATCAGTTTGGTTTGGCCTACTAGATTGATCTTTCTTGCAATGGGAGAAGTGCTTAGCTTTGGGTTCAATCCTGTGGTGTCCTTTCCCAGTGATAGCAGGAGCAGCAAGGCACATATTGTATTGTTGCCATCGAGGATAAAAAGATGGGGTTTATATCATATTGCATGAGTTTATCCCTCTACATCATGTCATCTTGCTTAAGGCGTTACTCTGTTCTTATGAACTTAATACTCTAGATGCATGCTGGATAGCGGTCGATGTGTGGAGTAATAGTAGTAGATGCAGAATCATTTCGGTCTACTTGTCACGGACGTGATTCCTATATACATAATCATGCGTAGATATTCTCATAACTATGCGCTCTTCTATCAATTGGTCGACAGTAATTTGTTCACCCACCGTAGAATCTGCTATCTTGAGAGAAGCCACTAGTGAAACCTATGGCCCTCGGGTCTATCTTCTATCATATTAAATCTCCATCTACTAGCTATCTTATTATCTCTATCAGATCTCACTTTTGCAAGTGGCCGTGAAGGGATTGACAACCCCTTTATCGCGTTGGTTGCAAGGTTCTTATTTGTTTGTTCACGTACAAGGGATTTGAGTGTAGTCTCCTACTGTATTGATACCTTGGTTCTCAAAAACTGAGGGATATACTTACGCTACTTTGTTGCATCACCCTTTCCTCTTCAAGGGAAAACCAAAGCATGCTCAAGAGGTAGCAAGAAGGATTTCTGGCGCCGTTGCTAGGGAGATCTACGCACAAGTCATATACCAAGTACCCATCACAAACCCTTATCCCTCGCATTATGTTATTTGCCATTTGCCTCCCGTTTTCTGCTCCCCCACTTCTCCTTTGCCGTTTTATAAACCCTTCTTTTCTGTTCGCCTGTTTTCGCTTGCTTCTTGTTTGCTTGTATGTTGGATTGCTTGTTCGTCACTATGGCCCAACGCAGTACTAAACTGTATGATTTTTCCAATACCAAATGATTTTATTAGCACTCCGATTGCTCCTATTACTGATGCTGAATCTTAAGAAATAAATGTTGTCCTATTAAACCTTGTTATGAAAGATCAATTTTCTGGCCTACGTAGCGAAGATGCCGCTACCCATCTAAACAACTTTGTTGATTTGTGTGATATGCAAAAGAATAGAGATGTGGATAATGATATTGTTAAATTGAAGCTATTTCTGTTTTTGCTTAGAGATCATGCTAAAACTTGGTTCTCTTCTTTGCCTAAAAATAGTATTGATTCATGGAATAAGTGCAAAGATGCCTTTATCTCTAAGTATTTTCCTCCCGCTAAGATTATCTCTCTTAGAAACGATATTATGAATTGTAAGCAACTTGATCATGAGCATGTTGCACAAGCTTGGGACAGGATGAAATTAATGATATGTAATTGCCCTACACTGAAGGAAATATGCCTTAGAGGCAATAATAAAGTTATTATTTATTTCCTTAGATCATGATAAATGTTTATTATTCATGCTAGAATTGTATTAACCAGAAACTTAGTACATGTGTGAATACATAGACAAAACAGAGTGTCCCTAGTATGCCTCTACTAGACTAGCTCATTGATCAAAGATGGTTATGTTTCCTAGCCATAGACATGAGTTGTCATTTGATCAACGGGATCACATCATTAGGAGAATGATGTGATGGACAAGACCCATCCGTTAGCTTAGCACTATGATCGTTTAAGTTTTACTGCTATTGCTTTCTTCATGACTTATACATGTTCCTATGACTATGAGATTATGCAACTCCCGAATACCGGAGGAACACTTTGTGTGCTACCAAATGTCACAAAATAACTGGGTGATTATAAAGGTACTCTACAGGTGTCTCCGAAGGTACTTGTTGGGTTGGCGTATTTCGAGATTAGGATTTGTCACTCTGATTGTCGGAGAGGTGACTCTGGGCCCACTCGGTAATGCACATCACTATAAGCCTTGCAAGCATTGCAGCTAATGAGTTAGTTGCGGGATGATGTATCACGGAATGAGTAAAGAGACTTGCCGATAACGAGATTCAACTAGGTATTGAGATACCGACGATCGAATCCCGGGCAAGTAACATACCGATGAAAAAAGGAACAACGTATGTTGTTATGTGGTTTGACCGATAAAGATCTTCGTAGAATATGTAGGAGCCAATATGAGCATCCAGGTTCCGCTATTGGTTATTGACCGGAGATGAGTCTCGGTCATGTCTACATATTTCTCGAACCCGTAGGGTCCGCACGCTTAACGTTTGATGACGATCGGTATTATGAGTTTATGAGTTTTGATGTACCGAAGGTAGTTCGGAGTCCCGGATGAGATCACGGACATAACGAGGAGTCTCGGAATGTCCAAGACATAAAGATTGATATATTGGACGACTATATTCGGACACCGGAAGTGTTCCGGAAAAGTTTCAGATTTAACCGGATTGCCGGAGGGGGTTACCAGAACCCCCCACGAGGGGGGATGTTCCATACTGGGCCTTGAGGAAAGAAGAGAGGCAGCTCACAGAGGCTGGCCGGCGCCCCACCAGGGAATCCTAGTTGGACTAGGATTCGGGGGGGGGGGCGCCACCTCTCCCTCTCCTTCCTTTCCCCCTCTTCCTTCTTGGTGGACTCCTACTAGGAATAGGATTGCAATCCTATTCCTAGTAGGATTGCCTCCCTGGCGCACCATAGAAGGGCTGGCCGGCCCCTCCCCTTGCTCCTTTATATACGGGGGCAGGGGGCACCCTTGTACACACAAGTTGAATCGTTTTAGCCGTGTGCGGTGCCCCCCTCCACAGAAACACACCTCGGTCATACCGTTGAAGTGCTTAGGCGAAGCCCTGCGCCGGTAGATACATCATATCCGTCACCACGCCGTCGTGCTGACAAAACTCTCCCGTGAAGCTCAACTGGATCAAGAGCTCGTGGGACATCATCAAGCTGAACGTGTGCTGAACGCGGAGGTGTCGTACGTTCGGTGCTTAATCGGTTGGATCGCGAAGAAGTTCGACTACATCAACCGCGTCACTTGACGCTTCTGCTCCCGGTCTACGAGGGTACGTAGACACACTCTCCCCTCTCGTTGCTATGCATCTAGTAGATAGATCTTGCGTGATCGTAGGAAAATTTTAAAATACTACGTTCCCCAACAGTGGTATCAGAGCCAGGTCTATGCGTAGATGATATGCACGAGTAGAGCACAATGAGTTGTGGGCAATACTAGTCATACTGCTTACCAGCATGTCATACTTTGCTTCGGCGGTATTGTGAGATGAAGCGGCCCGGACCGACATTACGCGTACGCTTACGCGAGACTGGTTTCACCGTTATGAGCACTCATTGCTTAAAGGTGACTGGCAGGTGTCTGTCTCTCTCACTTTAGCTAAATCAAGTGTGGCTACGCCCGGTCCTTGTGAAGGTTAAAATAGCACATACTTGACGAAACATCATTGTGGTTTTGTATGCGTAGGTAAGAACGGTTCTTGCTAAGGCCGTAGCAGCCACGTAAAACTTGCAACGACAAAGTAGAGGACGTCTTACTTGTTTTTGCAGGGCATGTTGTGATGTGATATGGTCAAGACATGATGAGATATATGGTTTTGTATGAGATGATCATGTTTTGTAAAGTTATCGGCAACTGGCAGGAGCCATATGGTTGTCGCTTTATTGTATGAAATGCAATCGCCATGTAATTGCTTTACTTTATCACTAAGCGGTAGCGATAGTCGTAGAAGCAATAGTTGGCGAGACGACAAAGATGCTACGATGGAGATCAAGGTGTCGCGCCGGTGACGAAGGTGATCATGACGGTGCTTTGGAGATGGAGATCAAAAGCACAAGATGATGATGGCCATATCATGTCACATATTTTGATTTGCATGTGATGTTTATCTTATTATGCTTCTTATTTTGCTTAGTTCGACGGTAGCCTTATAAGATGATCCCTTACTAAATTTCAAGGTATAAGTGTTCTCCCTGAGTATGCACCGTTACGAAAGTTCATCGTGCGGAGACACCACGTGATGATCGGGTGTGATAAGCTCTACTTTCAAATACAACGGGTGTAAGCCAGTTTTGCACACGCAGAATACTCGGGTTAAACTTGACGAGCCTAGCATATGCAGATATGGCCTCGGAACACTGGAGACCGAAAGGTCGAGCGTGAATCATATAGTAGATATGATCAACATAAGATGTTCACCATTGAAAACTACTCCATCTCACGTGATGATCAGACATGGTTTAGTTGATTTGGATCACGTGATCATTTAGATGACCAGAGGGGTGTCTATCTAAGTGGGAGTTCTTCAACTAATATGATTAATTGAACTTTAATTTATCATGAACTTAGTCATGGTAGTATTAGCATATCTATGTTGTAGATCAATAGCTCGCGATGTAGCTCCCCGTTTATTTTATATGTTCCTAGAGAAATATAAGTTGAAATATGTTAGTAGCAATGATGCGGACTAGGTCCGTGATCTGAGGATTATCCTCATTGCTGCACAGAAGTATTATGTCCTTGATGCACCGCTAGGTGATGAACCTATTGCAGGAGCAGATGCAGACGTTATGAACGTTTGACAAGCTCGGTATGATGACTACTTGATAGTTTAGTGCGCCATGCTTTACGGCTTATAACTGGGACTTGAAAAACGTTTTGAACGCCACGGAGCATATGAGATGTTCCAAGAGTTGAAATTAGTATTTTCATACTCATGCCCGTGTTGAGAGGTATGAGACCTTTGATAGTACTTTGCCTACAAGATGGAGGAGAATAGCTCAACTGGTGAGCATGTGCTCAGATTGTCTGGGTACTACAATTGCTTGAATCAAGTGGGAGTTTATCTTCCAGATAAGATAGTAATTGACAAAGTTCTCTAGTCACTATCACCAAGTTAGTAGAACTTCGTGATGAACTATAATATGCAAGGGATGACGAAAGTAATTCCCGAGCTCTTCGCGATGCTGAAATCAGCGAAGGTAGAAATTAAGAAAGAACATCAAGTGTTGATGGTTAACAAGACCACTTGTTTCAAGTAAAGGGCAAAGGGATAGAAGGGGAACTTCAAGAAGAATGACAAGCAAGTTTTCACTTCCATGAAGAAACCCAAAGCTAAACTCAAGCCTAAAACTAAGTGCTTCTACTGCAAAGGAAATAGTCACTAGAAGTGGAACAGCCCTAGATAATTGGCGGATAAGAAGGATGGCAAAGTGAACAACGGTATATTTTGATATACAGATTATTGATGTGTAATTTACTAGTGTTCATAGCAACCCCTGGGTATTTGATACCGGTTTAGTTGCTAAAGTTAGTAACTCAAACGAGAGTTGCGGAATGAACAGAGACTAGTTAAAGGTGAAGTGACGATGTGTGTTGGAAGTGGTTCCAAGATTGATATGATCATCATCGCACACTCCCTATACTTCCGGAATTAGTGTAGAACATAAATAAATGTTATTTGGCATTTGCGTTGAGCATGAATATGATTTGATCATGTTTGTTGCAATACGGTTATGCATTTAAAGTCATAGAATAATTGTTATTCTGTTTACATGAATAAAGCCTTCGATGGTCATACACCCAATGAAAAATAGTTTGTTGGATCTCGATCGTAGTGATACACATATTCATAATATTGAAGCCAAAAGATGCAAGGTTATTAATGATAGTGCAAATTATTTGTAGCACTGCCGTTTAGGTCATATTGGTGTAAAGCGCATGAAGAAACTCCATAGTGATGGACTTTTGGAATCACTTGATTATGAATCACTTGGTGCTTGCGAACCATGCCTCATGGGCAAGATGACTAAAACTCCGTTCTCCGGAACAATGGATCAAGCAACTGATTTATTGGAAATCATACATACTGTTGTATGTGGACCGATGAGTGTTAAGGCTCGTGGCGAGTATCCTTATTTTCTGACCTTCACTGATGATTTGAGCAGATATGGGTATATCTTCTTAATGAAACACAAGTCTGAAACATTTGAAAAGTTCAAAGAATTTCAAAGTGAAGTAGAGAATCATCGTAACAAGAAAATAAAGTTCCTACGATCTGATCATGGAGGTGAATATTTGAGTTACGAGTTTGGTCTTCATTTGAAACAATGTGGAATAGATTCACAACTCACGCCACCCAGAACACCACAGAGTAATGGTGTGTCCGAACGTTGTAACCGTACTTTATTAGATATGGTGCGATCTATGATGTCTCTTATCGATTTACCACTATCGTTTTGGGTTATGCATCAGAGACAGCTGCATTCACATTCAATAGGGCAATATCTAAATCTGTTGAGACGACACCTTATGAACTGTGGTTTGGCAAGAAACCAAAGTTGTCGTTTCTTGAAGTTTGGGGCTGCGATGCTTATGTGAAAAAGCTTCAACCTGATAAGCTCGAACCCAAGTCGGAGAAATGTGTCTTCATAGGATACCCAAAGGAGACTGTTGGGTACACCTTCTATCACAGATCCGAAGGCAAGATATTCGTTGCTAAGAATGGATCCTTTCTAGAGAAGGAGTTTCTCTCGAAAGAAGTGAGTGGGAGGAAAGTGGAACTTGATGAGGTAATTGTACCTTCTCCCGAATTGGAAAGTAGTACATCACAGAAACTAGTTTCAGTGATTCCTACACTAATTAGTGAGGAAGCTAATGATGATGATCATGAAACTTTGGATCAAGTTACTACTGAACTCGTAGATCAACCAGAGTACGTTCCGCGCCAGAGTGGTACGGCAACCCGGTTCTGGAAGTCATGTTACTAGACCATGATGAACCTACAAACTATGAGGAAGCAATGATGAGCCCAGATTCCGCAAAATGGCTTGAGGCCATGAAATCTGAGATAGGATCCATGTATGAGAACAAAGTGTGGACTTTGGTTGACTTGCCCGATGATCGGCAAGCCATCGAAAATAAATGGATCTAAAAGAGGAAGACCGACGCTGACATTCATGTTACTGTTTACAAAGATCGACTTGTTGTGAAAGGCTTTCGACAAGTTCAAGGAGTTGACTACGATAAGATTTTCTTACCCGTAGTGATGCTTAAGTCTGTCTGAATCATGTTAGCAATGGACGCATTTTATGATTATGAAATCTGGCAAATGGATGTCAAAACTGCATTCCTGAATGGATATCTTAAAGAAGAGTTGTATATGATGCAACCAGAAGGTTTTGTCGATCCTAAAGGTGCTGACAAAGTGTGCAAGCTCCAGCCATCCATCTATGGACTGGTGCAAGCATCTCAGAGTTGGAATATACGCTTTGATAAGTTGATCAAAGCATATAGTTTTATGCAGACTTGCGGTGAAGCCTGTATTTACAAGAAAGTGAGTAGGAGCACTATAGCCTTTCTGATAAGTATATGTGAATGACATATTGTTGATCAGAAATGATGTAGAAATTTTCTGGAAAGCATAAAGGAGTGTTTGAAAGGAGTTTTTTTTCAAAGAAAAACCTCAGTAAAGCTGCTTACATATTGAGCCTCAAGATCTATAGAGATAGATCGAGATGCTTGATAAAGTTTTTCAATAAATACATACCTTGACAAGTTTTTGAAGTAGTTCAAAATGGATCAGTCAGAGAAGGAGTTCTTGCCTGAGTTGTAAGGTATGAAGTTGAGTAAGACTCAAAGCCCGACCTCGGCAAAAGATAGAGAAATAATGAAAGTCATTCCCTATGCCTCAGTCATAGGTCAAGATGGCAACAGGGACGAAACCCATTGGGTTTTGCCTTTCCAAACCCATCCCCACGAGAAAATCATAAACCCGTCCCCGTCCCCATCACCGTGCGCGGGGCTAGTTTTCCGCCCGTCCCTTAAACCCATCGGGTTTCGGGGAACCCACGAGAAAATTAAAATATTTAAACAAACATAGTGGCGACAAAGTATAACATTTCAGTAGCAAAACAAGCACATTTCAGCAGCATAACTTGAGCAAATTTCAACAAAAAACTATAGTAGATGGTTCAACAGCTATATAGAGTATATTTCGACAGAATGATACCACATTTCAGCAACATAAATGATCAGATTTCGGCAACAAAGATGGTCAAATTTCAGCCATACATGGTTCAACTAGATGTGCAAATCTTCCAATGCCAAATCAAAGTGCCAAAGTCCTAGGGAAGATTAAAATCCGCTCAAGCTAAAGTTAAACATGATAAAAAAAATGCAGATTGGTATATGAAATTTGCAAGTACTTGTACTTCATTGTCAGCATCTATGAGAATCAAATAAGTACTAATGAACATCTTATGAAACATTGCAGCAAGATAATGATAAACTTTATGATGATATGTAAAAGATTGCAGCAAAAAAATGTAATTTTGCGGGTATTGCCGGGTTTCGGGTTCGGGGACTACCGAAACGGGTGCAAACCCACGAAACGTGTCGGGTTGTATAACGTGCCCAATAACAGCCCCGCGGGGATGAAAAGATGCCCATCCCCGTCCCCTATTAGGGTAAAAACCCACGGGGACGCGGGTTTCGGGGCCCCATTGCCATCTTGAGTCATAGGTTCTATAAAGTATGCCATGCTGTGTACCAAACTTGTCGTGTACCTTACCATGAGTTTGGCAAGAAGGTACAAAAGTGATCCAGGAGTAGATCACTGGACAGCGGTCAAAATTATCCTTAGTTACTGGATGACAAAGGAAATGTTTCTCGATTATGGAGGTGATAAAGAGTTCGTCATAAAGACTTACGCCAATGCAAGCTTTACACCAATCCAGATGACTCTAAGTATCAATTTGGATGCGTATTAAAAGTGAGAGCAATTAGCTAGAGTAGCTCCATGCAGAGCATTGTAGACATAGAAATTTGCAAAATACATACGAATCTGAATGTAACAGACCTGCTGACTAAACTTCTCTCACGAAGCAAAACATGATCACACCTTAGTACTCTTTGGGTGTTAATCACATGAGGATGTGAACTAGATTGTTGACTCTAGTAAACCCTTTGGGTATTGGTCACATGGCTATGAGAACTATGGGTGTTAGTCACATGGCGATGTGAACTATTGGTGTTAATCACATGGTGATGTGATCTAGATTATTGACTCTAGTGCAAGTGGGAGACTGAAGGAAATATGCCCTAGAGGCAATAATAAAGTTATTATTTATTTCCTTATATCATGATAAATGTTTATTATTCATGCTAGAATTGTATTAACCAGAAACTTAGTACATGTGTGAATACATAGACAAAACAGAGTGTCCCTAGTATGCCTCTACTAGACTAGCTCACTGATCAAAGATGGTTATGTTTCCTAGCCATAGACATGAGTTGTCATTTGATCAACGGGATCACATCATTAGGAGAATGATGTGATGGACAAGACCCATCCGTTAGCTTAGCACTATGATCGTTTAAGTTTTACTGCTATTGCTTTCTTCATGACTTATACATGTTCCTATGACTATGAGATTATGCAACTCCCGAATACCGGAGGAACACTTTGTGTGATACCAAACGCCACAATGTAACTGGGTGATTATAAAGGTACTCTACAGGAGTCTCCGAAGGTACTTGTTGGGTTGGCGTATTTCGAGATTAGGATTTGTCACTCCGATTGTCGAAGAGGTATCTCTCGGCCCAGTCGGTAATGCACATCACTATAAGCCTTGCAAGCATTGCAGCTAATGAGTTAGTTGAGGGATGATGTATTACGGAATGAGTAAAGAGACTTGCCGGTAACGAGATTCAACTAGGTATTGAGATACCGACGATCAAATCTCGGGCAAGTAACATACCGATGACAAAAGGAACAACGTATGTTGTTATGCGGTTTGACCGATAAAGATCTTCGTAGAATATGTAGGAGCCAATATGAGCATCCAGGTTCCGCTATTGGTTATTGACCGGAGATGAGTCTCGGTCATGTCTACATAGTTCTCGAACCCATAGGGTCCGCACGCTTAATGTTTGATGACGATCGGTATTATGAGTTTATGAGTTTTGATGTACCGAAGGTAGTTCGGAGTCCCGGATGAGATCACGGACATAACGAGGAGTCTCGGAATGTCCGAGACATAAAGATTGATATATTGGACGACTATATTCGGACACCGGAAGTGTTCCGGATTTAACCGGATTGCCGGAGGGGGTTACCGGAACCCCCCACGAGGGGGGGTGGTCCATAGTGGGCCTTGAGGAAAGAAGAGAGGCAGCCCATAGAGGCTGGCCGGCGCCCCACTAGGGAATCCTAGTTGGACTAGGATTGGGGGGGCGCCACCTCTCCCTCTCCTTCCTTTCCCCCTCTTCCTTCTTGGTGGACTCCTACTAGGAATAGGATTGCAATCCTATTCCTAGTAGGATTGCCTCCCTGGCGCGCCATAGAAGGGCTGGTCGGCCCTTCCCATTGATCCTTTATATATGGGGGCAGGGGGGCACCCTAGTACACACAAGTTGAATTTTTTTAGCCGTGTGCGGTGCCCCCCTCCATAGAATCACACCTCGGTCATACCGTTGCAGTGCTTAGGCGAAGCCCTGCGCCGGTAGATACATCATATCCGTCACCAGGCCGTCGTGCTGATGAAACTCTCCCGTGAAGCTCAACTGGATCAAGAGCTCGTGGGACGTCATCAAGCTGAATGTGTGTTGAGCGCGGAGGTGCCGTACGTTCGGTGCTTGATCGGTTGGATCGCGAAGAAGTTCGACTACATCAACCGTGTCACTTCACGCTTCCGCTCCCGGTCTACGAGGGTACGTAGACACACTCTCCCCTCTCGTTGCTATGCATCTAGTAGATAGATCTTTTGTGATCGTAGGAAAATTTTAAAATACTACGTTCCCCAACATACACATGGTTTGAACTTTTGGATGATTATACAAAACTTTTATGCTGGATTGAATTTTGCTTCTAGAAATCTTTTAGATTCGGCTGCGGGAAGCACTTTCATGGAAATAACTTTTGGAGAAGCTACTAAACTCCTAGATAATATTGTAGTTAATTACTCTCAATGGCACACCGAAAGATCCACTAGTAAAAAAGTCAATCTCATTGAAGAGATTAATGTTTTGAGTGGAAAGATGGATGAACTTATGAAATTATTTGCTAATAATAGTGTTTCTTCTGATCCTAATGATATGCCTTTGTCCACGTTGTTTGAGAATAATAATGAATCTACGGATGTGAATTTTGTTGGTAGGAACAATTTTGCCAACAACGCTTATAGAGGAAACTTTAATTCTAGGTCGTTACCTAGTAATTCCTCTAATAATTATGGTAATTCCTACAACAACTCTTATGGAAATTTTAATATGATGCCCTCTGATTTTGAGACTAGTGTTAAAGAATTTATGGATTCGCAAAGGAATTTCAATGCTTTGCTTGAAGAGTAATTTCTTAAGATTGATGAGTTGACTAGAAACGTGGATAGAATTAGTCACTTTCACCACGTTGGCTTGATTCGTGTTCACTACTGTGATAATTTGATATGTGGGTGGATCGATGCTTAGGTGATGTTCTTACTTGAAGAAACCTCCTACTTACGATTAACCTCCTCGCAAGAATCCGCAACTACGAGAAACATATTAAGATAGAATCTAACCATAACATTAAACATTTGGATCCAAACCGGTCCCTTAAGAAGTAGCGCATAAACTAGGGTTTAAGCTTCTGTCACTCTAGCAACCCATCATCTAATAACTACTCCACAATGGATTCCCTTAGGCCGAAATATGGTGAAGTGTCATGTAGTCGATGTTCACATGACACCACTAAGGAAATCACAACATACATATCATCAAAATATCGAACATATATCAAGTTCACAAGATTACTTGCAACATGATTTCTCCCGTGACCTCAAGAACAAAAGTAACTACTCACCTGTGAAAAAACATGTTCATGATCAGAGGGGTATTAAATAGCATCATGGATCTGGACATATAATCTTCCACCAAATAAACCATATAGTAATCAAATAAAAGATCCACTCAACACTACTAGTTCCCCACAAGCACCAATCTAAGGTTTCAGTACAAAGATTGAACACAAGAGATGAACTAGGGTTTGAGAGGAGATGGTATTGTTGAAGATGTTGTTGGAGATTGCCCTCCCCGAGATGGGAGAGTTGTTGGTGATGACGATGACGATGAGTTCCCCCTCCGAGAGGGAAGTTCCCCCGGTGGAATTGCTCCGCCGGAGGGCAAAAGTGCTCCTGCCCAAGTTCCGCCTCGAGACGGAGTCACTCTGTCCCGAAAGTCCTCTCCTTACTTTTACTAGGTCAAATTGACTTATATACCAGAAGAGGGGCACTGAAGGTGGGCCGAGGAGGGCACAACCCACCAGGGCGTGCCTGGGGGCCCTGGCACGCCCAGGTGAGTTGTGCCCACCTGGTGGGGCCCCTATGGTAGTTATTAGCTCCAATATTTCTTATTTATTCCATAAAAATCCTCGTGAAGTTTCAGCTCATTTGGAGTACTGCAGAATAGGTAGCCTGACGTTGCTTTTTTCTGGTCCAGATTTCCAGCTGACGGTATTCTCCCTCTTGATACAAAGCTTGCATATTACGAGAGAAAAGGCATTAGAATTACTCTAAAAGGCATTATTATGCATAAAAACATCATAATAACAGTAGTAAAACATGATGCAAAATTGACATATCAACTCCCCCAAGCTTAGACCTTGCTTGTCCTCAAGCGAAAACCGAAATCAAAAAACATGTCCACATGCTTAGAGAGAGAGAGAGAGGTGTCGATAAAAACAAAATACGAACATAGAAGCATCATGTATATTATCGTAATAGCAACAAACTTTATTAAAACATAATGCACATAGCTCTATCATATAACTTCTCATGAGCAAGTAACAATTCATCACACTATTGAAGTATAAAGCACAAACTCTATTGAAAACCAACAAACTATGTTCTCAGTCAGCTTTGCAATTCAATTCATCATCTTTTCAGGAAGGGTCACGTATCGGAGCCCTTAGGCAAGTCCACATACTCAACTATCATATAATCTTCTATGGTTGCTAACACTCACCGCATACACATGGGCAAAAAGTTTCAACGGGACACATAGAAAGATAGGGGCATATAGTTTCGCCACCAAACGTACTCACCTCAAGGGTGATGTCAACAATAATAACTCATGCTCACCCATATCCAGCTGGACATATGTGCCTAGATCTTTCCTCACCACATGATGCTTGCCAAAAGATAAAATAAAAAGGAATAGAGAGGTAAACTTTGACTCAGCACAAAAGTAAAAGATAGGCCCTTCACAGAGGGAAGCAGAGGTTGTCATTAACTTTTTTGTTTGTATGCTCAATATCTTAGTACAAAAGATCGTCATGTTATATTGCCCCTTATGATGGGAACCTTTATTATGCAGTATATCGCTTCTATTCTTTGCCATCACATGTTCATACAACGCTCAATTTTCTTTTACACTAAATGATCTTACACATTTAGAAACAATTTTTATTTCCCTTTTTGCACAGATGACAACTTACTTGAAGGATCTTACTCAATCCATAGGTAGGTATGGTGGACTCTCGAAAAAGATTTGGGTTTAAGGGTTTTGGATAAACAAGTAGTATCTCTACTTAGTGCGGAATTTTTTGCTAGAAAAGATATTGGGCAAGCACCACATGTTAAAGAATCTATGACAATATAACTTCTATGTGGATATGAACAAATATAAGTCATTACGTTGTCTTTCTTGCCCAACGTCAACCGTTTTGGCATATAATATTTTGATGGGGGCTCACAATCACAAAAGATGTCTAAGATAGTATATTTGCATGTGAATCTTCTCTTCCCTTATTAATTCTTTCATGAATTGCATCATTGACCAATGCTATGTTTGTCAATCTCCAATAAATTTTACTACTCATACTTTTCCTTATGTGATGTCATTACTTACCATAAGATTAGCATATGATCTTTTTCATTTATTTTCTTTCTTTTTATTAAAACAAAGAAGTAAAGAAAGGTAAACTCAACTAACTTAATTATATATATATCGCACGATTACATAGATAGATAGATAGATCACTAAGCAAATTCCTCAAAGAAAGATTGATTTTTATTCAACTAAAGCAAAAAGATAACTATATATTAAACTAAGGCAGAAAAAGGTAAAGATAGTGAGTGATACGATACCGGGGCACCTCTCCCAAGCTTGGCTCAAGCCAAGGGGAGTGCCCATACTCGATACTCAATTCTCCTTTCATGGTGAAGAAGGTGTAGGTGGTGGTGAGGCAGTAGCGAGCTTGTCCTTCAGGATCAAGAGATTCTCCAGTCTATGGATGACGCTCCAGAGGGCAATGATGTGCCCTTGCAATAGAATATTTTCGTGAGTGAGATATTTGTTTTTAACACGAACCATTTCAATGACCCTAAATGCTTCAATTTCAGTGGGGGTAAGATGTTCATAATATGATTTGAGGATATCCTCTTCTTCCTCCGCGGGCAAAGCTTGCTCTACTGCTGGAGCTTGATCTCTAGCAGTTTCCTTGCTCTTGTCACCCTTGCTAGCTTCCTTTGGTTCCTCCCTCTTCAATTCTATCTTCATCAGTCAAGCATCATCTTCTACATTATTGCTGGAGGAGGAAGACATGATGCCTAGCTTGATAGATCTGACAAAAAACAACAAGACAGAGGAACATAGGATTTCTCCGCAATACGGAGGTCAATAGGTCCGGGGGTATATAAAGATTATTTCTATCTTTGAAAACAAGCAAACGGGAGAAAAACAAAGTCCGGAAGGTACCCGAGGTGGGCACAACCTGCCCACCAGCGTTGCCTTCATGGTTGCTTCTTATTTTCCTAATCTTTGTAATATTCCCAAACTGACAAAAAATATTTTTGCGGATTTTTCGGTGTCTGTTTACTTACCGTATCACGTATCTCCCTTATTTGACGATTCTGGAGTGTTCTTGAAGGTTTCTTTTATGTGTTCTTCCGGTGTCATGGTTTGGATAATATTGCTTTCAACATTAATAGGCATACCTGAGATATAATGTTTGATTCTTTGACCATTGACCACCTACGGGTTTGTACCTTCGGCATTATTTATTTTTGATGGCTCCAGAACGATAAACTTCTTTGATAACATAAGGCCATTCCCATTTAGAGAGAAGTTTTCCTGCAAAGAATCTCAAACGAGAGTTGTATAATAAAACATATTCACCACTTTGAAGTTGTAACAGCCTCAAAATTGGGTTATCAATGTTGTGCTGTTATTTCTTCCTGGCAAACCTTTTTCAAATTTTCTCATGAGGATTTCTAGACGACCCTAAGATTTCTGGTCATTTCTAACTCTTCAAAACCTTGCTCATGTCTTTGTCAGTGGGCAAGACCTCATCTGCAACACCTTAAACTCTCTCAAACCCTAAATTCCAACCCTTTGGAATTTATAGGTGGCCTTTTGTGATTACAAAGGAGCCATCATTTGCATTGATCTGTTGATCATTCCATCCTTTCCAAGAGATCATCTTGGATATGCAAAAACATTGCCCAGTCCTATGCAATATTTTTGAATTATGATTTATTCCTTTTATTGTCTGTCTGAGGAATAAAATCCTGAGGCATAGCTACCCCTCTCCTAAATTCAGGAGAATTGGTGAAGTTGATACATATGCCTAATCCAAGCTCTGGCAAAAATATTGGCCACATTAAAATAGGGGAAAATGCCTTTTCTTATTTTTAGCCAATATTGCATTTTTGCCATTTTCCAAAGGAACTATTATTTTTATAGCAGAGAAAATTCTCCCATAAATTGTGGAGCTTGTCCTTGCTATATAACTAGCAGTTCCATCATTAAATTATGTCCCACAGTTCAAAAGTTTGGCACATGATTCAATGCAAGTTTATGCCTTCTCTGAAAGTTTGCAAAGGAAGTGCCATATTCTTAATTCTGATTGAGCTATAATTTGGCGGGGTGATTAACATTGATAAATCACCCACGGATACCAAATACGAGCTCAATCCTTTCATTCTAGCTCCTTATACAATTTTTCAAAATTTCTGACCAGAATACAAGTTTGTGAAGGAAGTACCTTCATAAATTTTTCAAATGGGATGAAACTCTTCCATCCTCTCTAGTACTCCAAATCATTAGCCTCTACCCAAATTTAGCTCATTTTATTGAGTTATGTGAGCACAGAAGCAATTCTTGCTTTCTATCAAAATTTTCAGCTTGTGAAGCAAGTGCATTTTTCATTGCTCCATTATAGCTGAAAATATTCCCAAGCTTTCTCCTAGTCATATAACTCATCTTCCCAATATATTGGCTCATTACATGTAGCCAATATTTCCCTAGATTTTTCCTAAGCTTCTGGTTAGAAATGATGTTTGTGAAGCAAGTACTAATTTGGCAAGCCCATTTGGTATGAGCTTTTTACAGCATGACTGTGTGACCAAATCATCAAGCTTTGCTAAATTTCAGCACATTCCATCACTCCTAGTGAGTGCTTCATCCTCGTTTGTTTTCTGGACAGATTTTGGCAGTTGTGCAACAACTATGCTAAATATTTGTCCTAATGACCTCAAAACTCCCAGGATCATAGTCCTTGTTACCCTAAGCCTCCCAGACATTCTTGTTACCTTTCTACTCCTCTGGTTTTACCTCTAGAATGCTGTCAAGTTTGCAACAACAAACTTGAGGAGCTTATTCGTCTCATTCCATTTTGTCTCTGCCTACTTCTTTACAATGGTAACTCTTTACCTTCGAGGGACTACACAATAGACATGTTTTTACTCCAGTAAGATCTCTGGGACGCGCCTTGTCCGTGGTGATCACGCTGAGAGCCAGCCAAAACGGTGGTCTAGCCAATGTTGTCGGTGGCACCGCTGCTCAGACCGGCTCTGCCATCACCACTGTTGCCAAATAGGACCCCCCTCGCCATCTTCTTCCCTCAGAACCTCCTGCCTCGCTCGTTTTCTTCTCCGGCGAGCAGTGCCACTGGTCGAACAATGCGCCACTGTGCATCGTCGTGTTCCCCTCCTCTGTCTTCTTCCTCTGGTCGTCTCAATGCTCGTGCTCGACTCCGTGAGCCCCTGGCACTCGTCCGCTCCCCGCTCCTCGCCTTTCCGCCACTTCCCGAGCTCGCTGGCCGCGTCTACCGACACCGTGCGCGTCGCCGACGCACGAACACGTCGCGAGCCGCGTGTCACCTCCTCCCCCTCCTTCCCGAGCTCTCCCCGCGGCTATAAGTAGCCATCCTAAGCCCCTTGCAGTCCACAAGCCCTCCCCAGCCACTCGCCCAAGACCCAGGACCTTTCCTCGCCGCCCTATGCCGCCATGGCCGCCGTCGGGCTCCGCTCGAATACGAGCAGCCCCGGTCTCCTCTCATCCTCCTCTCCACCTCCAGCACACCCCTGAGGCCTAGCCTAACTCCCCGTGGCCTCGCCCCCTCCTGCCACCCCACCGGAGCACCCTGCCCATCTCCACCTGAAACCTCCTCCGTCGCGGGCCGAACGGCGCCCATTCCCGAGCTCTCCGGCGTCTTCCAAGGCCAGGAACGGATGCGTCTCGTCCTCCTAAACATCGGGGTAGGTCGCACGCCTCCTGCGGTGACCGGATGCGCCGGTAGTCGCCGTCGGGGCGGCTGGCTTCGTCTCTGCTTCTGCGCATCGACGAGAGGAAGACGAAGGAGTTGGGAGAGAGGAGTCAACGCCCGCGGGCCCCACGCGTCAGGGAGACAGCCCCGGCCCCGCCTTTTGCCACACTGGATAAGTGTAGGCGTAATCCATGGATTACGTCTTCGCTTATCGAAAGCGTATTCGTGTTCTTCCTCGGACTGAAATGCGTTTTCCTTTCTGGAAAGCGGAGTTTCAGAAAGGCGTGTTCTGTTCTTCCAGCCAAGGGCCTGCTTGTGATGATTTTATTGCAGAAAGGTCCCTGGCAGAAAAACCTTCATATATTTTTGCTCGTAACTCCAAATGAGGTGATTCCAAAGCCCATTTCTTCATCTCGTTGAACCTGTTCTGTTGGTATCATTTTCACCATGTTTTGACATTCTAAAAATGACTATTTTTCCCTTGCCGTAAATAGCCCCGTCTGAGAGAGAACTATTTCCGGCGATTCTTTTCGCAAGCTTTTCGCACTTTTCTTCGGAGTATTTGTCGACCCCCAGGCAAGCCAACCTCTTATCATAAGCTCCGGACTCGCATGTTGACTTTGCTTGCACCTTGTGTATGTGTAGTTGCAGTTGTTGTTATATTGTCTTTTATTGCAGTTATTTCTTTATGACCTTCCTGCATGCTTGTGCTACATGAAATCTTTGCCATACTAGTTAGAATGTTATTACCCATAATGCCATGCCACCACTATAATTTGATTCTTAATGACATCGTTATAAAATGCTAAGATGATTTTTATGCACCGTTAATATGCTAGTAATTGGTTTTATCCTATTCCTTATGCAATGGTTGTGCACCTAAGAAGTTTGATACTTTTGTACCTGCTTTTGTATGCTGCATGCTCCTTGTTGCATTCTGGTTAAATATGCTCATGATGATGGAGAGTTAATAAAAATGAATTGAACATAACAAACTCCTCTGTCATCGATAGGATCGGTTCATGGTGCCACCAAATCGAACTTTTTCAGTGCAGCCACATTTGCCTTTGTGGGAAGGCCTTAATACGAACTATTGTTGTGCCTCTCGCCGGTGCCTCCAACGAGGGAAGGTTATGGACACGCGCTACCTTGATCAGGTAGGCGGACATAAGCCTTGTGTGCCCATGGTTGTTGTTGTTGTTATGGTTTCGGGTCCCCGTTTGGGACAATGTGGCCACGACGGTGGTCGGTGTGTCTTTGGTAGACACGGGGCCACCCAGGACTAGCCCAGTAGGGAAAGAGTCGAAGTGGCCAGGGGATTGTCATGACAGTAGGTCGGTTTTGTCGGAACGCCGTTGGTCCACCCGAATGGGATGACGAGACCATGGTTTACGTGGTGTGGGTACAGTGCGCTACCTCTGCAGAGTGTTTATAAAGTATATTGATAGCACACAGTTCATAGTAGGTCACACTATCGGGTCTTGATCGAAATGGAGGATAAAACCAGAAATAATAAAATTTGTTAGTATGGCAACAAGAATGAAATAGTCGTGTGGAGTCACGACGACGTGGTGATCACAAAGCAAGTTCTCGGTGAATCTTGGAGACCAAGTGTTGGTTGTGGTTGTGATCGCCGAAAAGATCACGGTTATGTGGTAAGATAACATGTTGGTAATATAGTCCGATGGAACTGGTGTACCAATTTGGTCATATTGTATGGTTAATAATTTGCATTTTAAGAAGCCATGGTAGTACTAGATTTTGCTGCATAAAGTAAAATGTTATGCCTGTTTGGACAGTAGTTTATTTTTCCGCATAGTCTCATGATGACATGCCATGCTTTGCTTTATTTAGTTATGCCATGATTAAGAAAATGTACCATGTTGCCATCACCATGTTGTAATCATATTGGGTATGCCATGTTATTACTGTATTAGTAGAGGTATGAGGTGGTTCATGCTCCTTTAATCTAAATTCATGCCATGTTTTGATATAAGGTAGTTTGTTGCATGTGCTTGGTTCTTGCCTGGTGTTCTATCTGTTTGGATGCTATGTATTTGGTTGTGTTGCAAGTACATTCAATATACTGACCTGGCGTGTCATGCTAGTTTTGTAGGTCACACTCGAATGATCCGTTTGCTCCGTCGCGCTAGGCCGTAATCTTGCCAGTCCTGTGAGTTGTGGAGCCCAGCCAGAGTTTCTACGCCACCAAACCAAGACTTCCGCCACCAGTTAAATAGACTTCCGCCGCCATGTAAATAGCCTTAGGGCTATGCCAGATAATTATATTCATCAATGATGTAATCATATACCCTGATATTTGATGAATATTATTGTACCTGGAATGTTGTATCTTGGACCTGTCATGCGTGAGGTGTATTCCTGGGCTGACGCGCGAAGGCCCCCCTATTCCATGCGAATCGGGGTGCCACAGAAGTCCCGCTTCTGGATTCTTTTATCATGCCATATTTTAACTTTTTCTTTGAATAGCTTGACATTTTCATAAGCTTGGGTTCTCCATTCATCTAGTGAGCTGATATCAAATAACCTCTTTTCACCAGCAAGTCTGAAATCATAGTTGAGTTCTTTAATTGCCCAATAAGCTTTATGTTCTAACTCAAGAGGTAGATGACAAGCTTTTCCATAAACCATTTTGTAAGGAGACATACCCATAGGATTTTTGTAGGCTGTTATATAGGCCCCACTACAGGAATCAGGCACTTTGCCATCAACCATCGCAGATGGCAAAGGCACGGACGGCAGATGGCAAAGGGTTTTGCCATCCGCCAGCTGATGGCAAAGGGCCGACTGAATAAACTACGGAAAATGATTCTTTGTCGTCTGCTGGTAGATGGCAAAGAGCCTGTAGCCTTTGCCATCAACTGGCAGATGGCAAAGCCTATGTACGGCAGAGGGACGGGGGTAGCCACATTAGGAGGCTAACGGCATGCTTTGCCATCTGCCAACTGATGGCAAAGGCTGCAGGCTCTTTGCCATTGGCCAGCTGATGGTAAAGGCTGCAGGCTCTTTGCCATCCGCCAGCTGATGGAAAAGGTTGCATGCTCTTTGCCATCCGCCAGCTGATGGCAAAGGTTGCACGCTCTTTGCCATCCGCTAGCAGATGGCAAAGAGGCCAAATAGGCCAGACAAGCGCTTCCCAGGTGGGCCGCTTTGCCATCTGCTAGCAGATGGAAAAGCTCGTTGCCATCGGCCAGCAGATGGCAAAGTGCCTATATTGCCCCATTTAATTTTGTTTTTTCTTATATCAATTCATTTTCACAGAAAATCAAACACATATATATGACCAATATAGCATATTCAACACATATTACCAATAGTCATGAACACATATATATCCAACACATATTACCAATACATAGTTTCACAAAGTTTCATCAATATTACACAGTTTCATCATAGGTAGCAAGTTTCATCCATACATATACATAGTTTCATCAATATTACACAGTTTCATCATAGGTAGCAAGTTTCACAAAGTCAAAACAAAAACTAAAGACAAGCACTCCATCAACCCAAACTTCTGTGATCTAAAGCAAATCTGCGAAATGGAAGAGAAGAAAGTTAGAAGAAGACTAGAAGAAGGAGATTATTATGATGCAAGTAAGATGTGAATATTATTATGATGCAACTTATATCTGTAGAATAGGTCATTATGGAGCTAAGTATGGTTATTATCTTATTTTTGAGCTAGCTAAGCATACTAAGTTATTTTGGTGTAAAATGGTAAGTAAGGTCATTTTGGAGCTAATAACTTTATTATGTCATTTCGGAGCTAAAATATGTCATTTCGGAAGCATATTATGTCATTTTAGAGCTAGCTAAGCATATTAAGTCATCTTGGAGGAAAAATGCTAAGTATAGGTCAATTTAGAGCTACCCTAGGTTAAATAGGTCACTTTTGAGCTAATTAAGGTTATTATGTCATTTTTGAGCTAGCTAAGCATATTATAGCATTTTGGAGCTAAATAGGTCATTTCTTAAGCATATTATGTCATTTTGGGGCTAGCCAAGCATATTAAGTCATTTTGGAGGAATAAATGCTAAGTATATGTCATTTTAGAGCTATCCTAGGTTAAATAGGTCATTTTGGAGCTAAGTAAAGTTATTATCTCATTTTTGAGCTAGCTAAGCATATTAACTCATTTTGATGGAATAAATGCTAAGTATAGGTCATTTTAGAGCTATCCTGGGTTAAATAGGTCATTTTGGAGCTAATTAAGGTTATTATGTCATTTTGGGGGAAAAAGTGCCAAGTATAGGTCATTTTGGAGATAAATAGGTCATTTATTAAGCTAAGTATGCATTTGTTAAGCAAGCCACTAGGGAAAACTTACCGTCAACCCATAGGTGTAGGATCGGGGTTCTTGCTCGCGGTAGTGGTAGATGGAGGATGACCGGGGTTCTTGCTCGCACCCATGGCAGATGTCGATGCTTGTCGGGAGTTATGATGCACCAAATTAAAGATCATTTGCAATGTCTCGTTAGCATGATGCAACTCAAATGTGAAGAGTAATAAGTAAAGTCCATTCAAATGAAACTCACCGTGCCCGCCAGAGCAATGACTGGCATCGGTGGAGGGGTCTGGCCGTTCTTCTCGCACATGGACTGCACATTTGGTTTTGACGAGTCAGTCATATTAGTTACCAATGAAAGGAACATTACATGCATGATTTAGCTAATATGTAGAAGAAACTTACCGTGAAGAGCTCGTATATGGCCCGGTTAGCTAAGTCGTTCCAGTTCGTCTCCTCCTCCAAAAGCCTAGTGGTCCTCTCCTCAATCTCCCTCTCCCTCTCCGTCGCCTACCTCCTTTCCTCCGCCAGAAGGTCCTTGGTCTTCGCTCTCTCTTCCTCAAAAGCAGCGTCCAACACCACTCCTCTTTAGAATTGTAATCATCGACGGCCGCACACATAATGTAATGGAGGAAAGGTATCCGATTCTATATAACCAACATGGATTTCGAGATCCATTCGCCGTGGAAGAGGCCTTATCTCAGGATCAGAGCTCGTCTGCGCCTCTTGATCTGCGAGAGAGTGCTAGTACAATGTATGAGTCCATCCCCAATGGCTAACAAGCCATGGGGCCTCCCGCCACCTGATATCATCACCAGCTCTAGATCAATAGGTTGGCTCGGGTTAAAGTCCGACCCTTTCCTCGCCTTTCCCTCGTCTATGTACCTCACGAGCTTGTTGTGGGAAGTGCGGTTGGTGAAGTTCTTGGATCATCGAGATCAGACTCAGAGAATGCCTTGGCCTTCTTATACGGGGCACTATGGGCCATGGCATAGAGGTCGAACAGCTCTGGCACATCCGTCTTGTTGTGTCGCACCTAAAAGAGAGGAACAAAGTATTAGTTAAGAGCTCAAGCTAGCATGAAGAATGAATTTGCATGAATCATGAAGCAAACCACATACCCAGTTATCCCCGTACTGATATAGGTTGACGCTGCCTTGATGTTGTGGCACACCGCTCATTTTTCCAAACTGATCCTTCGCATTGTTGTGGGTGGATAGCCATTGGGGAGAGCACCACTCATCCACCAATGCCTCACAACAATCCAGCCTATCCGCACACCATCTCGGGGGCACCTAAGTTAAGTAAGAGAAATTTGAGCGCTACGCCTACGAATCAAATCAAGGAAACTAAGTACAAGGCCTTAATAATAGGTAATTACCTTCATGTACTTCTCCTTACTCAGATACTTTGTGCGGCACTTCGACTTGGACATCCTAATACCAGTCGAGGCGAAGTAGTCTCGAATAGCCTGCTATGAGCCCCGTTCCGCTAGTTTTGAAGTAGGCGCCTGCACTCGGCGTCAATAACCCGAGCCGCAGCCTCCTCCTATTCCACAGCACACCTGTAGTAGGTCTGCAATGAAACAAGAAAACACGGATTAGTACAATCACTAGGGTTGCCAATCAAACAAGAAAACACAACGTAGACGAGAGTGGAAAAATTACCCAAAACGTCTGGATCATAACGTCGGCCACCGTGTGGCATTCGACACCGCCGATCCTCTCCCCCGGCGGGGCCGAGGCAGCCAAGTAGTGCTCCCAGGTCATTCCTAGCTCTGGAACCTGGCCCTCACCGGGCAACGTGACCCACCCCGGGAAGCTCTGGCGAGAAATCACAGCAAGGACTATGTTGGGCCTGCGGACACCACGACCGTGTTTCCAAGACCTGTAGTATGACAAGGCTAACGCATTAGATATTCGAAGAAACGTGAAGGCAAAAGGTTAAAAAAGAGTAAATGCACTTACTTCTCCCCATCAGGCATAATCAACCACCTCTGGTCAGGGGTCGCTGGGGTGGGCGGGAGCTTTGTACCACCACGTTGGTAGATATTGCCCCCCTCAACCCGCTCGTTGTCACTATAGCTATCAGAACTATAGCCACCCTCGCCACCATCAGCATGGCCACTCGACTCCGGCCAGTCCCTCGATCGGTTCGGGTACGACGTAGTATGATCTAGAGTCTCGTGGAACGGAGCCTCTGGGACCGAAGTCTCGTGAGGCGAAGGCTCATCCGCCCGAGGCTCATGGACCGGGGTCCGAGACGGGTCCACCTCAGGTGGCTCCATCTCACACGGAGCAGTCATGTGGTCAGGTGAATCAGCTGGGGGTGGCGGCGAGGAATGCGTAGTAGCAGCCTTCCTACCTCTCCCGCCGCCATGTCCACCTCTACTAGCCTTTTCCTTCTTCTTCCCCCCAACCTCTCCCGGCCGAAGAAGAAGCGAGCGCCGATGGTGTCTGCATACTAAGATCTAGCGCTCTCCGGAGGGTGTGGGGTGGAATGGAACTACCCCTCCCACCATGCGTCGAGGAAGGAGCCTCGAAGCGCTCTCGACCCGCGCCCACCATCTGTCAACACCTGCAATGACAAAGAGTAAACGAAATTAGTACAACCTAAAAAATAATACCTGACATGAATAATAATATGTATATAATTTAAGTGTATCATCATCATGAACATAAAAAAATGGAATACCTAACATGAACTATAATATTAATCTTCATCGTCTATATATGCTTTGTGGTCAATAAATGCATCATCATCACTATAAGTAATGATGTGCTCATCATCATCAATAAATGCATCAACATGTGGAAGGCCTCCTTTACGTAATCGGTCAAGAATTGACACGTCAAACGCAGCAGTAACCTCTTCTTGTTCCAGCTCTTCTTGTTCCGGCTCATGCTCGGATTCACTGTCGCTGTCTACTTCAATGTTTTGGGGTGAAGTAGAGCAGTTCTTGAAACCTTTTTTGGAAATACATGTTTCTTGGAAGAACTCTCCTTCATATGTGTCTGGGTTAATGTGAGGTTCATAATCCTCTTCATTGGGGGGAGGTGGTCTAACATGTGGTGGCACTTCATAAACGACATCCCAACCATTGAGATTTGGATCACTTTGGCAGGCCCACGGTAGATAGAAAACTTGGGTTGCGTGTTGAACCGTAATATAGACATCGGGAACATCCAAATGGGAGCTTTGTTTGATTTCGACTAGCCCTAGATGTCATAAGTCCTTCTAGTCTCCTTCGACTGGAACCAATAACATTTGAAGACTACGACGTTTGGTGGGTTTGCACCATAGAATATAAGTTCATAAATTTCTTTAGCTCTTCCATAATACTCAGTATCTCCTTCGCCGATAGCAGAGACACAACAATTTGTAGACTTTCGGTCGACCATAGATAGCTCTTTACCATAGGTACGAAAGTGATACCCGTTGATGTTGTATTTGTCAAATGAATGGACCATATAGTCAAAACCATTAGCGACTTGTCTCAATTCGGCGTCCATAGACTCTGAACTAGCCTACAAGTTTAATACAAAATGATTGTTGCATTAGCCAGAAAATAGACAAAGAAATGAAATGGTCTAATGGAAATTACTGTTTGTTTGAACCAAGAGATGAAACCAGGATAGCCGCGTCCATGCATTGCCAGAAGCTCATACTCTTCGACGGAATCCTTTTAGATCACCGCTCCATACAAGAATTTGGTGACGTATCGACTGTATCAAATATCCGGGAATAAGAGCAGTTCAAAGGAATTAGAGGTTGCGAAACAATGTAGCGAGAAATTACTCGATGTACGGCCGCACTTCTGTTAGATTGTTCAAGATATACAATGTAATGGCCCGCCATTCGTCGACATCCAACAATAAGGGAGTATAAGCACTGGCTGGTGCAAGCTTCCCTTTGAATAGGATGAGGTTGGATCCACCCTTTTTAGGGTCGCCAACATTGTACCGAGGCTTCAGATTATGCGAATGACAATTTTTTGCTTCGTATTGTGCTGTCATGAAGTTTGTCGCCTCCTTAGTAATGAATGCATCGGCCATCGATGCTTCAATTCGACGTTTATTTTTACATTTTGCTCGAAGTGTCTTATGTATCCTCTCAGTTGCGTAGCACCAACGATTCTGCACGGACCCCCCCCCCAATCGTGCCTCGGTCGGGAGATGCAAAATCAAATGCTGCATTGGATTAAAGAAGCCCGATGGAAAGATCTTCTCTAACTTGCAGATCAACTCCGGCGCCAACTCTTCCAGTTCTTCTAGCAAGCCAGGCGATAGTTCTTTCACACAAAGAACACGGAAGAAATAGCTCAGATCTGCCAGTACTAGCCATTCATCCTCAGGGATAAATCCACGCAACATCACCGTCATTACCCGCTCAAGCCATATGTGCCAATCATGACTCTTGAGACCAAATATTTTCAATTTTTCAATGCTCGCTCCCCTCTTTAGATTCACTGCATACCCATCGGGGAACATCAACTCCTTTTTCACCCATAGGATAATTTCCCTCATATCTCGCGTTCCAAGATTGAACCATGCCTTTGGCTTCGCCCAGTTATTCTTTCCTTTCGGTTGTCGCATGTTTTGTAGCGGTCTATCACATAGAGCCTCCTGATCAACTCTAGCCTTAGTATTATCCTTTGTTTTCCCCTCTATGACGAACAATGTACCAAAGAGGGCCTCACTGACATTCTTTTCAGTGTGCATCATGTCGATGTTGTGTGGGCAAAGGAGGTCTTTGAAGTAAGGCAGATCCCACAAGCATGTCTTGTGAGTCCAGGCATGTTCTGAATTATACCCCATGAAATACCATGGATGCTCTAGATCCGTCTCGAGAGTGTTTAACTGATCTAGGGTCTGTTGGCCTGTCAACGTAGGTGGTGTAGAGTTTTTGACAACTCTACCTTTGATGAAGTTCTTTTTGTCTTTTCTGAACTTATGGTGAGGATCCAGGAACAGTCTATGCATGTCGAAGCAAGAAAACTTGCCACCCGCCTACAGCCGACGAAACTCAAGAGCTGCCTTGCATGTGGGGCACGGGAACCTACCATGCACACACCAGCCAAAGAATAGCGCATACACCAGCAAGTCATGCATCGAGGACATGTACCACACACGCATTAGGAAGTTTTTTTGTAGCAGCATCATATGTCTTGATCCCATTATCCCAAGCTTCTTGCAATTCATCCTTAAGCGGCTGCATGTACACATTCATACTCTTCCCCGGATAGTTGGGCCCCGGAATTATCAACGTCAGGAAAATGTTCTTTCTTTGCATAATCTGACCGGGAGGGAGATTGAGTGGAATGACAAATACAGGCCAACAATTGTATTGGGCTACTATCATACCAAACACGTTGAACCCATCCGTGCTTATGGCGATTCGAGGATGCATTGGATCTGTCGCTTTGGCATGATGTATTGCATCGAAGCGCTTCCATGCAAAACCGTCTGATGTGTGTACCAACATCGGCTCCCCATCTGCATCTAGTTCGGTTCTTTTTCCCAATTTGTGCCATGTCATCTGTCTGGCCGTCTCTTCGACCATGAAAAGATGTTGAAGTCTTGGTATGATTGGCATATACCGAAAAATTAACTAAGATTTTTGTCTGACTCTTCTCACCCATACCGTTATCTACCACAACATACCTGGAAGACTGGCAAATGGGACAATAAGGCACATCCTTTCTCACAGGCATCTATCTTCTCATAGGGCATCTTAAGTACACGGAGGATTTTGTCTGACTGGTACAGGTTTGCAGGCATTACATGGCCTTTGGGTAGAAAGCGTCCAAATAGTGTCATCATCACGTCGTAGCATTCTCTGCCCAAGCTGAATTGAGCCTTTAGGGCCATTACTTGTGCGATGGCATCCAGCTAACAAAGCTCAGTGTGCTCGTGGAGAGGACGTTTTGAAGACTCCAACATATCATTGAAGGCCTTTGCAGATTCCTCCATCTCATCATCCGAATCCCGAGCATCATCAAAGTCTTCCACTATGTCTTCCATCCCGATACCATGCTCGTCGGTGTGACGACGGCCCTCCTCAGCTCTGGCACGTTGGGCAGACTCACCATGAAATGACCAGAACGTATAATTAGGCGTAAAACCCCACTTCTGCAAGTGTTTGATCATTTTAAACTCTGACCTCTTATGATAGTTGTTGTACTCGACACTGGGGCACCAGATTTTCTCTGTCCATTTGCAAGTGCGAGTCTCACAAACCCCTTGGTTTTTGTTATCCATTCATGGGTCATGTCTTTCTGACTAGTGTGACCGGTGTACATCGACGCACGACCACTCATCTTGCCTAGCTACTGGACACACAAGAAATATATACATAATTCAGCAAACCATATTCATCAGTTAATAGAGTTTGTCAGTTTTATTATGTGTGTGCAACCTAGATGCTAATAGGTAAAGATAGGTCCTAATCCCACCCAAGTATGTGTAGATTGGGTTCGTTTTCCCATGCTCTACTCCGGATCCGATGCAAAATTTCGACAGCACCTCCCCACTGTTCTCCTGATACACGTCTCGGTAATAAGCAGAGAGGATGTGTACCCGGAGAACAACAGGGAGGCACTGATGAAATTCTGCACCGGATCTGAAGCAGAGCATATGGGAAAACGAACCCAATCTACACATACTCGGGCTGTCCATGGATAACGTTGGACAATTCGAAAGAATCCCGATTATAAATATGCAAATGCATGCATATTTATAGATGTAACCCTTTCAAACGGGAGACGCATAGTGGTCACGCATACTGATGATTCAATCTACCTACAGCTAGCATGTTTCATCGGCACGAAGACCGGAACACAGCAAATGATTGGGCGAGGAGAAGAAGTCATTTGTGCTCACCCATGAACGCCGGGGCGGAGTTCGTTGAACGCACGGGGAGGTCGTCGAACACCAGACCCTCACAGCGACGAAACAACTGCACATTTAAATCCACCCAATCAACACAAATATATATGATGTTTTTCATTACAAAATCATAACATATATGACCTAAATCATAATTCATAAATATATAACCCCGCCGGCCTCTAGACGGCTAAAAAGCACCTTTTCAGTCAACAGAAAGCTGAAGAAGTGTCGGGGGTCAGGGGTGTCGTGTGTGGGTGTCGTGGTGTCAAAGGGACAAAGATAAATTATATCCGGCAAAAGTGGACTATAAAGAAAAGCCTGCTACATGATCCTCAAAACATCTATAAGCATATCCTAAATCTTGGCTGCATGCATGTGTTTTTTCGAAGTCTAAGAAGAAGAAAACTAACATGCCTTTCAGTGTGCACTTAATAGTCTGTCCGCTGTACAATGTGATTTTTTTAGTAGGGGTATAAACGAGAACTCATAGACATCTTACCTTGGGCAAGAAGTGCTCACGCGAGGAAATGACAGTGGCCAAGGCTGGATCAAGCCCAATCTCCTCCTTTGCCTCCCTTAATGTTGTTGCTGCATCATCAGCATCACCCTCCTCTACCTTTCCTCCGGGCAATGCAACCTCCCCTGCAAATCTCAAGTGGAGAAAACAAAATCAGATAGGGTTTATCCAGCTCGTGTCTATGTTGGTATCTATTTGTAAACCTGATTGTTCAAATATAAAAGCTAAGGCAAGCCAACCCACCACTAAACAGAAAAAACTAGGTTAAAAATCCTCTTAAAATTAGGGAGTGTCTATTTAGCACTTGATTGTTTTCCAATTCGGTAACATTCACATTTCCTGACAAATAAACAGAGGACACTTGTATGTCCAAAAAACCCACCCCGACGACTATATGCTTTCTATTTCAAAAAATGGGTCGGGCTCAGTGGTGGAGCTAGCATTTGATAGCAGGGCGGTCCGCTTAAAAAATTGATTGATAAGCAATATGATATGTGAATGTTCTAATTAATTACTATTATCACACAGGAGTAGATCAATATGGTCTTACAAACAAACTAAAATTCACCATTACATCTAAAAAATGATACTATGAATAAAGCTAATTGAGTAAGAAATCAGAACTGATGTGCAAAATTATGTATGTGTTCATGTACTCTAAATAGTGCAAAAATGAAAATCCTAAATCAGAAATTGGGGGTATTCGGTACCTAAGGGTGTGTTTGGTTGACGAACCAACTATCACGGAATGGAATGGTTCCATTCCAGAGGAACGGGTCGGTTCCATTCATGTGTTTGGTGGGTGCAAAAAAGTATAGCGGGTTGGTTCCGTTCCAATGTTTGGTTTGGAAGAATGGAATAAAAATGGAATAACATAAATTCAAAAATTCGGCAGCATTTCATTTGTATTTTCAAGAAAAACAACATAATAATATAAATTGACATAGAACACAATTTCTAGCAACAATATCATAAGGTAGCAAGTTCATTTGGCACATCCAAAAGCAATTAGCCAGTACATGTCTCTCACATAAAAATAATCAAAGCAAAGTGCACTACAGCCATACATGTTCACATGCCAAATATCCAAAAGCATGCTATTTATTTTGCTCATCTTGACCATCTACAATGATACATCTACAAGGTGCTCCCATAGCCATCCTTTTTCTTTTGCTCATCTTGACCATCTACAACGATACATGCTATCAAAAATATGCCTACCAATTACTTATAACCATGGATCTAGACAACAATATATGGATGAAATTGAGGAAGAACATTGCACACATAGAAATATAGGGTGTGTTTGGTTTGGGAACAAAGTGGAATGGAATGTCATGGTTCCGTGACATTCCATTCCACTAGAATGGGTCGGTTCCGTTCATGTGTTTGGTAGAGCAATTTGGTGGAATGGAATAGTTCCGTTTTGATGTTTGGTTAGAGAGAGCAAATGTAATGAATTTGATTCAACTCACCTATTGACACCGGAATGATGAGATTACCTGTCACATATATCTTTTTACATTTATAATTCTAATACATAGTAGGTCATGAAAATATATGTCAAAATCTATTGGTTGAATCTCCAATCCTTTTCAGAAATTAAACTAATGTTTGGTCATGTAAGAAACAAACGCATAACAAATTTGACAGATTGGAGTACTAAATAAAAATAAAAAATCATCCGGTAAATAACAAGAAAAAGGAATTGTAAATATATTCATTCATTTGTGGATGACATGCATAGCACAGCACGGTCCTGCACACAAACAAATCAACCTTTTCACTGGTCGGCAACAACTCGTGGCTGGATGGATCTTGAATCTTGGTACGCCTGCTTACTGCTGAAGAACTCGCACCAACGTGGGTGGAAGAGCAGATGCGACCTGGTTCATCTAGGCTGGTGGTGCCGCGCGTCCTTGCCATCGCAAGGTGATACGTCCAAAACGTATCTATAATTTCTGCTTGCTCCATGCTTCTTTTGTGTGATATTGCTATGATATTGATGCACTTCCATACACTTTTGATCATATTTGGACTAACCTATTAACTCAGTGCACCACAGTGTCAGTTCCTGTTTTCTGCTGTTTTTCTATTTCAGGTTTCCCCCATATTAAAAGTGCTCCAAAAATTCCAGGAAAAATACAGGAAAAATCAGCGTACAGGAAGCTTCGCGAAGAACCAAAGATGGGCCAGAGGGGAGCCAGGGGAGGCCCAGGCGGCCACCTGGCGCGGCCCCACCCCTGGCCGCGCCAGGGGGCGCCTGGGGCCCCTGCTCCGCCTCTGGCTGCCCCCCTTCGCATATATATCCCTCTCGTCCCAAAACCCTCGAGGACAGAACCCTTTTTCACGATCTCGCCTCTGTTCCGCCGCTGCAGCGCTTCCAAGATCGGGAGCATCAGGAGAACTCTTCCCGGCACCCTGCCGGAGGGGAGAACCACCACTGGGAGCTTCTCCACCACCATGGACGTTTCCCGGATGAGTCGTGAGTAGTCCACCTTGGACCATGGGTCCATGATCAGTAGATATGTGATGTTCTTCTCCCCTCTTTGCTCTTCATGGTTTAGACCTCGTGAGCTGCCCTACATGATCGAGGCACATATGTAATATTTCTGCTGTTGCTTTGCTGAGTTTGCTGGGATCTGATGGATTATGAGACTATGTTCAGATTGTGTTTGAGTAATATATTTGATTCACCTCTTTTATATCTTTGTTCTTGAGTAATTCTTGCATGTTCTCCGTTGCTGTTTATTGCTTTGGCCAAGTAGTAGGTAGTAACTCCAAGAGGGAGCGTTATGCTTGATTGTGGGTTCATGCCCCCTGATGACTAGCTTGAGTGACAGAAACATGAGTCTAGGGGATGTGTTGTTGCCACAAGGGAGAAAACAACGGTGCTTGTACTTGCGGGTGCAAGGATTGTTTACTTTACGCAAAGTTCTTTTAATGCAGTTGTCTGTTGCTTTGAGTTTACACTTTGGGTGGGATTCGCAACTTAATACCAGCGAGATGTTCTGGATAGATATCTCAAGGTGGATGATTAGTAGTAGATGCATATGGATTTCGGTCTACTTGCCTTGGCGTACCGCCCATGCTTTTGAGCCTCTACCTTTCTTTGCAGCATAGTTAGCATTGGTTTGCGCACATAATCTTGTCAATTGCCCAGCTGTAATTTGTTTACCTTGCTTTGCTGTTTTATCGTCTTTTGGGAGAGAGACATCACTAGTGAACATCATGGGATCCCGGTCCATATTACCACCGCTGATCACACCTTCTATTTACTTCCTGTTTTTTATTTCCTAGTTGCAGTCATAGCTATCATTATTATCTCTTGTGTTTGATCCTTTGTAAACAACAAGGCCGGAGGGATTGACAACCTCTTTGTACTCGTTGGGAGCAAAGTTATCTGTATCTGTGTGCAGGTCCCGTCAACAGCTAAGTTTCTGGCGCCGTTGACACCTACTTGTCGACCCTCGGAGTCTCACGGGATTCGATCCTTGGTATCTTTGCCAAGGGAAATTTGCCGCTACGCTACATCTCAACCTTCCACTTGGGGTAACCAACGAGGGGCGAGAAGCCATCACAAGGCCAGACTTCCCTAGTCGCTCGTGGCACCAGCCGCCGTCGCTCGCCTCCCTGCCTGCCGCCACCCCTTTCCCACTCGGTCTACCACGACATTGAAGAGGGAGAGACAGAGGAGAGGTGACGCCGTTCGTGAGCAACAGACAAGGGGACGGATCGGGATGGACTAGCGGCGCTGATGGGAAGGGGTCGCTGGGTCAGAGAGTCGGGGAGGGGCGGGCTGCGGTGGCAGGAAGGGGAGGGCCGGCGGCGGTGCTGGGTGGTGGTGGGGAGGGGCTGGCCGGCGGTGGTGCTGGGCGGCGAAGGGAACGCGGGGCTGGGGTGCGCGGGTGCGGTGGT
>LR738711.1:634677691-634897996 GCA_902687465.1 Secale cereale | reverse complement strand
CTGGGCTGAGAGAGGAGATAGTCCCACCTCTTTGCCATCAGCCAGTGGATGGCAAAGGCCCACATCTTTGCCATCAGCCAGCTGAGGGCAAAGCCCCACCTCTTTGCCATCAGCCAATAGATGGCAAAGAATCTTTGCCGTCTGCTGGCAGATGGCAAAGAGGTGGGGCTAGTGGGCCATTACAGCGTCGTCATCCACTGGGCCCCACCCACTTCTTTGTCGTCTGCCAGCAGACGGAAAAGATTCTATGCCATCTGCTGGCAGACGGCAAAGAGGTGGGCTGATAGGCCGTTACAGCACTGGACCCCACCCACCTCTTTGTCGTCAGCCAGCGGACGGCAAAGATTCTTTGCCATCGGCTGGCAGATGGCAAAGAAATGGCTGATGGCAACCAGGTTCTTTGCCATCTGTCAGTTCTTTGCCGTATGTTTTTTGTAAGCGGATGGCAAAGACGTTCTTTGACATCCACTGGCAGATGGCAAAGAGCTGACTAACGGCAAATTCCCTGTTTCCAGTAGTGCCCAATGTGCATCATCCAATTTCTTGGACCAATTCTGTCGAGACCTATTGACAATATTTTGTAATATCAATTTTATTTCTCTATTGCTAAGTTCAACTTGACCACTAGACTGAGGATGATTGGGTGATGCAATTCTATGGTTAACATCATACTTAGCAAGCATTTTACGAAAAGCACCATGAATAAAGTGTGACCCGTCGGTCATTAAATATCTAGGGACTCAAAACCTTGGGAAAATAGCTTCCTTAAGCATTTTAATGGAGGTGTTGTGATCATCACTACTAGTTGGAATAGCTTCTACCCACTTAGTAACATAATCAACATCAACCAAAATTGTGAATATACCCATTAGAGGAAGGAAAAGGTCCCATGTAATCAAATCCCCAAACATCAAATGGTTCAACAACAAGTGAATAATTCATAGGCATTTCTTGACGCTTACAAATATTACCTATTCTTTGGCATTCATCACAAGATAAGAAAAACTTATGAGCATCCTTGTAGAGAGTAGGCCTATAAAAACCAAATTGCAATACCTTGTGAGCAGTTCGGTCTCCCGCATGATGTCCTCCATAAGCTTCGGAGCGACATTTCCATAGGATTTGTTCATGCTCATGCTCAGGTACACAACGTCTAATAATACCATCTACTCCGTCTTTATAAAGATGTGGGTCATCCCAAAAGTAATGTCTTAAATCATACAAGAATATTTTCTTTTGTTGGTATGTGAAGCTAGGAGGTATGTATTTAACAACAATATAATTAGCGTAGTCAACATACGAAGGTGTGCTATTAGAAACATTTATTGTAGCTAATTGCCCATCAGGAAAACTATCATCAATAGGTAGTGGGTCATCAAGAACATTCTCCAACCTAGACAAGTAATCAGCTACGGGGTTCTGAGCTCCTTTTCTATCAATAATATGCAAATGAAATTCGTGTAGCAACAGAACCCATATAATGAACCTAGGTTTAGCATCTTTCTTTTCCATAAGGTATTTTATTGCAGCATGATCAGTGTGGGCTATTACTCTTTAGTCCACAATATAGGATCTAAATTTATCACAAGCAAACACTACTGCTAAAAATTCTTTTTTAGTAGTAGCATAATTTTTTTGTGTGTTGTCTAGAGTTTTACTTGCATAATGAATAACATTTAGTTCCTTATCAACTATTTGTCCTAGAACGGCACCAACGACATAATCACTAACATCACACATAATTTCAAAAGGCAAGTTCCAATCAGGTGGTTGAACAATAGGTGCAGAAATTAAGGCTTTCTTGAGTGTTTCGAAGGCTTCTACACAATCATCGTAAAAAACAAAATGAATATCCTTTTGCAAAAGATTTGTAAGAGGCCTAGAAATTTTACAAAAGTCTTTGATAAATCTCCTATAGAAACCAGCATGACCAAGGAAACTATGAATACCTTTGATATCTTTAGGACATGGCATTTTCTCAATTGCATCAGCCTTAGCTTTGTCCACCTCAATACCTCTTTCAGAAAGTTTATGGCCCAAAACAATACCTTCGTTAACCATAAAGTGGCACTTCTCCCAATTCAAGACAAGATTAGTTTGCTCACATCTCTACAAAACTCGATCAAGATTGTTAAATAATCATCAAAAGACTTCCCATAAATAGAAATGTATCCATGAAAACCTCAATAATCTTTTCACAAAAGTCAGAGAATATAGCAGTCATACATCTTTGAAAGGTAGCAGGTGCATTGCATAAACCACAAGGCATACATCTATAAGCATAAGTTCCAAAAGGACAAGTGAAAGTGGTCTTTTCTTGATCAGGTTGAGAAACAAGTATTTTTGAGAAACTAGAATATCCATCAAGGAAACAAAAGTGTGTGTGCTTAGATAATCTTTCTAGCATTTGATCAATAAAAGGCAGAGGGTAATGATCTTTTCTAGTTGCTTTGTTTAATTTTCTAAAATCAATTACCATTCTATATCCTGTAACAATTCTTCGTGGAATAAGTTCATTCTTATCATTAGGAACAATAGTAATACCTCCTTTCTTAGGGACACAATGAATATGACTTACCCATCTACTATCAACTATAGGATAGATTATACCTGCTTCCAGAAGTTGTACTATTTTCGTTCTTACCACTTCTTTCATCTTCGGATTTAACCGACGTTGGTGATCAACAACGGGTTTAGCATCAGGTTCCATATTAATCTTATGCTGACATAGAGTGGGACTAATGCCCTTAAGATCATCAAGAGTATATCCAATAGCAGCTTGGTGCTTCCTTAGAATTTTCAATAATCTTTCTTCTTCATGTTCTGAAAGGTTAGCACTAATAATAACATGATATATCTTTTTCTCATCGATATAAGCATATTTCAAAGTGTCAGGTTGTTGTTTTAATTCAAACACAAGATCACCTTTAGGGGGAGGAGGACCTCCTAGAGTTTCAATAGGCAAGTTGTGTTTAAGCAGAGGTTTTTGTTCAAACAAGATTCTATCTATTTCATTTCTTTCATGCATATGCAAATCATTTTCATGGTCTAGCATATATTGCTCTAAAGGATCACTAGGAGCTACATCAATAGAAGCAAGACCAATAATCTCATCCTTACTAGGTAATTCTTTTTTGTGAGGTTTTCTACTGAACTTGGAAAATTGAACTCACGATACTCATCACCGAAGCTAACACCGACAGTTTGTTTAGTACAATCTATAGTAGCATTAACGGTGCTCAAAAATGGTCTACCGAAAATTATGGGACAAAAGTCATCTTGTGGGGAACCAAGGACTAGAATTTTAGTAGGGTATTTTGTTTTCCCACACAAGACTTCGACATATCTAACAATCCAAAGTGGTGTGATAGTGTCTCTATTAGCAAGTTTAATACTAACATCTATGTATTCTATTTCTGCTGGTGCTATGTCATTCATAATTTCTTGGTACAAAGTAAAAGGAATAGCGCTTACGCTAGCACCTATATCACATAAACCATGATAGCAGTGATCTCCTATTTTAACTGAGACAACGGGCATGCCAACAACGGGTCTATGTTTATCTTTCCTGTCGAGTTTGGCAATTCTAGCAGCTTCACCAACAAAGTAAATAACACGCCCATCAATATTATCGACCAAGAGATCCTTAACCATAGAAACACTAGGTTCTAATTTGATTTGCTCAATGGGTCTAGGTGCTTCAATATTACTTCTACGGACCACAGTTGAAACCTTAGCATGCTCTTTTATCTTAATAGGAAAAAGTGGTTTCTCAATGTAAGCAGTAGGAACAACTGGATCAATATTGTAGACAATAGTTTCTTCTTTAGAAACTACTGGTTCTTTAATTTCTTCTTTAATAGGGGGGGTGATATTTAAACCACTTTTCTTTAGGGATATCAACATGAGTAGCAAAAGATTCACAGAAAGAGGCTACTATCTCAGAATTGAGTCCATACTTAGTGCTAAACTTTTGAAAAGCATTGGTGTTCATAAAAGATTTAACACAATCAAACTTAAGCTTAATACCCAACTCTTTACCTTCATCGAGTTCTCAATCTTCAGAGTTGCATTTAATTCTTTATAAGAGGTCCCACCTGAATTCAATAGTCTTCTTCATAAAAGAACCGACACAATAAGTATCAAGCATGGATTGATCATTATGAGAAATTCGAGCATAGAAGTTCTGAATGACAATTTCTCTCGAGAGCTCATGATTGGGGCATGAATATAACATTGACATAAGCCTCCCACAAGCTAGAGTGATACTTTATCCTTGATGATGCCAAATATTATATATATATATACAATTCCGATCACGATGAACTAGATGCATAGGATTTTTTTTGATGGAATTCCATTTTCAAACGGTTCCAATTCGAGGATCCAATATCATCGCATAGCCTATACCATGTCAACGCTTTTCCCTTCAAAGATAAAGGGAAAACCTTCTTCTTAGCTTCATCACCAGGTAAACCTGCAAGCTTAAATAATCCACAAATTTCATCCACATATATCAAATGCATATCAGGATGTGCGGTTCCATCTCCTACATAAGGATTAGCCAGCAGTAGCTCTATCATACGTGAAGGAATTTTATATTCAGTATTTTCAGTAGGTGCAGTAGGTTGAGGGGCTACTAGTTGTGCTTCCGCTTGAGGTGAAGATACCCCGAACAAACCCCTCAAAGGATTGTTCTCCATAGTAACAAGTGATGATAAATTTCAGCACGTAGTAATAATTTTTCCTTACCAATTTCCACTTACCAAGAGCGCTTCACTCCCTGGCAACGGTGCCAGATAAGAGTCTTGATGACCCACAAGTATAGGGGATCAATCTTAGTCCTTTCGATAAGTAAGAGTGTCGAACCCAACGAGGAGCAGAAGGAAATGACAAGTGGTTTTCAGCAAGGTAATGTCTACAAGCACTGAAATTGTAAGCAGCGGATAGTTTGATAGCAAGATAATTTGTGACGAGCAAGTAACGTTAACAGCAAATAGTATGCAGCAAGGTAGACCAACCCTTTTGTGGTAAAGCACAGCCCAAAACAGTTTCTTATAATAAGCAAGGTGTTCTTGAGGGCACACGGGAATTTCATCTAGTCACTTTCACCATGTTGGCTTGATTCATTTTCACTACTTTGATAATTTGATATGTGGGTGGATCGGTGCTTAGGTGTTGTTCTTACTTTAACAAACCTCCTACTTATGATTAACCCCCTCGCAAGCATTCGCAACTATGAGAAAAGTATTAAGATAGAATCTAACCATAGCATTAGACATTTGGATCCAAATCGGTCCCTTACGAAGTAGTGCATAAACTAGGGTTTAAGCTTCTATCACTCTAGCAACCCATCATCTAATAACTACTCCACAATGCATTTCCTTAGGCCCAAATATGGTGAAGTGTCATGTAGTCGATGTTCACATGTGTCGGTGTACTAGAGTAGGGGTACCCTAGTATCCCGAACTTGTGCACGGGCAGTCGCAGCATCCCGCGGCAAGGCTTGCCGGGTGACCGCCAAGGTCCTCCGTGGTTCCTTTGGAGCCATTCAAGAACAAAGTATTCAAGCCAAGGAGACAAGGCCCCGGCAAGAGGAGCTTGCCGGGAAGGCCACTCAAGGCACAAGACCCCGGCAAGAGGAGCTTGCCGGGAAGGCCAACCAAGGCCCGGTGAGCGACAAGCTCCCGGACGCGACAAGACATCGACCGCGGCAAGCTACCACTCTGTACCCATGCTCCAGCATATCCACCAACGTGTCGCTCTGGGACCATTCCAGGCGTACGTGGCGGGAGGCTGTGCAGCCAGCGGTGCGCGGTGGCAAGCGGTGCTGACAAAATTGCCATCGTGGCGAGCAGTGGCGTCCCTGACGGTCCCTTTTGCACTATTTGGGCGACGCAGACGGGCATTTAATGCCCTTGTCCCCTGCCGTCAGGGTTAGGTATGATACACTGTAACAGGTAGTTGTGCCAGCCGCAACACCTTTCCATTTTTACCCTTGTCTACGTTGCCACCTGTCGATGATCCCTTGAGCATATAAAAGGAGGCCCATGCGCAACGTAGGGAGGGACGGCGGGAGAACACTCACGCTCGGTCTCGTTAGCTGCTGGTGTGTACTGTAGCACTCAGCGCTCCTGAGCAAGAACTCAATACAAACCACAAAGCAGGAGTAGGGTTTTACGCATCCGTGCGGCCCGAACCTGGGTAAACTGCTCGTGTGCTTCGCCTCGATCCGCTCTTCGTGCGATCTTCGCCCCCCGCCGAACCGAAAGGGGCTCGGTCCGCCGGTCCCCATAGGTGCTCGTGGATTCGTTCCCCGACATCTTTGGCGCGCCAGGTAGGGGTTGTCGAGGTTGTGTGAACCTGATCCGGCGTTCACACAAGTTAGATTTTCATCGTCTTCATCGACATGCCGCCGAAGAAGAAGGCTTCGGAGGCGGCCGCTCCGTCCGCGACGAACCCACCACCGCCGGAGCAAATGGCTGGTGGGGTAGACGCCGGCGGAAGAACGGGCGTCGATGAGGGAGCTCACGGTGCTGCCAGGTCTAAGGACAAGGCTGTGCTGCCCATCGGCGGCGTAGCCGGCTCCCACAATGACCGGGCGCACTCCAAGACCTCGGCCTCCGTACATGCACCGCGCCCATCTCAGGAGGCGCGGGACTGGCAGAGTCATGGTACTCACGGTACCATACGTTTGCTGGACCAAGATCGAGCTGGTGGATCTCGGAATGCTCAAGACCAGCATGCACGCCAACATGCTGGCACGAGCGAGGCACGGGATACTGCTCCTTCTAACATAGTTAGAAGTCTGAGCATATCCCGCTCCTCACACCGTTCACCACTGCCACCCGCCACTTCAGCAGAAGCTTTGGCGCGAGCTCAATTGCTCCTAGACTACCCTCCAACGGCGGACAAGATCGACGACTGGAGGGCCACCATTCAGAGTCTCATCGGCTTCGCCAACGGTGACACTCCATGGCAGCCGAGTACATCGCAGCCGCGGCAAGTCAGCCAGGCACGAGCCGGTGGCGACAAGACCGGTGGGGGTGCAACCACCGTGCACTCTCCGCCCCGAAGACCAAGATCGCCGACTCGCCGGATCCACCTCGACAGCGACTCCACCGCGTCATCAGATCCACGGGCTCGTCACGATCAGCGCCAAGTTCTTCATGAACGACAGCAAGAAGACGCTCGTACTTGCATCGAGCGCCGAAGAGAAGCACGGCGTCAATCGGACCAGCGCGCTGGGCCCTCTGTCGACATGCATGCGCCAAGGGAACCAGGCGACTTGCCGTACGCGGTAGGTTGCCCTGTGTTTACTCGTGAGCTGCGGCAAGTCCAGTGGCCCAGCAAGAAGAATTTCAAGCCAGACGTACCAGAGAAGTACGACGGCAAGTCGCATCCGTCGGAGTTCCTCAGCATCTACACCATCGCGGTGCAAGCTGACAGGGGGCGGGACAACAAGATCCTTGCCAACTACTTCCCGCTGGTGCTCAAGCCCAACGTCAGGTCCTGGCTCATGCACTTGCTGGACAACTCCATATCCTCCTGGGCAGACCTATGCCATCAGTTTGTCGGCGCCTTTACAGGCGGCCACAAACCTCATGGACAAGAGAGTGACCTTCATCTGCTCGCCCAGAAGGAAGGAGAGCCCATGCGCAAGTACATTCAGAGATTCAGCCGTGTACAGCACAACATCCCAGATGTCCACCCTGCTGCTGTTATCAGCGCGTTCCATCAGAACGTGCGTAACCGCAGGATGCGGGAGGAGATGGCGATGTGCAAGATCAGAGACGTCAGTGAGCTGTATGCCCTGGCCGACAAGTGTGCACGTGCTGAGGAAGGGAGGAAACTCCCCGGAGAGAATACAGGAGCAGGAGGATCTGACAGCGAGGATGCTGCCCCGGCAAAGAAAAACCGGCGGCGGAACAACAGGAAGAAGAAAGGCAAAGATGTGCTAGTCATTGAGCAGTCCGGCAACGAAGGTGGCGCCAAGAAAGCCAAGGCTGGTAGCTCCGGCAAGGAGATTGCCGCATGCACCAACTACCATGCTGTGGCGGTCGCCGACAAGCAGGACGACACCAACAAGCAGTACTGCAAGATCCACCGCACCAAGGGCCATGACCTCCAGAGCTGCAAGAAGATCGAGCAGCTTGTTGAGCAGCAAAAGGCTGAATACGAGCGACGCGACAAGGAGAAGGCCCAAGGAGGTGCTGGAGAATCCGGCAAGAAGCGCGCCGGCTGGGGAGGACGCCGCGGCAAGGCCAAGCAGCGGCAAGGAGACAGACCTCCCCGTGGCCGCGACAAGGATGAAGATGACGACGACGATGAAGACATGGATGATGTTGAGACCAGTGAGCAGGAGTTCCAGAAAGCCACAGAGGTCTTATGCGTTGATGGCGGTGCTTCTCTGCATACTTCACACCGCCAACTCAAGCAGTGGGTGCGGGAAGTCAATGCAGCAGAACCACCTGTCGAGTCACACAAGCTTTTGAAATGGTCCAGCACGCCTATCATCTTTGATATTGAGGACCACCCTGATCGCACAACTGCGGTCGGGTGCTTGCCGATGTTGGTTTCACCAACTATCCGCAACCTCAAGGTCACTAAGATGCTAGTTGACGGCGGGGCCGGCTTGAACCTGATCTCCTCCGCTGTACTCCAGAAACTCCAGATCCCTGACAGCGAGCTTGAAGAGACCGGCACATTCCAAGGAATCAACCCGGGAAGGAGCAAGCCGAAGGGGAAGATCACGGTGCCGGTGACATTTGGCAGCGAGTTGAACTTCAGGACTGAGAGGGTCACTTTTGACGTTGCCGATTTAACATTGCCTTACAATGGGATACTCGGCCGTCCAGCCCTCACCAAGTTCATGGCAGCCTCTCACTACGCATACAACATGCTGAAGATGCCAGGCCCGATAAGTGTCATCTCTGTCCCTGGCAACAAGAAGGATGCTCTTATCTGCGCCGACAAGATCTACCGGGAAGCGGCAGCTGCAACAGATCGCAAGTCACCTGCCGTTGAAGCTCCCGGGGGGAAGAAGAAGACCAAGTCCGGCAAGAGTTCTGATGCCCACTCTGGCAAGCGCACCTCTTCGGAGTGCTGCGCTACCGTCGAGGACGCACCATCGAGCTCCACCGGCAAGTGTAAGAAGATAATGGCAGCTCCGCCAGAGACCAAGAAGGTGTCCGCCAAGGAGGACGGCACTGGTGGTACCTTCACCATCAGTGCCACTCTTGACCCTAAATAGGAAAGCGCGCTCATTGCTTTCCTGCGGGCGAACGTTGACGTGTTTGCATGGCAACCGTCTGACATCCCCGGTGTTCCCAGGAAAGTAATTGAGCACCATCTTGCTGTCTGTCCTCATGCGCGGCCCGTCAAGCAGAAGGTCAAGAAACAAGGAGTGGAGCGCCAAGAATTCATCGCAGAAGAGATCAAGAAGTTGGAAGCAGCAGGCCTTGTCAGAGGAGTGCTCCATCCTACGTGGTTGGCCAATCCTGTAGTCGTGCGCAAGGCAAACGGTAAATGGAGGCTTTGTATCGACTTTACCGATGTTAACAGAGCTTGTCCCAAAGACCCATTTCCCTTGCCGCGCATTGACCAGATTGTTGACTCCACGGCCGGATGTGACTTGCTTTCATTTCTTGACACATACTCAGGATACCATCAGATCTTCATGGCAGAAGAGGATGAGGAGAAGACCGCATTCATCACTCCATGTGGCACGTACTGTTTCATACGGATGCCTTCCGGATTAAAGAATGCTGGTTCAACATTTGCAAGGGTAGTCCATGTCGCTTTTGAGCCACAAATACACAGAAATGTGGAAGCCTACATGGATGACATAGTGGTCAAGAGCAAGGACAAGGCAACTCTGATTCAAGATTTAGACGAGACCTTTGCAAATCTGCGCAAGATTAGCCTCAAGCTCAACCCCGAGAAGTGTGTGTTTGGAGTCCCTTCCGGCAAGCTTCTCGGGTTCTTCGTGTCTCGGCGGGGAATTGAAGCCAATCCCGACAAGATCAGGGCCATTGAGCAGATTGAAGCACCAAAGCGCGTCAAGGATGTACGAAGACTTGCCGGTTGCGTGGCTGCTCTCAGCAGGTTTATCTCTAGGTCTGCTGAGCGCGCCCTGCCGTTTTTCAAAATATATAAAAAGGCAGGTCCAATGAAATGGACTCCGGAAGCGGAGGCTGCGCTGCAAGACTTGAAGAAATACCTGTCCTCCACTCCAACACTTGTCGCACCTAAGCCACAAGAGAAGTTGCTGTTGTATATAGCGGCAACCAATCAAGTGGTTAGTGCTGCGTTAGTAGCGGAGAGGGAGGCAGATGATGAGCCAGCAACCACGGAGGCGCATCCAGTGACAAGCAGGGGGCTTCCCCGACAAGCTCTGGTCCCGACAAAGATGGATCTGCGCAGGCGCGCGAGGAGATACAGAAGAGAATGGTGCAGCCCAGTTTACTTTGTCAGTTCCCTTGTGCAGGGGGCTAGGTCAAGGTACTCTGGTGTGCAGAAATTGCTTTTCGGCCTTCTCATGGCCTCGAGAAAGCTGCGCCATTACTTCCAAGCACATGAGATCACAGTTGTCACTCGTTTTCCGCTGAAGAGGATACTGTAGAATCCAGAAGCAACAGGCAGGATTGTTGAGTGGGCACTGGAACTGTCGAGCTTTCGCCTCAAGTTTGAGAGCACTTCAACTATCCAAAGCAGAGCATTGGCAGAATTCATAGCAGAGTGGATGCCAACTGTCAGGCCCATTTCTAGGAAATAAATCACAGAATAGCCTGAAGTCACACTGGCTCCCAAGAACAACCAGTGGACAACCTTGATATAGATAACCAGTACAATATAGCATTACACAGGGTTGAGTCAGCGTGACTCAACAATTTATTACAACAACTCAACGCACTAAGGTGGCGAAATATGACAGTGGGTGGTGGAACTCAACACTGGTACAATAGCATAGAGTCAAGCGTCAGTGTGAGGCTTGACTGTTTTATTGGTGTGGCGGAAGCTTGACGGATGATACAAGTGGTAGACTCCATGACACAGGTGTGCTGACTGGGAACCTTCTAAGCGTCGGCCTCGCTAGCGCAATTCTCCTCCAAAAGCTCGTCCTCCTCCAAGTCTGGCCAAGTAAATAGCCAGGGACAAGCCAGTGAGTACTTTTGAATGTACTCGCAAACATTATGAACATAAGATATACCGAATGCGAATGCCATGATAGATGAACTACATGCATGCAAACAATTATCAAAACTTGGCATGGTGAAACATGATTAGTGCAGAAATAAATATTAGTATCAACAATATATAAAAATAAAAGAAATGCCGGTCGGATGTCAAATGACACCACGGTAGGACTTGAAGAGAAATGCCAGACGGGTGTTTAAAAGAGTAATCGGACGATACCATCCGAGAACTCAGGCAACACCACGAAAGGACTTGAAAAGAAATGCCAGTCGGGTGTCCACAAGAGTAGTGGCGTGATAAACCGCCTGACACTCGAGGGACGCCACAAAAGGACTTGAAAAGAAATGCCAGTCGGGTGTCCACAAGAGTAGTGGCGTGATAAACCGCCTGACACTCGAGGGACGCCACAACAGGACTTGAAAATAAAGGCGAGTGTCCGGGGTAGTCTAGCCAGCCCCTGAGACACTCTGGAAAGTAAAAATAAGATCAGAGAGTTAGTCCATAAGCATAATCTTCATCATAAATAAATTCATGATAATACTAACTGCGACAAGAATATCATGCAAACATAAACATGCTCAAGTATATTATTTTCCTCCAGAGACTGACACCGGGACCGATACTTGACCCACCCAACCAAGTCCTTGACCGTGGACGCGGCTATTCGAATAGATATGACTCTGCAGAGGGTGTACTCTTTACCCACGCGTATGGGATTTCTTTAGTCAGCACCGGGCACTGGCTAATACCCATTACGGACTTTGGGTTGAAAACACGCCTGACGCGCACACACCGACCAGATGCCAGGAATCACCCAAAGCATCGCTCCAGAAACCTTAAGTCAGGGAGGCTACAACCTCCGAAAAGCATGGGATCACTATTAAACGCGCGGATTACAAGGGGTGCCCCCCTCTCGGCTACAACCGGAAACACCCATGCCCCTGACCCGATGACGGCTACAACCTTCATCGTAGTTCTCTGGGTGGTGTGCACCCGAACAGGGGTTATCAACTTACTAAGCCGTACCCTCCTTTCGGAAGGACCCATGGCAGCACGGTGTATAGCTAGGTGTATAGAGCAAGACTCGATCTAGGCCGACTCAGGAGGTGTTATTAAAATATCACCAGTATTCTTTATCAATATCACAAGACACCACTGTGTCAGTAAAGGACCGTGCCCACCGGCACGTCCAAACCAGCAGTGAAATTCTGCCAACTTAGTAACTTCATGCACGTCAGGGAGATGCTAGTGTGATATGCAAGCAAAGGAAAAAGGTGACATGACCATGCATGCACTTGTGATATAACATGCAACATATGCAGTGCAATATCAAACTATGTAACCATGCAAAATGCAAACACCATATCCCAGGTTCAAATAATGCTTGCCTTGTCCAAAATAGTCAGGAGAAAACCCCTCTGAATTTCCAGCAAAAGATCCTTCTTCTTTTTCTGAAAATTCAAATTTGAATTCGAATAAGAATTCCAACACAGAACAGAAAAATGTTCTCAAAATATTTTTAAATAAATCTTAAAAAAAACTAGAGAGGAAAAGAAAAATTTAGCAAAAAGAATCAATTCATTTGGAGCTATAGTTTAAAAGTTATTAACTTTTTAAAACCAGGGGTCTTTCTGCAAAACAGAAGCCCCTGAGCTGTTTTTTAAAAAGAAAACGTTTCGGCCTCAGTACGTTTCCCAGTAGAGAAGACGTAAACAGGAAAATACGTTTTCCTTTAAGCTGCCGAAAAAAAGAGAGAGAGCTGACGGGTGGGGGCCACCCGTCAGGTTTGAATTGAGCGCTCGCGCGCGAGTACAGAGAGGAGGCGGCGATCGCCGGGGTTTCAGAGCCCGGCGCTGGTCGCAATGTGACCAGCGTGGACTTCCGCATCGGTGGGTGGTGGAGGTGGCCACCGGCGATCACCTGAACGGCGGTGAGCTCGACGCCGGCGGACGGTGATTCGGGTGGAGTTGGGGCTCGTCGGAGAGGGCTTTGGGGTTGGAATTGGCTTAGGGGTTCGACGTGGTGGTGGAAAAGAGGTGGACTGGCGGAGTTTGGGTGGCTCTGGTGGAGTAGGGGTGAAGTTTGGTTCGTGGACAGAGGCGGCGGGACGGTGGCCGGAGAGGGAGAAGAAGACCCTCTCGTGGCCGGGTGGGTGGCTAGGAGGAAGATTGGGTGGCGGCGGAGGCGAGTGGTGAAGCTGGAGGGGCTCGGGGGTCCCTTTTATAGGCGAGCCGAGGGTGGCCGAGACGGGCGGATGACGCCGGAGTAAATTGGGTCGCCGTGGTTGGTTTTGGCCGGTGGTCAGGGGCGGCGAGGCATTTAACAGGTCGGTGGAGTTCGCCAGAAGCCTCAGCTTGGACGGGCTCGGGCTCGTTGGCCCCGCCCGCGATGCGCTGTCCCACACGGGTGCGGCGGCGTTGCCAGCTCCGGCGACTGCCACACGGGCCCGGGGCGGCGTGGTCGGCGCGTCTGGTGTGCGGAGAGGCGAGAGAGAGCGACGCGTGGGCGGGAGATTAGGTAGGGGAGGTGCGGCGCAGTGAATGGAGGCCGGTGGCCGTGGCGATCCGCTCGGCCTCGCCGTGGATGAGCTCGGGGGTGGCTGCACCGGCCAGCTGCCAGCTCACCGGCGTGGAGAGGCTGGGCGATGGGCCAGGGGAGGGCGGCATTGAAGGCAGGCGACGACGCCGTGCGGGAGGGGAAAGGAAAGGAGTGCACGGCACCGCCGGCCTCTGTCGACTGAACTAAGTTCAGTTAACTGAATTAGATTCAGTTATGAACAGTGCGCAGGTTAGGTGTTTGATGAAATGCTTGAGGGTGCTAGGCTCCCGGATGGTCATGAGACTTGCTGTGGTGGTGTATGGTTGCTCAAAATTGAGTTTGCCAAAAGGCCAAAAATTTTGGTGGAGTTTGGAAATGATTTGGAGCAGGAAATTGATTTCTGGACCAAATTTGAATTGAATAGAATTTGAACTTTTTGAACTGTGGGACCAAATGTTTTTGAAGAAAAGGGTTAAGGGTACCATGTATATGCAGGGATAATTTTGGTGGTGGCAAAAGAGTCATAGAAAATATAGTTCCTTTGTAATGTCAAGAAACTATGATTATTTCAAATTCCATCTTTGGAATTTTAAAATATAGTGAAGGAATATTTTTGTGGAGTGGAAAGGAGTTGAATAAGATCATAGAAGGTGTGCATGACTTGAGAGATAAGTCTTGGAGTGGCAGAAAAATATTTGGAGTGGTTTTAGGGTGCTAGAAGAGGTGGAAAAGGCTTTTGCCTTTGAATTATAAAAAAACCAAAACCAAAAACTCTTTAGAAAGAAATAGTTTTGAAAACCTCCAAAAATAAAATAACCCAAATAATTACCACCTTCAAACAGAACCCTCCAAGAAAATTTTTTAAATCCTAACTAAAATTTGAAAAAGTTTTCGAAACTCCAAATAAATATTTTTGGGGTGTTACACCAACACCAGATGAAGAAATTTCAGAAACGAGCATCCCCGTCAAGGAAGCAAGCAAAGAGTGGCTGATGTACTTTGATGGTGCCTTCTCGCTGCAAGGCGCCGGTGCTGGCGTGCTGCTTGTTACACCCACCGGAGAGCACCTCAAGTACGTAGTCCAGATGCACTTTCCCAAGGAGCAAGCAACAAACAATACCGCAGAGTATGAAGGTTTGCTTGCCGGTCTCAGGATCGCGGCAGACATTGGGATCAAGAAGCTCATTGTCAGGGGTGACTTGCAGCTCGTCGTCCGCCAAGTGAACAAGAGTTATCAGAGTTCGTTGATGGAAGCCTACGTTGATGAAGTGAGAAAGCTGGAAGAGCACTTTGACGGCCTATAGATGGAGCATGTTCCAAGAGCTCAGAACGACATTGCCGACGGCCTATCGAAGTGCGCCGCACTTAAGTTACCTGTGGAGCCAGGGATCTTTGTGCTCAAGCTGACTCAACCGTCTGTGACGCCATCAACTAGACAGAGCAAGAAGAGGAAGTTGATTTCTGGTGACTATTTTCCGGCAGAGCTTCCCGAAGCCGCCGCCAAGAAGGTCCCCAAGATCAACACCAAGAGTGTTGAGGAGCAGTCTGCTCCGGCAAGCCCTAGGGTTTGTTCCGTTGAAGCACAGGCTCCCGACAAGTTTTGCTCCGGCAAGCTTGCCGGGGAACGTCAAGCTCCGGCTGAGCTGCAGGTTCTCGCCGTAGAAGCGGATGTTCCCGCAGCAGCAGATGTGCCTTTAGTCCTTGTTGTCGAGCCACAAGCTCCAGCATGGGCACAGCAGATTGTTCGTTTCCTTCAGACAGGAGAACTTCCCGAAGACCAAGAAGAAGCGGAAAGAGTAGCCCGACAGTCATGTATGTATCAGTTTGTCGACAACACACTGTACAGAAGAAGACTCAACGGTGTGAAATTGAAGTGTATTCACCGGGAAGGCGGACAAAAGCTGTTGGCAGAGATACATGGAGGCATATGTGGTCACCACATTGGCGCAAGAGCACTTGCCGGCAAGGCGTTTAGGCAAGGTTTCTTTTGGCCGACAGCCCTCCAGGATGCAACTGCACAAGTAACCAAGTGTGAAGCGTGCCAGTTCCATTCCAAGCAGATACACCAGCCAGCTCAAGCTCTCCAGACGATCCCTTTATCCTGGCCATTTTCGGTCTGGGGGCTCGACATCCTCGGCCCCTTTCCCCGAGCAATCGGGGGCTTTGAGTACTTGTACGTTGCAATCGACAAGTTCACAAAGTGGCCGGAAGTGGAAGAAGTGAGGAAGGTGACAGCACAGTCAGCAGTCAAGTTCTTCAGGTCGATTGTTTGCCGCTTCGGGATCCCTAACAGGATCATCACCGACAACGGTACGCAATTCATGAGCCGCACCTTCATGCAGTACGTCCAAGATCTTGGCGCCAAGGTCTGCTTCGCTTCTGTTGCTCACCCGAGAAGCAACGGTCAAGCGGAGAGGGCAAATGCTGAAGTGTTGCGTGGGCTCAAGACCAGGACTTTCGACAGGCTGAGCAAGTGCGGAAGAAACTGGATTGAGGAGCTGCCGGTGGTTCTTTGGTCGATCAAGACGACGCCAAATCGAGCCACTGGCCAGACACCTTTCGCTCTAGTCTATGGAGCAGAGGCAGTTCTCCCCACGGAACTCGTATACAGGTCACCTCGAGTGCTCGCTTATGATGAGCTTGAGAAAGAGCAGCTGCGACAAGATGACGCGCTGCTCCTTGAGGAAGACCGTCTTCAGGCTGCTGTACGAGCTGCTCGCTACCAGCAAGCTTTGCGCCGCTACCATAGCCGCAAAGTTAACGCCAGAAGTATCGAGGAAGGCGACCTTGTTCTTCGGCGCGTTCAGTCCGCCAAGAATTCCAACAAGTTGACGCCGAAGTGGGAAGGCCCTTACCGGGTGAAACGAGTCACTAGGCCTGGCGCTGTCCGCCTTGAGACCGAAGATGGCATTCCGGTGAGCAACTCCTGGAACATTGAGCATCTTCGTAAGTTTTACCCGTAAGGCGCGGTTGCCGGAACCTATTCCGGCAACCACCTTTTGTACAAGTCTTGCCGCTGTTGCATGTAATCCTTCATACAAAGCCGGGCGCAGACCCCGTGCATAAGTAAAGCTCATGTGCTCAGCACATCTTGTCAATTTCATGCTTTCTATTTTTTGCATGTGTTATCTGACACTTTGTGCAGCACCTACCCCCGGTAAGCAATAATGAGCCGTAAGGCTCCATATCTTTATTTTCTCTTCTTTCTTTTTCTCAAGGAAAGGGAGGTTCCCTCGCCCACAAGTTTGTCGGGGGGAAAGGAGAAGATAATGGTATGGACCAGGTGTCGTTTAAGAAAGTTTCGCCTTACCGGGAAGCAAACAATAGAAAAGCTAAGTTGCCAAAGTTTGAGCAATTAGATTTTTTAAAATTTTAAGTTATCTTCCTTGAACGACCGTGCTTTGTATGGAAAACCTGTGCGCGGAGGAACCAACTCGTACCTAGTTGCGCCCTTGCTTTGTTTCGAGTCCGCTCAACAATTTAAGTGCGCTGCGACTAGTTGCGACAAGGTTTCTTGTCGGTAACGGCACCGCCAGCAGGCTGCTGACGTCTCACACTCAGCGCTCGCGGCCAAGGTGCCTGCGCCGGCAAGTTCCCTAAAAGCGTAGGGCAAAAACATACAAAGGAAGGAATCAAGTAAAGGAAATAACATTGCAATCATTACCCAAAATAGAGTTATATTACAAGGTAGCTTGTCGCGGCTCTAACAGATTGTTCTCATAACATGACCAACAGCGACAAGAAAAGAAGAAAACGGGCGGCCTAGTCTACGCGATCGCCCTCAATCCTCTTGATCCCGCTCACCTTGTCCACAATGGGTGCGACAAGGGTCTTGAGCGCTTCCAGATCAGCATCCGGCGGCAGGGTCTTGAGGATGTTGGTGAGGTTGAGACCCGGGTTGCGGAAGGCCACCTTCACCAACACCTTTTGAAGAGCTCCCGCGCAGATCTTGCGCGACTCGTCGGCCAGCTGCTTTGGAATCTTCTCCCGGAGTCGCTGGAGGACCGTCGCCACGCCTTTGAAGAACAAGGTGAGCTTGGCGCTGGGTTGGAGGTTCTCATCGGAGGGATACCCGAGATCCTCCATCCCCAGCTGCGCCAGCTCCTTGTCGATGTCTGCGGCAGCATTCACGAGACCCTCCGTCCAGTGCTCCACATTCTCCCTAAAAGTGTTCTGGGCGGCAGCAGCACTCGCCAGCAGCGCCTTATCGGCCTTGATCTCCTCCTTCAAGGCCACCTCCTGCTCCCTGGCGCCATCCAGCGTCTTGGTCAAAGTGGTCAGCTTCAACTCAAGATCTGCATTGGAGTCCTTGGCGGCGCCAAGTTCCTTGCGCTTCTCGGCGAGACGGACCTGCAGCTCTGACAAGCTGTAGGCGTCCTTCTCCCGCTCATGCTTGAGCGCGGCAAGCTCTTCACCGCTCGCCTTGAGATCGGCCTCCAACCGCGCCACCTTCGTCTCCAGCTCCTTCTTGGCGGCCTCGGCAGCTGCGGCAACATCCTCTGCTTGCTTGAGGGCTCCGCTGAATGTTTGCTCGCGCGCGGTGAGCTCCTCCTCGTGGCTGTCAAGGTTAACCTTCCACTGCGCCAGCTCGCCCTCCTGCGTAGACAGCTTCTCAGCGACAAGCCGCTGTTGTTCTTCGGCTTCAGTCTTCTCGAGGAGGAAGGCCTTCTGCTCCTCGGCGAGTTGCTCCCGCTCCTCTACCAGGGACTGGAGAGCTTCCTGGTTAAGACCCCGGAGCTCCTCCGCGCGCTTCTCGATGTCTGCTCCCGCCTTCGCGACAAGCGCCTCACGGGATTCTAGCTTGGCCTGCCGAGCGAGGTAGAGCGACACCAGCTTCCGTAGCAGCCGCTCCTCCTCAGGCTCACCGCTGCTGCTGCTCAGCGCGTCAACCAGCGTCAGCCCAGCGGAGGCGAGCACCTCTCCATCGAAGCTTTCTCCTTCGACCGGTGCCCTGGAGCTTGACGCCCAGGGGAGGTTGATGAAGACGTTTACGCCGGCCTTCAAGTAGACGCCTGGCTGGGGCTCTTCGGAGCCTGGCGCTGCGGCAGCGGTGGAGGGATCGGCGGTCGGCGTAGTGCCTGGCGCTCCTGCGGCCTCAGGGCCGTCAGTACGATCGCCAGACCCCTCGTCAGCTTTTGCGGCGGCAGCTTTGGCGGCCTCTTCGCCGGCGGGATCATCAGCGCCGGCTGCTTCTTCGCTGGCAGCGGCGTCGTCGGTATTGCCGCGTGTGTTCTCCTCGCCGGCGACCTCGGTCTCCATCGGCTCCGTAGCAGATGGGTCTGACGGCCAGAAAAGGGAGAAAAGTCAAGCAAATATCCAAAAAGAAGATCGAAAGAAGAAGAACCCAAGGGAAATTTTGAAGCGAGATGATTACCGGATTCTGCAGTCGTAGTCTCCGCCGCCGGAGGGCCGCTGGTGCTGCCGCTTGCCGCCGCAGCGCTTGCCGGCATCTTTCCTGCGCGAGCCGGCTCCTCGGCAGAGTCTATTGCCGGAGAACTCTCCCTTGGCGGCGTAGTCGAAGCAGATGGCATGTCGGGGGCGGCCTCCGGGCGCTCCTGGTGGGGCTGCTCTGCTCCTACACAAACCAACAATCAGACGTCAGCAAATCAAGAGCATCCATGCGTGCCTAACAGCGGAAAGCGAACCATATACTTACGCTGGGGGCTGCGCTGGGGGCTGCGCTGGGGGCTGCTCTGGAGAATAGTTGCCGAGTCCGGCAAGGTGGTCTCGGACGCACCATCTGCTGTCGCGGCGGGTTCGTCCTCGACAATAATCACCTCCCGTCGACGCGCCGGGACCTTGGCTCTCTTCGCCGCTCTCTGGGCCAGAGTCCTGAAAAGGAATAAGTTCGGAGTAAAGCAAATGAGATACAAGACAAAACAGCAAGAATTGAAGAACTACAAGTACAGCAAAGGATCTTACTCTTCTTCTTCCTCGTCGGAGCTGAACGCGGAGAAGTCGAAGTCCGGCTCTCCTCCGGCACGAGGAGGCGGAGGAGTAGGTTCCCTTGGCCGCTTGGCGGGGGCAGTGGCGGTGGTCCGAGACGACCCCGCTCCGGCTGCCGCCACGGTGTGAGAAGCGGCAGGAGTAGAAGTGGTGGTCCGGGAGGACCCTGCTCCAGTTGCCGCAGCAGCGCGAGGTGCTCCCGCGGCAACAGTGCTTGCCGCGGTGGAGCGTGTCACGCGGCGCGGCGACTGTCGACTCGCCCGCCACTCCGCTACGTCCCCGGCCTTGCGGAGACGCCTTCTTGGTGGAGCTGGGGGCTCTGCTTGCGGCGAGCTGTCCGGAGATGAGGAGGAAGAGGAGTTGATCTCCAACGAGCCGCTCGTATCCTCGGCGGGCTCGCTCGACTCGACGTCATGCCCGGCAAGCTCTTCCTCGCCGGCAAGCTCCTCTCGCTCGGCAAGGCTTGCCGCCTCCGCTGCCTCTGCCTCCTCCACGGTGAATCCAAACTCGCCCGCGGCTGCGGCTGCCGCCGCCTCTTCCAGCCTAGTGGCGATGCGTTTCATCTCTGCATCGGTGGTGGTGCGAGTGAGGCTTTTCTTTTCGTCGGAGCGGACCGGCACTTCTACCAAGCCGTCAAAGAACTCATGCACGACGTCGTCTGCAGGCTCTTGCCAAGTTGGGACAATCCCATGCGAGTCGCACAGCAGCATCATTGCACGGATGCGGTCGAGCGAGGAGTTGTTGCACAGCGAAACGACATCCTTCGGCAACCTGAACACTTCAGGATGTTGAGGGTCGTACTTGAACAGCTCCTGGAGCATCGCGTTAAGCTCTAGAACGGTGAAGTTGAAGTTGAGGCCTGAGCGCAGCCTCATGATGTCCGCCGCATTCTTGAAGTCCCAGGCGGGTCTCCTCCTCTCCTGCAGGGGGGCGATGCGGCGGCGAAGAAAGTCTGCGCCAACCGCACCTACAGTGAGCCCGGCAAGCCTAAGGCGTTGGATCCGGGTGACGGCAATCTTCAGCCTGTCGTCTTCTGGGGCCACGTTGCTCCAATCGCTGTTGCGCGCTACTGTGGTTTGGCGCCGGGCGGTAAACGGCTGCGGGTCCTCCTCGACAATCCAGCACCAGTCTGCTCTCCATTCCTCCCACTTGTCGCGGAACTCTCCCTCCAGATAAGCTTCCTTCTTGCCGGCTCTCGAGATCCAGGCGATTCCGCCAGATAAAGGCTCTCCTCTCTCAACTCGGGGCATAAAGAAGTGGCGAAAGAGGGCTACCTTTGGATAGACTCCGACAAAGTTTTCGCAGAGATGTGCGAAAACTGCCATGGTCAGAACAGCATTGGGGGTGAAGTCAAGGAGGCGGAACCCGTAGGTGTTCATAAGATCGCAGAAAAACTCAGAGAAAGGCGGGCAGAGCCCGCAGTAGAAGAACAAAGCAAAGAATGGATATCCATTTGGAGCCATTCCCGAAGCGACGGCTGGAAGTACCTTCGTGCGCGGATGCGCCCGCGTCTCCGTCGACCAAAAGAGGTAGTAATACTCCCTCAGCTCCTTCGCGGCGAGCTTGGGGGGGAAGATTGCCCGCTCCTTTCGCAGCGCCACGAGCCGTTGCACCTCGGTCGACTTCACAACCTTCCCCTTGTCGGCTTTCGGAGCCATGGCGGAAGTGGTGGGGGAGGTAGACGGCATTGGTGGTGCTGGTGGCGATGGGGGGCAGAGCGCTGCTCTCTTTTGGGAAGAAGGGGGAGCAGCGGAGGTTTCCGAGATTGGAATAGCAACGGCGAGTGGGCGAACTGCCCCTGTTTCCCCTGCTTATAAGGAGGGAGGGGGCGGACGTTCCGTCTTTCCGAATAAAGAAACCACCCACGATCTCTCCCACGACGCCGCATTCAATGCGCGTCGTTCGGGGAGGGCGCGGTGGATACGGAGAGAGATACGGCGCAACCCAGGCCGCGCATGCCCGTGCCCTGTTTTGGGCCTAGCCCAACAGCGCTCGGCACCGTGTATGGCCCAGGCCCGGGGGCTCCTGTCGGTGTACTAGAGTAGGGGCACCCTAGTATCCCGAACTTGTGCACGGGCAGTCGCATCATCCCGCGGCAAGGCTTGCCGGGTGACCGCCAAGGTCCTCCGTGGTTCCTTTGGAGCCATTCAAGAACAAAGTATTCAAGCCAAGGAGACAAGGCCCCGGCAAGAGGAGCTTGCCGGGAAGGCCACTCAAGGCACAAGACCCCGGCAAGAGGAGCTTGCCGGGAAGGCCAACCAAGGCCCGATGAGCGACAAGCTCCCGGACGCGACAAGACATCGACCGCGGCAAGGCGCTTGCCGCGGCAAGCTACCACTCTGTACCCACGCTCCAGCATATCCACCAACGTGTCGCTCTGGGACCATTCCAGGCATACGTGGCGGGAGGCTGTGCAGCCAGCGGTGCGCGTTGGCAAGCGGTGCTGACAAGATTGCCATCGTGGCGAGCGGTGGCGTCCCTGACGGTCCCTTTTGCACTATTTGGGCGACGCAGACGGGCATTTAATGCCCTTGTCCCCTGCCGTCGGGGTTAGGTATGATACACTGTAACAGGTAGTTGTACCAACCGCAACACCTTTCCATTTTTACCCTTGTCTACGTTGCCACCTGTCGGTGACCCCTTGAGCATATAAAAGGAGGCCCATGCGCAACGTAGGGAGGGACGGCGGGAGAACACTCACGCTCGGTCTCGTTAGCTGCTGGTGTGTACTGTAGCACTCAGCGCTCCCGAGCAAGAACTCAATACAAACCACAAAGCAGGAGTAGGGTTTTACGCATCCGTGCGGCCCGAACCTGGGTAAACTGCTCATGTGCTTCACCTCGATCTGCTCTTCGTGCGATCTTCGCCCCCCGCCGAACTGAAAGGGGCTCGGTCCTCCGGTCCCCATAGGTGCTCATGGATTCGTTCCCGGACAACATGACACCACTAAGGGAATCACAACATACATATCATCAAAATATCAAACACATATCAAGTTCACATGATTACTTGCAACATGATTTCTCTCATGACCTCAAGAACAAAAGTAACTACTCACCAGTGACAAACATATTCATGATCAGAGGGGTATTAAATAGCATAATAGATCTGAACATATAATCTTCCACCAAATAAACCATATAGTAATCAACTACAAGATGTAATCAACACTACTCGTTACCCACAAGCGTCAATCTAAGGTTCTGGTACAAAAAGACAAGAGATGAACTAGGGTTTGACAGGAGATGGTGTTGTTTAAGATGTTGATGGAGATTTCCCTCCCCAATATGGGAGAGCTGTTGGTGATGATGATGATAATGATTTCCCCCTCCGGGAGGGAAGTTCCCCCGGCGGAATTGCTCCGCCGGAGGGCAAAAGTGCTCCTGCCCAAGTTCCACCTCGAGACGGCGGTGCTCCGTCCCGAAAGTCCTCTCCTTATTTTTTTTTCTAGGTCAAAATGACTTATATACCAGAAGAGGAGCACTGGAGGTGGGACGAGGAGGGCACAACCCACCAAGGTGCGACTGGCGGCCCTGGCGCGCCCAGGTGGGTTGTGTCCACCTGGTGGGGCCCCTCTGGTAGTTATTAGCTCCAATATTTCTTATTCATTCCACAAAAAATCTTCATGAAGTTTCAGCTCATTTGGAATTGTACAGAATAGGTAGCCTGACGTTGCTTTTTCAGGTCCAGCTTTCCAGCTGCCAGTATTCTCCCTCTTGATACAAACTTTGCATATTATGAGAGAAAAGGCATTAAAATTACTCCAAAAAGCATTATTATGCATAAAACCATCATAAATAACATTAGGAAAACATGATGCAAAATGGACGTATTAGTGTTCCATTGGTAGCTTGACGCCTCAGCCCCGATGTTAGATTCAACATCCATGTGACTCTAACCAGGGTTTGGCATCTCGCAGCCCAGGGTATATTCATCCATCACCTGCTCTTCACCGTGTCTCGTCCAACGTGTATATCCATCCATGAATTCCCGAGTGAGTAAGCACAACTGAACATCTGTAACTTTACGTGACTTTGTATTGTCACAACGAATGCATGGACACATGATGCAATCATCATCACCAATTTTCTTCTTTGTACTTTCAGCTAAATTCATGAACTCCATCATGCCACTGATTAAATCTGAGCTTCTCCGATTTTTGTCCATTCATATCATTCCATCTGCACCACACGTAGGGTAATTCAAAATAAAACAACAACATTAATACACAGATCAACTGATGCCCAAAGATGCGTGCATAAATCACAAGATTGTATTTTCATAATTACTGAGGGCACTCCATAGTGTTATCCATCCGTGCGATGACAAAAATTTACGGCCAGTCAATTTACACGCAGAGTACTACAACACTACCCTTAGGAATTGAATACCTTAATTAATCCACTCACGGAAAGAATGCCTTAATTAAGTAGCCACGCAGCGACCTCCACCCAGCAGATAGAGAAGCGTGATGCAGCAGCACGCCGAGATAGTAGGGTCGAGGAGCAAAGCTTAGTGGGGCTACCGCCTGAAGTTCGACCTTCACTATTCCACCATCGACCATGATGGATGTGCTCCAATCACACTGCCGCTGACCTCGATGGTTGAGCTTCTCCTAGTATCTCCTGTCGTAGAGCAAGGATTGACCTACTATGATGCCGCCACTACCCACCGACCAAGGATGTCTTATCCAGTAGTTGTTGCGTCGACGACTGTTTTATTTTTGGACGAATATCCGTAGAGCGATTGTTTACCCTATAAGTATTATTGTAACTCAATTATTGCAGCCCCATATGTACGTCACATATGGTTATGTCATGGCAATTGTGTCCCACCTACTTTGTCTTCTCACACGTTTTGGTGCAGAAATCGTTTATGAAGTTGTAATACCTAACACAAACGACATGTATAAAACTGTGTACCTCATACAACATAGTGCGATAAGTAGTTCCCGACCGTTTGCTTATCACCACAATTTCCCCATTTCCCCCAAATCCCTAGATAGCCTCCAAATTCCCTCATGTGGCGCTGAAATTGGGGGAATGCAGATGAGTGGTGCTGATGATTTCGGTGCGGCTGCTCCTGCTCATATCGCCGCTCTCGGCAGCGCTGCCACGACTGCGGTCACCGCCGAGCACTTGCTTAAGGTCATCAGAAGGCAGGTGTACTACGGATCTGAATCATACCGTTAGGTTCCAATATACCCCGATAAGTTAATGCCACCGCTCATGCTAAGTACTATTTAACATTGGTAGGGATATGAGGCTTGTGCCTTTGTTAATTGGATGGATGAAGAATGGCATGGGAGGGCTCAAAGTGTTATCACCAAGCTTGCAGAAGATAACGTAAAGTTTAAGAAGAAACTGACTGGTCTGGAGTGTACAATCAGTACGGTGAAGCAAGAAAGAATCAATCACAAGCAATAGATAAAGCAAGAGACAAGAAGGAACTAGCATGTGTAGTTGTGGTTGTCGCATTAGGCATCTTCTATGTGTTGTTTGCAATGCTGATTAGGGGTTTGTTTGATAGTATTGCTAAAGCACGTCTAGATGTGCTCTAAGCATTGCACATCTAGGTCCTATGCCATTGATGTTACGCGAAGATTCATGCAGATATTTTCTTTTTTCTTGTTTATTTTTCTTTGTAGTTTGATTATTACTCGCTTCATCAATAAGAAGAGCTCAATGTATTGCTTGCCAATTGTACTACTCCGCTCATACCGTTCCATAAGTCACATTACGAAAACCAAATAATCCCAAAACTCGTTCCTTGTTTTTTGTCCTGAAAAAGAAATTAGCCAATAAGAGTCGTGGGGCTTGTATGCATTCAATGACTTCAGACTACTTAGCATAACATGCAATGGTCAATTCTCTACACGCGATGGTATTGATTACCAAATAATCAGCAAGTTCTCTCGCCCCCCCCCCCCACCTAGGTCGCCAATACAGAGGGAGTAGTATGAAAAATGCTTGTTTCATATTTGGACGCTCCAACGTGTGTGCGTAATTATCACATTGAGAATTGTGCAACCCCGGGAATTAGGAGGGATTGGGTACAAATAAATGGAGTTGATTATATCAGCGGTTAGATAAGACCCTGCTTAAGTGTCCATCACCATCATCGTCCTCGCCCGGCCGCGCTACACACTCTGCAATCTCGCTTTCTCGTTGTTTGTATATGTACCGCAGCCATGTCGAGCGATAGCAAGGACGATAGTTCCACCAGTAGTCTGGCACCCGATGATAGGTCAACATCGGAATCATCTCGCTCGTCTTCCATGAGTCCGGTGTCGAGCCCAGACCTCCATTTTATCTGGATAATGGAAGGGACGCTGCCTCCGGAGTCGTGACACGACAACCAGATGGACGAGGGGTCGTCGGAGGATGAAGAAGAGGACGATGATGATGATGAGGAATGGTCGAACAAGGAGGAGGAAGACGACGACAGCAACAACAATGACGACGATGGCGTTGATGAAAATCCAACGGTCAGCGGCGAGAAATGTCCTCGCCAAGATGATGTTGCGGGGCCATCCAACAACAATAAGAAGAAGAAGGACTAAATTAAGCAGACTATATATATCTCTGTTTCCGTTCGCTCATATTAATTCGTTATCTTTGTTTCCCCTATCAATATCATCGCAGACGGTTAGTAATACCTATTCGATAGAGATCTTTTACATTATCGCCCACAAGTTGGTTTCTTGAATTATGTGCCCCGTCGAGCACACAATTCACAAAAAAAATATCATTGGGGCTGTCTATAATGATCGCACACAATTCTGGTTATTGACCTGTTTGTTGGGTATCACACACATCTTGTTACGTCGAAACGTTTGTGTTCAACTCAATCATCGCAAACGGTTCATCAGAGCAAACTGTATGTTGTATATCACACACCTTGATCTGGCTGTCCATTTCTGTTGTTCTAGACCATCACAAACAGTTCGTATGGATCAACTGTATGCCACACATCGCACACGCAACTAAAATTTGGATCGTGTTTGATGTCTCCGCCACCGCAAACGTTTCGCATCTTTTTGACGGTTTTATTACATCACCGTTTGCGATTAATGTTTCGCACACAGTTTCATCGAAGGGTCTCTGATTGTACTGTCGTGTTAGCAGCATCCTGCAGTAGTGACACCTTATAATGTAGGAAAGAACTCCTTCTTTGACTGATCCATTTTGAAGTCCTTCTAAATCTTTTCAAGGTATGTGCTCTATGAATACCTTATCAGGCGTCTTGATCCATCTCTATAGATCTTGATGCCAATATGTAAGCAGCTTTACCTAGGCCTTCCTTTGAAAAACTCCTTTCAGACAACCATTTATGCTTTCCATAAATTCTGCATCATTTCCAATAGCCAATATGTCATCCACATATACTATCATAAATGCTATAGAGCTCCCACTCACTTTCTTGTAAATACAAGTTTCTTCATAAACTTCGTATGCACCCCAAATCTTTTATCATCTCATCAAAACATATATTGCAACTCTGAGATGCTTGCACCAGTCCATAGTAGGAACGCTCGAGCTTGCATACATTTTAGCATCATTAGGATTGACAAAACCTTCCAGTTGCATCATATATAGCCTTTCCTTAAGGAAATGCTATTTCGACATCCATCAGCCAGATTTCATAATTGAAAAATGCAGTAATTGCTAACATAATCCTAATCGATTTTAGCATCGCTACGGGTGACAAAGTCACATCATAGTCGGCTCCTTGAACTTGCCGAAAACCTCTTTGCAACAAGTCAAGCTTCGTAGATGGTGACATTACCATCGCATATGACTTCTTCCGAAAGATCAATTTATCCTCAATGCTTGTCGGTCATCGGGCAAGTCTACCAAAGTCCATACTTGGTTTCATACATGGATCCTATATTGGATATTATGGCCTCTAGCCATCTATCAAAATGTGGGCCCATCATCGCTTCCTCATAGTTCGTAGGCTCATCGTTGTCTTATAACATGACTTACAAGACAGGATCACCGTACCACTCGGGGCAGTACACGTGTCCCTGTCGACCAACGAGGTTCGATAGAAACTTATCATCATTAGTATCTTCTTCTTCAATTGGCTTATGCATCACATGAACACCTTTCTACACTACACTACTTTCCAATTCAAGTGAAGGTTCGATAACCTCATCAAGTTCTACCTTCACCCACTCACTTCTTTTGAGATAAACTACTTATCTGGAAATGATCCATTCTTGTCAACAAAGACCTTGCCTTCGGATCTGTGACAGAAGGTATACCCAATTATTGCTTTAGGGTATCCTATGAAGACGCACTTCTCCGCCTTGGGTTCAATCTTATCAGGCATAAGCGTCGCATCCCTAGAATTCAAGAAATAACAGCTTAGGTTTCTTGCCAAACCATAATTCATACGATGTCATCTCAATGGATTTAGATGGTGCCATATTTAAAGTGAATGTAGTTGTCTCTAATGCATAACCCCAAAACAATAGTGGCAAGTCGGTAAGAAACATCATAGAATGTATTATATCCAATAGAGTACAATTATGACGTTCATACACACCATTACATTGTGGTGTTCCTGGTGGCGTGAGTTGTGAAACAATTTCCACAATGCCTTAAATGCATACCAAACTAGTAACTCGGATATTCACCTCCCCGATCATACCGTAGAAATTTTATCTTCTTCTCATGATGATCTCCAACTTCACTCTGAAATTGCTTGAACTTTTCAAAATTTCATACATGTGTTTCATAAAGTAAATATACCCGTATCTGCTCAAATCATTTGTGAAGGTAAGAAAATAACGATATCCACTACGTGCTTCGACACTCATTGGACTACATACATCAGTATGTATTATTTCCAAAACGTCACTCCTTTGCTCCAGTTTACAGGAAAACAGTGTCTTAGTCATCTTGCCCACGAGGCATGGTTCACATGTCTCAAGCGATTCAAAATCGAGTGAGTCCAAAGATCCATCACCATGGAGTTTCTTCATCCGCTTTACACCAATATGACTTAAGCAGCAGTGCCACAAGTATGTGGTACTATCATTATTAACTTTGCATCTTTTGGCATCAATATTATGAACATGTGTATCACTACGATCTATATTCAATAAACCATTCACATTGGGTGCATGACCATAGAAGATAATATTCATATAAACAGAATAACCATTATTCTCAGACTTAAGTGAATAAATGTCTCTCAATAAAACACGATCCATATAATGTTCATGCTCAACGCAGGCACCAAATAACATTTATTTGGATTAAAACTAACCCTGAAGGTAGAGGGACTGTGCCGATGGCGATCACATCCACCTTGCAGACACTTCCAACGTGCATCGGCACCTCGTCCTTAGCTAGTCTCTGTTTATTTCGTAACTCATGTTTCGAATTACTAATATTAGCAACTGAACATGTATGAAATACCTAGGGCTACTACGAGCAATGCTAAGGTACACATCAATAACATGTATATCAAATATACTTTTGCTGACGTTGCCAGCCTTCTGATCTGCCAAGTATCTAGCGCAGTTTCACTTCCTATGACTATTACCCTTATAATAGAAGCACTCAGTCTTGGGTTTGGGTCCAAACTTTGGTTTCTTCACTGGAGCGGCAACTGGGTTGCCATTCTTGAAGTTTCCCTTCCTGAAACCAGTGGTCTTTATTAATAATCAACACTTGGTGCTCCTTCTAGATTTCTACTTCCGCGGCCTTAAGCATCGCGAATAGCCCAGGGATTATTTTCTCCATCCCTTGCATGTTATAGTTCATCATGAAGCTCTTGTAGCTTGGTGGTAGTGATCGTAGAACTCTGTCAATCACTACTTCATCCAAAATATTAACTCCCAATTGATTCAAGCGATTGCATTACCCAGACATTTTGAGCACATGCTCACCGACTGAGTTGTTCTCCTCCATCTTGCAGCCGAAGAACTTGTCGGAGGATTCGTACCTCTCAACTCGGGCATGAGCCTGAAATACCAATTTTAGCTCTTTGAACATCTCATATGCTCTGTCGTGCTCAAAACGTCTTTGGAGCCCCTATTCTAAGCCGTAAAGCATGGCGCATTGAACTATAGAGTAGTCATCAGAACGTGGCTGCCAGACGTTCACAACAAGATTACTAACCCAGTCCGTATAGTTGCTTCCATCATCTTTCAACTTAGTTTTCTCTAGGAATGTATTAAAAAAATCAAGGAAGCTACAATATGAGCCATTGATCTACAACCTAATTTGCAAACACATTTTGACTATCTTCATGATAATTAGTTCAATTAATCAAATTACTAATAAACTCCCACTCAAATCAACATCCTTCGGGTTGTCTAAGTGTTACATGATCCAAATTCACCAACCCAAGTCCGATCATCACGTGAGATGAGGTGGTTTCAATGGTGAACATCTCCATGTTGATCACATCTACTATATGACTCATGTTCGACCTTTCGGTCTTCCGTGTCCTGAGTCCATGTATGTACATGCTAGGCTCGTCAAGTTTAACCCCAAGTATTATGCATGTGCCAAACTGGCATATAACCGTTGTATGCAAACAAAGAGTCTATCACACCCAATCATCACGAGGTGCTTCCAAACGATGAACTTTCACAATGGTGCATACTTGGGGATAACACATTTTATCTTCAAATTAAGTGACTAGATAATCTTATAATGCTACCATCACCCTAAGCAAAATAAGATGCATAAAAGATAAACATCACATGCAATCAATAGGTGACATGATATCACCATCATCATCTTGCACTTTTGATCTCCACCTCCAAAGCACTGGCATGATCTCCATCATCACTAGCATGACACCATGATCTCCATCATCGTGTCGTCACGTGGTTGTCTCGCCAACTATTGCTTCTACAACTAAACGCATAGCGATAAAGTAAAGCAATTACATCGCGTTTAATGATTGACACACATGCCATATAATAAATTAAAGACAACCCTATGCCTCCCGCCGGTTACCATACTCATCGACATGCAAGTTGTAAAAAACCATTACAAAACATGAGCATCTCATACATCAACCATATATATGAAAAACCATGTCTTGGCTAGATCACATCACAACATGCCTTTCAAAAGCAAGTTAGACGTCATCTACTTTGTTGTTGCAAGTTTTAGGTGGCTGGGTAACTAGCAAGAACTGTTCTTACATATGCAAAGCATCAACGGTGATATTCAAGTTGTCTTTTGACCTTCTAATAGGACCGCTAATGTCAAATCAAGTTCAACTAAAGTGGGAGAGAGAGACACCCACCAGCCACCTTTTTGCAATACAAGTTGCATGTTTGTCGGTGGAAGGTCTCTTGTGCGAGGACAAGTAAAGGTTGGTTCGGGCCGCTTCATCCCACAATATTGCCAAACCCCAAAAATCCAAATAGAGGTAAGCAATTAGAACATCAAGGCCCACAACTACTTTGTGTTATACTCGTGCATATCATCTACACATAGACCTAGGTCATGGTACCACTATTGTGGAACGAAGCAAATAAAGGAAAACAAAAGAAATTCCTACGAACACCCAAGATCTATCTATGGATATTAATAGCAACAATAGGATAGGTTTCTACATAGCTTTGTAGACCGAATGCGTTAATGATCTAGAGGTCGTGGTTGGCGTAGTCATACTCGCGTCGTTATCCAATCCGATCCAAGCATTGCACGTGCGGCACCTCTGAGTTTAGCACACGTCCGGATCGGTGACGTATCATCCTTATTGATCTATCAAGAGAGGGAGAATAGGTAGATGATATTTGAACCAACACGGTGGTGTGGTGGTGGTAATGGCAGCGGAACATAGACAGGGCTTTGCCAAGCACTAACGAATCGAGGTGGAGGCTTATCGGGAGAGAGAGGAGGCTTGGGTTTGCTGTGTATAGCCCTTGCACCCCTCCCCACTATATATAGGGTGGGGGAGGGTTGGGGGCGCAGCCCTAGCCCCTCCTCCAAGGAGGGGAGGCATCCAAGGGAGGAAGCTTGCCTCCCAAGGCAAGTGGAATCCCTCCCACTTAGTGTAGCGACCACGATCCGAATGGACCGAAGTCTCTGTGTTCTGTGTCATCCCTGGATCCGTAATGCTGACACACACTATACTTGAAGGAATTATAACAGAGTGGTAATCATACACTTATTACATCGAATGTCTCAAAAGAGAACTTATTACAAAAGTATATGGCATAAGGCCATCTAACAAAATAACAGCGGAAGGCTTGGAAGATAAGTGAGTCCATCAACTCCAACGGCATAGCTGAGTGCATGACAAACGACCTAGCACGTCTTACTCCTCGTCTGAAAAGTCTCCAACGTAACATGTTGCAGCCCGAAATGGGTCAGCACATGGAATATGCTGGCAAGATAACATAGTAGAGCGAGTAACGGAAAATAAAGGCTAACACTATATGCATATTTGGTTGGTGGAGGCTCTATGGTTAAAGTTTTTGTGTAAAGCCAATATTTCCCTACAGCAAAGGAATAACTTTTTATTTTAACTATCATGGTAGTTGAAACATCATTGAGAAGGTACCTCCAACTCAATCCCAATTAAAGTAGTCATCATTACCCAACAAATTAATTTTAGAGTGATGAGATCAACCAATAATTCAAGTACCAGATACTCAAGATTGTCCATAACCGGGGACACGGCTAATCATGATTAGTTTGTACACTCTGCATAGGTTTGCGCACTTTTCCGCACAAGACTCGATCTCCTCCGTTGGATTTCTCGCACTGCATGGTGTTTGAGAAACGGATGACCGAGACACGGTCTTTCAGAAGCATTTACTCTTTACCCCAGGTGGACCCGTACACCTACTTTCCCCTACATCTGCTAGTCCACCACTGAAAGAGCTCACACAACTTACTCATACTACGCCAGAGCCCATAATGGCATTGTGGCTGCACACGGAAGTTTCTAGCATGAATAGTTTTATGATCCGTTTGAGCCCGGGTGGCATTCCATAGGACAATCACACGGTATCCCCGGGATTTCCTAGGACAACACTGGATTCTCCAGGTGCCCTGCAACCAATCCACCCAGATGTGTATTAATGTAGCCACCTTAAGTTGAACCATTAGTTAACAACTCACATCTGTCATGGATATTCTCTCAAACCCAATCCACGTCTACGAGCATAGCATGGCAACCTAAGCATAACTTTGGAGTAACTCCCAAGGGTTTGAAAATAATGCATGTAATCGGCTCTACCTCAAACTACTTCCCAGACCCACAAGTTAAGAGATCCTACTCATGCAATGTGTGAGGATTTGATCTAATGCATAAAACTGGGTAATAAAGGGTATGATCAAAGTGTTACTTGCCTTGCTGATGATTTGCAAAACCTAGAGACTCGTAGTAGCACGCTTCGCACTCCGGGAATTCTATCGCAAGCAAACAGTAGCATACATAAGTAACAAGCAAAGATGCATAGATAAAACTCCAAGTAAAAAGATCTAACCAGAAATTTCAACTTAAGAACTCCAGTTTGCAAAAAGAATCAAATCAAACGGAGCAACAAAACTCCAACTGCGAAAGAAACAAGATCCATTTACTAGATTGGTCTAAGGTGAAATTTTACAGTAACAAAACCTTGTTCAAGTTGGTTAAACGGAAAGGGGGCTTCGAGACGAAGATCTGGGCGCTTGAATCTCCTGATTCCGACTCTCGAGCGAAAAGAAAAACTAAAAACAAGATCAGGGCAGAAATCACGATCGGAAATAATCACGGAAAAACCCCGAAAAAGAAAACTGATGAATAGGCTAATGAACGAACGTTCGCTGTCTGTGACTGACGGCCCAACCGCGTTCGTTAAAATGAACGTATGGACGAACGTCTGCTAACTAACTAAACCGAAAAAGAACCGAACCGATCTATTAAAAAAATAGATCTAGGGTTTTTAAAAAAACGAACAGTCTAAAAGAACCGGCCGTACCTTAACGGGTCAGGCGGCGGGTTGTGGGTTGCGGGCGGCGGGCGGGTTGCGGGCGATGGGCATCGACGGCGGCAGCGGCTACGACGGCGGCGCGGCGCAGGCGGTGGGGCGGCAATGGCGGCGGTGAGCAGCTGCGGCGGTGGTGCGGCTCGGCTGCGGCGGCAGGGTGGCGCGGTGTGAGGCGGCGAAACGGGGGGCGGCTTATATAGGCCCGAGGGGGGTCTTGCTTGGGGAAAGGGGCGGCGGAGGTGGTCGACTCAGCCCCGACGGGAGGCGGGCGCGGCCGGGATTCCGGTCGGAGTCGGAGTCGGAGGCGGCGACGCGGCGCTGGGCCGGCTGGGCTTCGGCCCGGTCGGTCCGACTCACTTTTTTTTAACTCCTGACACAGAAAAACTCAAAAATAAAGTACTAAACGGAGACGAAAAAATCCGAAATAAATTTTCACCATCCTCTAATAAAATTTAGGACAAAGTGAACATTTTTCCCGGACCTAAATGAAATTTTGAAAAACGCGCATTGTTTTCCTATGCAAATAAAATCGCAAATAAATCCGAATAAAATTCCAAAAGTGATTTTAATATTTTTCCTCCAATATTTCTTATATTTTGGAGAAGTCATATTATCTCCGCTCGTATATTTTATTAAGAAATATTTTTATGAGAGAAAAATAATTAAAATCATAGTGATCCCCGTATCGGTATTTGAGAAAACTCAAATACGAAAACGGTAGAATTCCCAACTCTCTCCGTAGGTCCTTGAGTTGCTTAGAATTTTCGAGAATCGCAAAGCAGAAATGCAATAAAATATGCAATGCAATATGATCTATGTATAACATTCCAAATTGAAAATTTGGGATGTTACAAACCTACCCCCCTTAGAATGAATCTCGCCCTCGAGATTCGGTTTGGCTAGAGAACATGTGTGAGTGATCCTTGCGTAGATCGTCCTCTCGTTCCCAGGTGGCTTCTTCCTCGGTATGGTGACTCCACTGGACTTTGCAAAACTTGATAACCTTGCTGCGGGTGACTCTGCTTGAAAACTCAAGGATCTTGACGGGTTTCTCCTCGTAAGTTACATAACTATCCAACTGAATTGCTTCTAGGGGCACTGTGTCTCTTAAAGGAATGTCGGCCATCTCTGCATGGCACTTCTTAAGCTGAGAAACGTGAAACACGTCGTGAACTCCTGACAATCCTTCAGGTAACTCTAACTTGTAGGCAACCTCTCCCACGCGTTCCAAAACACGGTATGGTCCCACAAATCTCGGGGCTAACTTTCCCTTAACTCCGAAACGTTTAACTCCTCGCAGAGTCGACACTCTCAGGTATGCTCCGTATCCAATTTCATAGACTACTTCCTTGCTTTTTGAGTCTGCATAACTCTTCTGCCTGGACTAAGCTACCTTCAGTCTATCTCGAATCAGCTTAACCTTCTCCTCGGACTCTTTGATCAGATCCGGTCCAAACAACTGGCGGTCTCCGACTTCATCCCACATCAACGGCGTTCGGCATCTCCTTCCGTACAATGCTTCAAACGGTGCCATCTTTAAACTAGCCTGGTAACTGTTTTTGTATGAGAACTCCGCGTAGGGCAAGTTTTCGTCCCAACTAGATCCATAATTTAAAGCACAAGCTCTCAACATGTCCTCCAGAATCTGATTGACTCTCTCGGTCTGTCCATCAGTCTGCGTGTACTAAATTCCAGCATTGTTCCCAAAGTTTGGTGTAACTGGTGCCAAAACTGTGAGGTGAATTGTGTTCCTCTATCTGATACAATGGTCCTCGGAACTTCGTGCAGACATACGATCCTGGTCATGTATATCTTAGCTAACTTCGCACTGGTATACGTGGTTTTCACGGGGATAAAGTGGGCTACTTTGGTCAAGCGATCTACTACTACCCAGATTGAGTCATATCTTGATTTGGTCCTGGGCAATCCGGTGATAAAGTCCATGCCAAGCTTATCCCACTTCCATTCGGGTATCGGCATAGGCTGTAGCAATCCTACTGGCTTCTGATGTTCCGCCTTTACTCTCTGGCATACATCACATACTGCTACATACTCAGCAATATCCTTCTTCATTCCCTTCCACCAGAAATGCTCCTTTAAATCCAAATACATCTTTGTGTTTCCGAGGTGTATCGAGTATGGCGAATCATGTGCTTCCTGTAGTATCAACTTCCTGATCTCGGGGTTGTTGGGCGCATAGATTCTATCTTCAGACCACAAGGTGTCGTGTTCGTCCTCACGAAAACCCTTGGCTTTTCCTTCACTCATCTTCTCCTTTATCTCGACAATCTCTTTGTCATCCTTCCGGGCTTCTCGTATCTTTCCCAGCAATGTTGAATGAACCTCCAACGTTGCAACAAAACCTCTAGGAACTATCTCCAAACGAAGCTCCATGAGATCTTCTACTAACTCCTTTGGCAATCCTCCCTTTACTAGGGTATTTGCGTAACTCTTCCGGCTCAAAGCGTCTGCAAGGACATTGGCCTTTCCAGGGTGATATCGCAGCTTCATATCGTAATCCTTTATAAGCTCCAACCATCTCCTCTATCTGAGGTTCAGTTCCTTGTGAGTGAAAATGTACTTCAAACTCTTGTGATCCGTGTACACATCACAACGATTTCCAATAAGGAAATGTCTCCAAGTTTTGAGTGCATGCACAACTGCTACTAGCTCCAAATCATGAGTAGCATAATTCAACTCGTGCGGTCGAAGTTGATGAGATGCGTAAGAAACAACTCTTCCATCCTGCATGAGTACTCCTCCAAGTCCTAAGCGTGAAGCATCGCAGTACACTTGGAAATCCTTGTGTATATCGGGCAAGATCGACACTAGGGCTGTCGTCAACCATTTCTTCAACTCCTGGAAACTTTCTTCGCACTCTTCAGTCCAATGAAACTTTGTGTCCTTCTTCAACAAGGTCGTCATCGACTTTGCAATCTTGGAGAAATTCTCTATGAATCTCCAGTAATATCCCATGAGTCCAAGAAAACTGTGGATCTCTCCAACTGAAGTGGGTGCCAACCACTCAGTGACTGCCTGCACTTTGACGGGGTCCACTGCTATACCTTCTCCTGATATAACATGCCCGAAGAATCCAACTTCCTTCAACCAAAACTCGCATTTGCTAAACTTGGCGTACAACTGATGTTCTCTGAGCTTCTCCAGAACCAAACGCAAATGCTCCGCGTCTTCCTCTTTGTTCTTCGAGTACACCAAGATATCATCAATGAATACCACGACAAACTTATCCAAGAACTCCATGAACACCTTATTCATCATACTCATGAAATAGGCAGGGGCGTTAGTCAATCCAAATGGCATAACCGTATACTCATATAGCCCATACCTTGTGGTGAAGGCTATCTTAGGGATATCCTTCTCTCGAATCTTCAACTGGTGGTATCCTGATCGTTGATCGATCTTGGAGAACACTTTCGCTCCTTGAAGCTGGTCGAACAAATCATTGATCATCGGCAGCGGGTACTTATTCTTAATCATCACTTCATTCAGTGCATGATAACCAACGACCATCCTTAAAGATCCATCCTTCTTCTCGACCAAAAGCACTCGGGCTTCCCAAGGTGATGAACTCTGGTGAATAAATCCTTTCTCCAATAACTCCTTAATCTGCTTCTTGATATCCTCCAGATCATTTGCTGGCATCCGATACGGTCTCTTCGATATTGGTACGATGCCAGGCAATAGCTCAATCAAAAACTCAATATCCCTATCCGACAGCATGCCTGGTAGCTCTTCTGGAAATACATCCAGATAATCCTTTACCACGGGCACTTCCTCCTAAAGAACTCCGTGAGAGAATGTACTTGTGTCCTTCTAGGCGAATGCCTAGATACATACTTGATCATTTTTCCCTCCGGGGTGGTAAGCAAAATAGACTTACTGGCACAATCGATGTTCCCTCCATACATCGATAGCCAATCCATACCTAGTATCACATCCAATCCTTGTGACTCCAAAACTATCAGGTCTGAGGGAAAAACATGGCGTCCAATGGTCAATGGCATCTGGAAACATCCTTGATTTGCCATATATTCCGCTCCGGGTGAACTTACTAACATGGGGGTCATAAGGACTCTAGTGGGAAGCTTTTGTCTATTTACGAATCCCCTTGAAATGTATCAATGCGATGCACCAGTATCGAAAAGAACTACTGCGGTAAATGACTTCACCAAAAACTTATCGATAATTGCATCTGGTTGCTCTTCAACCTCCTCCACGGTCACATGGTTCACTTGTCCTTTGTTGAACGGGTTGGGCTTCTTCCCGGCGCTTCCATTGTTGTTCCCATTCTTAGCTTCAGGGCAGTCCGTGGCGTAGTGTCCATTCTTCCCGCACTTGAAACATGTAACGTGGCTTAAATCCCTCTTGGCGGGTGTGGATGGAGTAGAGCGGTTCTGACTGTTATTTGCTCCATTCTCATTCCCATTCTTGGACCAATTGTGGTTGTGAGCACTCCCTCCATTATGGGTGTGGCTTCCATGGTTATGGCCTTATGGGTGTATCCTCCCGAGTTCGGGGTGAAACGGGGCTTCTGCTGGGCTCCAGAATTATTCCTTCCTTGTCCATACTTCCTCTTGCGGCTCTCAATCTGCTGATGCTTCCCTTCAATCATAAGAGCCTTATATACCAACTCTTGGTAGTTGTTGAAGGTTGCCACCATCAACTGTATGCTCATCTCATCATTCAGCCCTTCCATAAACATCTCCTGCTTTGCGGCATCTGTGGCCACATCATCCGGGGCATAACGAGATAGAGTACTAAACTCATCTACGTACTGAGCCACAGTATGATTTCCTTGGCGCAAGTTGCTAAACTCTCGCTTCATCATGCTCATGGCTCCAGTTGAGACATGGGCAGTGCGGAAAGCTTGCTGAAACTGATCCCAAGTGACATTGGCTACAGGCAAAGTGGATGTGTAATTCTCCCACCATGCTACTGCTGGTCCAACCAACTGATGTACGGCAAAACGCACCTTCTCAGCATCCGTGCAATTTGCAGTGGTCAAATCCTTTCCAATCGTGCATAGCCAGTCATGGGCAACTATTGGTTCAATGCTGCTAGAAAACACCGGTGGTTGCAACCTTAAGAAACGTGTCAGGTTGTCCACGGGTGGTGGTGGTGGAGCGTTGTTGTTGTTGTTCTGATTGTTCTGGTTGTACTAGACGAGAAGCTGCATCGAAGTGTTCTTCTGCTGGATCAACTGAGTGAGCTTAGGGGGAAACTGAAATCCGGGCTCACGTCTCGGAGGCATCCGATGGGTGTAGAGGGAAGAGATTAGAATAGAAATGAGGTCTAAGGGAAATTCACTACCCATATGCACATGAGACAAACACAATCATATCACATTAATAAATTTCAAACAAGGGCATACAAGATCTTACTAATGTTACAAAAGTGCTCTAATTTCTACTTTATGGGGGAAAACTACTAGTCATAGGGTGGTCATCTAGAAATTTTTTATCGGCGGAAGATTCCATGATATCTGCTCCAGCTTCATCTTCATAGTCTTCGTCACTATCATCGGGGTCCGAGTCGTGTCGTCGGTGATGATGTAGTCCTCAGAACAAATCTCCTTGGGCTCTTCTTCTTCTTCTCCTCCTCCTGTTGCTGGATCTCCCATGAAAACTCCCAGCTTCCTTGTCAAGTCATCATTTTTCTCCACAAGTATAGTCATCCCCTCCTCGTATCCGTCACGTGTAGACTTGAGTTCCTCTTCTAGCTCCAAGTTCCTGGTTAGCGCCTTCTTCAATTCTATCATCCCTGCGCACATCTGGTGCTCCTGTCGACGAATGTGCTGGTTTAACTCCTGGATGAACGCTGCAATGGACTTGTCCTTCCGGGTACTGATCATGTCCCATCGCTCATCCCAGCGTCCACAAATCTGGTAGATAGTGTCCTTCAGCTCCTGCTTGTAGACTTCTCCAATACGCCCCATGGTAATGTGGGCTGCCATACTCTTGCCTAGGCTCCAGGTTGGTGCATCAAAAGAAAACTCTATGGGCTCAGTGGATGGTGCGAAGGTCCTCCCAGGAATTTGAACTTGAATACTCCGTCGCTCCTCTTCTGGTAAAGTGGCGGTGTAGGTCCCGGTGAAGCTTGGTATTCCGATGTTCAGGTACCTAGTGACTTCCTTCAAGTGTCTTCCAAAAGGTGTGTCTTCATCTGGTTGAGTGAACTTGTTCCTTGGGTCCACCATCCTAAAGAGTAGAAATGGAGAGGAGTCAGAAATGAGTAGAGAAGAGTGACCTAGGGTTTATCTTAGTGGTTGTGTCGTACAGTCAGTGTGTTCTATGATACCATCTTGTAGCGACCACGATCCGAATGGACTGAAGTCTCTGTGTTCTATGTCATCCCTGGATCGGTAATGCTGACACACACAGTACATGAAGGAATTATAACAGAGTGGAAATCACACACAGTACATGAAGGAATTATAACATAGTGTTCGTGTCGTACAGTCAGTGTGTGCTATGATCCGAATTACAACTCACATATGTCATGGATATTCTCTCAAACCCAATCCACGTCTACGAGCATAGCATGGCAACCTGTTAACTTTTGAGACTTTCGATGTAATAAGTGTGTGATTGCCACTCTGTTATAAATCCTTCAAGTAATGTGTGTGTCAGCATTACCGATCCAGGGATAACATAGAACACAGAGACCGCGGTCCATTCGGATCGTGGTCGCTACAAGATGGTATCAGAGCACATGCTGAATGTAGGACACGACCACTAAGATAAACCCTAGGTCACTCTTCTTTACTCATTTCTGACTCCTCTCCATTTTCTACTCTTTAGGATGGTGGACCCAAGGAACAAGTTCACTCAACCAGATGAAGACACACTTTTGGACGACACTTGAAGGAAGTCACTAGGTACCTGAACATCGGAATACCAAGCTTCACCGGGACCTACACCGCCACTTTACGAGAAGAGGAGCGATGGAATATTCAAGTTCAAATTCTCGGGAGGAGATTCGCACCATCCACTGAGCCCATAGAGTTTTCCTTTGATGCACCAACATGGAGCCTAGGCAAGAGTATGGCAGCCCACATTACCATGGGGCGCATTGGAGAAGTCTACAAGCAGGGGCTGAAGGACACTATCTACCAGATATGTGGACACCGACATGAGCAATGGGACATGATTAGTACCCAGAAGGATAGGTCCATTGCAGCGTTCATCTAGGAGTTAAACCAGCACATTCGTCGACGGGAGAACTAGATGTGCGCAGGGATGATAGATTTGAAGAAGGCGTTAACCAGGAACTTGGAGCTAGAAGAGGAACTTAACTCTACACGCGACGGATACGAGGAGGAGATGACAATACTTGTGGAGAAGAATGATGACTTGACAAGGAAGCTGGGAGTATTCATGGGAGATCTAGCACCAGGAAGAGGAGAAGAAGAAGAAACTAAGGAGATTCATTCTGAGGACTACATCATCATCGACGACACCGACTCGGACCCCAATTATAGTGATGATGACTGTGAAGATGAAGCTGGAGCAGATATCATGGAATCTTCCGTCGATCAAAATTTCTAGATGACCACCCTATGACTAGTAGTCCCCCCCCCCATAAAGTAGAATTTAGAGCACTTTAGTAACGTTAGTTAGAATCTTTGTATGCCCTTGCTTGAAATTGATTGGTGTGATATGATTGTGTTTGTCTCGTGTGCATATGGGTAGTGAATTTTCCCTTAGACCTCATTTCTATTCTAATCTCTTCCCTCTAAACCCATCAGATGCCTTCGAGACGTGAGCCCGAATTTCAGTTTCCCCCTGAGCTCACTGAGTTGATCCAGCAACAGAACACCTTAATGCAACTTCTTGTCCAGAACAATCAGAACAACAACAATAACCCACCACCACCACCACCCGTGGACAACCTGACATGTTTCCTAAGGTTGCAACCACCGTTGTTTTCTAGTAGCATTGAACCAATAGTTGCTAATGACTGTCTGCGCAAGATTAGAAGGGAGTTGACCACCGCAAATTGCACGGATGCTGAGAAGGTGCATTTTGCCGCACACCAATTGGCTGGACCAGCAGCATTATGGTGGGATAATTACACAGCCACTTTCCCTGTAGCCAATGTCACTTGGGATCAGTTTCAGCAAGCTTTTCGCACTGATCATGTCTCAACTGGAGCCATGAGCATGAAGAAGCGAGAGTTTTGCAACTTGTGCCAAGGAAATCATACTGTGGCTCAGTACGTAGATGAGTTTAGTACTCTATCTCATTATGCCCCTGATGATGTGGCCACAGATGCCGCGAAGCAGGAGAAGTTTATGGAAGGGTTGAATGATGAGATGAGCATACAGTTGATGGTGGCAACCTTCAACAACTACCAGGAGTTGGTACATAAAGCTCTTATGATTGAAGGGAAGCAGCAGCAGATTGAAAGCCGCAAGAGGAAGTACGGACAAGGAAGGAATAATTCAGGAGCCCAGCAGAAGCCTCGTTTCACCCTGAACTCGGGAGGATACACCCATAACCATGGAAGCCACACCCATAATGGAGGAAGTTCTCACAACCACCATGGCTCCAAGAATGGGAATGGGAATGGAGCAAGCAATAATCAAAACCGCTCCACTCCATCCACACCCGCCAAGAGGGATTTAGGTCACATTACCTGTTTCAAGTGTGGGAAGAATGGACACTACGCCACGGAGTGCCCTGAAGCTAAGAATGGGAATGACAATGGAAGCACCGAGAAGAAGCCCAATCCTTTCAACAAAGGACAAGTGAACCACATGACCGTGGAGGAAGTTGAAGAGCAACCTGATGCAGTTGTCGGTAAGTTTTTGGTTAAGTCATTTACCACAGTAGTTCTTTTTTATACTGGTGCATTTCACTCATACATTTCAAGGGGATTCGTGAATAGACATAAGTTACCCACCAAAGTCCTTATGACCCCTATGTTAGTAAGTTCACCCGGAGCGGAATACATGACAAATCAAGGATGTTTTCAAATGCCATTGACCATTGGACACCATGTTTTTCCCTCAGATCTGATAGTTTTGGAGTCATAAGGATTGGATGTGATACTAGGTATGGATTGGCTATCGATGTATGGAGGGAACATCGATTGTGCCAGTAAGTCTATTTTACTTACCACCCCGGAGGGAAAAAGGATCAAGTATGTATCTAGGCATTCGCCTAGGAGGACACGAGTAAATTCTCTCTCGGGAGTTGCTCAGGAGGAAGTGCGTGTAGTAAGGGATTATCCGGATGTATTTCGAGAGGAGCTACCAGGCAGGCCACCGGATAGGGATATTGAGTTTTTAATAGAGCTATTGCCTGGCACCGGACCAATATCGAAGAGACCATACCGGATGCCAACAAATGATCTGGAGGAGATCAAGAAACATATTAAGGAGTTATTGGAGAAAGGATTTATTCGACGAAGTTCATCACCTTGGGGAGCCCCAGTGCTTTTGGTCGAGAAGAAGGATGGATCTTTAAGAATGGTCGTTGATTATCGAGCACTGAATGAAGTGACGATTAAGAATAAGTACCCGCTGGCGATGATCAATGATTTGTTTGACCAACTTCAAGAAGATAAATTATTCTCCAAGATCGATCTACGATCAGGATACCACCAGTTGAAGATCCGAGAGAAGGATATACCTAAGACAGCCTTCACCACAAGGTATGGGCTATATGAGTATACGGTTATGTCATTTGGATTGACTAACGCCCCTGCCTATTTCATGAGCATGATGAATAAGGTGTTCATGGATTTCTCGGATAAGGTTGTCGTGGTATTCATTGATCATATCTTGGTGTACTCGAAGAACGAAGAGGAACACGAGGAGCATTTGCGTTTGGTTTTGGAGAAGCTCAGAGAATGTCAGTTGTATGCCAAGTTTAGCAAATGCGAGTTTTGGTTGAAGGAAGTTGGATTCTTAGGGCATGTTATATCATGAGAAGGTATAGCAGTGGATCCTATCAAGGTGCAGGCAGTCACTGAGTGGTTGGCACCCACTTCAGTTGGAGAGATTCACAGTTTTCTTGGACTCACGGGATATTACCGGAGATTCATAGAGAATTTTGCAAGATTGCGAAGCCTATGACAGCATTGTTGAAGAAGGACACCAAGTTTTATTGGACTGAAGAGTGTGAAGAAAGTTTCCCGGAGTTGAAGAAACGTTTGATGACAGCCTCGGTGCTGATCTTGCCAGATATACACAAGGATTTCCAAGTGTATTGCGATGCTTCACGCTTAGGTCTTGGAGGACTACTCATGCAGGACGGAAGAGTTGTTTCCTGTGCATCTCGTCAACTTCGACCACACGAGTTGAATTATGCTACGCATGATTTGGCGTTAGCAGCAGTAGTGCATGCGCTCAAAACCTGGAGACATTTCCTTATTGGAAACCGTTGTGATGTGTACACGGATCACAAGAGTTTGAAGTACATTTTCACCTAGAAGGAGCTGAACCTTAGACAGAGTAGATGGTTGGAGCTCATAAAGGATTATGATATGAAGCTGCGCTACCATCCTGGCAAGGCCAATGTCGTCGCAGACGCTCTGAGCCGAAAGAGTTATTCCAATACCCTAGTAAAAGGAGGATTACCGAAGGAGTTAGCAGAAGATCTCAGGGAGCTTCGTTTGGAGATAGTTCCTAGAGGTTTTGTTGCAACATTGGAGATTCAGTCAACATTGTTGGGAAAGATACGAGAAGCCCAGAAAGATGACAAAGAGATTTTCGATATCAAGGAAAAGATGAGTGAAGGAAAAGCCAAGGGTTTTCGTGAGGACGAACACGACACCTTGTGGTTTGAGGATCGAGTCTATGTGCCCAACAACGTCGAGATCAAGAAGTTGATACTACAGGAAGCACATGATTCACCATACTCGATACACCCCGGAAACACTAAGATGTATTTGGATTTGAAGGTACGCTTCTGGTGGACGGGAATGAAGGAGGACATTGCGGAGTATGTAGCTGTATGTGATGTATGCCAGAGATTGAAGGCAGAACATCAGAAGCCAGCAGGATTACTACAGCTTAGTCCGATACCCGAATGGAAGTGGGGTAAGCTTGGCATGGATTTTATCACTAGATTACCCAGGACCAGATCGGGATATGACTCAATCTGGGTAGTAGTGGATCGCTTGACCAAAGTAGCCCACTTTATCCCCGTGAAAACCACGTATACCAGTGCGAAGTTGGCCAAGATATACATGACCAGGATCGTATGTCTGCACGGAGTTCCGAGGACCATCGTATCAGATAGAGGAACACAATTCACCTCAAAGTTTTGGCATCAGCTACACCAGACTTTGGGAACCAGGCTAGAATTCAGTACAGCTTTTCACTCGTAGACCGATGGATAGACAGAGAGAGTCAATCAGATTCTAGAGGACATGTTGAGAGCTTGTGCGCTAGATTATGGATCTAGTTGGGATGACAACTTGTCCTATGCGGAGTTCTCGTATAACAACAGTTACCAGGCCAGTTTAATGATGGCACCGTTCGAAGCATTGTACGGTAGGAGATGTCGAACGCCGTTAATGTGGGATGAAGTCGGAGACCGTCGGTTGTTTGGACCAGATCTGATCAACGAGTCCGAAGAGAAGGTTAAGCTGATTCGAGATAGACTGAAGGTAGCTCAGTCCAGGCAGAAGAGTTATGCAGACTCGGAGCGCAAGGAAGTAGTCTATGAAATCGGAGACAGAGCGTACCTGAGAGTGTCGCCTCTGTGGGGAGTTAAAAGTTTCGGAGTTAAGGGAAAGTTAGCCCCGAGATTTGTGGGACCGTACCATGTTTTGGAACGCATGGGAGAGGTTGCCTACAAGTTAGAGTTACTGGAAGGATTGTCAGGAGTTCATGACGTGTTTCACATTTCCCAGCTTAAGAAGTGCCATGTGGAGATGTATGATATTCCTTTAAGAGACACAGTGCCTCTGGAAGCAATTCAGTTGGATAGTGATCTGACTTACGAGGAGAAACCCGTCAAGATCCTCAAGTTTGCGAGCAGAGTTATCCATAGCAAGGTTATCAAGTTCTGCAAAGTTCAGTGGAGTCACCATACCGAAGATGAAGCCACTTGGGAACGAGAGGATGATCTACGCAAGGACCACCCACACCTATTTTCTAGCCTACCCGAATCTCGAGGGCGAGATTCATTCTAAGGGGGGTAGGTTTGTAACATCCAAATTTTCAATTTGGAATGGTATACATAGATCATATTGCATATCATATTTTATTGCATTTGTGTGTTGCGATTCTCGAAAATTATAAGCAACTCAAGGACCCGCGGAGAGAGTTGGGGATTTTACCGTTTTCGTATTTGAGTTTTCTCAAATACCGGTACGGGGATCACTTTGGTTTTAATTATTTTCCTCTCCTAAAAATATTTCTTAATAAAATATATGAGCGGAGATAATATGACTTCTCCAAAAAAAAAAGAAATATTGGAGGAAAAACATTAAAATCACTTTTGGTATTTAATTCGGATTTATTTGCGATTTTATTTGCATAGGAGAAATACGCGTTTTTTGAAATTGCATTTAGGTCCGGGAAAAATGTTCACATTGTCCTAAATATTATTAGAGGATGGTGAAAATTTATTTCGGAATTTTTCGAGTTCGTTTAGTATTTTTTTTGCCCGTTTTTCCGCGTGAGGACTTTTAGAAAAAAAATGGAACCGCCTTACCAGGCCGTGTCCGACCAGGACACTGCCGCCGGGGGCCTTTAAAGCCCGAGGCCGGCCGCCCCCAGCCCACCCCAGCCCCGCCGTCGAAACCCTAGCGCCGCCGCCGCCACTCGCGCCGTCACTGCCCTTGTCGCCGCCACCGCGCCTCGCCACCCGCACGCCGTCGGTCGCCCCCGCCTCGCAGGAGTACGCCGCCGTCGCCATCCCGTTCCGAGGTAGCCGCCGGTTTTTTTAAACCGATCGGTTTAATTTCGAAACCCTAGATCTGTTTTTTTAATAGATCAGTTCGGTTTTTCTATCGGCTTAGTTAAGTAGCGGACGCTCATCCGTTCGTTCGTTTTAACGAATGCTTTTTGTCTTTTAGTAACAGACAGCGAACGTTCGCTCATTAGCCTATTCGTCCGTTTTTCTTTTTTCAGGGTTTTTCCGCTATTATTTTTTATCGCGATTTCTGCCCTGATCTTCTTTTTAGTTTTTCTTTTCGCTTGTAAGTCAGAATCAGGCGATTCAAGTGCCCAGATCTTCGTCTCGAAGCACTCTTTCCAGTTAACCAACTTGAACAAGGTTTTACTACTGTAAAATTTTACTTTAGTTCAATCTAGTAAACGGATCTTGTTTCTTTCGCAGTTTGAGTTTCGTTGCTCCGTTTGATTTGATTCTTTTTGCAAACTGGAGTTCCTAAGTTGAACTTTCTGGTTAGATCTTCTTATTTGGAGATTTATCTGTGCATCTTTGCTTGATTGCTTATGTATGCTATTGTTTGCTTGCGATAGAATTCCCAGAGTGCGAAGCGTGCTACTACGAGTCCCTAGGTTTTGCGAATCATCAGCAAGGCAAGTAACACTTTGGTCATACCCTCTGCTACCCGGTTTTTATGCATTAGATCATACCCTCACACATTGCATGAGTAGGATCTCTTAACTTGTGGGTCTGGGAAGTAGTTTGAGGTAGAACCTATTACCTGCATTATTTTCAAACCCTTTGGAGTTACTTCTACGCTATGCTTAGGTTATCATGCTATGCTCGTAGACGTGGTTTGGGTTTGAGTGAAATCCATGACAGAAGTGGATACTCTCAAAGCCAATTTTTTCCTACAACAAAGGAATAACTTTTATTTTAACTCAATCCCAGTTAATGATAGTTAAAATAAAAGTTATTCCTTTGTTGTAGGGAAAAATTGGCTTTATGCAAAAACCTTAACCTTAGCGCCTCCACCAGCCAAATATGCATATAGTGTTAGCCTTTATTCTGTTACTTGTTCTACTGTGTTATCTTGCTAGCATATTCCATGTGCTGGCCCATTTCGGGCTGCAACATGTTACGTTGCCGACTTTTCAGAAGAAGAGTAAGGTGCGCTAGGTTGTTTGTCATGCACTCAGCTATGCCGTTGGAGTTGATGGACTCACTTATCTTCCATGCCTTCCGCTGCTACTTTGTTAGATGGCCTTATGCCCTATAATTTTGTAATAAGTTCTCTTTTGAGACTTCTGATGTAATAAGTGTGTGATTGCCACTCTGTTATAAATCCTTCAAGTACTGTGTGTGTCAGCATTACCGATCCAGGGATGACACATAACACAGAGACTTCGGTCCATTCAGATTGTGGTCGCTACAATACCGCTTCAGGAGTTTTCTAGATGAGGTTCATCTGTTTATTTTATGTCCATGATGCTACTTTGCAAAGGTCTTAGATGTTGCATGTGAAACTTGGTGTTGTTGTGTAATGGGGGTGTTAACTAGCTATATCGTGTAACTGAGTGGTGAACTAGCTATATGATGGTGCACTGTGATGTGTCTCCATTATGGAACCCTGGTGGCCATTACACGAATATGAAATATACTGTGTGTTTGATATGAATTGTCAATTATCTTACTAAAGGGGTTATTCATAATAGGATAATTAGCCTATTTATTGAGGTTTTATATTGTGGACGGTTACTCATAAAACTTTGTGGGCTATGACAACAAGCAAACCACACAGTTTCTACAAAATATGTGTGTGGTATCAATGAACAACCACACACGATGTTACCCTAGAAACTGTTTGCGTTACACCACCTTGCACAAACGTTTTCAATAGGAAAAGTGTGTGTGATGGTTAGCCCTATGTCATACAGTTTTCTTCTATGCATCATGTGTGTTATACTTTAATAAGCCAAACGATTAACTGAGGAAAAATGTCTATGATGGCTACCCCTATCATGGATGAGTTTATGCAGAAAATTGTGTGTGATGCATTAAACAAATGCAAATGTTTGTTTGAAATTCATTGTGTGGGATGATAAGCACATCTCACAGTGCTCATCCTTATAATTATTTGTGATAGCTCTTCTGATTGCACAAGAGCACTTTCGCTCCAAGTGTGCAACCGGAGGAGCTATCACCGACGATTTATCCGGGTCATGTGGGATGACCCCCCTATCGCCCACCTTAGCAAGGTGATGGTTTGAAACTATGTCAGTGAAAGGGGGTTAAAATCATTTTCATAGGATGACTCTACACTAGTGTATGGTCGATATATAGCTTTGGTGGTCGAGTTTAATGCTTGGAAATCATTAGTAGCACTCTTGTACGTCCATGGTATGAACTTGCCCAGTGTTGACCATACCACATCCACACATATACATATATTATCAATGTGCAGTGATGTGTCATGCTAGTATTAATCCTAACCATTGTAGGACACGAGCACCCAACACTTTGTTCGGACCATTTGTTCTGTCCAGTGAGTTCATGTCTTCCTATGTTGAGGACTCCCAAGCTGAGGAGATGCCACAAGATTCAGAGGTGTTTGAAGTGTCTGTTCAACCATCATTTGTGACGGCCATGCCTAATGCTGCAACTGTTGTACCACATAAGGCATCAAGGTTGTGTAGGAGAAGGTCTCTGGGAGGAGGAACACAGTGAAATGGCAGCATTTCTTGTCCACCTTCATGCTTAACAAGATGCGTGAGATCATATCTAGTGGGATAAGGACTGACAAGGGTTTCAAGGGGTGCACTTGAAAAATCTTGTGAAGTAGATCTTTGACTTATGTGGCCAAGAGGTGAACTCAACCCTATTGGGAACATAGCATGCAATTTTAAAAAAATCATACGCTCACGCAAGATCTATCTAGGAGATGCATAGCAACGAGACAAGCAGATTATGTCCACGTACCCTCGTAGACCGAAAGGGAAGCGTTGTATTAACGCGGTTGATGTAGTCGAACGTCCTCACGATCCAACCCATCCAAGTACCGAACATACAGCACCTCCGTGTTCAGCACACGTTCAGCTCGATGACATCCCTCGACCTCTTGATCTAGTAGAGGGTTGAGGAGATTTCCATCAGCATGATGGCGTGACAACGGTGTTGGTGATGTGATCCGCGCAGGGCTTCGCCTAAGCACTACGACGATATGACCTGAGGAGTAAACTGTGGAGGGGGCACCGCACATGGCTAAGACAAATCTTGGTGTGCCTTTAGGGTGCCCCTGCCCACGTATATAAATGAGGGGAGGAGGAGGAGGCCGGCCCTAGGGGTGGCGCGCCATGGGGGGAGTCCTACTAGGACTCCGTTCCTAGTAGGATTCGCCCCCCCCCCCCCCTTCCTTCCAATGTAGAGGGGGAAAGAGGAAAGCGGGAGAGGAGAAGGAAAGGGGGGCCGCGCCCACACCCCTAGTCTAATTCGGTTTGGGCAAGGGGGAGGCGCGCGCCACCTCCTGTGGCCTACCTCCTCTTCTCCACTAAGTCCCATGAGGCCCATTAACTTTCCCGGGGGGGTTCCGATAGCCTCCTAGTACTCTGATAAATCCCCGAACCTCTCCGGAACAATTCCAGTGTTCGTATACAACCTTCCAATATATGAATATTTACTTATCGACCATTTCGAGACTCCTCGTCATGTCCGTGATCTCATCCGGGACTCCGAACAAACTTCTGTCACCAAAACACATAACTCATAATACAAATCATCATCGAACGTTAAACATGCGGACCCTACGGGTACGAGAACTATGTAGACATGATCGAGACACATCTCCAGTCAATAACCAATAGTGGAACCTGGATGCTCGTATTGGCTCCTACATATTCTATGAAGGTCTTTATCGGTCAAAGTGCATAATAACATATGTTGTTCCCTTTGTCATCGGTACGTTACTTGCCCGAGATTCGATCGTCGGTATCATCATACCTAGTTCATTCTCGTTACTGGCAAGTCTCTTTACTCGTTCTGTAATGTATCATCCCGTAACTAACTCATTATTCACATTGCTTGCATGGCTTATAGTGATATACATTACCGAGAGGGCCTAGAGATACCTCTCCGAAACACGGAGTGACAAATCCTAATCTTGATCTATGCCAACTCAACAAACACCTTCGGAAACACCTGTGGAGCATCTTTATAATAACCCAGTTACGTTGTGATGTTTGATAGCACACAAGGTGTTCCTCCGGTATTCAGGAGTTGCATAATCTCATAGTCAGAGGAACATGTATAAGTCATGAAGAAAGCAACAACAATAAAACTAAACGATCATTATGCTAAACTAACGGATGGGTCATGTCCATCACATCATTCTCCTAATGATGTGATCCCATTCATCAAATGACAAGACATGTCTATGGTTAGGAAACACAACCATCTTTGATTAACGAGCTAGTCTAGTAGAGGCTTACTAGGGACACGGTGTTTTGTCTATGTATTCACACTGGTATCAAGTTTCCGATTAATACAATTCTAGCATGAATAAAAGACATTTGTCATGATATATAAGGAAATATAAATAACAACTTTTTATTGCCTCTAGGGCATATTTCCTTCAGTCTCACACTTGCACTAGAGTCAATAATCTAGATTACATAGTAATGATTCTAACACCCATGGAGTCTTGGTGCTGATCATGTTTTTCTCGTGGAAGAGGCTTAGTCAATGGGTCTGTAACATTCAGATCTGTATGTATTTTTAAATCTCTATGTCTCCCTCCTTGACTTGATTGCGGGTAGCGTTGAAGCATCTCTTGATGTGCTTGGTTCTCTTGTGAAACCTGGATTCCTTCGCCAAGGCAATTGCTCCAGTGTTGTCACAAAAGATTTTCATTGGACCCGATGCAGTAGGTATTACACCTAGATCGGATATGAAATCCATCATCCAGACTCCTTCATTTGCTGCTTCAGAAGCAGCTATGTACTCCGCTTCACACGTAGATCCTGCCACGACGCTCTGCTTGGAACTGCACAACCTGACAACTCCATTGTTCAACAAAAATACATATCCGGTTTGTGACTTAGAGTCATACGGATTAGTGTCAAAGCTGACTCAGAAGTCAGTTGCTCGCTCCATTGTTCTGGAGAACGGAGTCTTAGTCATCTTGCCCATGAGGCATGGTTCACAAGCACCAAGTGATTCATAATCAAGTGATTCCAAAAGCCCATCAGCATGGAGTTTCTTCATGCGCTCTACACCAATATGACCTAAACGGCAGTGCCACAAATATGTTGCACTATCATTATCAACTTTGCATCTTTTGGCATCAATATTATGAATATGTGTATCACTACGATCGAGATTCAAAAAAATAGACCACTCATCAAGGGTGCAGGTCCATAAAAAGATATTACTCATACAAATAGAACAACCATTATTCTCCGATTTAAATGAATAACCATCTCACAACAAACAAGATCCAAATATAATGTTCATGCTCAGCGCTGGCACCAAATAACAATTATTTAGGTCTAAAGCTAATCCTGAAGGTAGACGTAGTGGTAGCATGCCGACGGCGGTCACATCAACTTTGGAACCATTTCCCATGTGCATTGTCACCTCGTCCTTAGCCAATCTTCGTTTAATCCGTAGCCCCTGTTTGGAGTTGCAAATATGAGTAACAGAACCAATATCAAATACACAAGCGCTACTACGAGCATTAGTAAGGTACACATCAATAACATGTATATCAAATATACCTTTGTTCACTTTGCCATCCTTCTTATCCGCCAAATACTTGGGGCAGTTCCGCTTCCAGTGACCAGTCCCTTTGCAGTAGAAGCACTAAGTTTCAGGTTTCTTCCCACGAGTAGCAACTGGCTTGCTATTCTTCTTGAAATTCCCCTTATTTCCCTTGCCCTTTTTATTGGAACTAGTGGTCTTGTTAACCATCAACACTTCATGCTCCTTTTTGATTTCTAGCTCCGCAGCTTTGAGCACTGCGAAGAGCTCGGGAATTGTCTTCGGCATCCCTTGCATATTATAGTTCATCATGAAGCCTTTATAGCTTGGTGGTAGTGTTGAAGAACTTTGTCAATAACACTATCATCATCAACTTTAACTCTAAGCTGAGTCATGTGGTTATGGTACCCAGACTTTCTGAGTAAGTGTTCACTGATAGAACTGTTCTCCTCCATCTTGCATCTATAGAACTTGTTGGAGACTTCAAATCTCTCAACTCAGTCATTTGCTTGAAATATTAACTTCAACTCTTGGAACATCTCATATGCTCCATGACGTTCAAAACGTCTTTGAAGTCCTGATTTGAAGTCATAAATTATGGCACACTGAACTATCGAGTAGTCATCAGATCGAGCTTGCCAGACGTTCATAACGTCAGGAGTTGCTCCTACAGCGGGCCTTTCACCTATCGGTGTTTCAAGGACATAATTCTTCTGTGCAGCAATGAGGATAATCCTCAAGTTACGAACCCAGTCCGTGTAGTTGCTACCATTATCTTTCAACTTAGCTTTCTCTAGGAATGCATTAAAATTCAAGGGAACGGTAGCACTGGCCATTGATCTACAACATAGATTATACAAAAAACTATTAGGACTAAGTTCATGATAAATTAAGTTCAACTAATCATATTACTAAAGAACTCCCACTTAGATGACATCTCTCAAGTCATATAAATGATCACGTGATCCAAATCAACTAAACCATGTCTGATCATCACATGAGATGGAGTAGTTTTCAATGGTGAACATCTTATGTTGGTAATATCTACTATATGATTCACACTCGACCTTTTCGATCTCCAGTGTTTCAAGGCCATGTCTGTACATGCTAGGCTCGTCAAGTTTAACTCGAGTATTCTGCATGTGCAAAACTGTCTTACACCCGTTGTATGTGAACGTAGAGTGTAACGCCCAGGAAACACCCGCTGGTGGTCGTTACTCCTGGCGGGATCTAGACTGGCCCCACAGATTAATACTAGTCTTTTCTGTGCATTTTGTCCTCACTCGTGTGCACCCGGGAGCAACTTCCCGGTCGGTCCCCCATCCTGAAACTACTCCAAGCTGAGCACGCTTAACTTTGGAGTTCTATCTGAATGGCTCCCGGAAAAGAAGGAATTCCTTATTGATATGAGTAGTCTATCATCCCTAATAAGCCAGCCCATGACATAGAGCTTATCACACCCGATCATCACGTGGTGTCTCGACACGACGAACTGTCGCAATGGTGCATACTCAGGGAGAACACTTGTACCTTGAAGTTGTGTAAGGGATCATCTTATAATGCTACTGTTGTTCTAAGCAAAATAAGATGCACAAAAAGATAAACATCACATGCAATCAAAATATGTGACATGATATGGCCATCATCATCTTGTGCTTTTGATCTCCATCTCCAAAGCATCGTCATGATCACCATCGTCACCGGCTTGACACCATGATCTTCATCGTAGTGTCGTGGTCGTCTCGCCAACTACTGCTTTTACTACTATCGCTAGCTCATAGTGATAAAGTAAATCAATTACATGACGTTCGCAATTCATACAATAAATAGACAACCATAAGGCTCCTATCGGTTGCCGATAATTCACAAAACATGATCATCTCATACAATAACGTATAACTCATGACATCTTGACCATATCACATCACAACATGCCCTGCAAAAACAAGTTAGACGTCCTCTACTTTGTTGCTGCAAGTTTACATGGCTGCTACAAGCTTCTAGCAAGAACCGTTCTTACCTACGCATCAAAACCACAACGATTTTTCGTCAAGTGTGTTGTTTTAACCTTCAACAAGGACCGGTCGTAGTCAAACTCGATTCAACTAAAGTTGGAGAAATAGACACCCGCCAGCTACGTGTGTGCAAAGCACGTCAATAGAACCAGTCTCATGAACGCGGTCATGTAATGTCGGTCCGGGCCGCTTCATCCAACAATACCACCGAATCAAAGTAAGACGTTGGTGGTAAGCAATATGACTATTATCGCCCACAACTCTTTGTGTTCTACTCGTGCATATCATCTACGCATAGACCTGGCTCATGATGCCACTGTTGGGAACGTAGCATGCAATTTCAAAAAAAATCCTACGCTCACGCAAGATCTATCTAGGAGATGCATAGCAACGAGACGGGGAGAGTATGTCCACATACCATCGTAGACCGAAAGCGGAAGCGTCGTATTAATGCGGTTGATGTAGTCGAACGTCTTCACGATCCAACCGATCCAAGTACCGAACGTATGACACCTCTGTGTTTGGCACATGTTCAGCTCGATGGCGTCCCTCGAGCTCTTGATCCAGTAGAGGGTCGAGGGAGAGTTCCGTCAGCATGACGGCGCGGCAATGGTGTTGGTGATGTGATTCGCGCAGGGCTTCGCCTAAGCACTACGACGCTATGACATGAGGAGTAAACTGTGGAGGGGGGCACCACACACGGCTAAGACAAATCTTGGTGTGCCTTTGGGGTGCCCCCTGCCCACGTATATAAAGGAGGGGAGGAGGATGAGGCCAGCCCTAGGGTGGCGCGCCATGGGGGGAGTCCTACTAGGACCCCGTTCCTAGTAGGATTCGCCCCCCCCCCCCATTCCTTCCAATGTAGAGGGGGAAAGAGGAAAGGGGGGCCGTGCCCCCACCCCTAGTACAATTCGGTTTGGGCAAGGGGGAGGCACGCGCCACCTCCTGTGGCCTACCTCCTCTTCTCCGCTAAGGCCCATGAGGCCCATTAACTTTCCTGGGGGGTTCCGATAGCCTCCCAGTACTCTGATAAATCCCCGAACCTCTCTGGAACCATTCCGGTGTCTGTATACAACCTTCCAATATATGAATCATTACCTCTCGACCATTTTGAGACTCCTTGTCATGTCCGTGATCACATCCGGGACTCTGAACAAACTTCGGTCACCAAAACACATTTCTCATAATGCAAATCGGCATCGAATGTTCAGCGTGCGGACCCTACGTGTTCGAGAACTATGTAGACATGACCAAGACACATCTCTAGTCAATAACCAACAATGGAACCTGGATGCTCATATTGGCTCCTACATATTCTACGAAGATCTTTATCGGTCAAACCGCATAACAACATACGTTGTTCCCTTTATCATCGGTATGTTACTTGCCCGAGATTCGATCATCGGTATCATCATACCTAGCTGAATATCGTTACCGGAAAGTCTCTTTACTCGTTCTGTAATGTATCATCCTGTAATTAACTCATTAGTCACATTGCTTGCAAGGCTTATAGTGATGTACATTACCGAGAGGGCCCACAGATACCTCTCCGAAACATAGAGTGACAAATCCTAATCTCGATCAATGCCGACAAAACAAACACCGGAAACACCTGTAGAGCATCTTTATAATCACCCATTTATGATGTGATGTTTGATACCACACAAGGTGTTCCTCCAGTATTCGGGAGTTGCATAATCTCATAGTCAGAGGAACATGTATATGTCATGAAGAAAGCAACATCAATAAAACTAAATGATCATTATGCTAAGCTAACGGATGGGTCGTGTCCATCACATAATTCTCCTAATGATGTGCCCGTTTATCAAATGACAACGCATGTCTATGGTTAGGAAACACAACCATCATTGATTAACGAGCTAGTCTAGTAGAGGCTTACTAGGGACACGGTGTTTCGTCTATGTATTCACACATGTATCAAGTTTCCGGTTAATACAATTCTAGCATGAATAAAAGACATTTATAATGATATATAAGGAAATATAAATAACAATATTATTGCCTCCAGGGCGTATTTCCTTCAAACCCATGTCTACACCCACCTCAAGAAGTGGAGAGCTAGGTGGATCCGAGTGACCAAGCTCAAAGACCTTAGCGGTGCACAATGGGATCACGCAACTTCACGATCTTGTTGGAGTCCAAGCACTACCAAGGCCATACCATGGCTAGATCACACACCACTTTATAAACCAGTTTACCATCTTGATCGTGTCTAGCACAACTAACATCACACACATCACTTTGTTTTTGTGATAGGACCACCCCCAAGGATGCTAAGTTCCTCAACACTCCCATCTAGAACTATATGTAGATGCAACAAATCTTCTCGCATGGGCTAGCTACAAGCAAGCATGCATGGGCTTTAGTCAGCCGCTCGATTTGCCTATGCCATAGTGGCCAAACACCATCAACGTTGATATTCCTGAGAAGGTTGTCGATCATGTTCTTGTGCTCGATAGGTAGAGGCGTTGGCTGGCTTGATGAGGAGTTGCCGTATTTCGTAGCATGACTGAGGTTGTGAAGGAGGTGACAACCGCCACTAGGGAGAGCAAGTCGGTCGACGTCCACCCTGAGCTCTATAGCGCCATCAGGCCCTGTACAATGCAAGGTGCCTAGAAAAAATAAACCTGGCTTTTATTAAAGCACCGATTCTTATTCGTATAGGGTAGACGCTTAATTAGGCATCTCTCCTGTAGAAATAGGCACTGGTGCTTCAGAAAAATCTGGTTTATTTTTCTAAGCACCTCCCTAAGCACCTAGCATTGTACAAGGCATCATGGGGCAATGTGGCTTTAGTCCGGAGGCTCTCGTGGTTGCTCTTAGCCGCCCGCCAGACAAGAAGGCTCAGGCTGTTGGGTGATACTTCTCCAACGTATCTACTTTTCCAAACACTTTTGCCCTTGTTTTAGACTCTAACTTGCATGATTTGAATGGAACTAACCCGGACTGATGCTGTTTTTAGCAGAATTACCATGGTGTTATTTTTGTGCAGAAATAAAAGTTCTTGGAATGACCTGAAAATCAATGGAGAATTATTTTGGAATACATAAAAAATATATGCGGAAAGATCCAAGCCAGGGGGCCCACACCCTGTCCACGAGGGTGGGGGCGCGCCCCCTGCCTCGTGGGCCCCCTGTTACTCAACCGACATACCCCGGACTCCATATATTCACTTTCGGGGAGAGAAAAATCAAAGAGGAAGAATTATCGCTTTTTACGATACGGAGCCGCCGCCAAGACCTAATCTCTCTTGGGAGGGCTGATCTGGAGTGCGTTCGGGGCTCCGGAGAGTGGAGATCGTCATCATCAACCTTCCTCCATCACCAATTCCATGATGCTCACCACCGTGCGTGAGTAATCCCATCGTATGCTTGCTGGACGGTGATGAGTTGGATGAGATTTACCATGTAATCGAGTTAGTTTTGTTAGGGTTTGATCCCTAGTATCCACTATGTTCTAAGATGGATGTTGCTATGACTTTGACACGCTTAATGCTTGTCACTAGGGCGCGAGTGCCATGATTTCAGATCTGAACCTATTATATTTTCATGAATATATGTGTGTTCTTGATCCTATCTTGCAAGTCAATAGTCGCCTACTATGTGTTATGATCCGGCAACCTCGAAGTGACAACAATCAGGACCACTCTCGGTGATGATCGTAGTTTGAGGAGTTCATGTATTCACTAGGTGTTAATGCTTTGGTTCGGTACTCTATTAAAAGGAGGCCTTAATATCCCTTAGTTTCCATTAGGACCCCGCTACCACGGGAGGGTAGGAAAAAGGATGTCATGCAAGTTCTTTTTCATAAGCACGTATGACTATATTCGGAATACATGCCTACATTACATTGATGAACTGGAGCTAGTTCTGTGCCACCCTAGGTTATAACTATTACATGAGGAATCACATCCGACATAATTCTACATCACTGATCCAATGCCTATGAGCTTTTCACATATTGATTGTTGCTTATTTACTTTTCCGCTGTTACTGTTACAAAAACTACAAAAACACTATCGTTACTTTTATTGTTGTTACCGCTATTTCCATACTACCTTGCTACTAAACTACCTTGCTGCAGATAGTAAGTTTCCAGGTGTGGTTGAATTGACAACTTAGCTGCTAAAACTTAAGAGTATTCTTTGGCTCCCCTTGTGTCGAATCAATAAATTTGGGTTGAATACTTTACCCTCGAAAACTGTTGCTATACCCTACACTTGTGGGTTATCAAGACTATTTTCTGCCACCGTTGCCGGGGAACATAGCTATATTCTTTAAGTCACTTGGGATTTATATCTGTTGATCACTATGAAGAATTTGAAGGACTCAAAAACCAAGATCTTTCCCTCAACTACGAAGGGAGGTACGGAACTGCCATCTAGCTCTGCACTTGATTCACCCTCTGTTATGAGTAAATTTGCGACACCTACACCTGCTATTGAATCTGACATGTCGCATGTTCTTGATGATGCCACTTCTGCTATGTATGATGAAACTACTTCTATGCTTGATAATACTGTGCCACTAGGTGAATTTCTAGATGAACAAATTGCTAAGGTTAGGGAGAATGCAAATATTGAAACTGATAATATTGATGAAAGTGATGATGAAGCTTCTCCCCCTAGATATGAATTTGTGACGCCCCAAGACCGATGCTCCAGAAGACTTCCAGCTATTCCGGGTTTCGTCATGTGTTTCTTTTGGTTGTTCTATTTATTTTTGCATTGAATCATGTCATCATGCCATCATGTCATAAATCTTTTGCATCTCAACTAAATAAATTGTGTGGATCTTCGATCCATTTAAATCGAGGGAAGAGTGACTTCTCTTTATAACATATCCTCCTAACATTTATGGAGCTATTATAAAATATCCCATTGCTTTGGAATCACCTAAACACACTTGCAAATATTCCCCATGCCTATTTCACTCCAAGTTTTGACTCTCAAACCTTGCCAAGAATTTTTATCCATTTTATCGAGGTTCCTCCAAAAATCCGAGCATTTTTGGACACTTCTCAACCTAGTCCTAGTTCAAACTATTTGAATTTAATACAAATGAGTTTGAATTCAAACTTTCTTTCATGCCCACTTATATTTTTCTTGGATCATGCTCATTTTTATGAGTCCGGGAAAAATAACCTCATGCCTAAACACTATCCCAAACACTTCCTTTCTTCTCCTTTTTCTTCTTTGTTTTTTTCTGTTTTAGAAAATAGTAGGAGAGCAGCTAGCTAGGCCGGCCCATCTCATCCCTACCCTAAGGCCTCCCTTCGCCCAGCGCCTCCCAACTTAACCCTAGCCCGATCCCCATCGTCCCTCCCTCCCTCCTAGCGCCGCTAGAGGGACCGAGAGATCCCTCGACCTCTCCCCTCTGCCCGATCCCCGCGCTCGATCCCCCGCCTCTCTCCCTCGCTCCCTCATCCTCCTCGCAACGCCCCACCTCTCCTCCTCAACGCCGGCCCCGCCGCCAAGCTCCTCCCTCACCGTCGCCGCCTCCCTGCCATGGGCGCGTGCTACCCTCTCCTCCGAGCACCGCCCGGCTCCCGCGCGACCCTGTCCTCGCCTCTTCACCTTCCCGTCGGCGAGCCATCCGCTAGGAGCTTCCTCGTTCCCCTCTTCTCCTTACTGAGGCCGCCGCCAACGCCCCAAGCGCATGCCACCTGCGGCCTCCTCCTCCACGTTGCCCCGTGCCACGGTCCCTCAAGCTCGCCGCCTCCCCGTCGGCGTGCACCTGCAGCCAGCGCCATGCCGGCGACCGCCGTCGTCGGCAACCTCCAGAAGCCGCTGCATCACCGATCAACCCCGCCAACCTGTCCCCGCCGCGCCAAGTCACCTCCGGCACCGCGCGCTGTCGCGTCGCCCCGGCCAAGTCACCTGCTCCATCCCACCTCCACGCGCCATCTCCCCTTCGCCTGCGCCGAAGCTTGCCGCCGCCGGCAACAGGAGCAGCAGCGCTTGGCCTCCTCCTGCCCAAGTTCCCTGCATCAGCCGTGCTCGTGCCTCCTTCTGATGCCGGCCATCCCCATGGCCTCGAGGTCCCCGACGCCCAGCCTACCGTTGACTTCTTCTCTGCTCGAGGAGCTGCCGCATCGACCCGTCCCCTGCCCCGTGTACCATGTTGTTGCTGCACTGGACGCCAAGTACCACAACGAAGCACCAAGTACCTCTACGACGACCCGAACATCTACAGAAAACTAGTACGACTACCATCGCAAGAAACCAGACCGGCAAGTCCCAAGACCCCCAAGTACCATGACACCGACAACATGAACATCTACGGAATGTGTAGATCTACAAAAACGTGAACGACTACTTCCACTACCGTCAACCTCGTCGACGTCAAGTTCGACTACCCTCGTCGTGTACAACTACCGTCGCCGTGACCCGTACATCTACGGAAACTTGAACGGCTACGTAACGTGTACCACTACCACCGCGAGTACCACTACTACCGTTGCGAGAACGACTACTTCCACTACTACCCTCGACAACTCGAACCACTTCGAAAACGAAGGCTTCGAAGGTATAACCCCGAGAAGACACTCGTGAACGAATGCTTGTGTGATGTATGAGATGAACCATATGTTTGCACCATGTCCGTTGTGTCGCTCGTTTCCATGCCGTCGACCCGTGGGAACCCGGTTAACGGGATCACCCAACCTATCTCTTTGCATGACTCGCACACGCCACCATTTCTTTTGCGCCGGCATCTCAACGAGTTACCGGAACCAATTTGTTGCCGTGGCACCATTTCGGTTATCGCCGCCGTGGCACCCTTTGTTTCCACCACAGTGACAAATGCTTCATATCTTGATCATGTCAACTTTTAATAAAAATTGCTTTAAACTTGCAAATGTCGCCTGCTTTAATTTGTTGTTTAAATTAAATTACTAAAGTTGTTGTTTGCTTTAATTTGCTTAGATGGCATGTTAAAATGGTTTAATTCATAACTAGTTAACCGCAGCTCAAGTTAAATAAACTTATATGCACATGGAGATTTTCCGGGAATTGTTGTTGTTATTTCCGGCCTCATTTAAAATGCCTAGATAGCTAGTTTACTTATGCTTCACCTCTTTCCATGTAACAAAACATTTAATCTTGTATTGTAAATAAACGAGAGTCAACTAAATAAATAAAATGTGGTGTTTCGTCAATATGCAACTCGTTGCATATTGAGATCCACTTAATTTTTAGTGTTGTTTGAGAACTTTGCCATGCCATGCATATTTAAACCGGACATGCATCATATGTTTGTGCATCATGCCATGGTTATGATATGTGTGTTTACCATGTTGTTTGCTTCTTTCCAGTTTGCTTCCCTCGTTAGCTTCGGTTTTGTTCCGGGGTTGTGAGGATTTGTTCGACTACTTCATGGACTCATTCTTCTTCCTTCGGATCCCAGACAAGATGACCATTCCCCGATATCACCTCTATATTTGCTTTGCTAGTTGTCTCTCTCTATAGTTATGCCTCGATGCCCATTCTTCTTGTCAGCCTCCTTTGTTGCCATGAAACACACTAACCGCCTTCCTAGCAAGCCATTGATTGGCTAAGTACGCTCTTGCTTAGCCCCTCTTATAGTGTTGTTAGTTGTAGGTGAAGTTGGAAGATTGCTCCATGTTTGGACTTCTTTATTGGGATAACACAATATATATCTTATTTAATTAATGCGCATATATATTGGTAATGGGTGGAAGGCTTGGCCTTCTGCTTGGTGTTTTGTTCCACTCATGCCACCTTAGGACCCGATAAACCGGTGTTATGTTCCTTGATTTCGCGTTCCTAACACGGTTGGGGTTTATGGACCCCCCTCAATAATTTGCACTGCTTAAAGCTTTTCCAGTAAGGCCCAACTTTGGTTTTACCATTTGCCTAACAACTAAAACTTGCATAGGGAGTAATTAACCCGAGTTCTTAATCAACAACCCGGGCCAGTGCTCCTCATGAGTGTTGGTCCAAACTGGGCAGACTGCGGGGCCACCACGAGGAAACTCGAGGATTGGTATATACATGTAGGGTGTCCCATCCGGTCGTGGCCTGAGACAAGATACGCGCGGCTACTATCAGGGTGTTGGCACGCCGGGAGGTCTTGCTGGATTAGTTTTACCTTTGTCAAAATATCTTGAGCACGGGATTCTGAGGATACTCGGGTCTTCCCAATATGGAGTTGCGACTCCGCAGATCATGAGCTTGTGATGGGCTAAGTTGGGACACCCCTGCAGGGTTTTGAACTTTCTAAAGCCGTGCCCGCGGTTATGTGGCAGATGGGAATTTGTTAATATCCGGTTGTAGATAACTTGACACCATATCCTGAAGAATACACTACCTCTGTGAGTAACCGTGACGGTCTCTTTTCGATGGGGTTGTCGGAAAGTGAACATGGTGGGGTTATGCATGAACATGAGTAGCTAGGATCACTTATGGATCATCTTTGGAGACCGTGGCCACATATTCTCATCTCGCTCTGAATTCGTAAGCTAGTTGCTTAGTGCTTGTTGCAAACACTTTATTACCTCTCCACACCTAAAGGCTTTGTTAGTTTTGATACCCGGGAATGGGATTGTTGAGTCCTTGTGACTCACAGATTACAACACACACTAGATGCAGGTACAACTAAGTATGACGCAGGAGAAGGTCAAGAACTTCACTGGGAGTTCGATGAAGAGCGTGGTCGTTTCTATGTAACGTACCCCGACGATCAGTAGTGGTTCCTACTAGGGGCGATCAGGACTTGTGGTTGTGGTATCTTTTCTCGTTTGGATTTCGTCCATAGTCGGACCCTGTTTTATTTGGATGAATGTATGCTACTGTATTCATTGTGTGACGTGGCGAGTGTAAGCCAACTATTTTACTCTTTCATCCCTGTTCATTACATGAATTGTGCAAAGATACCACGCTTGCGATCATTCCAGTATACGCTTATGTCTCTAACTCGTGCCTCGACATGTAGGAAATATAGTCGCATCCTAGGCATTACAAGTTGGTATGAGAGCCTTCTCCGACCTTAGAGCCCCCTGATTGATCGAACCGCTGTCGGTTGAGTCTAGGCACACACACAAAAATGTTTTGAGTCCTATATATATCGGAGAGTAGGATTTCTTTTTACTCCTCATCCCCTTCGTCGCTCTAGTGAGGATTCCTGACGTTGTTTTACATCAGTATCCTCAATTTTTCACCAAAAAGTTTTTAGGATCACGCGGGTATTGTTTGGATTGTTCCGATATCTTTGTGACGAGAATTTTTTCTTGGTTCCTCCCGTCTGTTTAGGCTGAGTCCCGGGGAGTTGAGCTCTGAGTTATTGTCGTCCCATTGTGTATCATTACAATTCTAGAATACCTGAGGTGGCCGACATCGAAAACTCTTCTATGCGTGTCTAGTGGTGAGATAACCCCGACGTTGCCCAGTACTGGTGGGATAGTTCGGGAGTATTGCCACAGCTAGAATAGCGGATGCGTTTCGAATGTCCGAGGTAAACGGTTTCCGAAGGTGCCTGGTTATGTGTTGACGGACGGATACAGCTGGATGTAGGTATTGCTAGTTGGCTGAGATATTGTTCTTCCACTGTATCCCCAACACCATATTGCATAACCGGAAAGCTTCGGGAATTAATAGGTGGGATTCAAGTAGCTCTTAGGTAATCTTCCAACAGGTGCATGATATGAGGTTGGGGTTCAACATCTAGTGGAGAGGTTATCATGGGTGTTGTTACACTAGGGGGTTGCTTCTTAAAGGATCCTTGGCTATGTTGATCCGGGGATTGCAAGGCCCTTTGTAACACGTGCCATGGGGCATCAGCACGAACATGTGGGACGAAACCTCTATTATGTATTTGTTCCATCTATTACCTTGTTGTTTTATTCTATCATTTTGTTCTCCCAATTGGAATTCATTCGTTCAATTCTCTATTCGAATGATATTGTCAAGACTATATGTTGCAACATATATATCCTTTGTTTTTGTTTTGATTGCGGTATCTGTCGTGGAATTAGCATGGCAAATGTCCAGTTTAGAGGACTTAGGTGTGAGGCCATCGCGCGGGTTAGCTTGAAGAGGTTAAAAGCAGACAAAGGACACAGAGGGTTTATACTAGTTCGGCCCCTTCGATGAAGGTAAAAGCCTATGTCTAGTTTGATGTGGTATTGCTTGGGCATCGATGAACAGGGAGCGAATCGCTTGCCTATGTTTCGCGCTGTTGTTTCTTGTCCTGAACCGTCGCCGGGTCGTCCCTTTATATAGGAGGCAACGCCCGGTCCGGTTTACAGAGTCCCTAGGCCGGCTCATAAACGTATCCGCCTCGGTCTCTACTCTTTCTATCTTACATCCCAAGTTACATGATATGACGGTTTATAAACCGTGGGCTTTACACATGGGCCCTAAACCTCTACGGGTTGTAACCTTTTGTACATATTCTACCATGCTCGTAATAATACGATTATGTCAGTGTAATCTGGATCTTCCTGGCCGGTTTATACCTGCTAGTAATATCCCTGACATTAGGCCCCAGATTGACTTGAACTTGTTCGTTTCAATCTTTTGAATCTTGCATAAATATCCTCTCTGCGATTTATCTGCTTCATAAACCGGCCATGACATCATCTCCTGGAATTGCCTTAATCCGTCGTGACGTCACCTTTGTATTTAATGCTTCGCCTCTATCTGTTACCTTTACTAAATGCCGCACCGAAAATCGAGGCGACAGCGCGATCTTTATCCAATCTCTAACCTCCTCGATTCCCGCGCTTACCGTTTTCACTTCTTCGGCTTATAAATACCGTTGGGGCATGCCTCTTTTTCCCCTTCTGCCTTCGTCTTCCTCCGTCGCTCGAAGCTCCGCCGCCACTCTTCGAGCTCCTCGTCGTCCTCGAGCCAAGGCCGTTGCATCACCCTGAACGTGACCAAAACACTTCACCGCCGTCCTCTACTCCATCAGGTACTCCTTCTTCCCTATAGATCTTACTCTAGGGTTTCGCCCGTAGATCCGCCATGAACCCTTGAAGCTTTACTATTCGTCCTCGTAGGTCAACCTTGCAATAGACTCAGATTCATTTAGTTTTGATCTGAATCCATGCGTTTCCGCTCCGCCATCATAAACCTAGTTCCTCTAGCTTTATCAATTTAGATTCGATCTGTAGAGAAACCTCCGCAGCTCTTCCTGTATATTACTTGCATTTTATTCCATCTTTTCCTTATGCCTTAGATCCATATTTACCTCAACTTTTTTGTGGAAACTGTTTCTTCATACTTTAGATCTGTAGCTCGTCTCGCCAGTTCGGACATACTTGTACGTCATATGTTTTACTGACGGTTTAGATGTAAGCCCGTATTCGTAATTGACGGTTTAACTTCTCATTTCCCTGTTATCATAAACCGGTAGCTGTTCGCCTCGCATCTGCGTCTGGATTATTAATGCCATTAGTCCCTTGTTTAAACCGTCGATTAGGTCCATAACTTCATACAACGCTCCGACTTATGCTTCAACAATTGGTAAACCGGATTTTGTACTGTACTTTTCAGCATTTCCTTATTCCAAACGATGGCCAAGCAGTTCGTCGCTTGCAACTGGGCTCCTTCCCGCATTACTGAGGATGACTTAATGAACGTTGCTTCGATCGGTATTCTGGGCCCTAAGGAGATTCTGCACTGGCGGGCCCCAGGAGATGAGTGTCCACCTACTCCTGAGGAAGGAGAGGCCATTGTTTTCTATGATCACCTGGCCCGGGATTTTAGCCCCCCCGGTCAAAATTCTTCCGGGATGTATTAGCCGCTTTTCAGCTCCATCCTCGGGACGTAGGTCCAAATTCCATGTCAAATATCTGCAATTTTCAAGTCTTCTCGGAAGTATATCTTCAAGAAGAACCATCAGTGGATCTGTTCTGAGACTTTTTCATTTAAACCGGCGAACGGAGTTTACTGACGGGCCGCATCAAGAGTTGGGCGGCGTCAGTATCCAAAAGAGAAAAGATGTGAGCTTCCCTCATGCTGCCCTTCACAGCCACCCCAAGGACTGGAACCAAACATGGTTCTATTGTAAAGACACTTCACCTGAAGGAGAAAGCCCACTGCCGGGTTACCGCGCGTATCGCCTACCAACGGATCATCCCTTGCCGCAGCGCCTCAGCGCCCCGGATCGTGCCCGGTTTGCTGCTCAACTTTCTAAGCTCAGGGCCTTTGTAGCCAACGGCTTAACTGGAGTAGACTTTGTCCGCTGCTGGCTTGCCTGGAGCATTCTTCCGCTGAGCCGGCGCTCAGGCCTGATGTGTGAGTACACTGGTAAACCGGATGATCCTCAGCGCCATATTGATATAATACTTCCTGAAAAAGAAGTCACGGAATTCGCGAAGAAAATGTTAAATGTCTCTTTGGAGGAGTGCAGCCGGACCGGTTTAGCTCCGTTCTGCGAAACCAACAAACCGCCAGTGGTAAGTCATTTCCGATCTTTTCCTGCTTGTTTTAATCCGTCCATATCAATTGTCTTGTATTTATTTCCTATCTTCTGCACAGGCCAACGATCCCTTCTGTAAGAGGAAAACTCAAGATAAACCGGCTAAGCAACCACGCCGGAAAACTTATGTTGTTAAGAAGAAGAAGGCTGTTGCTGCCTCCGGTTCACATCCTGAGGAAGATGGTCCGGATTCAGAGGTCCCTTTTATCCAATTTTATGTTAACAGTGCCTTTCCACAGGACCTGGCGGAAGGAAGTAAAGTTGCGGGAGTTGAGGTAATTTCTCTCTCTTCTGACTCAGAACCGCTGCCCCCCAAAACCCGTCGGGTGTCCCGGAAATATCCCTTTTCTCATCCTTACGCTCAGTTGGATCCCCACTTTCTTTTGAAGAAACAGCAGCATGAAGTACGCCGGACCACGCGCCATAGTGGCCACGTGGTGGAGTTATCCGGAATACCTCTTACACCGGCTCGCAGGCGTCGCTCCGAGGTTTTACTTTCTCCAACTCTTCTTCATCCAAAAGCCGGCCTCATACATAAACCGCTTAAACCGTCTGATCCTAACTATCAGGAGGCTCCTTTGTCCTCTTCCGGCGAGTCAACTGCCACGCAGGTCCCCGTGCTGAAGACCGTGCCTGGGTAAGTCTCTTTCTCAAACATCTGGTTTACCTTTATGTTTGTAACTTCATGATTCTTATTGTTCCTTTGATCTTTTACCATAAAGCCAAAGCCTAGTAAGAAGGCGAAAGCAAATAAAGCGGCTGCTGAAACCACTGCCGCTGAACCGGCTGATGACCCTGAAGCGGCTATTCTTCCAGAAGATATCCCTGTAGCTCAGTTCGTTGATCCAATTCCTATGGATCGTGACGATGCCGCTCCGGGAGATGATAATGCGGCTGAACCGGTGAGTCCTGTCCGGGTTAGCCCTCCTCGGGCTAGCCCGGCTCATATCAGCCCGGCGCCTGCTGCTGCCCCTCTCCAACCAACTGCCGCTTCATCCGCGGACGTTGAGATAACCGGGTTAGGTTTCACTGCCCCCACTGAGCCTGTCATCTTGGCCAGGCACACTGCCAAGGAGGAAAAACTTCAACAAGACAAAGGCAAGTGGAGCACAGATTTATCCAGTTATGCCGAGTTGAGTGCCCAGGAACTTCATTTCGGGTATCTGAATCGGCTCTTTACCAGCCGCGAGTATGAAGCCGGGTTGGTTAACATGATGAAGGATAAATACGAGGTAATTTCCTTTCCTTTTTCTTGTCTCTGTTTTGTGTTCTTGCAATCCTGTCTTCAGGCCATAGTAGCCTCCAAGTGCCGGTTTAGCTTCATTGTAGGTGAACCGGGACTTCCAGTGTATCTGAAAATGAACTTACATTAGCCCCCAAGTGCCAGGGGTATAACTTGTTTTATGCGCTTGGGACTTGTCTAAAATTCTATTTTGGTACTTCAATTGCACATTAGCCCCCAAGTGTCAAGTGGTTAACTTGTTATATGCTTGAGACTTGATTGACTTGTCTTTCTAATCCGTTTGATTTCCTTGTAGGCTGACTTGACCCGGAGGGCTTCGGAGGTAATTGAACTCCGGAATAGGTTGGCTGTTAATGAAACTGCTTCCGCCAAAGCCAAGGAAGAGCTTGTGCTTACCTTAACCAACATGGAAAAATTGAAAAAGGACTTTGAAGCGGAGTGGTCCACATGGGAGGTGCAGAGGAATGCTCTTGAGAAAAGGGCAAAAGACGCTGAAGCTGCGCTTAATCCGGTTACACAGGAGCTGACCGGTTTAAGACAGCAAATAGAACTCATGACTTCTGCTATCTTCGGTGAGCACCCATCTGCATATGTTTTTCATCTTTGCAATCTTTTGTTCCGCTCCGGTTTAACTTGGCCAACGTTTTCAGGGAGGCGCATAACTCATCTTGGAGATGATGTCCGGAAGAAGCTCAAGGCCTCTTATACCCCGGTGGAGCAGCTTTACTCCGGCGCTCAAAGGGTTATTAGTGCAATGTCCCATAACAAACCGGCCCCAACTACCATCCAAGGCACTTTGGAAAAGCTATCTGTCCTTCATGTGCGTCTGGTGGAAGTGAAGAAATCTGCTGCACGGGCTGGTTCTCTTCTGGCGCTGACCCGGGCCAAGGCATGGGTCCCAGACTTTTATCCGGATGAGGCTATGAATGGATATCCCAACAATAAAGAAGATGGATACACCTTCTCTGCCAAAGACCTCCGTGCTTTAACCAAAGAGATGCACCCACTCGCCAGCAAACTTGCCGAAGAAGCGGATCTGACAAGGTATCATCCGGCCTATGACTTAGAGAATGAACGGGTGGAGCGGCCGGTTTATGACACTGAGAATCTGATCCCACTGGTTCGTGGCCATACTTACGCTCCAGATGTTGATCCGTCAGATCTTATTAATGAGGAAATGTACTTCCGTGCACTCTCCAAGATTGATTGGCGCGCTCCTGATTTCCAGCCACTACCTGAAGATGAAGAAGACCCGGAACAAGTCGACCCTCAGCCTTCACAGCGTGAAGAGGATGAATAAACCGTCCGGTTTAATTTGTAGTTGCTGAACACTTTGCCAAAAACTTTAATCTTATTCGGGCCTGCAGGTGCCTTGTAATAGGATAGTTGAAACATTGTCTTTGTCCCAATATGGATGTCACAACTTGACTTGGCGTCTGCCAATTTAATCCTTTGTTTTGTCATGGTTGATCCGTTTACCTTATCAGTGCCTGCATAAATGATGCTAAAAAAGATGTCCTGGCGGTTTACCACCGGACCTGTTACACTGTTCCAATAGACATATATCAAAGGAATATCTGCTTTATACCAAAGGTACCTCATACCTCTGATTAAGTGTGCGTGACATCCTTAATCCGGTAGGCATAATTGAAAATGTAGATGCTGATGATGCTCTTGGCTCTCTTGGCATTTGCCTGATGACTGATCCAGGTTATGATGAACACCGGTTTAACTCATGCTGGTGTTCATGACCCAGACTTTTAACTCATGCTGGTGTTACTGACCCAGACTTGTAGTTTTGCAGATATATGGTCAACCTTGAGGTTGCCCAATCTCGGATCAATAGACTTGGTTAACAACAAAACTTGTAAAATCACAGAAGCAAAGCATGTTTGGCAAATAAGACCATGTAGTCGAGGCTTTTTACGAGCTGCCAGGCTCCAAATCGAGGCTTTTTATGAGCTGCCAGGCTCTGGCTTTTTGCGAGCTGCCAGGCTCCAGGCTTTTTGTGAGCTGCCTTTAAGCTCTAGGCATTTTTTTTATGAGCGGCCTTTAAGCTCTTGGCTTTTTGTGAGCTGCCAGGCTCCATATTTGACGCATCAAGGGCGTCGGTTTATGAGGCTTCTGATTCGAATACGATCAGTAAACCGGACCAAAGGGGTTAAGCTAGGATTCGAATATGATCATGTAGCCCCCAGTGGCTTTGGCGTTGCGCCGATCAAGAGGGTACCGACAGCTATGTTCTCTTTGGTTCGAATACGACCTATGTTTGAACAGGAAGCCCCCTAATGACCTTGAGAGGTTTTTTTAATGACCCTGATTCGAATACGATCAAAGTTGGACCCAAAAGGGGTTAAGCTATGATTCGAATATGATCAAGAAGCCCCCTAGTGAGTTTGGCTATGTTCTCTTTGGTTCGAATACGACCTATGTTTGAACAGGAAGCCCCCAAGTGATCATAGAGGCAGGGTACCTATATGGGAGTTGTGCTCTGCGGCAAACCCTCTTTGGTCCCTTAATAAATAATTGCCCTGCATATCAAAATATACAGATCAAAGCAATTTGTTTTCTTGATGAAAATGATATATATCAAGAAAAATAAATTTTAGATGGATATCACCTGAGCGAATTCCCATATGACACTTCTATTCGAAGAAGATGGTTGATCACCCGGTTTACCGAGGGCGCCGGTTTATTTATTAATCATAATATGTACAGGATACATAAAACGGAGCCAATGGCTCAAGTGTAGTAAGGTCGCAGAAGAGCGATGTTCCACGGCCTCTTCGTCTCTTCCTCTGCTATACGTGAGTCTTCATGCTCTCGAACGTCCACCAGGTAGTATGCACCGTTGTGTAGGTTCTTGCTGACCACAAAGGGTCCTTCCCAAGGTGGGGATAAGTTGTGCATATCTGTCTGGTCTTGGATGAGCCGGAGCACCAGGTCCCCCTCCTGGAACGTCCTGGTCTTAACCCGGCGGTTGTGATATCGGTGCAGGTCTTGTTGATAAGTTGCTGATCGTGCTGCTGCCGTGTCCCGTTCCTCATCCAGCCGGTCTAAGCTGTCTTGTCTCGCTTGCTCATTGGCCGCTTCAACATAGGTTGCCACCCGTGGTGAGTCGTGTCGGATGTCACTAGGGAGAACCGCTTCAGCACCATATACCATGAAAAAAGGTGTATAACATGTAGACCAATTAGGTGTAGTGTTGATGCTCCAGAGGACAGAAGGTAACTCCTCAACCCAGCAACCTGGTGTTCTTTGCAAAGGAACCATAAGCCGGGGCTTGATGCCTCTCAAGATCTCTTGGTTGGCCCTCTCAGCTTGGCCATTGGACTGAGGGTGAGCTACTGAAGACACATCCAGGCGAATATGTTCCCTTTGGCAAAACTCTTCCATCTCTCCTTTAGATAGGTTGGTGCCATTATCAGTAATGATGTTGTGTGGAAAGCCAAACCGGAAAATTACCTTTTTGATGAATTTAACCGCTGTTGCCGCATCACACTTACTGACAGGCTCTGCCTCAATCCACTTTGTAAATTTGTCCACTGCTACCAACAGATGGGTTTTCTGATCTTGGGATCGTTTAAAGGGTCCAACCATATTAAGCCCCCAAGTCGCAAACGGCCAAGTAATTGGGATCATCCGTAGCTCTTGCGCCAGAACATGAGCATGCCGTGAAAATTTCTGACAAGCATCGCATCTCCGGACTAGATCCTCCGCATCAGCATGAGCCGTTAACCAGTAGAACCCATGACGAAAAGCCTTGGCTACCAATGACTTTGAATTGGCGTGATGACCACAATCTCCTTCATGTATCTCTCGAAGAATATCACAGCCTTCTTCCAATGATACACATCGCTGGAAAGCCCCAGAAACGTTGTGGTGATGAAGTTCTCCATTGACGATGGTCATGGATTTGGATCGCCGGATTATCTGCCTAGCCTCAACCTCATCGTCTGGCAACTCTCCTCGGCTCAGGTATGCCAGATAAGGGAGTGTCCAATCTGGAATAACATGAAGTGCTGCAACTAGATGTGCTTCCGGATCAGGAATAGCCAAATCCTCCTCCGATGGTATCTGTACCGATGGACTGTGTAATTCATCCAAGAAGGTATTTGGTGGAATCGGTTTACGCTGAGAACCCAGTCGGCTTAATGCATCGGCTGCTTCATTTTTCTGCGGGTCTATGTGATCCACCTGATACCCTTTGAAATATCCTGCAACCGATTCAACTTCTCGCCTGTAAGCTACCATGACCGGATCTTTAGAGTCCCATTTGCCAGACACCTGTTGCGCCACTAGGTCTGAATCACCAAAACACTTGACCCGGCTCAAGTTCATCTCCTTAGCCATCCGCAGGCCGTGAAGGAGAGCTTCATACTCAGCAGCATTGTTAGTGCAGGGGAACATTAGTCGGAGGACATAACAAAACTTGTCACCTCGTGGGGAAGTTAACACGACTCCAGCCCCCGAGCCCTCTAATTGCCTTGAACCTTCAAAGTGAATAGTCCAGTATGTATGATCCGGCTTCTCCTCTGGTGCTTGCAATTATGTCCAATCATTGATGAAATCTACCAGTGCTTGGGATTTAATAGCAGTACGGGGTACATACTTCAATCCGTGTGGGCTAAGCTCAATGGCCCACTTCGCTACTCTGCCAGTAGCATCTCTTTTCTGGATTATATCCCCCAATGGAGCTGAGCTGACAACAGTGATTGGGTGGCCCTGGAAATAGTGCTTCAGCTTCCGGTTTGCCATGAACACGCCGTATACCAGCTTCTTCCAGTGCGGATACCTTTGCTTTGACTCAATGAGAACCTCACTCATGTAGTAAACCGGGCGCTAAACCGGATATTCCTTGCCTGCTTCCTTGCGTTCCACCACAATTGCCACGCTAACTACACGGGCATTGGCAGCCACGTATAACAGCAGTGGCTCATTGTCAACAGGGGTAGCAAGAACTAGTGGCTCTGCTAATTGCCGCTTCAAATCCTCGAACACAGCGTTTGCAGCGTCACTCCATATAAACCGATCTGTCTTTTTTAGCATCTGATAAAGCGGAATTGCCTTCTCTCCCAAACGGCTGATGAATCGTCTCAATGCTGCAATGCGGCCTGCTACGCCCTGGACATCATTGATACAAGCCGGTTTAGTCAAGGATGTGATCGCCTTGATCTTCTCCGGATTGGCCTCTATTCCTCTGTTTGATACTAAGAATCCAAGGAGCTTGCCTACCGGAACACCAAAAACGCACTTCTCCGGATTAAGCGTCATCTTATAAACCCGAAGGTTGTTAAAGGTTTCTTTTAGGTCCTCTATCAGCGTCTCCTCCTTCCTTGACGTCACCACAATGTCATCAACATAAGCATGGACATTTTTTCCGATCTGTCCTTTGAAACAGTTCTGCACGCAACGCTGATAAGTTGCTTGGGCACTCTTGAGCCCAAAAGGCATGGATACATAGCAGAAGGCCCCAAAAGGAGTTATGAAAACTGTCTTCTCCTGGTCCTTAACTGCCATCTTTATCTGATGATAACCTGAATATGCATCCAAAAAACTTAGCCGCTCACATCCTACAGTAGCATCAATAATCTGATCAATACGGGGGAGAGCAAAAGGATCAGTTGGGCAAGCCTTATTTAAGTCTGTGTAATCAACACACATCCTCCAGGTGCCATTTTTCATTAGAACCAGCACCGGATTAGCCAGCCACTCTGGATGAAACACCTCCACTATGAATCCGGCGGCCAAAAGCCTGGCCACTTCTTCACCTATAGCCTTGCGCCTCTCCTCATTGAAGCGGCGCAAATACTGTTTGACCGGTTTAAACTTCGGATCAATATTAAGACTGTGCTCACCGAGTTCCCTCGGTATACCTGGCATGTCAGAAGGTTTCCATGCAAAGATATCCCGATTCTCATGGATGAACTCGATGAGCGCGCTTTCCTATTTAGGGTCTAGGTTAGCGCTGATAGTGAACTGCTTGGATGAATCGCATGGAACAAAGTCAACTTGCTTGGTATCCTCTGCTGATTTAAACTTCAACGCCAGATCATGCTCTGTAGTTGGCTTCTTTAACGGGGACATATCCGCAGGATCAACGTTGTCCTTGTAGAATTTCAACTCCTCCGTAGCACACACTGCCTCTGCATAGGCTGCATCTCCTTCCTCGCATTCCAATGCTACCTTGCGACTTCCATGAACCGTGATGGTTCCCTTGTGACCCGGCATTTTAAGCTGCAGATAAACATAACACGGTCTAGCCATGAACTTGGCGTAAACCGGCCTCCCAAACAGAGCATGATATGGGCTTTTGATTTTTACGACCTCAAAGGTCACTGTCTCTGATCTAGAGTCCTTCTCATCCCCAAAGGTGACTTCCAGATCAATTTTTCCAACTGGGTAAGACGATTTACCTGGCACCACTCCATGGAACACTGTGTTGGACTGTCTCAATCTCTTATCTGTCAGCCCCATACGCCAGAAAGTCTCATAGTATAAGATGTTGATACTGCTGCCGCCATCCATGAGTACCTTTGTGAACTTATAGCCACCCACCTGTGGTGCCACCACTAGGGCCAACTGGCCCGGGTTATCGACCCGTGATGGGTGATCCTCTCTGCTCCACACAATAGGTTGTTCAGACCAACGTAAGAAACGTGGCGTTGTCGGTTCAACTACGTCTACTGCCCGCTTCAGAACCTTTTGATCTCGTTTGGACAAACTTGTGGTGAAAACATGATACTATCCACTGCTTAGCTCCTTCCGATTACTCTGATATCCGGATTGTTGCTGCTGTTATCGTTGTTGATTGCCTTGGTTGTTGTAACCACCCTGACCATGCTGTTGATTATGTTGATTCTGACCGTTGCTGTTGTAGTTATTGTTACCGCCATGATATCCTGATCCGGAACCATTACCCTGGTAACCCGGACCCTGGAAACCGGAGCTTGCGCCACCGCCGGGGGGTCCGTGGTTATATCTGGCTTGTTTCATGGCCTCTACCATGATCCGGCAGTCCTTCCATAAATGCTTAGATGGGTTTCCCTCCATACTGTGTTTAGGGCAAGGCGCGTTTAACTGTTGATCTAGATTGAAGGATTGCCCTTCGTTACGCGGAGGTGGTCTACCTTTGCGGCGCTGCCCGTTTCCCTGAACGTTGGTATTGGCCACAAAATCGGAACCGCCCTCCGCTTTTCGCTTACCATTGTAACCCGTTCCTACCGGATTAGCTTGCGCCGGTTTACTAGCCTTGTTTGCTTTTCCGGACTTGTCTCCATCTGCATCTGGGTATTTGGTGCTATCAGAATCCCCATATTTTACTAGAGCGCTCATGAGCGTTCCCATGTCATTGCAATCACGCTTGAGCCGGCCTAACTTCAGCTTTAGAGACTCAAACCGGTAATTGTTTTCCAACGTCACTATCACCGTACTGGGGTTGATGCTATTGGAAGAGTGCAGGATTTCTGATACTCGCCGCACCCAGCTGCTCGTGGGTTCCTGCTCTCCTTGAACACATGCTGCTAAGTCTACCACCAACATTGGCTGCTTGCACGTATCTTTGAAATTTTTGATAAACTGGCGACGCAACTCACCCCATGATCCAATGGAGTTAGGTGGTAGGCCCTTTAACCATGTCCAGGCCGTACCCTCGAGCATCATGGTGAAGTACTTGGCGCATGTCGCTTCATCCACATAAAGCATCTCCATAGCCATCTCATAACTTTCCATCCACGCCTCTGGAGCCAGATCCGCTGTGTAATTGGGTACCTTGCGCGGGCCTTTCAAGTCTTTGGGTAATTTCACGCTTCGTAAAGCGGGGATGAGACACTGCACTCCAAAGGAACTTGCCGTGACTTCCGTTTCTGCTGTGGTTGGGTGAACCGGTGTTGTTTGACGGGTGTCCTCGCGGGCAGTATGTCTGGCCCGGTTTATCGCCTCTTGGGCGTGCGCTTCTGCTCCCGCCAGATTATCCTGCCTGTGACGGTGACGTCTCCGCTCGCTGCTAGACACAGCCGGTTCATCCCAGTGCCTAGTGTAACTCCGGCTTTGGCGGGGGGTTGAATGAATCCTCTCCCTGCTGTAAGAGTACGCCTGCTGCTGTGTCAGCACCGTGTCCAGCAATTCCTTAGCCCGGTGTGCTTCCATCGCCACAGGGGATGTCCCCTCAATGGGTAAAGCGGCCAGTCGTGAAGCGGCGGCGACAATGTTGTCCAACGGGTTAGAATAATGGCCGGGGGGGTGGGGACGTGCAGCGTTGGTACAATTTGGCGGTTTGCTCTGTGGCCGGCAGCTGAACCGACGCGCCAGCCCCCGGGGCTCCTCCCCGGTTTACCTCTGGGTGATTGCTCGCTCCCGCTCCTGGTGTGCCAAAGAGATTCCTCGCCTAGTAAACCGGCGGTAGACGAGTTTGCTGTCTTCTGTACATTACCTCCTGTTCAGAAGTCTGATCCACCCTGAGCCGGAAAGCTTGGGAGTCTAGCTCTGATTGCCTCATAGCCATCATGGCTTTCTCCGCGTCCAGATCCCGTTTAGCCTGCTCAATCCGGCCCTTCAGTTGAAGGATCGTCGCATCATGTTGCGCCTTGTTGGCAGGGGCCACTTCTGCTGTTGCAAGTGCCGTCAATTCTCCAACCAAGGTGGATTGGGCGTCAGAGGGCAACGGGGTTTGGTTGCCTGCTCCAGCACCAGCTACCTCTGAGGTGAACGCCCCGGTCATCGAGGGTTGTTGCATAGACTGTGATCCGGCCATGAAGACAGCCACCCGGTTTGGCGGATCAAAGGGGTCCGGAATACTATCGCCATCGGATACACCCTCAGATTGGCTGTCCTGCAACAGATACAAAGATTCGGTCTCTCCGGATGAAGATTCATCGTCAGAGTAGACAACTGTCTCGCCACCAGAATCCGATCCGTCCTCGGCTTGGACTCCATGTACTGCTCCAACGAAAACACGCTTCACGGCGGGCTGAATCCGGGCCGATCTCGCACACTGAGCTGGCTCGACGATGTTGGGGAAGATGTCCGGCTCAGGTCCCGGTTCGCCAGTTTTGCCAATGAAGACGTGGATGCCGCCGAAGGGGACCCGGTACCCGTATTCGATTGAATCGGCCTCGGGGCCCCAGCCTGCATCGTCGATGTAGATCCGGCCACGATGACTCTTGGTCATCCGGCCAACCGCGTAACCCTTGAGTCCTTCAAAGCTGCCCTTTAAGAACTCGAAACCATCATGCGATAGCCCCATGGTGGGCACCAACTATCGTGTAATTAGCACGGCAGATGTCCGGTTTAGAGGACTTAGGTGTGAGGCCATCGCGCGGGTTAGCTTGAAGAGGTTAAAAGCACACAAAGGACACAGAGGGTTTATACAAGTTCGGCTCCTTTGATGAAGGTAAAAGCCTACGTCTAGTTTGATGTGGTATTGCTTGGGCGTCGATGAACAGGGAGCGAATCGCTTGCCTGTGTTTCGCGCAGTTGTTTCTTGTCCTGAACCGTCGCCGGGTCGTCCCTTTATATATGAGGCAACGCCCGGTCCAGTTTACAGAGCCCCGAGGCCGGCTCATAAACGTGTCCGCCTCGGTCTCTACTCTTTCTATCTTACATCCCAAGTTACATGATATGAAGGTTTATAAACCGTGGGCTTTACACATGGGCCCTAAACCTCTACGGGCTGTAACCTTTTGTACATATTATACCGTGCTCGTAATAATACGATTATGTCAGTGTAATCCGGATCTTCCTGGCCGGTTTATACCTGCTAGTAATATCCCTCGCAGTATTCGAGTTGCTTCGATGTCAAATGTTGATTCCATACCTTTCCTAATCGGTGTTCTCATATTTCCATGGGAGTGCTAGTCCTTCTTAATCATCGAGTTGTCATGTAAATTCTTCTCAACCGGCATGCTTCTCTTCAAGTTAACCTGATTCTTTCAATTTGTGCAAGACCAATTATTGGTTTTTCTCAATGGTGTCTATTTCATTCATCCCAAGTTGTCTTTGTATTACCCTCCCTCCCACCCATTTCTTTAAGGAGCCAGAGTCCTTAATCAAGTGTCCTTATATTCTTGTGATGCCTCTTCATCAATCCTCTTTAATGTTTCATCCAGTGATTTCTCGTGAAGATACTCAGAAAGATTCAATTTCATCATTCTTCGTTCTCTTTTTTTCTTCTCCGGTGGACTAAATTCAAGCTTCGGTGTTAATCATATATTTGCCTCTTGTTTCACATGTTGGAATTTCTTATCCGAAGTCTCTCTTGTTTATTCAACTCTCTCTAATTCTTATCCGGAGTGTATAAGGTATCTCAGAAGATTCGTGTTTCAACTCTTAATCCGTTCAAGCTATTTTGATGTTGTTATCTCATTCAAGCCATTTAATTAAACCGGTGCAATCTCTCTTTCAAGTAATCATTTCAATGGTGTTTCTTTTGAGTGGGCCCTAACCCACAGGTTTATTCCCATGATCTTACCTAACTCTTCTAATTTTTCTGGAGTTAGTCTCAAATTCTTTTCAAGTTTGACGTAAGAATGGATCTCTCATCGGTCAAATGTATCCTCCAAGATCACTTTCAAATTCTTTTCATCATTGGTTCAACCTTTTAATTCTTCATTCTGGAATGCCTCAACTATTCATGGTGGTGTATCTCATCGTCTTCTTAGATTTGGAAGACCGAAGAAGAGTTCCTCTTGAATCCTTACCCGTTCTTCCAAAGATTCATGGTTCTAGCTTCATGCCATCCTCACTATTGTTCCGATTGTGAGGAATTCTTTTTTATACCCATCCGAATCATTTCATGAATTATTTCCATTGTGATCCTCCGAAGGCCATCATTTCAGAAGATTTCTTCATTCTCAGTTTTCAACTTCGTCCTCCAACTATTCTTAATTGATGCCTCTTCGTTCGTTTTCTAATTCTTTCCGATGATTTGTTATCTTTTCTTCATTCGTTTCAATTCTTACGGTGGTTCATTGGACATTCCTATTCCTACATTATCATATCATTTAATTTGTTCTTTCTAAATCCTACCGGTGATTCGTTGAATACTTTCTCAAGTTTGTGCGAGATCTCTCTTTAATTCTTTGCAACGAGTATAAGTAGTATGCCAAATCCATTGCTTGTCATCAATTTAATTTGATTAAGGATAAGCATACAGTAAATATTATTCTTATTTCCTGGTAGTGGTTAATCTCTTTTTCCGGAGCTTGTTCATCATATCATATTCTCGGTTCCAAGTTGTTCATCTTGTTTTCCAGAGCTCCAAGTTATTTCAATTATATCATTTCAAAGCTCCATATAAGCAGTGCTAGGCTTCAATCTTATTCTTTTCATCCTTCACTTCTCATCCTTTTGTTACCGGAGTTCTTCATGGTGGTTCATCATGATTTAATTCATCCTCGAAGTGTCCTTCAAGATTCTTGTTGGAGCTCAAGCATTCTTCATCATGTATTCCGAAGCACAATTATTTCTACCTTTTTCTTTTGAGGTGTTGTTGTGTCATTCTTGGCAATTTCCTTCATGTTTCATGATTCACAAGTTGTCAGGAATGAGATATTTAAAACCATCATTTTCTTCGTTCAGGAGATATTTTTCTTTTTTCTTTTCAACCCTTCAATTTATTCATTGGAGTTATCTTGGGTTGTATTTCACTAAAAGCTTTTCCCTAAGGATTGTTGCTATTTATGGTGCTTATAAAGGACCAAAGTTCTTCATTTATCCTCCCGGTGAAATAAGTTTTTTGTCTCCTTGTTGACCTCAATCCAAACATTTGTTTTCTGTTAGTGGCCGGTTGTCACCTCATAGTTTTGAGATGTTTTCCATAAGCCCGCGAGAAGTATATCTTTTGATTGTTGACTCTTCCAACAACTTCGTTCAAACCTTCTTTCTAAGTATGCTTTCAAAATTCATTGGTGTTAGAAGTTATCATTTTCTTCTACTTTCTTTCTTCCTAACAATCTAGCTTCTATTCTTTTGTTTCGGAGGTATTGTAATATTGATATCTTCGTTCGATCATCTCTTTTTTGTCAAGATAATGTTCTTTCCTTTGCTTATCCATGCATCAAGAGTGTTGTGTCCTCCATTCAAGTTCTGTCATCTTATCAAGTTTTTCCTCTCTTTTCAACCGGAGTGCTATATGAAGCCTTTCTTACCCCTTGTGCCATTCGTTCAATGGTTTCGGAGGCAGTGTGTTGTTGATTTCATCAAGTATCATCCCATCTTCTCAAGTTCATGTTAATTCCTTCCATTTACAGTCGGAGTGCTGTTCGAAGTACTTCATTCTTATTCCTTATCTATATTGTTTTAACCAGAGTGGTTTCGTTGTCTATCTTGTCACCTAAGCTCTTCATTCTTGTCGTGTTCCTTGTTCCTCTTTGCTAATGGAGTGTTTGTAATCTCGTTCATCTCCATTGTATTCTTTCTTTCAAGTTGTCCTACCCTCCAAGGTTTGTTGGTTTCACTCGTTTGTCGAAGAAGCAACTTTGGTTTACCTCTTCCTTTTCCTCTTCTATCTGGTGCCACCTCCAGCATCTCGGGTCAATATCCTCTGTTAGTGTGGGAGAGTTGTGACGCCCCAAGACCGACGCTCCAGAAGACTTCCAGCTATTCCGGCTTTCGCCGTGTGTTTCTTTTGGTTGTTCTATTTATTTTTTCATTGCATCATGTCATCATGCCATCATGTCATAAATCTTTTGCATCTCAACTAAATAAATTGTGTGGATCTTGGATCCATTTAAATCGAGGGAAGAGTGACTTCTCTTTATAACATATCCTCCTAATATTTATGGAGCTATTATAAAATATTCCATTGCTTTGGAATCAGCTAAACACACTTGCAAATATTCCCCATGCCTATTTCACTCCAAGTTTTGACTCTCAAACCTTGCCAACATTTTTTACCCATTTTATCGAGGTTCCTCAAAAAATCCGAGCATTTTTGGACACTTCTCAACCTAGTCCTAGTTCAAACTATTTGAATTTAATTCAATTGAGTTTGAATTCAAACTTTCTTTCATGCCCACTTATATTTTTCTTGGATCATGCTCCTTTTTATGAGTCCGGGAAAAATAACCTCATGCCTAAACACTATCCCAAACACTTCCTTTCTTCTCCTTTTTCTTCTTTGTTTTTTCTGTTTTAGAAAATAGTAGGAGTGCAGCCAGCCAGGCCGGCCCATCTCATCCCTGCCCTAAGGCCTCCCTAGGCCCGGCGCCTCCCATCTTAACCCCAGCCCGATCCCCATCATCCCTCCTAGCGCCGCCAGAGGGATCGAGAGATCCCTCGACCACTCCCCTCTGCCCGATCCTCGTGCTCGATCCCTCGCCTCTCTCCCTCGCTCCCTCGTCCTCCTCGCAACGCCCCACCTCTCCTCCTCGACGCCGGCCCCGCCTCCAAGCTCCTCCCTCACCGTCGCTGCCTCCCTACCATGGGTGCATGTTGCCCTCTCCTCCGAGTCCCACCCGGCTCCCGCGCGACCCCGTCCTCGCCTCTGCACCTTCCCATCGGCGAGCCGTCCGCCAGGAGCTTCCTCGCGCACCTCTTCTCCTTACTGAGGCCGCCACTGGCACCCCAAGCACCCGCCACCTACGGCCTCCTCCTCCGTGCCGCCCCGTGCCGCGGGCCCTCAAGCTCGCCGCCTCCCCACCGGTATGCACCTGCAGCCAGCACCGTGCCAGCGACTGCCGCCGTCGGCAACCTCCAGAGGCCGCTGCATCGCCGGCCAACCCCACCTACATGTCCCCGCCGCGCCAAGTCACCTCCGACACCGCGCGCTACCGCGTCGCCCCAGCCAAGTCACCTGCTCCATCCCGCCTCCACGCGCCATCTCCCCTTCGCCTGCGCCGAAGCTTGCCGCCGCCGGCAACAGGAGTAGCGGCGCTCGGCCTCCTCCTGCCCAAGTTCCCAGCATCAGCCCTGCTCGCGCCTCCTTCTGATGCCGGCCATCCCCATGGCCTCGAGGTCCCCGACGCCCATCCTACCGTTGAATTCTTCTCTGCTTGAGGAGTTGCCGCATCGACCCGTCCCCTGCCCCGTGTACCATGTTGTTGCTGCACTGGATGCCAAGTACCACAACGAAGCACCAAGTACCTCTACGACGACCCAAACATCTACAGAAAACAAGTACGACTACCGTCGCAAGAAACGAGACCGACAAGTCCCAAGACCCCCAAGGACCACGACACCGACAACATGAACATCTATGGAATGTGTACGTCTACGAAAACCTGAACGACTATTTCCACTACCGTCGACCTCGTGGACGTCAAGTTCGACTACCCTCGCCGTGTACAACTACCGTCGCCGTGACCCGAACATCTACGGAAACTTGAACGGCTACGTAACGTGTACCACTACCACAGCGAGTACTACTAATACCATTGTGAGAACGACTACTTTCACTACTTCCCTCGATGACTCGAACCGCTTCGAAAACAAACGCTTCGAAGGTATAACCCCGAGACGACACCCGTGAACGAATGCTTGTGTGATGTATGAGATGAACCGTATGTTTGCACCGTGTCCGTTGTGTCGCTCGTTTCCATGCCGTCGACCCGTGGGAACCCGGTTAACAGGATCACCCCACCTATCTCTTTGCATCACTCGCACACGCCACCATTTCTTTTGTGTCGGCATCTCAATGAGTTACTGGAACCGATTTTTTGCCGTGGCACCATTTCGGTTATTGCCGTCGTGGCACCCTTTCTTTCCACCACGGTGACAAATGCTTCATATCTTGCTCATGTCAACTTTTAATAAAAATTGCATAAAACTTGCAAATGTCATCCTCATCATGATAACAACATTTAAATGACTAAAGTTGTTGTTTGCTTTAATTTGCTTAGATGGCATGTTAAAACGGTTTAATTCATAACTAGTTAACCGTAGCTCAAGTTAAATAAACTTATATGTGCATGGGGATTTTCCGGGAATTGTTATTGTTATTTCCGGCGTCATTTAAAATGCCTAGATAGTTAGTTTACTTATGCTTCACCTCTTACCATGTAACAAAACATTTAATCTTGTATTGTAAATAAACGAGAGTCAACTAAATAAATAAAATGTGGTGTTTCGACAATATGTAACTCGTTGCATATTGAGCTCCACTTAATTTGTAGTGCTGTTTGAGAACTTACCAAGGCTCGCGATGCGTGAGCCAGACGATGAATTGCCGAGGGAAGCTGAAGTGCAGCCTTGTGAATGGCCATCAGAGGAATTTATGGTTCGGGTAGGCATTAAGGAGGAGTTTGACGCATATGTGTGTAATGCTGATCTCGAGGGCTTCATGCAAGATAAGTGTCCTCAATACCGTTACTTAACAAATACCTTGGTGAGAAGGTTTAAATTTTCATCTTCACGTAATTCTCACACTGTCGTGTTTGATCTTTATGATAAATCTTACACCATGGACCTAGAGGATTTTAATGATGCTTTTAAGCTCCCGCAGTGGGGCGATATCAGTGATCCTCGCAAATCTGAATATAAAGACTTCCTTGCTAGTATCACTGTGGGGGAATCTAGAGAGATCACACAAGCTACCATAGGGAGCATTCATTTTTTGGCTATTCATTAATTTGCTCTCTTTATTGGTAGATGCATAAACGGTAAAGATGAGGCTTGCCATATGTGCGTCCCAGACCTTAGTGTTCTCAAAAGTGTTGTGTTAGGAGATAGACAATATAACTTGGGAGCCGTTGTTGCACGTAGGTTACATCATAATGGTTTCGATGGAGATTTATTTGGTGGGATTTATGCCACTCGCATAGCCCGCCGTCTTGGTGTGCCTATACATGAAAATGATGAACTATTACCGCCTGCTTATTTAGATTATAATGCTATGGTTAGCCATCGGTTTATTGAGAGGGATGAACAATCCCTCCAGTATCGACTAATCTTTGACAGGCGTCACACTGTCCATATTGCTCTCCCTTCTTTTACCTTATTTGACTTTCAGGCAAAAGGGAGATATATTATAACCAGGGAGGAGGCAAATGAGTGTAAGGAGACAATGAGAGCAGCTCGTCTCGAGGATGCAGCTCGACAGGCAGTAGCCGCTGCATCTCAGTACAACCCCAACTATGACTTTGGATATCCGCCACGCCAATATTGGCCATAGACCAACTTAGGCCAAAAGCCTAAGCTTGGGGAGTACGTGTTTCTCACCGACATTACATTCATGTTCACACACTTATTCTAGTAGTCGGTGCTCACACTCTTTAATTGTACTATCCATGCTAGTCTCAATTCTTTTTCTTAGTTTTTTTCTTGTGTGTTAGAAAAACCTTAAGAAAAAACAAAAAAATAGTTGTAGCTTTTAGCTAGTTTACTTTCCTTGCATGTAGTAGTAGTAATTAAAAGAAAACCCAAAAAGATTTCTCGTTCTTCTTTTACTTGTTGGGAGCTTTCCCGTGTAAATAGTTTCTTTTCTTTCTTTGGGGGTCAAGAGTAGAAGACCATGATTGAAAATGCTTAGTGGCTCTTATATGCTTTATTGTTGATTTAACCATGAGCCATATTACCTTGTCTTCTCTCTTGTATTCAATGCTTCCAGATTCCAGCTTAGTCCAATGCATGTGCACTATTATTATTATCCACGCCGTTCGGTGGTGCGAGTGAAAGGCAATAATGACGATATATGATGAACTAATTGAGATGAGAAAAGCTAGTATGAACTCGACCTCTCTTGTTTTTGTAAATATGATAGTTCATTGTTCCTGATTCGGCCTATTATGAATTAAACATGTTTGCAATGACAATTAGAGATCATAGCTCCTTATGACATGCTTAATTAGCTAGGAGTTTATAATGGTTTATCTTGCGTGCGAACATGATATTAAAATGGTTGTGATGTGGTATGATAGGGTGGTATCCTCCTTTGAACGATTCAAGTGGTCTGACTTGGCACATGTTCACGCATGTAATTGAAACAAAATCAACATAGCCTCCACTATATTTATGTTCATGGGGATTTATATCCTACTCATGCTTGCATTCATTGTTGATTAATTTTAATGCATGTTCATGACTGTTGTCACTCTCTAGCTGGTCGCTTCCCAGTCTCTTTCTAGCCTTCACCTGTACTAAGCGGGAATACTGCTTGTGCATCCACTTCCATAAACCCCAAAGTTATTCCATATGATTCCACCATACCTTCCTATATGCGGTATCTACATGCCGTTCCAAGTAAATGTGTATGTGCCAAACTCTAAACCTTCAAATGAAATTCTGTTTTGTATGCTCGAACAGCTCATGTATCAACTAGGGTTGTCTATATCTTCCATGCTAGGTGGGTTATTCTCACGATGAGTGGACTCCGCTCATCATTCATGAGAAAATGGCTGGTAACTGGGATGCCCAGTCCCATGCTCAAATCATAATAATTGAACAAAACTCCCCCAGGGCTGTTGCTGGTTTGGACGGTACCCGTTGTTTCGGGCTAGCCGTGGAGTGTGCTTGTTGGTGGTTGGGGGAGTATAAACTTTACCATTATGTTTGGGAACCGCTTATAATGTGTGTAGCATGGAAGATATCGTGATTCTTGGTTGTTATGTTGACAATGAGAGTATACTGCTCAAAATATTATTCATCTCTATTTAAAATCGAGCTCTAGCACCTCTACAAATGCCTGCTTCCCTCTATGAAGGGCCTATCTATTTACTTTTATGCTGAGTCATCATCCTCTTATAAAAGAGCACCAGTTGGAGAGCACCTCTATCATTTGCATGTATTGCTATTAATTTGCATTGAGTATGATTGTGACTGGATCTCTTTTACCATGAATTACAAGGTCTAGTCAGTCCTTGATCTTTAAAGGTGCTCTGCATTTATGTTTTGCGGTCTCGGAAAGGGCTAGCGAGATACCATCTTGTTATATCATATTATGATTGTTTTGAGAAAGTGTTGTCATCCAAGGTTTATTAGTATTGCTCCCTAGTTGATTATGTCATTGATATGAGTAGACATGAGACCTAAAAGTTATTGTGAATGTGGTTAGTTCATGATCTTTGTTGTAAACTTGAATGCTGGCTTTACATATTTACAACAACAAGAGCAAACAGAATTTGTCAAAGCTTTTCTTTATCACTTTCAGTTTAACAACTAAATTGCTTGAGGACAAGCAAAGGTTTAAGCTTGGGGGAGTTGATACGTCTCCAACGTATCTACTTTTACAAACACTTTTGCCCTTGTTTTGGACTCTAACTTGCATGATTTGAATGGAACTAACCTGGTCTGACGTTGTTTTCAGCAAAATTGCCATAGTGTTATTTTTGTACAGAAATAAAAGTTCTCGGAATGACCTGAAAATCAACGGAGAATTATTTTGGAATATATAAAAAATATTTGCAGAAAGATCCAAGCCAGGGGGCCCACACCCTGTCCACGAGGGTGGGGGCGTGCCCCCTCCCCCTGGGCGCGCCCCTGCCTCGTGGGCCCCCTGTTGCTCCACCGACGTACCCCCGGACTCCATATATTCACTTTCGGAGAGAGAAAAATCAGAGAGGAAGAATTATCGGGTTTTACGATACGGAGCCGCCGCCAAGCCCTAATCTCTCTCGGGAGGGCTGATCTGGAGTTCGTTCGGGGCTCCGGAGAGCGGAGATCGTCGCCATCGTCATCATCAACCTTCCTCCATCACCAATTCCATGATGCTCACCGTCATGCGTGAGTAATCCCATCGTAGGCTTGTGTGGGGACCCCGACTTAAGAGTCGAGATCACCGAATGCACGTGTACAGTGATCCCAGAGATCAATGCTCACTGAACACACAGAAACAGAATAACAAGAGTCTTACATCCATACGTACCGTCTTACACAAATTATGACCATTATGGCCAAGTCTTACATAGATAAAGCCTCAAGGGCTGAATAGCAAATAAACTCGAATAGCGGAAGTCTTCGTAGATAATTAGCACCCATGTCATCTGCCTTAACCCTACAGGCATTCTGACTGGGAAAGCGTCCTAGTTCGCATGTTCGTCTCCATAGAATTCTTCTTCAAATTCCTGCTCCTCCATGCCTAGCCAATTAACTAACCAGTGGTAAGCCAATGAGTACTTTGAATGTACTCGCAAGCAACCCATGATTTGGTTCAAGGTAACAATGCAAATAGTACAACAATGAGCAACCTAGCTACAAGCTAGATTAAATATTCTACCATTTGTGAAACATGCATCAATGTACTTGGGTAAACTTGAAGACAGGTTACGGATATCAAGATGAATAGAGTTCAATTCATTATCAATGAGTCAAGTCACCACCTTGACTCAACACACACACATACTTTCACCGAGGTTGTAAAATTCTGAACATAGTTTAAGTAGCACCTCCCAACTGTCCATGACCATGGACACGGCTATTCGAATAGTTTTACACTCTGCAGAGGTTGCGCACTTTACCGACAAGATCCGGGAAGCTTTCGTGTCACCCACGATCCCGCAGTACCTCAAGTACTCGGGGGAAGAACCCGGTCATTACCTTTCCCTGGACGACACTAACATAGGGTCCACTCGTTGGTGCACAGCCCTCGTGTACAAACGATAAATCGTGGGACTTGCCCTTTTTATAATGTCACGCATACACGAAGGGACCAACGGTGTGTCCGGTGCCCTGTGATAACAGTCATGGTCGCCTATCCAAGCACGACCCCGTCCCGGGAGTGACCTCAAGTTTCCCCCGTCACTAGTGATGTGGGCACCACGCTAGTATCAGCCTAATAATCAATAATTCCCCGTCCCATAAGGGGTAGAGTGGCTGCACATGTTTGGTTGGGACGGTAATCACACATAAATCTAATCCATCATTTCACCCACACACGAGAACTTTCTCTGGTGCACCACTTCTTCCTCAAGTGATGACCTTAACTCAACATCACCCTCGGGCATTAGGGGCACCCGATGGGGTTTTCGAAAAGAATGCAACCATGAAGGATTCATGGCACATATGCATCACTATGCATCACAACTAATCATTTGTCATTGCATCTAAGCACATGGCAAAGATCATGAGTAGGGTATGTGGTGGCTTTCAACAAGTTTACCATCGTCACTCTTATCATCATGCATTCGGAAATAAAAGGGTTCCGAGGAACACAAGGGGTATCATGGTCAAAGGGCTGCTTGCCTGGATTGGCTTGGTCTTCAAGGTCTTCAGATCCTTCCCATCCTTCTTCTTCAGCAACCTCGTCCAACACGGTATCTAATTGTCGCAATAAACAACGGGAAAAATAAGACAATAATAAAAACAGAAAAACCAAAGTGCTTAGAAAAATGTTAACTTATTTTTATAAAATACTAGAGGGAAAACTAAGATGGCAAAAATTCTTAGTTTGGGATTTGGAGTGACAGAATGGGGTATATGAATTTTTGAACAGAGGTTTTAGTGTTCATATTTAGATTTAAATTTGAACAGAACAGAAAAGGTTCATGGATATGGGTGAAAGTGATATCATTAAATAGGTTGGAATTTTACATGTTTTTAGGAACTGGAGTTATTTCATTTGGATTAATATTTAACCCTGTGGAATATTTATAAAACAGACAGAAAAGAAAAAGGGAAAAGGCTACTATACAACTGGGCCAGAGAGGCCACAGTGCAGCGGGTCCAGAAGGAATATAGCCCGCGCGAGGCTGCCACGTCGAAGGCGTACAGGCGAAATACGCCTTCAATCCAATGGCGAACCGGTGCGCGCGTGTGCATTTTCAAACCTGACGGGGGGTCCCACCCGTCAGGGCGTGAGGCTGACGAACAAGCCCCACGGCCGTCGTCGTCAACCTTCGTCCAGAGGCGACGGAGAGCTCGCCGGCGGCGATATAGGGCACATGAGGGGGCGTGGGGGTACCGTCCGGCTCGGGGAGGAGTCGCCGATCTGATGGAGGTGGAGTTGGTCGTCGGGGTGGCCTGGTTCGCCGGCGGCGAGGAGACACGGCGGAGATGCCTCGGGTGGTGGTGGCTCTGGCCGTTTCCGGCAGCTACAGAGAGGGGAAACAAGGGGAAAATGATCAGTGGGGGCTTGCGGTGCTAGATCGAGCGAGAGGAGATGCGGGGAGGGCCTGTACCTCCGGATCGACGGTGACCCGAGGCGGCAGAGCTCGAGCTCGATGTTCTAGGGGTGTGGAGGTGGGATGGATGCCAGGGGAGAGGCCCGGGGCGTGCTTATATAGCCGGGCTCCAGTCCACCGTGGACTCGTGCGCCGGCGAGGTCATGGGCGAGGCCAGAGGCCATGCAGGCACACGCGAACGAGTCGGGGCTGATCGTGGACGAGTTCTACGCCTATGGGAGGAAAGAGGAGGAGCGGGGAAGCATCCAGAGGGCTTGCGCGTGTGAAGCCAAAGATTGGAGCTTGCGGGCGGGAGGCGCGCGTGCGAAGGCAGCAACAGGAGGGACAAGGAGGATGAGGACAGGGCCGCGGCGTGTCGCGGACATCGAGGAGCCTCGACTGGCGCAAGGGGGAGGCTCGAGGTGGTCGGGCGCTTCTGATTGGAGGAGGCTACAGTGCGGGAGCGCACTGTAGCGTGCTCCAGAGCGCTCAAATGGCAGGCATGGCCGTGCCCCACGCGCTCTGGGCGCGGCCACCGTGTCCATTGGCTCTAGGGGGAGTAAACAACGCAGGGGGAGCATTGGATGCCAGGGAAAGCTTCTAGAAGAAGAGGGGGCTGAAATAGAATGGTGAGAACTCATGTCCAGAATGCAAATTGGGGTTTTACCCCTACTCAATCATGGATCTGAGGCCAGGGGAGAGTTGCTGGAGGTGCAGGGGAGCCTGAGGAAGTTGTGGTAAAAAGTTGGGCTCAAGGAGAATAAGAAAAGGGGTGAAAGTGGTTACTTTGGAAAATCACCAGAAGGTGTTTGATGTGGTTTTGGACAACCTAATGATTTCCATTTGACATGAGACTTAACAGGATCAAATGGTATATAGAAATAGGGTGTTCCACCAAGTTTGGGCTCATTTGAAGAAACTTGCAATGTAACTTTGGTGAACCCTAGAAATCAACAGAAATGGTTTCACCATGTTTGAGTTAAGCAAATCATCCCTCCTTGATGCACCACTTGGTCTAGTGTCATCATTTGGGGTTGTGATCATGCCCACAAAGTTTGAAGCCCCAAGTAAAAAGTTGGTAATGTAAAGTTGTTCAAATTTGAATTTGAACAGAAATGGTTTTGGGGTACTCTTATCAAGTTACGCTACTCCAAAGCTTGTGACATTTGGTTTAGATGCATTATTAGACCATTCTAGCATGTGTACCAAGTTTGAGAGCATTTGGACAGGTTTGGCAATGTAAAGTTGCTCAAACTTCAAAAATGGACAGAATGGTTTTGAGGGGTTTTGACGATGTTTTCTTGCTTCCCAAGGCATGGGGCTTGGCAAGACCATCAAATATGTCATATATGACACGATAGAATTTCCCTGGAATTTTTAGAGAATATTTCCTTTGTAAATATTTCAAAAGCTTGAAATATCCAGAAAGGGTTTCTGAGGGATTTGTCCAATATTTTGAACATGACCAAGTGTTGAAACTTTTATATATGGACAATATATGTCCTAAGAGTCTCCCTGTATTTTGGCAAATATTTTTGAAATAGTTAAATATTTTTTCCCTATTAAAGACCATTTCTGGCCTTAAGAAAAAGCTTTTAAATAAAATAGGAAAATAACTTTTAAAATTATATTTTTGTGGTTTATGGGAGTCCTATATCTACTAGGTTTCAAATATACTCTTTGAAATATTTTTCTCACCCTAAATCAAGCACTTGCAGTGCAAACCTCAATTCACGGGTTTTTGGAAAACTATTTTTTGAAAATACTTTTGGCCAAATTATTTTTGTAAGAAAATACTATACTGTTATATACACTTGGTATGATCATTGGGCAGAAGTTTTGGGGTAAGGAGATGAAATATACAAGAGGGAGTAGTTGACTTTAAAGAGCACTTGAAAATCACAGAGAGAAAAACTTAATTCCAAATAAAAGCCAAATGATGCCAAAAGTTTTTGTTTATCCAAAATTTCATGCTTTATTGATGCAAATGACATGTTACAAAATGCAGGGTGTGACAAACCTACCCCCCTTACAAGAATCTCGTCCCCGAGATTCCTAAACTAGGTCTTAAAAGAGATCGGGATACTCAGATATAAGATAGTCTTCACGTTCCCAGGTTGCTTCTGCTTCCGTGTGGTTGCTCCACTGGACCTTGAAGTACTTGATGGTGCGGCTTCGCGTCCATCGCTCTGCTTCATCCAGAATGCGAATGGGCTTCTCGCGGTAGGTCAAATTAGGCTGAAGATCAATGTCTTGGTGATCAACATCCTTGTAGAGATCAGCCTTGTTCGGAACTTGGAGACACTTCCGGAGTTGCGACACGTGGAATACGTTGTGCACATCGGATATCTAAGGTGGTAGTTCCAACTGGTAAGCCACTTCTCCTCGTCGTGCAGTGATCTCAAAGGGTCCAATGAACCTTGGTGCGAGCTTCCCCTTAACGTGGAAACGCTTGGTCCCCTTCAGATGAGTTACTCGCAGGTACACATGGTCTCCAACACGGAAACTCATATCTCGGCGATGAGTGTCAGCATAGCTCTTCTACCTTGATTTGGCGGCCTTCAAACGTTCTCTGACTAGTTGGACTTGCTCTTCTGCTTCGCGGAGAATATCTGGTCCAAAGACTAGTCCTTCTCCAGTCTCTGACCAGTTGACGGGTGTGCGACACTTGCGTCCGTACAACACCTCAAATGGTGCCATCTTTAGGCTCGACTGATAACTGTTTTTATAGGAGAACTCGGCAAAAGGGAGGCAATCTTCCCACTTGGCTCCATATGCCAAGACACAGGCTCGGAGCATGTCTTCGAGAATTTGATTTACTCGCTTTGTCTGACCTCCGGTCTGCGGGTGGAAAGCCGTGCTGAAAGACAACTTGGTTCCCAAGGCTTCTTGGAACTTCTTCCAGAACCTTGAGGTAAATTGGGTTCCTCGATCTGACACAATCTCCTTGGGAATACCATGAAGGCTTACGATTCTGTCGATGTAGAGAGTTGCCAGCTGGTTGCCGTCATAGGTAGTCTTGACAGGAATGAAATGGGCTACCTTGGTCAAATGGTCGACTATGACCCAGATGGAGTCATGTCCTTTATTCGACCTCGGTAATCCAGTGATGAAGTCCATTCGGACTTTATCACACTTCCATTCAGGAGCCTTGAGTGGTTGGAGCAATCCAGCGGGTCGCTGATATTCAGCCTTGACCCTTTGGCACACATCACACTTTGCAACATAGGTTGCAATCTCTCTTTTCATCCCGTGCCACCAGAATCTTTTCTTCAAGTCTTGATACATCTTGGTTCCTCCGGGGTGGATGGAATACGGAGTGTCCTGGGCTTCTTGCAGGATCAGGTTCTTCAGTTCCATCTTGTTTGGTACGCAGATGCGTCCTTTGTACCAAACAATCCCGTGCTCGTCTTTGGAGAATCCTGGGGCCTAGCTTCATATTCTTCTTGATGCCTTCAATGCTTGCATGCCCACCTTGTGCCTTCTTGACTTCGTCCATCGGGGTTGGTTTGACTTCCAGATGGTCTAGAAATCCTGGGGTGACCAATTCCAAACAGAATTGTTCCAGCTCTTCAAATAGGGTTGGCTGCCTTCTTCGAATTATGGCGTTCAGGGAGCAAGCCTTTCCGCTTAAGGCATCGGCTACCACGTTAGCCTTCCCGGGGTGATATTGAACACTGAGGTCATAATCCTTGATTAGTTCCAGCCATCTTCATTGCCTCATGTTCAATTCCTTCTAGGTGAAAATATACTTCAGACTTTTGTGGTCTGTGTATATCTCACACCGTTTCCCTAGGAGGTAATGTCGCCATGTCTTCAAGGCATCAACCACTGCTGCTAACTCAAGATCATGAGTAGCGTAGTTCTCTTCATGAGGTCGTAGCTGCCTTGAGAGATAAGCTATGACTCGACCTTCTTGCATCAGAACGCTTCCCAATCCGGTTCGAGAGGCATCACAATATATCACAAACTCCTTGCGAATATCAGGTGTTGCCAGAACTGGGGCAGTGGTCAATCTCTTCTTGAGCTCTTGGAAGCTTTCTTCGCATTTTGGCATCCATTCGAACTTCTTGTCCTTCTTCAGGAGCTGAGTCATTGGCCGGGCAATGCTAGAGAATCCTTCCACGAATTTGCGGTAATAGCCCGCAAGTCCGAGGAAGCTTCTGACTTCCTTGACGGTCGTTGGAGATTGCCATTGGGTCACAGCTTCGATCTTTGCGGGATCAACTGACAATCCTTCTTCGGTCAAGACATGACCTAAGAATCCAACTTTATGCAGCCAAAACTCACACTTGCTGAATTTGGCGTATAGTTGGTGCTCTCGAAGCTTGTCTAGGACCATCCTCAGATGTTGCTCGTGCTCTTCCTCCGTCTTCGAGAAGACAAGAATGTCATTGATGAAGACAACACAGAACTTGTCCAAATATTCCACGAAGACTTTATTCATGAGATACATGAAGTAAGCTAGGGCATTGGTTAATCCAAAGGACATGAACGTGCACTCGTACAGGCCATATCTTGTTACGTATGCCGTCTTCGGAATATCTTGGGGTCTGATCTTCAGCTGGTAGTACCCAGATCTGAGGTCGATCTTGGAGAAAACCTTGGCTCCGCTGAGTTGATCAAACAGATCTTCAATCTTGGGAAGTGGATACTTGTTCTTGATTGTAACCTCATTGAGGGAACGGTAGTCAATGCATAAGCGGATGGTACCGTCCCTTTTTGCCACAAACAGAATAGGTGATCCCCAAGGGGAGGCACTTGGGCGGATAAATCCCTTCCTCAGCTGCTCTTCCAGTTGCTTCTTCAACTTGGCTAATTCTTCTGTCCCCATTCTATAAGGCTTCTTATAGATGGGTCCTGCCCCGGGCACGAGCTCGATGATGAACTCAATGTCACGGTCAGGGGGCATTCCCGGTAGCTCATCCAGAAAGACATCGGGATACTCGCATACTACCGGTACTTGCTCCAGTCCAACTTCAGACAGACAGTTGACTTGAGCGGTTTGAGCAGAAGAGGAGTTGGAAGCAAACTTGACTTTGACTCCTCGGTCATTGGTCACAGTGACAGTCTGGTTGGCACAGTCTAACATGCCTTGGTGCTTGCTGAGCCAATCCATTCCTAAGATCACATCCAAGCCTTTGCGATCTTAAGATGATAAGGTCTGCTAGGAAGTCTATACCGTTAATGATAATACTGACTCCCTTACAGCCTATCTTGGCTCCCATCTCTGCTCCGGGGGTTTGTACCACCATGGGGTTATTCAGGGGTGTAGGGGTCATGCCACTTTTTAATACAAATCTTTGAGTGACAAATGAATGCGTGGCTCCAGAATCAAATAAGACAGTTGCAGGTGCTGAGTTGACAAGGAACGTACCCAGCACGACGTCCGGGTCTTCCTGGGCTTCTACAGCAGTGACGTGATTCACATGCCCCTTCCCATAGTTGGGCGGGTTGCGAGGAGCTTGGTTCCTTGGTGGCATCCTGCGGCCTTGTCCTGGGTTCTGCGCATTGGGGCGCGGGGCATCGGGCTTCTTTTTGGGGCACACCCTTGAGATGTGTCCTGACTGACCGCATCCAAAGCAAGTGACTTGGTTTGGGTTGTTGATCTTGTTGCCACCACTGCTATTGGGGTTGAAATCTGGCCTTGGGTTGGCATACTGCTGAGGCTTATAGTTGGTGCGAGGTGCAGGAGCTCTTGGCTGCTGGTAGGTTGGCTTGACCGGGGCTGGCTGCCACGGGCGAGGCTTCTGGTTGCTCGAACTTCCCTTGCTGACCATCTTGCGCTTGCGAGTGTCTGCCAGAGCATGCCGCTTGTCTTCAAGCATGAGTGCTTTGTTCACCAGGTCAGGAATGGTTGGGCAGTCACACACGACCAGCGAGTACTGCAGAGTCTGATTGAGGCCTTCCATGAAGCGCTCCCTTTTCGTAGCATCAGTGCTGACATCTTCAGGGGCATACCTTGACAGAACACTGAACTTCTGCATGTACTCCTTGACAGTGCCCCTTCCTTGCTTCAGGGCTCGAAACTCACGCTTTTTGATGGCCATGATTCCGGAAGGAATATGGGCCTTGCGGAATTCTGCCTTGAAGTTGTCCCAAGTGATGTCTTGCCCAGCATGCATGACCTTGAATCCATCCCACCAAGCTCTAGCAGTCCCCCCGAGGCAGTGGGCAGCATAAGCCACCTTCTCGCGGTCTTTGGTGCAATCGACTAGTTCCAGCAAGTCCTCATTGGTGCGGACCCAGTCGTCTGCATCCAGGGGTTCAGCAGTCTCGATGAAAGTTGGTGGTGCATGCTTCTTGAACTCTGCCAACATGGAACGTCCATTGCCATTCCCTACCGGCTGGCGGTTGTTGGTGATAGCTTGACCAATCATCTGGAGGGCTGCGGTGTTGGATTGGCGTTCCTCTCAGAAAGCTTAGAGAAGCTGAGCCTTTTCCATGTTCGGGGGAGGTGGTGGTGGACCTTGGTCTTGGGTTTGGTCTTGGCCGGCCTCTGATTGGGCGGATGCTCCTGCTTCAGGCTGCTGGGTAGAGGTACCAATACGAGTTACAGCAGGCATCCTGTTGGAGCGGTAAGGTCTCATGATTTGGAATGAAGAGGGAAAGCAATAAAGATGGGTGCCTGGTAGGGGGTGGGTGTGACACTAAACATTTTCATGCGAGGACCGAAAGGGCCAAACACATTCATTAAAATCCAAATGGGTGATGCAGTCGTTTACATATTCCCGAAGGGAAGATACGACGTACATCCAAACACAACAAAAGCAAATACTAGATGGCTTCATATGAACCATACAGGGACTCGACTTCGCATAGGGGTTACACGACCTATCCTATCGTAGAGGTCACGAACTGGCATATCCGAGTTGTGAATAATGCCTAAGCGGCGGAATGCTCGGTCGCGTATTCTGGCTCTTCCTCCTTGTCTTCATATGTCTGGGCCCCCTTATCACTTGAGGGTGTGGAGGAGTGGAGGAGCTGGATACGGCGATGTATTGTCGGTGGTGCAGGGAAAAGCTTGCGATATTCCCTTGCCGTCATACGGCATCGCTGGGGTGGCTCTTCATCCTTGGAAGATACATCTCCTGAGGGCCTTCCGCCTCGATACGAGATAGCGGACCGTCCGACAGGCGCACCTTCCTTCTTGATCCTATCCGTCTTCTCTTGTGCTCGACGAAGAAGTGCCTTGGTCTTGTGGAGTTCTTCTCGGAGCTTCATCGGTTCCGAGGCCAGATCTTGTGCCAAACTGTCGGCACAAAGGCTGAAATAGGTCTGGAATCGAAGTGGAAGTCCTTCCTTCAGTGGAGGGGCTTGTGTGCTGCTTTCATCTTCACCTTCCTTCCGGTAAGGCAAGAAGCAGGTTGTCATCTTGGCTGCCATCTTCGGAAGAAGTTCACGGAGACGGGTTAGTGCCTTGAGTGCAGCAGCCTCGATAGCGAAGGGTAGTGTTGTCATCTGGGGTCCCTCGAAGAACCAACTTGTGGGAGGATCTTTTGCCTTTACGATCACTTCCACATGGTACTCCACCTTAGTGTCGTTAACCCAATGCTCATGGTAGGTGAGGATGGGTGCTCGGTGGAACTGGCACTCCTGGAGGCTATCCTCGAGAAGCAAGGGGAACCCAGTGGTCAGGTGCTCTTTAGGTACGGCGGCCATCTACAAAGGTTGAATAGGAGAGGTTAATAAGCTGATGATATCTCAGGTTTGGTAAGGTTTAGAAAAGAAGAGAGGTTCAGAAGGTTTTTGAAAAGGGTCTTATCTAACTAACGCCCATGCTAACTATGGTTTCCTACAGTCAGGACGGCTCTGATACCATCTCTGTGGGGACCCCGACTTAAGAGTCGAGATCACCGAATGCACGTGTACAGTGATCCCAGAGATCAATGCTCACTCAACACACAGAAGTTGAATAACAAGAGTCTTACATCCATACATACCGTCTTACACAAATTATGATCATTATGGCCAAGTCTTACATAGATAAAGCCTCAAGGGCTGAATAGCAAATGAACTCGAATAGCGAAAGTCTTCGTAGATAAGTAGAACCCATGCCATCTGCCTTAACCCTACAGGCATTCTGACTGGGAAAGCGTCCTAGTTCGCATGTTCGTCTCCATAGAATTCTTCTTCAAATTCCTGCTCCTCCATGCCTGGCCAATTAAATAACCAGTGGCAAGCTAATGAGTACTTTGAATGTACTCGCAAGCAACCCATGATTTGGTTCAAGGTAACAATGCAAATAGTACAACAATGAGCAACCTAGCTACAAGCTAGATTAAATATTCTACCATTTGTGAAACATGCATCAATGTACTTGGGTAACCTCGAAGACAGGTTACAGATATCAACATGAATAGAGTTCAATTCATTATCAATGAGTCAAGTCACCACCTTGACTCAACACACACACATACTTTCACCGAGGTTGTAAAATTCTGGTCATAGTTTAAGTAGCACCTCCCAACTGTCCATGACCGTGGACACGGCTATTCGAATAGTTTTACACTCAGCATAGGTTGCGCACTTTACCCACAAGATCTGGGAAGCTTTCGTGTCACCCACAATCCCGCAGTACCTCAAGTACTCGGGGGAAGCACCCGGTCATTACCTTTCCCTAGATGACACTAACATAGGGTCCACTCGTTGGTGCACAGCCCTCGTGTACAAACGATAAATCGTGGGACTTTCCCTTTTTATAATGTCACGCATACACGAAGGGACCAACGGTGTGTCCGGTGCCCTGTGAAAACAATCATGGTCGCCTATCCAAGCATGACCCCGTCCCGGGAGTGACCTCAAGTCTCCCCCGTCACTAATGATGTGGGCACCATGCTAGTATCAACCTAAGTAATCAATAATGCCCCGTCCCATAAGGGGTAGAGTGGTTGCACATGTTTGGTTGGGACGGTAATCACACATAAATCTAATCCATCATTTCACCCACACACGAGAACTTTCTCTGGTGCACCACTTCTTCCTCAAGTGATGACCTTAACTCAACATCACCCTCGGGCATTAGGGGCACCCGATGGGGTTTTCCGAAAAGAATGCAACCACGAAGGATTCATGGCACATATGCATCACTATGCATCACAACTAATCATTTGTCATTGCATCTAAGCACATGGCAAAGATCATGAGTAGGGTATGTAGTGGCTTTCAACAAGTTTACCATCGTCACTCTTATCATCATGCATTCGGAAATAAAAGTGTTCCGAGGAACACAAGGGGTATCATGGTCAAAGGGCTGCTTGCCTGGATTGGCTTGGTCTTCAAGGTCTTCAAATCCTTCCCCTCCTTCTTCTTCAGCAACCTCATCAAACATGGTATCTAATCGTCGCAATAAACAATGGGAAAAATAAGACAATAATAAAAACTGAAAAACCAAAGTGCTTAGAAAAATATCAACTTATTTTTATAAAATACTAGAGGGAATACTAAGATGGCAAAATTCTTAGTTTGGGATTTGGAGTGACAGAATGGGGTATATGAATTTTTTAACAGAGGTTTTAGTGTTCAAATTTAGATTTAAATTTGAACAGAACAGAAAAGGTTCATGGATATGGGTGAAAGTGATATCATTAAATAGGTTGGAATTTTACATGTTTCTAGGAACTGGAATTATTTCATTTGGATTAATATTTAACCCCGTGGAATATTTATAAAACAGACAGAAAAGAAAAAGGGGAAAGGCTACTGTGCAACTGGGCCAGAGAGGCCACAGTGCAGCAGGCCCAGAAGGAATACAGCCCGCGCGAGGCTTCCACGTCGAAGGCGTAGAGGCGAAATACGCCTTCAATCCAACGGCAAACCGGTGTGCGCGCGCGTGCGTTTTCAAACCTGACGGGGGGTCCCACCCGTCAGGGCGTGAGGCTGACGAACAGGCCCCACGACCGCCGTCATCAACCTCCGTCCAGAGGCGACGGCGAGCTCGCCGGCGGCGATATAGAGCACGTGAGGGGGCGTGGGGGTACCGTCATGCTCGGGGAGGAGTCGCCGATTTGATGGAGGTGGAGTTGGTCGCCGGGGTGGCCTGGTTCGCCGGTGGCGAGGAGGCACGGCGGATATGCCTCGGGTGGTGGTGGCTCTGGCCGTTTCCGGTAGCTACAGAGAGAGGAAACAAGGGGAAATGATCAGTGGGGGCTTGCGGTGCTAGATCGAGCGAGAGGAGCTGCGGGGAGGGCATGTACCTCCAGATCGACGGCGACCCGAGGCGGCGGAGCTCGAGCTCGATCTCGAGCTCGGGCCCGTCTGGGGAGGAGTGGGTGGTGCTGGCGTGTTCTAGGGGGTGTGGAGGTGGGATGGATGCCAGGGGAGAGGCCCGGGGCGTGCTTATATAGCCGGGCTCCAGTCCACCGTGGACTCGTGCGCCGGCGAGGTCATGGGCGAGGCCAGAGGCCGTGCAGGCACACGCGAACGAGTCGGGGTTGATCGTGGACGAGTTCTACGCCTACGGGAGGAAAGAGGAGGAGCGGGGAAGCATCCAGAGGGCTTGCGCGTGTGAAGCCAGAGATTGGAGCTTGCGGGCGGCCGGCGCGCGTGCGAGGGCAGCAACAGGAGGGAGAAGGAGGAGGGGGACAGGGCCGCGGCGTGTCGCGGATGTCGAGGCACCTCGACTGGCGCAAGGGGAGGCTCGAGGTGGTCGGGCGCTGCTGATTGGAAGAGGCTACAGTGCGGGAGCGCACTGTAGCATGCTCCAGAGCGCTCAAATGGCAGGCATGGCCGTGCCCCACGCGCTCTGGGCGCGGCCACCGTGTCCATTGACTCTAGGGGGAGTAAACAACGCAGGGGGAGCATTGGATGCCAGGGAAAGCTTCTAGAAGATGAGGGGGCTGAGATAGAATGGTGAAAACTCATGTCCAGAATGCAAATTGGGGTTTTACCCCTACTCAATCATGGAGCTGAGGCCAGGGGAGAGTTGCTAGAGGTGCAGGGGAGCCTGAGGAAGCTGTGGTAAAAAGTTGGGCTCAAGGAGAATAAGAAAAGGGGTGAAAGTGGTTACTTTGGAAAATCACCAAACGGTGTTTGATGTGGTTTTGGGCAACCTAATGATTTCCATTTGACATGAGACTTAACAGGATCAAATGGTATATATAAATAGGGTGTTCCGCCAAGTTTAGGCTCATTTGAAGAAACTTGCCAATGTAACTTTGGTGCACCCTAGAAATCAATAGAAATGGTTTCACCATGTTTGAGTTAAGCAAATCATCCTTCCTTGATGCACCACTTGGTGTAGTGTCATCATTTGGGGTTGTGATCATGCCCACAAAGTTTGAAGCCCCAAGTAAAAAGTTGGTAATGTAAAGTTGTTCAAATTTGAATTTGCACAGAAATGATTTTGGGGTACTCTGATCAAATTACCCTACTCCAAAGCTTGTGTCATTTGGTCTAGATGCATTATTAGACCATTCTAGCATGTGTACCAAGTTTGAGAGCATTTGGACAGGTTTGGTAATGTAAAGTTGCTCAAACTTCAAAAATATAGAATGGTTTTGAGGGGTTTTCTTGCTTCCCAAGGCATGGGGCTTGGCAAGATCATCAAATATGTCATATATGACATGATAGAATTTGCCTGGAATTTTTAGAGAATATTTCCTTTGTAAATATTTCAAAAGCTTGAAATATCCAAGAAAGGGTTTCTAAGGGATTTGTCCAATATTTTGAACATGACCAAGTGTTGAAACTCTTATATATGGACAATATATGTCCTAAGAGTCTCCCTGAATTTTGGCAAATATTTTTGAAATAGTTAAATAATTTTTCCCTATTAAAGACCATTTCTGGCCTTAAGAAAAAGCTTTTAAATAAAATAGGAAAATAACTTTTAAAATTATATTTCTGTGGTTTATGGGAGTCCTATATCTACTAAGTTTCAAATATACTCTTTGAAATATTTTTCTCACCCTAAATCAAGCACTTGCAGTGCAAACCTCAATTCAGGGGTTTTTGGAAAACTAATTTTTGAAAATACTTTTTGGCCAAATTATTTTTGTAAGAAAATACTATACTATTATATACACTTGGTATGATCATTGGGAAGAAGTTTTGGGTAAGGAGATGAAATATACAAGAGGGAGTAGTTGACTTTAAAGAGCACTTGAAAATCACAGAGAGAAAAACTTAATTCCAAATAAAAGCCAAGTGATGCCAAAAGTTTTTGTTGATCCAAATTTTCATGCTTTATTGATGCAAATGACATGTTACAAAATGCTGGGTGTGACAGCTTGCTGGACGGTGATGAGTTGGATGAGATTTACCATGTAATTGAGTTAATTTTGTTAGGGTTTGGTCCCTAGTATCCACTATGCTCTAAGATTGATGTTGCTATGACTTTGCCATGCTTAATGCTTGTCACTAGGGCCCGAGTGACATGATTTCGGATCTGAACCTATTATGTTTTCATGAATATATGTGTGTTCTTGATCCTATCTTGCAAGTCCATAGTCACCTACTATGTGTTATGATCCGGCAACCCCGAAGTGACAACAATCGAGACCACTCCCGATGATGACCGTAGTTTGAGGAGTTCATGTATTCACTATGTGCTAATGCTTTGGTCTGGTACTCTATTAAAAGGAGGCCTTAATATCCCTTGGTTTCCACTAGGACCCCGCTGCCACGGGAGGGTAGGACAAAAGATGGCATGCAAGTTCTTTTCCATAAGCACGTATGACTATATTCGGAATACATGCCTACATTACGTTGATGAACTGGAGCTAGTTCTGTGTCACCCTAGGTTATAACTATTACATGAGGAATCGCATCCGACATAATTCTCCATCACCGATCCAATGCCTACGAGCTTTTCACATATTGCTTGTTTCTTATTTACTTTTCCGCTACTACTGTTACAAAAACTACAAAAACACTATCATTACTTTTATTGTCGTTACCGCTATTTCCATACTACCTTGCTACTAAACTACCTTGCTGCAGATACTAAGTTTCCAGGTGTGGTTGAATTGACAACTCATATGCTAATACTTAAGAGTACTCTTTGGCTCCCCTGGTGTCAAATCAATAAATTTGGGTTGAATACTTTATTCTCAAAAACTGTTGCGACCCCCTACACTTGTGGGTTATCATTTGGTTCGTTGCCATGGCAAACACCCATAGGGTGCTCTGGTCGAGGACCTAGCTGGGCAAGCACTACTTCTGGTGCGGCCTCTAGTTTTGGTGGTGACAACATGCATGAAGATGTACTACGAAGATTGCGATGATGACATACATTTTGTGGTAGCTAGGGCTTGAAAAACTATTGTCGGCTCATACAATTTGATGAGGTGGTATATACTAACCCCACACACTGATGGTGAACTTGTGGTGGTAGGATAACACCCTCTTTTGGATGTGGTAGTAGAATGACTCCATGGAAGTTAGGACGAACTTATGTCGCCTTATGTGATCATGCATGCCTATGTTGTTTCTCTTTCACATGTTGTGTTCATTTGCTTTGCTACTTGAATTGTTGCTCTTTTGTGAATATGCAAGTGAAGTGGTATGTTATCCTGTCTACAAAGGTAGGGTTCCGGTAGTATACGGTTCATGGGCAACATGCAGTTAACAAGTGGAGGGTTACCCATGCAGCTCCTTTCTAGGAGGGTTTAAGAGTAGACAACGGGCAGAGGATGACTACCCCTGATACCTGCTCGAAGAATAGAACACCAACAATGAAGTTCCCAAGGTTGTTTTCTTGAAGGGGGTTTAAGACAAGATAGTAGGCTGTGTGGGCTGAAGAACTTCATGATCATCGTCCAGTTTGTCATGATTCTAGTGTTGTTTTACTCATGTGATAGCTGCGATTGTATGCAATGGAATGATCACTTGCTAGGGTGGTAGATGATAAGCTCACCAAGTAGGGTATAAGGTTACTAGAACAGGGTTCTATGTGTGCAACTAAACAAAGTGCATTGTATGTGAACACCATACACAGGCAACCAAACACTGGGCATAATCTTTTGCTATGATGCAGGGGAGGTAATATGCAGACAACCAAACAATGTGTAGAACATGGTTTTCAGCCTACATTACGTCAGGCGGGCCCATTGTAGGATCGATAGTATGTCTAGAGGGGGTGATTAGACTACTTGACCAAATAAAAATCTAGCCTTTTTTCCAAATTTTAATTCTTGGCAGATTTTAGCAACTTAGCACAAGTCAAGCAATCAACCTACACATGCAATTCTAAGAGTATAGCAGCGGAATGTAAAACAATTGCATATGAAGGTAAAGGGAGGAGTTTGGAGGGAGCAAACGCAAGTGTAGACACATCTATTTTTGTCGTGGTTCCGTTAGGTGGTGCTATCGTACATCCACGTTGATGGAGACTTCAACCCACAAAGGGTAACGGTTGCGCGAGTCCACGGAGGGCTCCACCCATGAAGGGTCCATGAAGAAGCAACCTTGTCTATCCCACCATGGCCATCACCCACAAAGGACTTGCCTCACTAGGATAGATCTTCACGAAGTAGGCGATCTCCTTGCCCGTACAAACTCCTTGGTTCAACTCCACAATCTCGTCGGAGGAACCCGAATGACACCTAACCAATCTAGGAGACACCACTCTCAAAAAGGTAATAGACGGTGTGTTGATGATGAACTCCTTGCTCAAATGCTTCAAATGATAGTCTCCCCAACACCCAAATAGCTCCTCGCAGATTTGGATATGGTGGAAGAAATATTTGAGTGGAAAGCAACTTGGGGAAAGCTAGAGAACAAGATTCATATGGTAGGAATGGAATGTCTTGATCTCAACACTTGAGTAGGTGGTTCTCTTCTCAAAACATGTATGATGGAAGTGTAGGTATGTTCTGATGGATCTCTCCACGAGTGAAGAGTGGGTGGAGGGGTATATATATAGCCTCCACACAAAATCTAACCGTTACACATAATTTACCAAACTCGGTGGGACCGATTCAGAGAACTCGGTCAGACCGATTTAGTTCATAATGTGACTGTTAGGCATTTCGGTGGGACTGATATGATCAACTTGGTGGGACCAATTTTATTAGGGTTAGGGCATAACGTAATCTCGGTGAGACCGATTACACAAACTTGGTGGGACCGATTTTGGTAATAAGCACACCAGAGAGTTGGTCAGGCAAACTCGGTGGGACCGATTCGCTCATTTCGGTGGGACCGAAACATTACGAAGGGGAAATAGAGAGTTTGCATTGCGAACTCGATGGGACCGATCGCTCATCTCGGTGATACCGAAATGTTACGAAGGGAAACAGAGAGTTTGCAATCCAATCTCGGTGAGACCGAGATCCCTTTCGGTGAGACCGAAGTAATTAGGGTTTTGGCAGTGGTTATGTCGAATGAACTCGGTGGTGCAGGATAGAACTTTTCAGTTGCGCCGAGTTTGACTTTTGGTTTGGGACATATGTGTATGTGAGAAAGTGGTTGAGGGTTTTGGAGCATATCTCTAAGCACTTTGAGCAAGCAAGCCATTAAGCAACACCTCATCCCCTTTTAATAGTATTGGCTTTCCTATGGACTCAATGTGGTCTTGGATCACTAAAATGGAAAGTGTAGAGTCCTAAGTTTTGAGCTTGAGCCAATCCTTTGTCCTTAGCATTTTGAGGGGTCCACATTCCTAGTCCATGCCATGCCAATCACTGAACTTTCCTGAAATATTTATCTTGTAATAGCATTAGTTCAATGAGCTATATGTTGTTAGGAATTACCAAAACCACCCAGGGATAGTTGCACTTTCAATCTCCCCCTTTTTGGTAATTGATGACAACATATAGATCAAAGCTTCGACAAATGATAATAAGATTTAATTACATCATCTCTTTGAGAAGTATATGATAAACAAGAGCTCCCCCTAAATTTGTGCATTATTTAATATTTGCGTTTGAATGCAAATGCGCAATCGATTAGGATCATGGGTTACTCTTCCATGTCACATACATCTTGGTGGAGCGCTCAAAATGATATAAACTGAAAACATGCACTCATCACCAAGAAAAGTGAATGATCATATAAGGATATAAAAGATAGTATCATCCAAGCAAGCATTAAGGTAGCATATGATCAATCACATGATCAAACAAGTATCTCACACACGGACATAGAGTATAAAGCAAACGCACAATAAAGTTCAACCAAAAGCAAGAGAGATCAAGAAGCAAAACACTTTTTCTCGAAGCCTATGATCTATGCATATTTCTCCCCCTTTGGCAACAAGTTACCAAAAAGTTTGAAAATGCATAGTGCTATGCGTCTCTCAGGCTCGATCTTCGAGAGGTGGTGTAGAGAGAACTCTAAGGATGAAGGCTTCAGATGACGTAGTTGGAACTGGTGGAGTGGCTGCTGGAGGTGGCACTGAAGTTGTGGCTGCTGGTGCTGATGTAGTAGCTCTCGTATCAGGCACTGCCACTGCAGCAGATCTTTGACCTCGAGGCACTCGCTGAAGTGCATCTGTGGTATCCTGCCCTTTCCTCTCCTCTGCTTCCTCCTGGAGCTGCTCAACTGCAGACTGGATGTCTGTCACTTTCAGATCAAGATCATAGAACTTAGTTTCAATGATCCTCTCCAAGCTCTCCTGATTATGAGTCAGGGTGGCCAAGCCTTTCTCAATCCTCATAGTTGCTTGAATCATATATGACATTTGATCTCGTTTCTATTTGAGGGACATTTGAGATGCCTCTGCAACACTTGGCATCTTGGCAGCTTTCCCAGCTCTGGCTTTCTCTCTCCTTTCTTGTGCTTGCACTGATGATAGTTCATTTTCATCCATGACAACTGTGTTGTCCTCAAAGTCACGCACCAAGGGAAGATATTCTTTGTCCAATAATTATGTGTCTCTGCCCATCTTGGAGTTGATGAGCATCAATGTGTGGAGCATACCCACATGATCTCTTTTCGTCTGCAGCAGTCCTCTTGATTGTCTCTACAATCAGGCTCATAACTTTGAACTTCTGAGGCACATAAAATATATGTAGCAAATTGATTGAATGTCCTCTAATCATCTTTTGATCTCCAGATTTGGGCAACAATATATGCCTCAAGATTGTGTTGATTGTGGCTAGGCCAGACAACAAGTGATGTACAGATCCAAACTTATGTGTCTCCAAATCATCATCAAGGATCTCCTTGTACATATTGGCCATAGAGTTGTGGTCTTGCTTCTTCTTGGCATACACATCCAAATCATCTTCATGCTCTTCAAGGGCTTTGATCAGCTTGCCCCACTCATCAACAGTTGACTTGTACCTTTTACCTTCAGACATCCATACAATTCTACCATCAGGATAAAAGTGAGCCGTAGAGTAGAATTGCATGATGAGTTCATCATTCCACTTTGTCAACTTCTGAGCCACGAACTTGTCAACACTACATGCTTTGAAGATTTCATGCACATTGGGAAAATAATCTTCATTCTTATCAATGAAGTCCCAGTCCACGCTCTTCATATCACACACTATGGGCTTCTTGTCGAGCAGAACTGTCTCATAGAAGTCTTGATGTTCCTTGGTATGAAACCTCTAGTCCACAACAGTCCTTCTCAATACAGCATATGGATCAGCTTGTCTCCATTTTCTCAGACCTGCATCCTTCCTCAATTTCATGTCTTCTGCTACTGGATGAGCATCATTGTGATGAGGGATCTTGGACTTCAACTTTCTGAGCACTTGGGCCTCAGCTTCTTCAGCAACCTCAGGCACTGGGGCCTTGTTCTTTTCTGAAGCTGGAATGTTTCTTGTGCTTCACTTGGGTGCGGACTTGGTGGCTTGAGAAGTTTTGGGAGCAGTCTTGGGCTTTGAAGAGGCAGCCCCAGACTTGATAGCATCTCCCATAAGCTTCTGAGCTTTAGGAGCTAGTGCAGCAACCTCTTCTTCTTCTTCTGCAGCTTCATCATCATCCCTCATGGATGGCTTGCCAATCACTCTAGCTGTGGTTTTTCTTTCTCTCTTCTTAGTTCCTCCTGGCTCATCATCTCTGGTTTCAAGTGTGAAAACCATTATCTCTTGAGTTGATGCTCTGGCCTTTAACATAGGAACTCTTCTTGTTGGAGCATTCTTGTTCAATCCTGGCTTAGTTGCCTCAGTTGTGCCATACTCTTTCCTAAGCACTTTCTTCTTTGAAGTGGCCTCATCAGCCACAAAATCCTCATCCTCGGAATCTGAAGTTTTCTTCTTCCTTGACTTGGTAGCAGCCTTTGGAAGCTCACTGGGAGTGCTTCTGCTGCTCTCATAATAGCTAGAGTTATTGGGACTAGAGCCCTCACTCAATTGTGCATGCTCCTTAGAGTTGTTCTGACTAGCACTGCCCTCAGACGTCTCTGACACTTCAAACTGAAAGCTGACCCTATGATTAGATGTAGATGAGGTAGAGTGGATGAGCATCACAAAGTGCAGAATTTTTGCAAAACAGATGACTAAAAAACTTAGTTTTAGTTCTCTACAGAAAGCATTTCGGAGCTACCGAATTGTTAAACTCGGTGATACCGAAGCAATTCTGGAGCCTAAACTTGTGAACTCGGTCAGACCGAGTCACAGTTTGGTGGCACCGATATTGCTAGGGTTTCACAGAGAGTTGAACTCGGTCGCACCGATTTGCAATTTTCGATCAGACCAAAAATCACTTGTGCAATGGCCTAAGCCAAATCCGTGAGACCGATTTCTACAACTCGGTCGGTCCGATATGAGTTCGGCGGAGACTTAACCCTAAAATTTTCAAATCAAAACTACTTTCTACGGAGTTTCTACTGGATAGGAAGATTTCAAACGTGGCAAGAATCATGGCAAAGCAATGTGCTACAAATCAAAGTTAAAGAATAGCACAAAGGGTCAAGTTCATACCCTAACTCGGCGGTGAACTTGCTATGGCAGCAACGACGGTGGAGATTGCCGTTGATGGCGATGGAGACCAGCAATGAGAGGTCGCTGGCGGCGAGGAGACAATCCAAGGACCCGATGGGGCAGAGCAGGTTATGCGTGGGCGAAGAATTTCTGAAAGTTTTCCAAAATTCAACCCGTCGGTATATATAACCTGACCCTGTCGGTGTGACCGAGCGGAACAACTCAATGGCACCGAGATGCAAAACTGCTAGCAGTTACTGCAACTCGGTGTGACCGAAAAGTTCTAATCGGTTGCACCAAGACTGAAAACCTATATCAACATAGTGAACTCGGTGTGACCGAAGTGGATGACTCGGTCATACCGAAATGCACAAAGAGGTTTTGGAAGTTTAAGTCTATGACGAATCGGGGACTCCGAGTGCTCCTCACACAAAGTGGTTCGAATCTGACTTGATCAAACTTTGTGATGTAGCATGAATAGAGTTTGAGACAAGAAAAGCATAGGTAGCTAGAGGGGGTTCTTAGGCATTCTTGTCCATCCATTTGGCAAAAGAAAAAGAGCCAAACAATCAAAGCAACAAATGGATGTCCTTGAATGAGAAAAATATGCATTCAACATGCTCACACAATAAGATAGCAAATGAAACATGTGGCAAAGCATGCACAACCATTCTAGCATCTATCAAGCAATTCGCGATGACTAGGTCATCTATATATGAGTATATTTACTTAGGAGTCAAATGAGAACATTTGATCATACACCATACTCATCGTTTAAGCACAAGTGGGGTTACCACTTTTACATAAAGCATTGTTGTGTTCACATCATTAGAGTTGCTTTAGCTCAATTGATTAGAGTAAAGCTCCCCCTAGATGTGATATCACCCCTAAGAGGGATGAACTAACCTTGGGTTTTGTCGATGATGACTTCATGTAGGTGTTGAAGATGTAGATGCTCAATGTCGATGTAGATCATTTGGAGCAATCCAATGGAGTGAGTTGCACTTTCAATACCTACACGGGTTAGTCCCACAAGGAACAAACAAGGATATCCATAGACATAGAGTGAATTGCACACATGATGATGTCCATGAAAGCATTAGGTTACCTTGTCCCTTGTCTTACCAACAAGAGGGTTTGTGACTCCTTGAACTAGTGCAAGATATGGAAGTTGTTTGCACTTGTCCTCGCCAAAATGATATGAGTGAAGTATGTGTAACACCCCATATGTGATACCTTCCATATATGGCAATAAAGCATTTATCATTTGATCCTTGTCCTTTCCTTGGGGGTTCTTTTGCAATTATGCATTATTGTTGTTATTGCTTTGTCATGTTAATTTTCTTTTGCATCCATGCATTGCTCATCATCATCATTGCAGCTTGACCATCATAGCATCCTTTTACTTGTCATTGTGTTTGTTCATCCTTACTATATTAAGTGAGGTCATTGATATTGTTGTATGATGGTGGTGGCAAGTCCATGACCATGCTAACCCTAACCACCCTCCTTCTTCTTGCACCATTCTTCTTCCTTCCTCCTTTATCTTTCCATTTTTTAACCAATTGTGCAAGTTACTTAGCCTCTTCTTTTAATGTTCATCGCCTCCCCACTACTTTGTTGCCTTGACCTAAGTAACCTTGCCAAGCCTTGCCCCAATTTGAATTGAATTGGTTAGGTTCAAAAATGACAGAAGTTTGAACCATATTCAAAGTTATTTTATATTTCTACCTCTAAAAATGCCCAAGTCATTTTTATTAAACATGGCATAAATCAAGGAGCTAGGGAATATTTTATTTTTCCCCAGATACCTTTTCTTTTAGCATGTGCTTTTCATTTTGTTTTTCTGCCTGAAGAAAAAGAAAAGAAAAAGGCAACAGCGCAGCAGCCAGCAGCCCAGCAGCAGCAGCAACCTGGGCCAATTCTCCCCCTCGGCCCAGCAACCAGCACACGCCCGCAGCCCAGCAACAGCCCGCGCGCACATCCTTGCGTCCATTCTCACCCACGCCCCTGCTTACCCCCGCTAAGTCGCGCCCACGTGGATGCCTAGGGCCCACACGTCAATGACTGAGGCCAGGTGCACACCCACCTTTTCTTCTTCCTCCAGCGACGCCATGGGGACCACGAGCCCGACGCCGTCGCTGCTCCATCGTTACTCTGGCCCTCCTTTTAAGCCCCCTTCGTGTCCAACCTAACCCCTAGGGTTCCCTCCTCCTTCCACGCCCGCCGCCGGGACACCTAGACCCCCAGATCCGCCATTCCTCCGCCGTCCCGAACGCAACAGAGAGCTCGTCCTCACCGCCGACGTGCTCTCCGGCCACCGTCGCCCTAGAGACCGTGTCCATCAAGTTCGCCTACGTCGTCTACGACTCGTGCTACATCTACGTCCCGCGGGATGCCAAGTACGACTACCCCCTCCTCGAGTTCCCCCGCGTCGGCCTCCGTTCTTCTCTGGCGAGATTTCGTCGACTCCGTCCACCTCCAGGCTAACCAAGCACACCTCCGTGCTTGTGGTACGATCACGCACCTCCCCGCCCCTTCTTCTCCTCGTTTGCTTTCTCTAGCCGTGCTAGCCGCGTGCACCCGAGCGCGTCGCCGTCGGGCCTCGTCTTCGGCGAGTGCCCCGACAACCGTTGCTCTCCTGTTGTTGTCCATCAGCTTCGCCGTGTCGAGTAGGACATGCATGTGCTCTCGTCGTAGCTTGTCGCACTGTGTTTTGCCACGTCGTTGTGCATAGCCGCCGCCTCTATTGCGTGTCGTCGGCGTCGTTGTAGTCTTCGTTAGGTGCTACGAGTTTGCGTCGCGGGTGCAAAACTCCCCCAGGAGTTCACTGCACCACTCCGCCACTTGATTTGGTCGCCGGAGCAGCTCCGACGAGCTACTCCGACGGGCTCTGTTTCCCCCTTGCTTCCTGCTTCTCCAGTTAACACATAAGGCAATGCTCCCCTTATCTGTCAGATACACGCTCGCAGCCCAGTGGAGTGTCTCTTCGTCAGTGATCCAGCGACGCGGGTTCGAATCCTGCCGGAGGCAGTGGTTTAATTCCCCCCTTTTTGCCTGTTATGTGCCACTGACAGGGCGTCCCCACATGTCAGCCTCACAGCGCCATTCCACACACACCCGCACCCACTTTGCCACCTCAGCCTCCCCTCGACCCACGAGTCAGTGGCTGCGGCTAGATCCAGTCTGGGTCTGTTAGCCCCTTTTCTTTTGTTTTTCTTTTCTGTTTTGTGTTTTTATTTTATTTTCTGCATTATCTTTGCATAATTTGCATCTTTTAAAATATGCTTCTGTTGAAATTGAGTTATATGTGAAAACTGCTTAGTTTTTCATGTAGAATATTAATATGCAGTTTGTTGCCATGTTTAAAAAACATTTAAAATGTTGTTTGACTTTATTTGTGTTTAAAAATGCTTAAACTTGTAAAAATCATAACTAAATAACTACAACTCCAAATTTGACAAACTTTATATGTATTTGGAGTGGAAAATGTGTAGATTAATGTGGTGCTGTTGTTTTGCATGTTTAACAACTTTAAAATATGACTATCTCAGATATGTCCTATTTGTAATTATATGAATATGGGAGTTTCCGGAAATTGTTGTTTGTTCTTTCCGGCCCATTTAAAATGCTAGCATGTTGCTGTTAGTCCTAGTTGCACCCCTTGCCATGTTAAACAACTTTTGAAACTTGTTAGATGCTTGTTTAAATAATCTACATAACCACTTGTGGCCATGTTAGTTTTGTTCCTTTTGCTTGTGTTCCTCATGTGTGTGATCTTGTTATTGCCATGTTGCTTGTGCACTCTTCTTGTCCCTAGGAGTTGCATCATATCCTACCCATGTTCATATGCATCATATTCATGCATCATGTGTTTGAGCATTACATGATGATTAATAGTTGTTTTGGTGTTTGCATTGATGTGTTTGTTAGAGCCCGGTGACGATTCGAAGTTCGAGGTTCCTTTTGAGGCTGAGTTTGAGGAGCAAGGTTACGAACCCTCCGTGGAATCAACAGGCAAGATGACCATTCCCAGATATCACTTCTATCTTTGCCTATGTTAGATGTCACGTTCTTTAGATATTGCTTCGATGCCTATTCCTGTTTGTCAGCCCCCCTATTGTTGCCATGAAACACTCTAACCACCTTCCTAGCAAACCATTGTTTGGCGAAGTACGCATCGCTCAGCCCCTCTTATAGCGTTGTTAGTTGCAGGTGAAGTTTTTGAAGATTGCTCCATGATGAAGTTGTTGTTGGGATAACACAATATATAAACACCTGTTAAACTAATTCACCTATATATTGGTAATGGGTGGAAGGCTAAGCCTTTTTGCTTGGTGTTTTGTTCCACTCATGCCACCTTAGGAACCGATAAACCGGTGTTATGTTCCTTGATTTTGCGTTCCTAACATAGTTGGGGTTTATGGGCCCCCTTGATAATTCGCTCTGTTTAAAGCTTTTCCAGCAAGGCCCAACATTGGTTTTACATTTGCATAATAACTAAAAATTTGCATAGGGCGTTGCAAACCCGAGTTCTTAATTAACAACCCGGGCCAGTGCTCCTCATGAGTGTTGGTCCAAACTGGGGGTCCTGCAGGGCCACCTTGGGGAAACCCGAGGGCTGGTAAAAACCTGTAGCATCGCCCATCCGGTCGTAGCCTGAGACGAGATACGCGCGGTTACTTTCAGGGTGTCGGCACACCGGGAGGTCTTGCTGGATTAGTTTTACCTTTGTCGAAATATCTTGAGCAAGGGATTCCGAGAATACTCGGGTCTTCCCACTTTGGAGTTGCGACTCCGCAGATCGTGAGCTTGTGATGGGCTAAGTTGGGACACCCCTGCAAGGTTTTGATCTTTCGAAAGCCGTTCGCGCGGTTATGTGGCAGATGGGAATTTGTTAATATCCGGTTGTAGATAACTTGACACCTTATTCATGAATACACTACCTGTGTGCGTAACCGTGATGGTCTCTTTCCGAAGGGCTTCGGGAAGTGAACACGGTGGGGTTATGTTTGATCGTGAGTAGCTAGGATCACTTCTTGATCCAACTTGGCGATCGTTGGCACTTGCTCTCTTCTCGCTCTAATCTCGTAAGCTAGTGCTTAGTGCTTGCTGCAACCCTTGTTTACAGCCTTTCCACACCTAAGGCTTTGGTAGCTTTGATACCCGGGAACGGGATTGCTGAGTCCTTTGTGGCTCACAGATTCAACACACACCAGATGTAGGTACCGTTGAGAACAATGCAGGAGATGGTTCATAACTTCACTGGGAGTTCGATGAAGAGCGTGGACGTTACTATGTTTCTTATCCCGACGATCAGTAGTGGTTCTTACTAGGAGGATCCGGACTTGTGTTTTGGTATCTTTCTCATTTGGATTTTCGTCCATAGTCGGACCCTGATGTTCTTTGGATGATGTATGCTATTGTATTCATTGTGTGACGTGGCTAGTGTAAGCCAACTATCATTTTACAATTTCATCCCTGAAATTTACATGAGGTGTGCAAAGATACCATACTTGAGATCATTCTAGTATGCACTTATGTCTTTAAGTCGTGCCTCGACACGTGGGAGACATAGTCGCATATTGGGCATTACAAGTTGGTATTCAGAGCCTTCTCTGACCTAGGAGCCCCCTGATTGATCGAATTGTTGACGGTTGAGTCTAGGCACACACATAAAATGTTTTGAGTCATATATATATATATATATATATATATATATATATACATATATATATATATATATATATATATATATATATATCGGAGAGTAGGATTTGTTTTTACTCCTCATCCCATCATCGCTCTGGTGAGGACTCCTAATGTTGTTATATCTCCTCTATTCTCAAAATTTCACTAAATTGTTTTTTAGGATCACGCGGGTATTGTTTGGATTGTTCCAATATCTTTGTGACGAGAACATTGTTCTCGATGCCTCCTGTCATTTAGGGGTTGTAGCAGTGTCCCGGGGAGTTGAGCTCCGAGGTGTTGTCGTCACAAATGTATCGTAGCGGTTCTACAATACCAGAGTCGGCCGACATCGAAAACTCTTCTATGCGGTTAGTGGTGAGATAACCCCGACGTCACCCAGTACTGGTGGGATAGTTCGGGAGTATTGCCACAGCTAGTATAGCGGATGTGTTTCGAAGATCCGAGGTAAACAGTTTCCGAGGATGACTGGTTATGTGTTGACGGATGGATACAGCTGGATGTAGGTTTAGTGTTGAGTGTGCGGTGCTTCCCATGTATCCCCAACACCAGATTGCATAACCGGAAAGCTTCGGGAAATAATAGGTGAGTCTCAAGTAGCTCATAGGTATTCTTTCAACGAGTGCATGGTTTGAGGTTTGGGGTTCAACATCGAGTGAAGAGGTTTCATGGGCGTTGTTCAAATTGGGAGTTGCATCTTAAAGGGTCCTTGGCTATGCTGATCCGGGGATTGCAACACCCTTTGTAACACGTACCATGGGGCATTCAGTATGAACATGTGGGACGAAACTTCTATCATGTATTTGTTCCATCTGTACCTTGTTGTTTTACTTGATCTTTTGTTCTCCCAAGTGGCTTCTTGACAAGATTGTTGTACCATTAAGCTATGGATTTCATTCGTTCATTTTGTTCGAATGTTCATTGTGAAGACTTATGTTGCAAATATCTAGTCGTTGATTCAGCTTACCTGTTTTGCATCAATGGCTAACAGTTGTCATCATATTCAGGATGGCTCCTAAGAAGGTTCCCAACCCAAACCAAGAGGGCGAAGAAGAGTGTCCTCCTGAACGTCCTCCTTCCCCTCCTCCTCTGTCTGAGGCATGGAGAGCAATTATGCAAGCAACCAACCAGAACACTCAGATGCTCATGCAGATGATGCAGAATTTCCAAGCAAATCAAGCAAATCAAGGCAATCATGGGAACCAAGGCCAAGGCAATCTGTTCAATCAACCTCACTTTGCGACACTGAACCAATTCCTGGCAAACCAACCAAAGTCGTTCATTTACTATGTGGACCCGCTAGATGATGAAGATTGGATCACAGACATCAAAAAGCACTTTGAATGGAGTAACGTGAGGCCTGAGGATTATGTCAAGTTTGCCACTTTCTAACTCAAAGATCAAGCTGCTGATTGGTGGCAACAGTACAAAGACTCCAGAGGTGATCGTGAGATCTCGTCGACTGACTTCTGCAAAGATTTCTGTTCCCATCACATTCCAACAGTGTCATTGAAGGCATGTGTGAGCAATTCTGCAACCTGAAGCAAGGCACCATGTCCGTCTATCAATACAATGTCAAGTTCCAGAATCTTGCCCGTTATGCGAAGCAAGACATCCCCGATGCCAAGAGCAAGATATATCAGTTCCGAGGTGGTCCGAAAGATGAACTCCAACTTGCTCTCACCTTGTTCGAGCCGGATGAATTTGACCAATTCTACAATATGGCTCTCAAGCAAGAGGCAGCTCAGCTCAAGTATGAAGCTTCCAAAAGGAGGACTAGAGATGCTGTTCACTCCTCATCTTCCTCTCAAGTGGTTGCCAAGCAGCAGAAGTTCTAGCTACCGCCTCCTCCAGTTCTCCGTCCTGCAAGCAACAACAAGCACTCAGGTGGTCGTGGTTTCTCCCACCCACCCAACCCGAGCAACCAGTCCAAGCCTCAGTTCCAAGCTCCAAGACTAAGTGGTCCTTATCATCGGCCTCTTTCAGAAGTTACTTGCAACAAGTGTTCTCAAAAGGGTCACTATGCCAACAAGTGTCCCAACCCAAGGCGCCTTCCGCCTCCTCCACCTGTCAGCACTGCTATTGAAGCAACCCCAAGGCAGCAAGAGTGAATCTGGTGAATGTAGCTCAAGCAGAGAATTCTTCTGATGTGATAATGGGTAACCTCTCAGTTAACTCTATCCCTACTAAAGTCTTGTTTGATTCGGGTGCATCATGCTCTTTCATATCTCACCCATTTGCAATGAAGCACAATTTTGACACCAAAAATTTTCCAAGGGAGTTATCAATTATTTCTCCGGGAAAACGAATGCATTCTAGCGTGTTTGCTCTGGACATATCTATTCACATGGGTGATTACAGTTTTCTGGTTTCACCGGTTGTTCTCGGCAACTCAGACATTGATCTTATTCTTGGGATGGATTGGCTCTCCGAGCATGATGCAAACATTGATTATGGAAACAAGGAGGTCAAGCTAACTCATCCTGACGAAGACGTGATTATCTTCGCAGCTCGAGATAATACAATCAGGCTATTCTCTCTCAATGGCAAGGGCGAGATTAATGCCATTTCTCATATTCCGGTGGTTTGTGAATATGAAGATGTATTCCCTGAAGAGCTTCCAGGCATGCCTCCCCACTATCAAGTTGAATTCGTCATTGAACTTGAACCCGGTACCGAGCCAGCATGCCGGCGTCCGTACAAGCTTTCTCCTGATGAGTTGAAGGAGCTGAAGAAACAACTCGATGAGAAAGAACGTATGGGTGTAATCAGACCAAGTACTTCTCCTTGGGACTGTGGTGTTCTATTTGTCAAGAAGAAGGATGGCACGGAACGCCTTTGCGTTGATTACTGGCCATTGAAAAAGAAGACAATAAAGAATAAGTACCCGCTCCCCAATATCAATGAATTGTTCGAGCAGCTCAAAGGAGCAAAGGTTTTCTCGAAGCTCGATCTCCGGATGGGTTACCATCAGATTCGTATCCATGAAGAGGATATTCCTAAGACCGCATTTAGAACGAGTTTTGGCTCCTATGAATACACGGTCATGTCTTTTGGCCTTGCAAATGCTCCACCCACCTTCTCTCGGATGATGCACTTCATATTCAACCCCTACACTAATGAATTCGTGCTCGTCTACCTCGATGATATCTTGGTATTCTCCAAGAATGAAGAAGACCATGCCAAGCACCTCCGATTGGTCCTTGACAGGCTCCGTGAGCACCGGTTCTATGCGAAGTTTTCCAAATGTGAATTCTGGCTGGATAAAGTCCTCTATCTTGGCCATATTATCTCTGCCGAGGGCATTTTTGTTAACCCCGAGAAGGTTGAAGCTATTGTCAACAGGGAACCTCCGCAGAATGTCAAGCAACTCCGAAGTTTCCTTGGTCTCGCTAGCTATTGCAGAAGGTTCGTTAAGAACTTCTCCAAGATTGCCAAGCCTCTTTCCAACCTGTTGCAGAAGAATGTCAAGTACTCGTGGACTCCTCATTGTGATGTGGCATTCAAGACACTCAAAGAGAAGCTCATTTCTGCTCCGGTTCTTACTCCTACGAATGAGTCCAAGCCTTATGAAGTCTTTTGTGATGCTTCATTGCAAGGTCTTGGTGGGGCTCTCATGCAAGACAAGAAGATTGTGGCATACACTTCTCGTCAGCTGAAACCAAATGAGAAGAATTATCCCACACACGATCTTGAGCTAGCAGTAGTTGTTCATGCCTTGATCACGTTGAGACACCTTCTGTTGGGCAGAAAAGTGGACATCTTCACCAATCACAAGAGCTTGAAGTACATCTTCACTTAGTCAAACCTTAACCTTCGCCAGACTCTTTGGGTTGAAATGATTCAAGAGTACGATCCAAGCATTGAGTATACTCCCGGCAAGGCCAATGTCATTGCAGATGCCTTGAGCAGAAAGGCGTATTGCAACAGTCTCCTTCTCAAACTGTTCCAGCCTGAACTTTGTGAATCATTCAGGAAGCTCAACCTCCAAGTTGTTCCGCAAGGATTTCTTGCAAACCTTCAAGTTGCTCCTACCTTGGAAGATCAAATCCGTGAGGCCCAACTCAGTGATGTTATGGTGCGGAAAGTGAAACATGGTATTGCTAAGGGTACTCCCAAGTACAAGTGCTATCGCATTGATGAGAAAGACACCTTGTTCTTTGAGGATAGGATCATGGTTCCCAAAGGTGATCTTAGGAAGCTCATAATGAACGAAGCACATGACTCACTCCTCTCGTTACATCCAGGAAGCTCCAAGATGTATCATGACCTCAAGCAATCATATTGGTGGACTCGCATGAAAAGGGAGGTTGCCCAATTCGTGAATGAATGTGATGTCTGCAGAAGAGTGAAGGGAGAGCATCAACGTCGAGCCAGACTCCTTCAACCTCTACCTATTCCCGAGTGGAAATTCGATCACATTGAGATGGATTTCGTCACTGGTTCTCCCAAGTCCAAGAAGGGAAATGATGCTATCTTTGTGGTGATTGACAAGCTAACTAAAGTAGCTCATTTTCTTCCCGTCAAAGAATCCATCAACGCAGCTCAGCTGGCAGAGCTGTACACCTCTAGAATTGTTTCTTTGCATGGCATTCCTCAAGTGATCTCCTTAGACCGTGGAAGCTTGTTCACTTCCAAGTTCTGGGATTCTTTTCAGTCAGCCATGGGCACCAAGATTCGCTTCAGCACTACGTTTCACCCTCAGACTAGTGGTCAAGTCGAAAGAGTGAACCAGATCCTCAAAGATATGCTCAGAGCTTGTGTCATCTCCTTCGGTATGAAATGGGAATATTGCCTTCCATTTGCCGAATTCTCCTACAACAACAGCTTCCAAGCAAGTGCCGGCAAAGCTCCTTTTGAAATCCTCTATGGCAGAAAGTGTCGTACCCCTCTCAACTGGTCCGAGACTGGTGAACGTCAACTCCTTGGAAATGATTTGATCTCAGAAGCCGAAAAAATGTGCAAAGTCATACATGAGAATCTCAAAGCCGCACAATCGCGTCAAAAGAGCTACTATGATCGAAAGCATCGTGACTTGGCTTTCGGCATTGGGGATCATGTCTATCTCCGTGTTTCCCCCATGAAGGGCACTTAGAGGTTCGGTATCAAGGGCAAGCTTGCTCCAAGATACGTGGGCCCTTTCAAGATTCTTGGCAAGAGAGGCGATCTAGCCTACCAACTCAAGCTTCCCTCTAACTTTGCAAATGTGCATGATGTGTTTCACGTGTCTCAACTCCGCAAGTGCTTCAAGACGCCTGAGCGCACCATTCCATTCGAAGAGTTTGATCTTCAACAAGACTTGTCTTATCGTGAGCACCCCATCGCTATTCTTGAGGAAACTGAGCGCAAGACACGCAACAAGTCCATCAAATTCTTGAAAGTGAAGTGGTCACACCATACCGACCGAGAAGCTACATGAGAATGAGAAGATCATCTCCGTTCCGAGTATCCCTCCTTCTTTCAGTCCTAGATCTCAGGACGAGATCTTTTTGTAGTGGAGGAGAGTTTGTAACACCCCATATGTGATACCTTCCATATATGGCAATAAAGCATTTATCATTTGATCCTTGTCCTTTCCTTGGGGGTTCTTTTGCAATTATGCATTATTATTGTTATTGCTTTGTCATGTTAATTTTCTTTTGCATCCATGCATTGCTCATCATCATCATTGCATCTTGACCATCATAGCATCCTTTTACTTGTCATTGTGTTTGTTCATCCTTAGTATATTAAGTGAGGTCCTTGATATTGTTGTGTGATGGTGGTGGCAAGTCCATGGCCATGCTAACCCTAACCACCCTCCTTCTTCTTGCACCATTCTTCTTCCTTCCTCCTTTTTCTTTCCATTCTTTAATCAATTATGCAAGTGACTTAGCCTCTTCTTTTAATGTTCATCTCCTCCCCGCTTCTTTTTTGCCTTGACATAAGTTACTTGCCAAGCCTTGCCCCAATTTGAATTGAATTGGTTAGGTTCAAAAATGACAGAAGTTTGAACCATATTCAAACTTATTTTATTTTTCTACCTCTAAAAATGCCCAAGTCATTTTTATTAAATAGGGCATAAATCAAGGAGCTAGGGGATATTTTATTTTTTCCCAGATACCTTTTCTTTTAGCCTGTGCTTTTCATATTATTTTTCTGCCTGAAGAAAAAGAAAAGAAAAAGGCAACAGCGCAGCAGCCAGCAGCCCAATAGCAGCAGCAGCCACCTGGGCCAGTTCTCCCTCTCGGCCAAGCAACCAGCGCGCGCCCGCAGCCCAGCAACAGCCTGCACGCACGTCCCTGCATCCATTCTCACCCGCGCCCCCGCTTACCCCCGCTGAGTCGCGCCCACGTGGACGCCTAGGGCCCACACGTCAGTGACTCAGGCCAGGTTCGCACCCACCTTTTCTTCCTCCTCCAACGCACGCCATGGGGACCGCGATCCCGACGCCGTTGCCGCTCTGTCGTCGCTCTGGCCCTCCTTTTAAGCCCCATCCGTGTCCAACCTAACCCCTAGGGTTCCCTCCTCCTTCCTCGCTCGCCGCCGGGCCACCTAGACCCCCAGATCCATCGTTCCTCCGCTATCCCGAACGCAACAGAGAGCTCGTCCTCGCCGCCGATGTGCTCTCCGGCCACCGTCGCCCTCGAGACCGTGTCCATCAAGTTCGCCTACGTCGTCTACAACTCCTGCTACATCTACGGCCCACGGGACTCCAAGTACGTCAGCCTCCGTTATTCTCCGGCAAGATTCCGTCGACTCCATCCACCTCCAGGCTAACCAAGCACACCTCCGTGCTTGTGGTACGATCATGCACCTCCCCGACCCCTTCTTCTCCTCGTTTGCTTGCTCTAGCCGTGCTAGCCACACGCACCCGAGCGCGTCGCCGTCGGGCCTCATCTCCAGCGACTGCCCCGACCACCATAGCTCTCCTGCTGTTGTCTATCAGCTTCGCCGTGTCGAGTAGGACCTGCCTGTTCTCTCGCCGTAGCTTGTCGCACCGTGTTTTGCCGCGTCGTTGTGCGTCGCCGCCGCCTTAGTTGCATGTCGCCGGTGTCGTTGTAGTCTTCGTTAGGTGCTGCGAGTTTGCGTCGCGGGTGCGGAACTCCCCCAGGAGCTCACCGCACCACTCGGCCACTTGATTTGGTCGCTGGAGCAGCTCCGACGAGCTACTCCGACGGGCTCTGCTTCCCCTTGCTTCCTGCTTCTCCAGTTAACACATAAGGCAGTGCTCCCCTTATCTGTCAGATACACACTCGCAGCCCAGTGGTGTGTCTCTTCGTCAGTGATCTAGAGACGTGGGTTCGAATCACGTCGGGTGCAGTGGTTCAATCCCCCCCTTTTTGCCTGTTATGTGCCACTGACAGGGCGTCCCCACCTGTCAGCCTCACAGCGCCATTCCACACACACCCGCACCCACTCTGCCACCTCAGCCTCCCCTGGACCCACGGGTCAGCGACTGCGGCTAGATCCAGTCTGGGTCTGTTAGCCCCTTTTCTTTTGTTTTTCTTTTCTGTTTTGTGTTTTTCTTTTCTTTTCTGCATTATCTTTGCATAATTTATATCTTTTAAAATATGCTTCTGTTGAAATTGAGTTATATATGAAAACTGCTTAGTTTTTCATGTAGAATATTAATATGCAGTTTGTTGCCATGTTTAAAAAACATTTAAAATGTTGTTTGACTTTATTTGTGTTTAAAATGCTTAAACTTGTAAAAATCATAACTAAATAACTACAACTCCAAATTTGACAAACTTTATATGTATTTGGGGTGCAAAAATGTGCAGATTAATGTGGTGTTGTTGTTTTGCATGTTTAACAACTTTAAAATATGACTATCTCAGATCTGTCCTATTTGTAATTGTATGAATATGGGAGTTTCCGGAAATTGTTGTTTGTTCTTTTCGGCCCATTTAAAATGCTAGCATGTTGCTGTTAGTCCTAGTTGCACCCCTTTCCATATTGAACAACTTTTGAAACTTGTTGGATGCTTGTTTAAATAATCTACATAACCACTTGTGGCCATGTTAGTTTTGTTCCTTTTGCTTGTGTTCCTCATGTGTGTGATCTTGTTATTGCCATGTTGCTTGTGCACTCTTCTTGTCCCTAGGAGTTGCATCATAGCTTGACGTCTACACACGCTTCTACTCTTGTAGAATATGTTGGGCCTCCAAGCGCAGAGGTTTGTAGGACAGTAGCAATTTCCCTCAAGTGGATGACCTAAGGTTTATCGAACTCAGGGAAGTAGAGGTTGAAGATGGTCTCTCTCAAGCAGCCCTGCAACTAAGATACAAGAAGTCTCTTGTGTCCCCAACACACCTAATACACTTGTTAGATGTATAGGTGCACTAGTTCGGCGAAGAGATGTTAAATGGCAAGTAATATGGATGGCAAAACAAAGTAATATAATTCTGTAATAAAAAGTGCAGCAAGCAAACAAGTGGTAAACGTGAGCACAAATGGTATTGCAATGGTGGAAACAAGGCCTAGGCTTCATACTTTCACTAGTGGCAACTCCCAACAACATTAACATAATCGAATCACATGATATTTCCCATAAAACATGCAAAGGGGACACACTCGGAGGTCATTCCTTCGTGGTCAAGAGAGGACGAGAATTATGTAGGGCTACAAAAGCACACCTCAAAGTTCGTTGTTCTCAATCTAAGGATTTCCCAATGTCACCGCGGCCATCCAAAGAGAGTCCCACAATCACCACAACATATCTAAAGGATAGTCAAAGACAAGCACCAAGAGACTCTCAATCTTCAATCAACACACAAGAGAGGAAATCACTCATGAAAATATTTTTCTAATCCATGTCCAATAGACCGCTGTCACCTTGGTCTCGGGGATTATACTAGATAAAGACAAGTGAGTACATCAATCCAATACATAGAGGAAGGGGAAACATCATGGGATCACCCTAGATTAACATAGCCTATGATCACAACGAAGATCACATCATGGGAGAGAGAGATAACCACATAGCTACTGGTAGAAACCTCAGCCCCGAGGAGGAACTACTCCCGCATCATGGAGGGAGGAAGCAACGTCGATGGAGATGAATCCGGGGGCACTTCCCCATCCCGGCAGGGTGCCGGCTGATGTCTACACACGCTTCTACACTTGTAGACTATGTTGGGCCTCCAAGCGCAGAGGTTTGTAGGACAGCAGCAATTTCCCTCAAGTGGATGACCTAAGGTTTATCGAACTCAGGGAAGTAGAGGTTGAAGATGGTCTCTCTCAAGCAACCCTGCAACTAAGATACAAGAAGTCTCTTGTGTCCCCAACACACCTAATACACTTGTTAGATGTATAGGTGCACTAGTTCGGCGAAGAGATGTTAAATGGCAAGTGATATGGATGGCAAAACAAAGTAATATAAATCTGTAATAAAAAGTGCAGCAAGCAAACAAGTGGTAAACGTGAGCACAAATGGTATTGCAATGGTGGAAACAAGGCCTAGGGATCATACTTTCACTAGTGGCAACTCCCAACAACATTAACATAATCGAATCACCTGATATTTCCCATAAAACATGCAATGGAGACGCACCCGGAGGTCATTCCTTCGTGGTCAAGAGAGGACGAGAATTATGTAGGGCTACAAAAGCACACCTCAAAGTTCGTAGTTCTCAATCTAAGGATTTCCCAATGTCACCGCGGCCATCCAAAGAGAGTCCCACAATCACCACAACATATCTAAAGGATAGTCAAAGACAAGCACCAAGAGACTCTCAATCTTCAATCAACACACAAGAGAGGAAATCACTCATGAAAATATTTTTCTAATCCATGTCCAATAGACCGCTGTCACCTTGGTCTCGGGGATTATACTAGATAAAGACAAGTGAGTACATCAATCCAATACATAGAGGAAGGGGAAACATCATGGGATCACCCTAGATTAACATAGCCTATGATCACAACGAAGATCACATCATGGGAGAGAGAGATAACCACATAGCTACTGGTAGAAACCTCAGCCCTGAGGAGGAACTACTCCCGCATCATGGAGGGAGGAAGCAACGTCGATGGAGATGAATCCGGGGGCACTTCCCCGTCCCGGCAGGGTGCCGGCTGATGTCTACACACGCTTCTACACTTGTAGACTATGTTGGGCCTCCAAGCGCAGAGGTTTGTAGGACAGCAACAATTTCCCTCAAGTGGATGACCTAAGGTTTATCGAACTCAGGGAAGTAGAGGTTGAAGATGGTCTCTCTCAAGCAACCCTGCAACTAAGATACAAGAAGTCTCTTGTGTCCCCAACACACCTAATACACTTGTTAGATGTATAGGTGCACTAGTTCGGCGAAGAGATGTTAAATGGCAAGTGATATGGATGGCAAAACAAAGTAATATAAATCTGTAATAAAAAGTGCAGCAAGCAAACAAGTGGTAAACGTGAGCACAAATGGTATTGCAATGGTGGAAACGAGGCCTAGGCTTCATACTTTCACTAGTGGCAACTCCCGACAACATTAACATAATCGAATCACATGATATTTCCCATAAAACATGCAAAGGGGACGCACTCGGAGGTCATTCCTTCGTGGTCAAGAGAGGACGAGAATTATGTAGGGCTACAAAAGCACACCTCAAAGTTCGTAGTTCTCAATCTAAGGATTTCCCAATGTCACCGCGGCCATCCAAAGAGAGTCCCACAATCACCACAACATATCTAAAGGATAGTCAAAGACAAGCACCAAGAGACTCTCAATCTTCAATCAACACACAAGAGAGGAAATCACTCATGAAAATACTTTTCTAATCCATGTCCAATAGACCGCTGTCACCTTGGTCTCGGGGATTATACTAGATAAAGACAAGTGAGTACATCAATCCAATACATAGAGGAAGGGGAAATATCATGGGATCACCCTAGATTAACATAGCCTATGATCACAACGAAGATCACATCATGGGAGAGAGAATTGACCACATACCTACTGGTAAGAACCTCAACCCCGAGGAGGAACTACTCCCGCATCATGGAGGGAGGAAGCAACATCGATGGAGATGAATTCGGGGGCACTTCCCCGTCCCGGCAGGGTGCCGGCGCAGGAATTCTGGTCCCCCAAAGCTTGATGGCGATGGCGGCGGAGATCGGAATCGCGTCTGGAGAAAAGGGGTCCGGAATCAGGGTTTTCTCGACGGACCTTAAATATATGCCAAAGGGGGGCACCAGACGGGGCTCGGGGGGCCCAGGCGCCCCCCCGGCGCGGCCCAGGGGGGGCGCGCCGCCAGGGCGCCTGGAGCCGTGGTGCCCCCCCCCAGCTGTCCTTCAGACGCACGGTAGGTTCTGGAACGCTGATTTTTTATATAATTTTTCTGGATTTTTCCTGGCAGTTCTCGTAATGTGAAAACCTGAAATACAAAAACAGCCGAAAACAGAAACTGGCACTGGGGTGCACAGAGTTAATAGGTTAGTCCAAATATGATCAAAAGTGTATGGAAGTGTATGAATATCATAGCAATATCACCCAAAAGAGGCATGGAGCAAGCAGAAATTATAGATACGTTTTGGACGTATCAACATCCCCAAGCTTAATTCCTGCTCGTCCTCGAGTAGGTAAATGATAACAAGAATAATTTCTATGGTGACATGCTATTAAACATATAGGACTTTTTCATAGTCATATGACAAAAGCTTACTGAGATAATGAATCTATAGTAATTGAGTTGCCTCATGAGAAAATCACAAAGAACTGAAAGTTTTACAATAGGATACTGAAACATCAAATAGATTTGCAATGAACATGATGTGCAAATATGATAAAGTGATATCTAGCTTGCTCCCTTTAGTGAAGCAAAACATAAATGCAGGGGCGCCTTCAAGGTTTAAGTGATGACTAGATACAATGATTTCAGAATAAACGATATCACAATCATGCAAAAGACAATGCTACTTTGGGACAATGCACATTACACTCAGAATGACAATCATGCTCTCAGTAGTTGGTGCTTTAAAAGAAGGTGGAGACTCAACATAAAAGTAAAAGAATGGCCCTTCGCAGAGGGAAGCAGGGATTACTCATGTGCTAGAGTTTTTTTTATTTTGAAAACATAGAAGCAATTTTGTCAACGGTAGTAATACTTCATATGTGTTATGCATAAGACATCCTATAAGTTGCAAGCCTCATGCATCGAATACCAATAGTGCTCGCACCTTGTCCTAATTAGCTCGGATTTCCATGGGTTATCATTGCATTACATATGTTTCAACCAAGTGTCACAAAGGGGTACCTCTATGCCACCTGTACAAAGGTCCAAGGAGATAAATCACATTTGATTTCTCGTTTTTGATAGATCTCAACTTGAGGACATCCATACCGGGACAACATAGAAAATAGATAATGGACTCCTCTTTAATGCTTAAGCATTCATAAGAGGTTGAGGATTAATGTCCAAGCTAAAACTTCCACCATGATACATGGCTTTGGTTGGCGGCCCAATGTTCTTCTCTAACAATATGCATACTCAAACCATTCAACTCATGGCAAATCACCCTTACTTCGGACAAGACGAACATGCATAGCAACTCACATGATATTCAACAAAAGTGTAACAATTGATGGCGCCCCCAGAAACATGGATACCGCTCAGCAAGCAACTTATAAGAAATAAGATACATAAGCGACATATTCTTTACCACAATAGTTTTTAAGCTACTTTCCCATGAGCTATGTATTGCAAAAATGAAGGTTTTAAAGGTAGCACATGTAAATTTACTTGGAGTGGCGGTGAAATACCACATATAGGTAGGTATGGTGGACTCATATGGCATAACTGGATTAAAAGAATGTGGATGCACAAGCAGTCAGTCCGCTTAATACAGGTGGAGGTTAGCAAAAGACTGGGAGCGACCAACTAAAAGAGCAATGACGGTCATAATCGTGCAGAGCGACAAAGCAACATTGAATCAGGCATGGTAGTTATATCGCTACTCAGAAACAAAAGATCATCAAGGCTTGACAGACTTTCTTTACAGTCTTAAATATGCGTGAGCATACGCCAAGTCAATCAAAATAAATTCTTGAAGGAAGATATTACTAAACCATACCACATCATAGGCAAACAAATCTAGTTGGTACTCCAATAACACATTGGGAATCCCCCAGCTATTTGAGACTAACCACAAGAAAACATGAACTACTAAGCGCCATTATGCACGTAGCATCTTTATCATAGACATATCAACCAATGCAACGGAAGCAAACTCTCTTAATAAGGTGAGCATGGTAATTAAAGAGAGTTCAAGCAACCAACTAAACAAAAGCTCTTTGAAAAGATAAGCATGAATACTAAGAGCTGAACATGATAGTAGCTATTAAAAGACAAAGAACACACACAGCAAAGATAAACATGAAAATTCTATGTTGTGTTCTAGGTTGAAGTGGAGCGTGTTTCTCTCCCACACAAAGAAAGCTCAGTTCCAACTCGTTATGAAAAACAAGCAAAGCTAAAGAAAACTAAAAATGAAACTAAAAGCAAGACGCTCCAAGCATAGCACATAACACATGAAGTGATAAAAATATAGTGGAACGAAAGACGAACTGATAATGTTGATGGAGAAGGGGATGCACGGGGGCATCCCAAAGCTTAGACGCTTGAGTCTCCTTGAATATTTCTTGGGGGTGCACAGGGGCATCCCCAAGCTTGAGCGCTTGACACTCCTGAATCTTTTTATCATCTTCCCTCGCACACTTGAAAACTCCCTTCATACATAACTCATCATAATCTGATTAGCGAGGTTAGTACCCATAATAGAATAATTGTTCCTTGCTGGAAATAAAGATATTCTTGAAGTTCAACTGTTTCTCAAGATTGCCAAAAGGTTTTTGCAAAGAAAAAGCAAGCTCTTGGTTTGCAAAATGAAAGAAAGGCAAAATAGGACAGAATCTGTGAAAAACATAACAGCAGGTAGTAAATGATTTGTTCGGGGCACTTCTGCAACTCTAATCAAAAACTCAGAACAGATGCACGAAAGACAATTGTATAGAGCACACTGTAGAAATAATTCAGACCAAAAAGATGATCTGGTGATTTTATACGAATTTTTCTATCCAAGGACAAAATCTGTTTCCTGGACAGCACGTCACAACTTTTGAACTTTCTTGCAATCAGAGGCTACACTTGGCACAAAGTTGAAAAGTAAAGATACAATGATGATGCTACTGTAGTAACAACATCAAGACACAACAAAAATCAAAATAAAATTTTATTCATTGTGGGCTGCCTCCCAAAAGCGCTTTCTTTTATGCCTTTAAGCTAGGCATAGAACTTTAATGATGCTCTCGTAAGAATAAGAGCTGAAGAACAAAAGAGGGCATCAAGAAGCAAATGCCAAATACATTTAAGCCTAGCATGCTTCCTATGCATAGGAATATTGCAATAGAATAATTCATTGAAGCACGAAGCAACTAGCATAGGAAGGCAAAACAAGCATAACTTCAAAATATTCACCATAAAGAGAGGAAACTTCTTATTATTAAGATATTTAGAACCAAGCCTCCCTCTCTCATTATAAATTTCAGTGGCATCATGGATGAACTCAACAATATAAGCATCACATAAAGCATTGTTACCATGATCCATATGCAAAAAGGTACTCTCACTCCCCACATAAGCATAATTTTTCTCATTGGTAATAGCGGGAGTATGACTATCATAAACAACTTGAACACTATAGATTAGTTGTATATTAGGAGGGTGGTGTTCAACAAGGGAGTAATTCCCTTCATGATTATGACAAGTTTCATAAGGATAATTTCTCCTTATGTCATAGGTACCTTTATAATCACTATAGATTGGAGTTATAACATCATCATAGTAGAGAAGAGCATTATCATTGCTAGCAACTATATTTGTAATCATGTTGTCTTTATTCTTACTAGCAAGAGAATTATCAATTATCACATCACTAGTGGGGATAGGATTTGCAATCCTATCATCCCCAAGCTTAGAGCTTCCCATATCTTCACTTTCAGAGTTGGTACCAAAAAGATTTTCAAGATCATAAGCAGCATTATCATCATTTTCCCAATTACAATAAGTAACATGCATATCATAATCAAAATCATCTTCAATAGTACCTACGGACGTATCATCAAAATGGTAATTAAGGCAATAAATTTCACCTTCTTCTTTAAACTTACAACCGTTAGGATAAAAGTTGATAGGAGGAATATGCTCAGGCCAGGTTGATACCCATTCTTCTTCCTTCTTGCTCCTCCTCCTCCTCCTCTTCTTTTTCTTCTTCTTCACCTTAGGAGGGGGTGGTTGGAGATGAAGCTTCTCCACATATCCTGGTTTATCATTAGAAACAATAGGGGAAACTTGGGAGAAACTCTCCTTTTTATTAGCAGAAATATAAGAGACATTTGTATACTTTGGTAAAGTTCCCTCCTTTCTAATCTTACTTATGTAATCATTTTCATGGCAATTAACAACACAATAGAGATGGCAATTTTGCAAAGTGTTTTTTATTCCTATGGCATTATCATCCAGCCAAGAAGTCTTTTCTGATAACTCTTCACACATCAAAAATAACATAAGCTCATCATAAAGATCAGAGGTGATCATGTTATCACACAACCGGTTAACATTATGTTTTGAAAGTTCATGCATTGAAAATTAAAGTGACCCTCTATACGGCAAAGTTCACAAGTAAAAGGATAAAGGTCACACAATTCTCTAGCAATTTCATTTAAATCTCTGACCCAAGTGATTGTTCTTTCATGCTTATGTTGCTTACAATACTTCTCTTCTTCAATCATAGGCCTTTCACAAGGTCTATCCACTCCACAAAAATTAGCATGCTTATATAAAACTTCATTTTTAGGAATTGGATCATGCATGTTGCAATCATCATGAACAATTTCATTTTCTTTGCAAGTCTCTTTAAAAGTATTATGATACTTGATCCAATCCTCCTTAGGCATATTAAGATGTGAAGCAAAAGATTTGAGGAAATCAACAAGGAGTTGAGAATTAAGCCCAAACTTAGCACTAAACTTATTAAAACTTGTAGTTTCAACAAAGGACTTAATGCAATCATACTCATAAATTATACCTGACTCTTTACCTTTGTCGATCTCCCAATCTTCAGTGTTGCGTTGAATTCTTTCAAGGAGTTCCCATTTAGCATCAATCTTTTCGTTTGTGAAAGAACCCGTAGAGGAAGCATCGAGCAAATCTTTATCCTGTCGAGAGAGCTTCGCATAGAAGTTAGTAATAATAATATCTTTGGGGAGCCATGGTTAGGACATTTTAGCATTAACGTTTTCAGTCTCCCCCAAGCTTGAGCTATGCTCTCTCCGTCATGAGGATAAAAATTATAAACATAATTCCTATTCTCATGGACTTCATGAAGAGGATAAAACTTGGAGTAAAAGAGAGACTGGATCTCTTCCCACTCCAGCAGGTGAGAGTCATTTAGTAGCCTATACCATTCCAATGCTTTTCCTTTCAGTGACAAGGCAAATAATTTCCTCATGACAAACTCCCTCGATACACCTGCAAGCTTAAATAATGAACATAGTTGTGACAGATATAGCAAGTGTTCACCGGGATGTCTGTCTCCTGCATAACGATTAGCCAAAACATAATCGATAATACTAGCCGGTATTTTATAGGGCACAATTTCAGTAGGAGGAGGAGCAACCACCACAGGTGTGGGGCGTCCTCCCGCAAGCAACGATCCAATAGCAAGGTTTTCCATAAACATAACTAGTGAAATAAAAACAAGAAACAAAAAGATTTAATTGCAAGATCTAAAGATATACCTTCAAGCGCTCACCTCCCCGGCAACGGCGCCAGAAATAGCTTGATGTCTACACACGCTTCTACTCTTGTAGACTATGTTGGGCCTCCAAGCGTGGAGGTTTGTAGGACAGTAGCAATTTCCCTCAAGTGGATGACCTAAGGTTTATCGAACTCAGGGAAGTAGAGGTTGAAGATGGTCTCTCTCAAGCAGCCCTGCAACTAAGATACAAGAAGTCTCTTGTGTCCCCAACACACCTAATACACTTGTTAGATGTATAGGTGCACTAGTTCGGCGAAGAGATGTTAAATGGCAAGTAATATGGATGGCAAAACAAAGTAATATAATTCTGTAATAAAAAGTGCAGCAAGCAAACAAGTGGTAAACGTGAGCACAAATGGTATTGCAATGGTGGAAACAAGGCCTAGGCTTCATACTTTCACTAATGGCAACTCCCAACAACATTAACATAACCGAATCACATGATATTTCCCATAAAACATGCAAAGGGGACACACTCGGAGGTCATTCCTTCGTGGTCAAGAGAGGACGAGAATTATGTAGGGCTACAAAAGCACACCTCAAAGTTCGTAGTTCTCAATCTAAGGATTTCCCAATGTCACCGCGGCCATCCAAAGAGAGTCCCACAATCACCACAGCATATCTAAAGGATAGTCAAAGACAAGCACCAAGAGACTCTCAATCTTCAATCAACACACAAGAGAGGAAATCACTCATGAAAATACTTTTCTAATCCATGTCCAATAGACCGCTGTCACCTTGGTCTCGGGGATTATACTAGATAAAGACAAGTGAGTACATCAATCCAATACATAGAGGAAGGGGAAATATCATGGGATCACCCTAGATTAACATAGCCTATGATCACAACGAAGATCACATCATGGGAGAGAGAATTGACCACATAGCTACTGGTAAGAACCTCAGCCCCGAGGAGGAACTACTCCCGCATCATGGAGGGAGGAAGCAACGTCGATGGAGATGAATCCGGGGGCACTTCCCCGTCCCGGCAGGGTGCCGGCGCAGGAATTCTGGTCCCCCGAAGCTTGATGGCGATGGCGGCAGAGATCGGAATCGCGTCTGGAGAAAAGGGGTCCGGAATTAGGGTTTTCTCAATGGACCTTAAATATATGCCAAAGGGGGGCCCCAGACGGGGCTCGGGGGGCCCAGGCGCCCCCCCGGCGTGGCCCAGGGGGGCGCGCCGCGAGGGCGCCTGGAGCCCTGGTGCCCCCCCCGGCTGTCCTTCGGACGCACGGTAGGTTCTGGAACGCTGATTTTTATATAATTTTTCTGGATTTTTCCTGGCAGTTCTCGTAATGTGAAAACCTGAAATACAAAAACAGCCGAAAACAGAAACTGGCACTGGGGTGCACTGAGTTAATAGGTTAGTCCAAATATGATCAAAAGTGTATGGAAGTGTATGAATATCATAGCAATATCACCCAAAAGAGGCATGGAGCAAGCAGAAATTATAGATACGTTTTGGACGTATCAATATCCTACCCATGTTCATATGCATCATATTCATGCATCATGTGTTTGAGCATTGCATGATGATTGATAGTTGTTCCGATGTTTGCATTGTTGTGTTGGTTAGAGCCCGGTGACGATTCGGAGTTCGAGGTTCCTTTCGAGGCTGAGTTTGAGGAGCAAGGTTACGATCCCTCCGTGGAATCAACAGGCAAGATGACCATTCCCAGATATCACTTCTATATTTTCCTATGCTAGATGTCTCGTTCTTTAGATATTGCCTCGATGCCTATTCCTGTTTGTCAGCCCCCCTATTGTTGCCATGAAACACTCTAACCACCTTCCTAGCAAACCGTTGTTTGGCTAAGTACGCATCGCTCAGCCCCTCTTATAGCGTTGTTAGTTGCAGGTGAAGTTTTTGAAGATTGCTCCATGATGAAGTTGTTGTTGGGATAAGACAATATATAAACACCTGTTAAACTAATTCACCTATATATTGGTAATGGGTGGAAGGCTAAGCCTTTTTGCTTGGTGTTTTGTTCCACTCATGCCACCTTAGGAACCGATAAACCGGTGTTATGTTCCTTGATTTTGCGTTCCTAACACGGTTGGGGTTTATGGGCCCCCCTTGATAATTCGCTCTGTTTAAAGCTTTTCCAGGAAGGCCCAACATTGGTTTTACATTTGCATAATAACTAAAAATTTGCATAGGGCATTGCAAACCTGAGTTCTTAATTAACAACCCAGGCTAGTGCTCCTCATGAGTGTTGGTCCAAACTGGGGGTCCTGCAGGGCCACCTTGGGGAAACCCGAGGGCTGGTAAAAACCTGTAGCATCGCCCATCCGGTCGTGGCCTGAGATGAGATATGCGTGGCTACTATCAGGGTGTCGGCACGCTGGGAGGTCTTGCTGGATTAGTTTTTCCTTTGTCAAAATATCTTGAGCACAGAATTCCGAGAATACTCGGGTCTTCCCACTTTGGAGTTGCGACTCCGCGGATCGTGAGCTTGTGATGGGCTAAGTTGGGACACCCCCGCAGGTTTTGATCTTTCGAAAGCCGTGCCCACAGTTATGCGGCAGATGGGAATTTATTAATATCCGGTTGTAGATAACTTAACACCTTATTCATGAATACACTACCTGTTTGCGTAACCGTGATGGTCTCTTTCCGAAGGGCTTCGGGAAGTGAACACGGTGGGGTTATGTTTGATCGTGAGTAGCTAGGATCACTTCTTGATCCAACTTGGCGATCGTTGGCACTTGTTCTCTTCTCGCTCTAAACTCGTAAGCTAGTGCTTAGTGCTTGCCGCAACCCTTGTTTACAGCCTTTCCACACCTAAGGCTTTGGTAGCTTTGATACCTGGGAAAGGGATTACTGAGTCCTTTGTGGCTCACAGATTCAACACACACCAGATGCAGGTACCGTTGAGAACAATGCATGAGATGGTTCAGAACTTCACTGGGAGTTCGATGAAGAGCGTGGACGTTACTATGTTTCTTATCCCGACGATTAGTAGTGGTTCTTACTAGGAGGATCTGGGCTTGTGTTTTGGTATCTTTCTCATTTGGATTTTTGTCCTAGTCGGACCCTAATGTTCTTTGGATGATGTATGCTATTGTATTCATTGTGTGACGTGGTGAGTGTAAGCCAACTATCATTTTACAACTTCATCCCTGAAATTTACATGAGATGTGCAAAGATACCATACTTGAGATCATTCTAGTATGCGCTTATGTCTTTAAGTCGTGCCTCGACACGTGGGAGACATAGTCGCATACTAGGCATTACAGTATGTTGGCGGAGTCACCCTCAAGAACTCACTAGTTCTTCTTCTTCGGGATCCACACCATCTTGATGGGAATCCTTGGAGTTGTAGTCGTACTTGATGAAGTAGAACTTGATGTAGTCTTGGGAACCCACTTGACAAAGGCCTTACGAGCTTCTTCAAATGCATCAATCTCTTCTTGAAGCTTGTCCTTGCCCTTTAGCTTGTGGTCTTGTGGTGGAAGACCATCTTGTGTTTGTGTCCCTTGAAAAGAAGTAGGATCATACTTCTCTTGTTGAGGAACAAACTTCGTCTTGGGGTATTGATCTTTTTCCCACTCAACTCCATTGGCATTGAACTTTCGTTCAAAACCAACACCTTGATTCCTCCAGTGTCTTCCTTGCTTGTGTACAATCTCCTCAAATTGCTTACTCCCGGCAAGGCTCTTGTAAACACCTTTCTCTATAATTCCCTTCAATAAGCTATTTTCTTGCTCAAGTGCAACTTGGCTAAGAGAATCATTAGTGGAATCAAGTGAACTACTAGAAGCAAAATCATTGGATTTAGCATGATTGTTGTTACTACTAGAGGAAGAGTCTTTCTTGTTCTTGTTGCTAGGTTTTACTTGTGGAATGTAAGTAGACAAGAGTAAATGCTTGACAATGTAAGAAGAACTTTTCTTGTGAAGATCATCATTGATTGCTTTTAAGAACTCGTGTTCTTGCTCAAGGTTGAGATTTTCAAAGTGTAACTTCTCATAAGTCCTTAAAAGTTCTCGATGATCTTCCAAGCTAGTCTCATGAGCTAACTTAAGAGTGTTTAGTTCTTTAGTTAGACGCTCAATCTTCTCCTTATAATTGTCATTCGTTTTATCTTGATTACCATGATTAATAGCAATTTCATCACAGTTTTCATCATAGGTTTCATCACCATTGCTACCAACAAGTAAATCATCATCTCTTAACAAGTCATCTTCATCACTATTGAAATCAAGATACTCGGGGTGTGATACCTTAGGGCCTTTAGCCATGAAGCATCTTCCAATTCCTTCATTTGGTGAGTCAAATATGTCGTAGGAGTTGGTTGACACAAGAGCAATTCCGGCAACACCTTCATCTTGAGTATCTTCAGAGTCGGAGTAGTAGCTTCTCTCGGAGTGGTTATCGGAGTCGGAATCGAATGCCCACTCACCAACATGAGCTTGATGTCGTCGTTTTGTATATCTCCTTGATGATTTGTCCTTTCTTTCGGAATATTTGCTTCTCCGAGAAGGCCTTCCTTCATAACGATCATCTCTACTCCTTCTCTCTCTAGGTGGTGATTCTTCTCTTCTACTTCTCCTTTTAGGTGAGTCTTCTCTTCTCTTGTGGGGAGTCGTACACTCATTGGAGTAGTGTCCGGGTCTTCCACAATTGTAGCTATTCCAATCATGACTTGAAGATCTCTTGTCGTTGTAGGATCTCGACTTGGAACTTCTCTCTTTGCTTCTATTCTTGTAGAACTTGTTGAAGTTCTTCACCATTAGGCTCAATTCTTCATTGAGGACTTGTTTCTCACTTGATGATGTAGGAGCGTCACATTAGGCTTTGTAAGCACCACTAGACTTGTTGTGAAGCTCTTCTTTATCTTTGAGTGACATCCCATGAGCAACAATTCTTCCAATGACTTCTGTTGGCTTGAGATCTTTGTAATTGGGCATAATTTGGATCAATGTGCACACGGTATCATATTTTCCATCCAAGGCTCTTAGGATCTTCTTGATGATGAATATGCCGGTCATCTCTTCACTTCCTAAGCCGGCAATCTCATTTGTGATGAGAGTAAGCCTAGAGTACATTTCAGCAACACCTTCACCATCCTTCATTTTGAACTTGTCAAGTTGACTTTGAAGCACATCCAACTTGGATTCCTTGACGGAGTCGGTACCTTCGAGCATATCAATCAAAGTATCCCAAATTTCCTTTGCATTCTCAAGACGGCTGATTTTGTTGAATTCTTCGGGGCACAATACGTTGAAGAGGATATCGCAAGCTTGAGCATTGTATTGCAGCATCTTCAACTCTTCCGCGGATGCTTCACGATTCGGTTCCTTCCCATCGAAGAATTCACCTTGCAAACCAATACACACAATATCCCAAACGGCGGGGTTATGTCCAAAAATATGCATTTTCATCTTATGCTTCCAACTAGCAAAATTAGTACCATCAAAATAAGGACCTCTACGGTGGTAACTTCCCTCGCTAGACGCCATAGTCTCCTAGGTTGTGAAACCAAGGCTATGATCGCCAAAGCTATGGAAATCATGACAAATGGAGACCAAAGCTCTGATACCACTTGTAGGATCGAAAGTATGTCTAGAGGAGGGTGATTAGACTACTTGACCAAATAAAAATCTAGCCTTTTCCAAATTTTAATTCTTGGCAGATTTTAGCAACTTAGCACAAGTCAAGCAATCAACCTACACATGCAATTCTAAGAGTATAACAACGGAATGTAAAACAATTGCATAAGAAGGTAAAGGGAGGAGTTTGGAGGGAGCAACCAGAAGTGTAGACATGGATGTTTTTGTCGTGGTTCCGATAGGTGGTTCTATCGTACATCCACGTTGATGGAGACTTCAACCCACGAAGGGTAACGGCTGCGCGAGTCCACGGAGGGCTCCACCCACGAAGGGTCCACGAAGAAGCAACCTTGTCTATCCCACCATGGCCATCGCCCACGAAGGACTTGCCTCACTAGGGTAGATCTTCACGAAGTAGGCGATCTCCTTGCCCGTACAAACTCCTTGGTTCAACTCCACAATCTCGTCGGAGGCTCCCAAGTGACACCTAACCAATCTAGGAGACACCACTCTCCAAAAGGTAATAGACGGTGTGTTGATGATGAACTCCTTGCTCAAATGCTTCAAATGATAGTCTCCCCAACACTCAAACAGCTCCTCATAGATTTGGATATGGTGGAAGAAAGATTTGAGTGGAAAGCAACTTGGGGAAAGCTAGAGAACAAGATTCATATGGTAGGAATGGAATATCTTGATCTCAACACTTGAGTAGGTGGTTCTCTTCTCAGAACATGTATGATGGAAGTGTAGGTATGTTCTGATGGCTCTCTCCACGAGTGAAGAGTGGGTGCAGGGGTATATATATAGCCTCCACACAAAATCTAACTGTTACACACAATTTACCAAACTCGATGGGACCGATTCAGAGAACTCGGTCAGACCGATTTAGTTCATAATGTGACCGTTAGGCATTTCGATGGGACTAATATGATCAACTCGGTGGGACCAATTTTATTAGGGTTAGGGCATAACATAATCTCGGTGAGACCGATTACACAAACTTGGTGGGACCGGTTTTGGTAATAAGAACACCAGAGAGTTGGTCAGGCAAACTCGGTGGGACCGATTCGCTCGTTTTGGTGGGACCGAAACATTACGAAGGGGAAACTGAGAGTTTTCATGGCGAACTCGGTGGGACCAATCGCTCATCTTGGTGATACTGAAATGTTACAAAGGGAAACAAAGAGTTTGCAATCCCATCTCGGTGAGACCGAGATCCCTTTCGGTGAGACCGAAGTGATTAGGGTTTTGGCAGTGGCTATGTCGAATGAACTCGGTGGTGCTCCATATAACTTTTCGGTTGGGCCGAGTTTGACTTTTGGTTTGGGACATATGTGTATGTGAGAAAGTGGTTGAGGGTTTTGGAGCATATCACTAAGCACTTTGAGCAAGCAAGCTATTAAGCAACACCTTATCCCCTTTTAATAGTATTGGCTTTCCTATGGACTCAATGTGGCTTTGGATCACTAAAATAGAAAGTGTAGAGTCCCAAGCTTTGAGCTTGAGCCAATCCTTTGTCCTTAGCATTTTGAGGGGTCCACATTCCTAGTCCATGCCATGCCAATCACTGAACTTTCCTGAAATATTTATCTTGTAATAGCATTAGTTCAATGAGCTATATGTTGTTAGGAATTACCAAAACCACCCAAGGATAGTTGCACTTTCAATCACCCCCTTTTTGGTAATTGATGACAACATATATATCAAAGCTTTGACAAATGATAATAAGATTTAAATACATCGTCTCTTTGAGAAGTATATGATAAACAAGAGCTCCCCCTAAATTTGTGCATTATTTAAGATTTGCGTTTGAATGCAAATGCACAATCGATTAGGATCATGGGTTACTTTTCCCTGTCAGATACATCTTGGTGGAGCGCTCAAAATTATATAAACTAAAAACATGCACTCATCACCAAGAAAAGTGAATGATCATATAAGGATATAAAAGATAATATCATCCAAGCAAGCATTAAGGTAGCATATGATCAATCACATGATCAAACAAGTATCTCACACACGGACAGAGTATAAAGCAAACACACAATAAAGTTCAACCAAAAGCAAGAGAGATCAAGAAGCACAACACTCTCTCTCGAAGCCTATGATCTATGCATATTTTCCCCCTTTGTCAACAAGTTACCAAAAAGTTTGAAAATGCAAAGTGTTATGCGTCTCTCGGGCTCGATCTTCGAGAGGTGGTGTAGAGAGAACGCCAAGGACGAAGGCTTCGGATGACGTAGTTGGAGCTGGTGGAGTGGCTGCTGGAGGTGGCACTGAAGCTGTGGTTGCTGGTGCTGATGTAGTAGCTCTCGTATCAGGCACTGCCACTGCAGCAGATCTCTGACCTCGAGGCACTCATTGAAGTGCATCTGTGGTAGCCTGCCCTTTCCTCTCCTTTGCTTCCTCCTGGAGCTGCTCAACTGTAGACTGGATGTCTGTCACTTTCAGATCAAGATCATAGAACTTAGTTTCAATGATCCTCTCCAAGCTCTCCTCATTCTTAGTCAGGGTGGCCAAGCCCTTCTCAATCCTCATAGTTGCTTGAATCAGATATGACATTTGATCTTGTTTGGATTTGAGGGACATTTGCGATGCCTCTACAACACTTGGCACCTTGGTAGCTTTCCCAGCTCTGGCTTTCTCTCTCCTTTCATGTGCTTGCACTGATGATGGTCATTTTCATCCATGACAACTTTGTTGTCCTCAAAGTCAGGCACCAAGGGAAGATATTCTTTGTCCAATAAGTATGTGCATGTGCCCATCTTGGAGTTGATGAGAATCTGGATGTGTGGAGCATACCCACATGATCTATTTTGGTCTGCAGCAGTCCTCTTGATTGTCTCTACAATCAAGCTCATAACTTTGAACTTCTGAGGCACATCAAATATATGAAGAAAGTTGATTGAATGTCCTCTGATCATCTTTTGATATCCAGATTTGGGCAACAATGTATGCCTCAAGATTGTGTTGATTGTGGTTAGACCAGACATCAAGTGATGTATAGATCCAAACTTATGTGTCTCCAAGTCATCATCAGCGATCTCCTTGTACATATTGGCCATAGAGTTGTGGTCTTGCTTCTTCTTGGCATACACATCCAAATCTTCTTCATGCTCTTCAGGGTCTTTGATCAGCTTGCCCCACTCATCAACAGTCGACTGGTACCTTGTACCTTCAGACATCCATACAATTCTACCATTAGGATAAAAGTGAGCTGTAGAGTAGAATTGCATGATGAGTTCATCATTCCATTTTGTCAACTTCTGAGCCACAAACTTGTCAACACCACATTCTTTGAATCTTTCATGCACATTGGGAAAATAATATTCATTCTTATCAATGAAGTCCCAGTCCAGGCTCTTCATATCACACACTATGGGCTTCTTGTCGAGCAGAACTGTCTCATAGAAGTCTTGATGTTCCTTGGTATGAAACATGTAGTCCACATCAGTCCTTCTCCTTAGAGCATATGGATCAGCTTGTCTCCATTTTCTAAGACCTGCATCCTTCCTCAATTTCATGTCTTCTGCTACTGGATGAGCATCATTGTGATCAGGGATCTTGGGCTTCAACTTTTTGAGCACTTGGGCCTCGGCTTCTTCACCAACCTCAGGCACTGGGGCCTTGTTCTTTTCTGAAGCTGGAATGTTTCTTGTGCTTCTCTTAGGTGCAGACTTGGTGGCTTGAGCAGCTTTGGGAGCAATCTTGGGCTTTGAAGGGGCAGCCCCAGACTTGATAGCATCTCCCATAAGCTTCTGAGCTTTAGGAGCTGATGCAGCAACCTCTTCTTCTTCTTCTGCAGCTTCATCATCATCCCTCATGGATGGCTTGCCAATCGTTTTTCTTGCTCTCTTCTTAGTTCCTCCTGGCTCATCATCTATGGTTTCAAGTGTGAAAGCCATTGTCTCTTGAGTTGATGCTCTGGCCTTTAACATAGGAACTCTTCTTGCTGGAGCATTCTTGTTCAATCCTGGCTTAGTTGCCTCAACTGTGCCATACTCCTTCCTGAGCACCTTCTTCTTTGAAGTGGCCTCATCAGCCACAAAATCCTCATCCTCAGAATCTGAAGTTTTCTTCATCCTTGACTTGGTAGCAGCCTTTGGAAGGTCACTGAGAGTGCTTCTGCTGCTCTCATAATAGCTAGAGTTATTGGGACTAGAGCCCTCACTCAACTGTGCCTGCTCCTCTGACCTGTTCTGACTGTCACTGCCCTCAGACATCTCTGACACTTCAAACTGAAAGCTGACCCTGTCAATAGATGTAGATGAGGTAGAGTGGATGAGTATCACAAAGTGCAGAATTTTTGCAAAACATATGACTCAAAAAAAACTTAGTTTTAGTTCTCTACAGAAAGCATTTCGGAGCTACCGATTTGTTAAACTCAGTGATACCGAAGCAATTCTAGAGCCTAAACTTGTGAACTCGGTCAGACCGAGTCACAGTTCGGTGGCACTGATATTGCTAGGGTTTCACAGAGAGTTGAACTCGGTCGCATCGGTTTGCAATTTTCGGTCAGACCAAAAATCACTTGTGCAATGGCCTAAGCCAAATCGGTGAGACCAATTTCTACAACTTGGTCGGTCCGAGATGAGTTCGGCGGAGACTTAACCCTAAATTTTTCGAATCAAAACTACTTTCTACGGAGTTTCTGCTGGATAGGAAGAGTTCAAACGTGGCAAGAATCATGGCAAAGCAATGTGCTACGAATCAAAGTTAAAGAATAGCACAAAGGGTCAAGTTCATACCCTAACTCGGCGGTGAACTTGCTACGGCAGCAACGACGGTGGAGATTACCGTTGACGGCGATGGAGACCAGCGGCGGGAGGTCGCTCGCGGTGAGGAGACAATCCAAGGACCCGATGGGGCAGAGCAGGTTATGCGCGGGCGAAGAGTTTCGGAAAGTTTTCCAAAATACAACCCGTCGGTATATATAACCTGACCCTGTCGGTGTGACCGATTGGAACAACTCGATGGCACCGAGATGCAAAACTGCTAGGAGTTACTGCAACTCGGTGTGACCGAAAAGTTCAAATCGGTTGCACCAAGATTAAAAATCTAGATCAACATAGTGAACTCGATGTGACCGAAGTGGATGACTCGGTCATACCAAAATGCACAAAGAGGTTTTGAAGTTTAAGTCTATGACGAACCGGGGACTCCAAGTGCTCCTCGCACATAGTGGTTCGAATCTGACTTGATCAAACTTTGTGATGTAGCATGAATAGAGTTTGAGACGAGAAAAACATAGATAGCTAGAGGGGGTTCTTAGGCATTCTTGTCCATCCATTTGGCAAAAGAAAAAGAGCCAAACAATCAAAGCAACAAATGGATGTCCTCGAATGAGAAAAATATGCATTCAACATGCTCACACAATAAGATAGCAAATGAAACATGTGGCAAAGCATGCACAACCATTCTAGCATCTATCAAGCAATTGGCGATGACTAGGTCATCTATATATGAGTATATTGACTTAGGAGTCAAATGAGAACATTTGATCATAGGCCATACTCATCGTTTATGCGCAAGTCGGGTTACCACTTTTACATAAAGCATTGTTGTGTTCACATCATTAGAGTTGCTTTAGCTCAATTGATTAGAGTAAAGCTCCCCCTAGATGTGATATCACCCCTAAGAGGGATGAACTAACCTTGGGTTTTGTCGATGATGACTTCATGTAGGTGTCGAAGATGTAGATGCTCAATGTTGATGTAGATCATTTGGAGCTATCCATTGGAGTGAGTTGCACTTTAAATACCTACACGGGTTAGTCCCACAAGGAACAAACAAGGATATTCATAGACATAGAGTGAATTGCACACATGATGATGTCCATGAAAGCATTAGGTTACCTTGTCCCTTGTCTTACCAACAAGAGGGTTTGTGACTCCTTGAACTAGTGCAAGATATGGAAGTTGTTTGCACTTGTCCTCGCCAAAATGATATGAGTGAAGTATGTTGGCGGAGTCACCCTCAAGAACTCACTAGTTATTCTTCTTCATGATCCACACCATCTTGATGGGAATCCTTGGAGTTGTAGTCGTACTTGATGAAGTAGAACTTGATGTAGTCTTGGGAACCCACTTGACCAAGGCCTTAGGAGCTTCTTCAAATGCATCAATCTCTTCTTGAAGCTTGTCCTGGCCCTTTAGCTTGTGGTCTTGTGGTGGAAGATCATCTTGTGCCTGTGTCCCTTGAAAAGAAGTAGGATCATACTTCTCTTGTTGAGGAACAAACTTCGTCATGTGGTATTGATCTTCTTCCCACTCAACTCCATTGGCATTAAACTTTCGTTCAAAACCAACACCTTGATTCCTCAAGTGTCTTCCTTGCTTGCGTATAATCTCCTCAAATTGCTTACTCCCGGCAAGTCTCTTGTAAACACCTTTCTCTATAATTCCCTTCAATAAGCTATTTTCTTGCTCAAGTGCAACTTGGCTAAGAGAATCATTAGTGGAATCAAGCGAACTACTAGAAGCAAAATCATTGGATTTAGCATGATTGTTGTTACTACTAGAGGAAGAGTCTTTCTTGTTCTTGTTGCTAGGTTTTACTTATGGCATGTAAGTAAACAAGAGTAAATGCTTGGCAATGTAAGAAGAACTTTTCTTGCGAAGATCATCATTGATTGATTTTAAGAACTCATGCTCTTGCTCAAGGTTGAGCTTTTCAAAGTGTAACTTCTCATGAGTCCTTAAAAGTTCTCGATGATCTTCCAAAGTAGTCTCATGAGCTAACTTAAGAGTGTTTAGCTCTTTAGTTAGACGCTCAAACTTCTCCTTATAATTGTCATTCGTTTTATCTTGATTAGCACGATTAATAGCAATTTCATCATAGTTTTCATCATAGGTTTCATCACTATTGCTACCAACAAGTAAATCATCATCCCTAGCAAGTCATCTTCATCACTATTGAAATCAAGATACTCGGGGTGTGATACCTTAGGGCCTTTAGCCATGAAGCATCTTCCAATTCCTTCATTTAGTGAGTCAAATATGTCGTAGGAGTTGGTTGACACAAGAGCAATTCCAACAACACCTTCATCTTGAGTATCTTCGGAGTCGAAGTAGTAGCTTCTCTCGGAGTGGTTATCGGAGTAGGAACCAGATGCACACTCACCAACATGAGCTTGATGTCTTCGTTTTGTATAGCTCCTTAATGATTTGTCCTTCCTTTCCGAATCTTTGCTTCTCCGAGAAGGTCTTTGTTCATAACGACCATCTCTACTCCTTCTCTCTCTAGGTGGTGATTCTTCTCTTATACTTAGCCTTTTAGGTGAGTCTTCTCTTCTCTTGTGGGGAGCCGTACACTCATTGTAGTAGTGTCCGGGTCTTCCATAATTGTAGCAATTCCGATCACGACTTGAAGATCTCTTTTCATTGTAGGATCTCGACTTGGAACTTCTCTCTTTGCTTCTATTCTTGTAGAACTTGTTGAAGTTCTTCACCATTAGGCTCAATCCTTCATTAAGGACTTGCTTCTCACTTGATGATGTAGGAGCGTCACATGAGGCTTTGTAAGCACCACTAGACTTGTTGTGAAGCTCTTCTTTATCTTTGAGTGACATCCCATGAGCAACAATTCTTCCAATCACTTCTGTTGGCTTGAGATCTTTGTAATTGGGCATCATTTGGATCAATGTGCACACGGTATCATATTTTCCATCCAAGGCTCTTAGGATCTTCTTGAGGATGAATCTGTCGGTCATCTCTTCACTTCCTAAGCCGACAATCTCATTTGTGATGAGAGCAAGCCTAGAGTACATTTCAGCGACACCTGCACCATCCTTCATTTTGAACTTGTCAAGTTGACTTTGAAGCACATCCAACTTGGATTCCTTGACGGAGTCGGTACCTTCGTGCATATCAATCAAAGTATCCCAATTTTCCTTTTGCATTCTCCAGACGGCTAATTTTGTTGAATTCTTCGGGGCACAATCCGTTGAAGATATAGCAAGCTTGAGCATTGTATTGCAGCATCTTCAACTCTTCCGCGGATGCTTCACGATTTGGTTCCTTCCCATCGAAGAATTCACCTTGCAAACCAATACACACAATATCCCAAATGGAGACCAAAGCTGTGATACCACTTGTAGGATCGAAAGTATGTCTAGAGGGGGGTGATTAGACTACTTGACCAAATAAAAATCTAGCATTTTCCAAATTTTAATTCTTGGCAGATTTTAACAACTTAGCACAAGTCAAGGAATCAACCTACACATGCAATTCTAAGAGTATAGCAGCGGAATGTAAAACAATTGCATATGAAGGTAAAGGGAGGAGTTTGGAGGGGGCAAACGCAAGTGTAGACACGGATGTTTTTGTCGTGGTTCCGATAGGTGGTGCTATCGTACATCCACGTTGATGGAGACTTCAACCCACGAAGGGTAACGGTTGCGCGAGTCCACGGAGGGCTCCACCCACGAAGGGTCAACGAAGAAGCAACCTTGTCTATCCCACCATGGCCATCGCCCACGAAGGACTTGCCTCACTAGGGTATATCTTCACGAAGTAGGCGATCTCCTTGCCCGTACAAACTCCTCTGTTCAACTCGACAATCTCGTCGAAGGCTCCCAGGTGACGCCTAACCAATCTAGGAGACACCACTCTCCAAAAGGTAATAGACGGTGTGTTGATGATGAACTCCTTGCTCAAATGCTTCAAATGATAGTCTCCCCAACACTCAAACAGCCCCTCGCGGATTTGGATATGGTGGAAGAAAGATTTGAGTGGAAAGCAACTTGTGGAAAGCTAGAGAACAAGATTCATATGGTAGGAATGGAATATCTGCTAGGTGGCTTCTCACCCCTCGTTGGTTACCCCAAGTGTAAGGTTTGAGATGCAGTGTAGCAGAAGTTTTCCCTTGGTAATACCAAGGATCGATTTCCCAGAGACTCCCAGTTTCAACAAGAAGGTGTCAACTGCTAACGGCGCCAGATATTAGCAATCAACGTGGACCTGCACACAGATGCAAATAACTTTGCTCCCAACGAGTACAGAGAGGTTGTCAATCCCTCCGGCCTTGTAGTTTACAAAGGATCAAACGCAAGTGATAATAGTGATAAATATTGCAATAGTAAGTAAATAACGGGAAAGTAAATAGCGGATGTGATCAATGATGGTAATATGGACCGGAGTCTCATGATGTTCACTAGTGATGTCTCTCTCCCAAAAGACGATAAAACAGCTATGTGAGGTAAACGAATTACAGCTGGGCAATTGACAGGACCATGTGCGCAAACCAATGCTGACTACATTGCAAGAAAGGTAGAGGTTCAAAGCATGGGTGGTACGCCAAAGTAAGTAGACCGAAATCCATCAATATCTACTACTAATCATCCACCTTGAGATATCTATCCAGAACATCTCGCTGGTACTAAGTTGCGAGCCCCACCCATAGTGTAAACTCAAAGCAACAGACAACTGCATTAAAAGAACTTTGCGTAAAGTAAACAATCCTTGCACCCGCGGGCACAAGCACCGTTGTTTTCCCCCTTGTGGCAACAACACATCCCCTAGACTCATGTTTCTGTCACTCAAGCTAGTCATCGAGGGGCATGAACCCACAATCAAGCATAACGTTCCCTCTTGGAGTCACTACCTACTACTTGGCCAAAGCAATAAATAACAACGGAGAACATGCAAGAATTACTTACGAACATAAATATAAAAGAGGTGAATCAAATATATTACTCAAACACAATCTGAACATAATCTCACAATCCATCGGATCCCAGCAAACTCATCATAGCAACAGCATAAGGATTACATATGTGCCTCGATCATGTAGGGCAGCTCACGAGTACTAATTAGTGAAGCACAAGAACGGGAGGAGAACATCACATAGCTACTGGTCATGGACCCATGGTCCAAGGGAGACTACTCACAACTCATCCGGGAGGCATCCATGCTGGTGGAGAAGCTCCCGGTGGTGATCCTCCCCTCCGGCAGGGTGCCGGGAAGAGTTCTCCTGGTGCTCCCGATCTTGGAAGCAGCGGCGGCGGCGGAACAGAGATGAGATCGCGAAAAAGAGTTCCTCTTTCGAGGGTTTCGGGCGACGCTTTAAATATATGCCAAAGGGGGGCATCGGAGGAGCCTCGGGGGGCCCAGGCGCCCCCCCGGCGGGGCCCAGGGGGGGCGCCGCCAGGGCGCCTGGAGCCCTGGTGGCCCCCCCCCGGCTGTCCTTCGGGCGCACGGTAGTTTCTGGAACGCTGATTTTTTATATAATTTTTCTGGATTTTTCCTGGCAGTTCTCGTAACATGAAAACCTGAAATACAAAAACAGCCGAAAACAGAAACTGGCACTGGGGTGCACTGAGTTAATAGGTTAGTCCAAATATGATCAAAAGTGTATGGAAGTGTATAAATATCATAGCAATATCACCCAAAAGAGGCATGGAGCAAGCAGAAATTATAGATACGTTTTGGACATATCAATATCTTGATCTTAACACTTGAGTAGGTGGTTCTCTTCTCAGAACATGTATGATGGAAGTGTAGGTATGTTTTGATGGCTCTCTCCACGAGCGAAGAGTGGGTGGAGGGGTATATATATAGCCTCCACACAAAATCTAACCGTTACACACAATTTACCAAACTCGGTGGGACCGATTCAGAGAACTCGGTCAGACCGATTTAGTTCATAATGTGACCGTTAGGCATTTCGGTGGGACCAATATGATCAACTCGGTTGGACCGATTTTATTAGGGTTAGGGCATAACGTAATATCGGTGAGACCGATTACACAAACTCGGTTGGACCGATTCTGGTAATAAGCACACCAGAGAGTTGGTCAGGCAAACTCGGTGGGACCGATACGCTCATTTCGGTGGGACCGAAATGTTACGAAGGGGAAACAGAGAGTTTGCATTACGAACTCGGTGGGACCAATCACTCATCTTGGTGAGACCGAAATGTTATGAAGGGAAACAGAGAGTTTGCAATCCCATCTCGGTGAGACCGAGATCCCTTTTCGTGAGACCGAAGTGATTAGGGTTTTGGCAGTGGCTATGTCAAATGAACTCGGTGGCGCCAGATATAACTTTTCGGTTCGGCCAAGTTTGACTTTTGGTTTGGGACATATGTGTATGTGAGAAAGTGGTTGAGGGTTTTGGAGCATATCACTAAGCACTTTGAGCAAGCAAGCCATTAAGCAACACCTCACCCCCTTTTAATAGTATTGGCTTTCCTATGGACTCAATGTGATCTTGGATCACTAAAATAGAAAGTGTAGAGTCCTGAGCTTTGAGCTTGAGCCAATCCTTTGTCCTTAACATTTTGAGGGGTCCACATTCCTAGTCCATGCCATGCCAATCATTGAACTTTCCTGAAATATTTATCTTGTAATAGCATTAGTTCAATGAGTTATATGTTGTTAGGAATTGCCAAAACCACCCATGGATAGTTGCACTTTCACCCATATAAGCCATAGATGCAAAGAAGGAAAAAGCGATGTAGGTAACAAAAAGCATCCAAAGGGGGTCGTAGGTGTCCGTGACCAAGGCATCATGGGCCCTTGAATTCATCGTCAGAGTGAGACATGAATTACGCGATCGACCGACGAAGAAGACGACATGCATGCATCAAAGACGGTGCCATGTAGGCAGCAATGCGTGACGCGGACGAATTAGGCAACACAACTTATTTGGGGCTATGGAAATAAGTTTGCCCCTACCCAACTTTTTTTTTTTGCGTGAAAACTTTTATTCTGTTCATCTTCAATCATGGCAGTACTTCAAACGTCAGAAATAATAAAATTTACATCCAGATTCGTATACCACGTGCGATGACTACAAACACTAAGTTTGCCCCTACCCAACTTATTCTAAAAATATCAAATAATCCCCCAAAGAACTACTATACATTAGACTTTTTCTTGGAACACACTACAATCGAAGTTGCTCACATACACGAGAGAACTACTATACATTAGACCTTTAAAATAAAATTTTAGGTTATATTTTTAGAATATAAGTTAGGTAGGGGATAACTTGTTTTCATGGTCCTAATAAATAAACCTAAAGGCAGAACATGCAGCCCCCGCGTCGTCCCCACTAGGGCGACTCGGTCGGCTCCCTACCCAGCCACCTGGGGCGCATACTCCCTCATCCCCTTCCTGTGCCGCCGTCGGGGGCCGTCGCCGGTCTAAGCCCGGGGGCCAACGGCGATGGCGGAGGACATCACCCTCTCCCACGGATCTGGGGTTGTGCGGGGCCTCGAATCATGTGGAGGCGTGTCAGATCCGAACGGCAACGGCGATGGCGGTAGCACGGGCTGTGGGCGCGGCAGCCAGCCCTGTTCGAGCAGCGGCGGTGGCGTGCCATCTGCCTTCTGATCGGCGATGGCGGCGTGGAGGGCCTGGTGGTCGCGTCGGCGGCATCGCTGGTCAGATATATTCTGACCGATGCAGTCGGCGATGGTGGTCATCTCTTCCGTCAGAGGTGACCGGCGTGCGGCTGGGTGGTCGGATCTCGAGATTCATCATCTAGTCCCGGCTACGAGTCGGTAGACATAGTTGCCGATGAAAACCGAGCCGTTGGCGGACGATGGCGGCGTTTTGCGCCATTACCTTGATGAAGGCATCGTCATGTAACTGTTGTCAACTCACTCTTGTTGCTTCGAGTGAAACCCTAAGATCTGGTCTTCCAAATCAGACGATGTCGGTACTACGGTGCCGTTTCTCACTTGGGAGCATCGTTTGTGGAGCAGCGCTGGAAGACAGAGGCAGGTGGTGGAGCAGCTTCTTCTTGCACGGAGCTTCGGTGGAGCTGTCAAGTCATGCCTGGCCGACAGGTGCTATGCCGAGTCATGCCTGGTTGGCAGGTGCTACGCACGAGAGATCTTCCAGAGTCTTCGCGTTTGGGCGGATGAGCGCAGGGCGGTGGCGCCGTTGGGCGCCGTGGTGGCGTCGACGGATGTCCGGACTAACAAGGACAATGCAGATATCTCTCCCGAAGATGGGTCAGTGGTCCGATGATGATGGCGGCTTCTAAAACATGTGCATGTGGTGTGCGCTTTAGATAGGCTGCACCGGCTGTTGGTCCCGATACGTTATGTGGATGGATCGGCGATGACACCGGTTTTAGATATAGGGAGTGAGAGCACTCCTCATTATCGAGTTTGTAGGTGTGAGTGGTGGCTTTGGGTGAATTGATGTACGTTCTTGTCAGATCTTTGTGAAATAAGTAATAAAGATGGCTGCATGCATCGATTGATGCAGAGGCCGGGGGTTTAGCCTCCTTTTCTAAAAAAATAAAAAAAATTAAACCTAAAGAAGCTGGTGCTGTGTAATTTTCAGTTTTTGAAGCTTCACAACCTATTTTTTATGGGCAGCAATCTGCGCCGGCGCGCCGGCCCAACCGTTGGGCCGGTCAAGCCCCAGCCATCAGATCTGGCCCTCGAGCCGTCAGATCCCTTCGTCCACAAACCTCCCATCTTCAATCTCTCGCATGAAAAAAGAGAGGCCCACCTCGCACGCACCGATGCCCCTTGCAGGCGCCAACCGCCTCGCCTCACCTCCTCACCGTCGGTCGCCCTTACCGCCGGTCGCTACCCTCGCCGCTGGTCACCGCTGGTTGCACGAAAAAAGGTTGAAGCTTTTTCCCTCTACGGTAGAAGCTTCTCTGTAAATGATTGAAACTTTTATCGCACATAGGATTCAAAAGCTTTCTCTGTCGAACGGTTGCAACTTCTCTGGTTGTAGCTTTCTCTCTCAAAGGTTGAAGCTTTTTCCTCTACGGTAGAAGCTTTTCTGTAAATGATTGAACCTTTTTTTCGCACATATGATTCAAAAGCTTTCTCTGCCGAACGGTTGCAACTTCTCTGGTCGTAGCTTTCTCTCTCAAAGGTTGAAGCTTTTTCCCTCTACGATAGAAACTTTTATGTAAAGGATTGAAACTCTTTTCGCACATACGATTCAAAAAGCTTTCTCTGTCGAACGGTTGCAACTTCTCTGGTTGTAGCTTTCTCTCTCAAAGGTTGAAGCTTTTCTGTAAACGATTGAAACTTTTTTCGCACATACGATTCAAAAAGCTTTCTCCGTCGAACGATTGCAACTTCTCTGATTCTGTAGAGTCTGGTTGTAGCTTTCTCTCTCAAAGGTTGAAGCTTTTTCCCTCTATGGTAGAAGCTTTTCTGTAAACGATTGAAACTTTTTTTTTGTTTTGAGCAGCCCCTGGGTGAAAAGCTTCCTCTATCATTCGGTTGAAGCTTTTTTCGTTGAAGGTTGTAGCATTTCCTGTAGACGATTGTAGCTTTCCTCTATAGCACTGAACACTTGCAGCTTTCTGTATATCCGGTTGAAGCTTTTCATCTAGAGTTTGAAGCTTTTCACCTAGAGTTTGAAGCTTTTTTTAGCGGTTGCAGCACACGGGGGTCTGCGGTAGGTTCTGCAATGCCTCGCCTACAGGTTTGCCAGGATACGACGCACCGGCAGCGGCAACCATGGGTGCTAGGACCGCAGCATCGTCGTGCACTCCCCAAAACAGCACTCGCTCGTACAAAAAAATATGGCATGCAAGGCGCCACCGTGGTCGCTACGCAACTACTAGGATCACCGGCGAGCTCCGAGCAGATGTGTGACAGCGGCGGCCGTGTGGCTGTGGACCAGTCGCTCACGGCCATGGCCGAAGCCTGCGAGGAGCTGGCACCTCGGATGGAGGCCGACTGCGGCGAGCTCCGCCTCGTGCCCTTCGGCGACACCTGCACGAGCTGAGTGAGGAGGTTGTGGAGGAGCAGATCCGCGACGGCTGAAGGTGGAAGAAAGGTGTGAAGGAGAACAAAGGAGAAAGGGATAAGTCACGAGATTTGATTCGCACATGGGTAGGTCCACTGTCCTTACGTGTCGCGAACCGAAAGGCTGGAGCGCTGTGCCCATGGATGCGTCCGGCCGATCCAAGCGTTTCCCATTTTTTATTGGGCATTGCGTGAAGACGGTCTTCGATTTACGGGAAAAAAGCGTTCAGAACTTTTTTTTGAGCATCAGTACAGACGCAAGCACTCATATACACGCGCATACACTCACCCCTATGAACGCACACACGCACACCCTACCCCTATCAGCACCACCTATGAACTTTTTATACTGAAAGGACATCGCCGGAAATTCTGAAATAAATCCAGGAATAATACGAGCACCAGGATTTGATCCTTAGTGGGTTGAGGATACCACTGTCCACCTAACCATCTCAACCACAGGTTGGTTCGCGCGTTCGGAACTTTTGACGAAGGGAGGATCGTGTTGGATCGGATGGCAAAACAACACGCGGGCGGATCGTCCGGCGAGTAAGGGCATGGCCAATGGGCTGCCTCAAACCTGCTGCCCCATTGTCCACCTAGGTTCGGATGCCACGTTGTAGAAAAAATGATAGCCCTGTAGGTCTTGGTGTAGCTTGCAGAGGAGCCGGCTGCTCCATGCGAGAAACCAAGAGAAAGTGGGGAGAGAGAGGAAAAGTGGAGGGAAAGCAAGCTGGGAGATGGTCCCAGGAGGTGAAGAAAGAGATGAGAATCACAAAGGAAAGAAGATGATGGTGGGTTCCACGGAAGGGTAGCTTCATGTTTTAGGTTGGATGAAAGAAATCGAATTGGTAGCCTCATTTCTTTTATCGTAGGTGGCTGAGCTCGGGCAGCACCGAGGTGCTGCCATCATTGTACATGCCCTAAGGCCCCTCTCAATGCTCCACCTTGTACATGTGCTAAATCTTTCACATAGGCAAAAAAAAATTCTGATGTGGCATGTTATTTAAGAGGAGAGAGATGAGTGTGGTGACTTGAGGAAGAAACAATGCTAAGCGCGTGAACCTAGGCAAAACATTTAAATGAAGGAAACCAACCAATACATGAAGAGCTTTACTTGCTAAATCATTAAATGAAGCAAGCTTAGCAACCAAAACTAAGCACCTATGCACTGGGAAGTATAGTTGCTAAACTATTTAATGTGCTTAGCACCTCATCTAAGCACCCATGCATTGGCAGCAGCCTAAGGCTGGTTGTAATTGAGAGTATCATACTCCCTCTGTCCGGTGAAGAGTGTACATCTAACTCCAAAATTTATCCACGAAAGAGCGTACTTTTATCTTCCCAATGCACTTTAAAGTGGGAAAAAATATTTCTTTCTCATCACACGGTAATCAAGACCAATAGCAATCTACACATGGTCTTCTTAATTTCTACATGCACTTAGCTCATTGGGGTTGGGTAATTAAAGAGGAGAGAGATGGTGGCTTGCACCTTTCCAATGTATTTTTTACTCAACTCCATAATTTGTCATAAATATTTTATATGTACACTCTTCACCGGACGGAGGGAGTATACTAGTATCATGCACATGATACTAGTGTATGATACTACATCCGTAGTGCATAGTATCATATGTTAGTATCATAGGATAGTCATTTATTGCCATGCATGACACATACTAACATATCATTTAATATGATACGGTATCATAATATGATACTCAACCCAATCTCTCTTTATTTAATTCTATACCACATCATCAAAATTGTCTAGTTGGCATGCATGATACTACCTACTATGATACTCCCGTTACGGGCAGCCTAATGCCCAGTTCTTGGTCATGGTACTAGGTACTGTATTTTTTAGTGGGTGAAAAATTGCGCGGAGGTCCTAAAAAGTTAGTACAAAGTTGAGTCATTTTTGCGTCACTTATTTTGGGACGGAGGGAGTAAAATAAAATTGCGCGGAGACCCGCAGTAGCGACGTGAGTAAAGGGGGCCCGAATGTCGACGCACGCGACCGCCTTCTTCCCGCACGTCTTCTCTCTCTTCCCCCCTTTGGTCTCACAGAGCTAATCCCCGGCGCTCGCTCGATTCCCTGCTCTCTTCTTCGTTGGTCTCCGCCGCCACCCCCCCTGCTTCTCGTCCTCCGCGTCGGCGGCAGCGCTCTCCAAGGTTCCTCCGCAAAAAAGATTGCGCGCGCTGCATTGTGATGGTAAGGGCGATCGTCCCCGTCTTTCTTTAATCACTCCTGACGCAATGCTGATGTTAGGGTTTTGAGGGTTTACTTGACGGCGCAACAATGGCGCCGCCGATCGCCCTAGTTCCTCGCGTTCTTCTCCCCACACCCCCTCCCCTCCGCCCCCCTCCACGTCTCCAGATTTTCGGTTCTTTGCGCTCTTTTCCCCCTAAAAGATCGATTTATTTGTGCGTTCTGATGTATTCTTTCCTGTAAAATAAAATCTCCTCCCTTGCATTCTATGTTCCGAGTTCTATTTCGAGTTTTTTTCCCAAGGAAATGCGGAAGAGAAATTCCGACTAGTAAGTACGGACACAAATTCGATCCCAAGAGGACTTTGAACCTACCCCCGACAATATAATAAAGAAGACTTCGAATTCGAGTCAACGAGGACTTAGAACCATTGAAAATAGATGGTGGGGCTGTACGTAGGGTCACGATAATATGCCCTGCTACTCCTTCTGATTTCTAATCTTATTGTTTGCAGGTTAATTTGTCACGCGTGAGGACTTGACGCCAGGGCAAATTTCCAGACACAGCCATCTTTTGCTGGGTGAAGGTAAAAACATTTCACCCCCGGGATCCGGTTGTCATGTCTGTTTAGCCTCAATTTGACTTAAAAAACAACAGTAGCTGATTGATGTTACATATTGGCAAACGCTTTCTTTGTGCTTGCAATGCAATGTGGTCACAAGTTGCAGCACCCTTTCTGCTGCTCAACTAACTCGTTTTGTGCATATCGACGCTTCCCTCACTTGACTGTTCTACTTGTGAGATTGAGTGCAAGGCGTGAGTTTGATGTGCTAATTTATATTCGAGTAACGCCTATAAGGCTAGGTGTTCGATGGCGATGGTCCGTCATGATTGGGCTCTGTGAGGTGTGTTTACAGGCTGGAGTTGAGGTGCCGGTTGTGCCACTGCCGGACTCACCTTCCCAGCATTCTTGCTGCCAGATTAAAGTGCCCCCGGTAGATGAGTGAGATGGGAACTCAGAAGAAGAACAAGGAGAAATTGTCGCCAACACAGCGCTGGCACCGACGCTGCTGGTCGTTCATTTGCTAGTATTCGGTGGTGACAGAAAACATGGAATCTGTTTAGTTAGGGCAAGGAAGAGACAGGTATGAACATTGAAGTCATATATATGTACTAGGGAGCTGGTTGGGATAGGACACCTCTTTGTTCCAGCTGGTGACCCCCGCTTGTTTTCGAAGCACCTCCTAGATAGATCACCCAATGGTCCACATTTTCTTTTTGAATTTTGAGCACAAGGAACATAATATGGTTCTATTGGATTAGCTTTGTACCAATATAATGCTTCACTCATACAATGATACATAAACTTTGCTCCTTGGATTGTAATCCAATCTCCCAGTCAATGATAAATGGATGGCCAAATGAGATTTCGGATGGCAATGGCATCCTTACCTGCGGATGGATAAAAATTGTGCTTTTATATTTAGATAGTGATGCTTTCGTTGTGGATAGTTTGTTGTAAAAACAGCCTATTTGTAGAGATCACATGATAGTCTTTCATAGTTTAATTGATTATTTCTTTAATAACTGAATGTCTTTTCTTCTTGATTATAAAGAAGGAAAAGGAAGGTTTATTCCCTATGTTCAGTAAACTTCATGGTATATAATGTTGTGCAGCAACATAGTCTAGTAAGTGTGAACGTAATTTATGTTGTGCTTAATTATTCTTTCGGCCATAGTAAAAGAATACTAAATTATTATTATTTATTATTTTTCCAATTTGAAATTTAATAGAATTTATTAGTATGAGGCTATGAGCGTATAGTAATATGTTAACTGCTGATTAGTTAGTTGCATAACCATTATTCACTTCATTGTGTTACCCTTCTCTCTGAAGAGTGCAAACTATTTTCACAATTCTGCTCTGCTCATATCTTTTTTGGATGAAAATTAGCATGATTTTCACTAGAGCATTCTTGATAGGAATGCTCATGGATTAATTTATTACTAAAAAGGGCAGCCCAATGCATTTAGCTCCCGCTTGCGCAGGGTCCGGGGAAGGGTCCTTCCACTTTGGGTCTATTGTACGCAGCCTTTCCCTACAAGGCAGCAGCTTTATGGTATAGGGTGGAACCCTAATCAGCGGACCTTTCACGATTTGGAGGGTGGCACACGATGAACATGGGGAAACACAAGGGGGAGACGGGGAAAACACAAGAGAGAACACTCAAATCAACACGGAAGCAATCACACAAGTGCTAGATTCGCGATACAAGGTCGAGGTACATGATCCAAAGTCAACAACGGTGATACAGATAGTCTTCTCCCGGAGGAGGTCTTGATATCCCTGGGGATCTTCTCCGTTGAAGGAGGTCCTGAATCCGTAGTGGATCTTCTCCGTAGAGGCGCACCGTCTCGTGGGAGAAATCCACACAAGTATCAAATGAGCTAAACCACAGCTGAGTCTAAAGGGAGGAGGTCAACAGTATTTATATTACACACGTGGTCGCCGTCGTAGCGGACGTCCGGAGGTTACCGGACGTCCGGTGGTTCCGGAGGGACCGGACGTCCGGTAATCCTCGGATTTCCGCTATTTTGCTTCTGTAGTCGTTGTCACGGACGTCCGGTGGCTTCCGGTCGTCCGGTCGTCTGGGGGAGGCCGGACGTCCGGTGTCTTCCGGTCGTCCGGTGCCTGGGAGTCGCCGGTCGTCCGGTGCAGGCCGGACGTCCGGTGCCTGTAGCGTCTTCAGCCATCCTTCTTCTTGTCTCGTGCACTCGTCGGGCTCGCCGTCTTGACCATTGTGTGGAGCTGTCCCGTGGCCTTCACCCAAGTACCTGAGTATGCATAGGGTTCCAGATGAGGGTAGAAGCCATGTCTCACACATATCGGAAGGATTTAGAGCAAGGAATGAAGTCACCTTGGTCTCAAGAGCTCTATTCATTGGTCCTTTGGGCACATGATGAGGCGATGAAGGGTCCATGGGGATGACCCTAGGATACACCGTATCATCTCCCCTCCCTTGGGAAAGATCCGACCTCGGATCGAAATCTTCATCACCATGGAGCACCTTGAATGGTTCGACGTCGCGAGGTAGAAGCTTGGACTTGTGCTCTAGTGCGAAGTGGTCCTTGTGAAGATGTAGCCAACTAAGATCTTCTGGGTGAAACGCCATTGTTGTCTTGTTGACGTTGATCTTGGTGGTGAGGCGATGTACTTGTCGCTCGATTGTTGGCCGTGTGTGTTCGTGCACCTCCTTGAGTATTTCACTACAAAAGAAAGTGGCAACATGTGAAACATCGTCGATCTTGTTATCGGGAAGGAAATGAGTCATTTTAGAGAATGTGTCGACCACGACAAGCACGAAATCATATCCATTTTTAGTCGTAGACAAGCCAAGTATGAGATTCATGCTTATGTCTTCCCATGGAAGATATGGAGTAAGAATATGCATGTCAAGACCATGAGATTGAGCTTTGTACTTAGCTTTGCGGCATGTCGACCATCGGTTGATTAGGCGGGAGACGTCACGAAGCATCTTGGGCCAACAATAGTTCATAGCGAGGGTAGCAAACGCCGTGTCGCTTCTAAAGTGTCCCATGAGTCCTTCTCCATGAGATTCCTGCAAAAGGAACAATCGAAGCGAAGACTCGGGAATGCAAAGTTTGTTAGCTCTCATAAGATATCCATCCTTGATGTAGTAATGTTCCCAAGAAGGGTGAGTCAAGCACGTAGCATAGGGATTTGCAAAGAGAGTATCATGCTCATATAAATCTTTTAGGTGCTCAAAGCCTATCACATGCAACTCAAATTGTGTAACAAGTAAGCATTTGCGTAACAAGCATGCATTTGCGTGAAAACTTCCATGTTTCGTAGGCAATAGAATAACCGGAGCGGCACAAGTGCGAAAGCTGTCACGTACATCACTTTTGTCGATGAGTTTGGGCACTTGCCGTTGTATCTCGTGGTTGACACGGTAGAAAGCTTTGTTGGGAAATGGCGCACCGGGTACAAGTTCGATGCGGTGTTCTATCCCGTGAAGAGGAGGTAGAACCGGTGGTATCTCATCGGGAAAGGCGTCCGAGAATTCCTGCAACAATTGAGACAACACAAAAGGTGGAGGTTGTGAAGTGTTAGTAGATGTGTCTTCCCCTTTGCATAAGAGCACAAGGTGAACGACGTTCGATGGGTTCTCACACACTTCTCTCATCTCACTTTTGGTGGCAAATAGCACTAGCTTCTTCGTGTAGCTCATCGTGGAGTCGCTCATATTTGGCTTGTGGCTCTCGCTCTCATTTTGGTGGCTCGCTCTCTCACCATTCTCTCCACGATGGGTGGTAGGTAAAAGCTTGTCGGCGGCTACTTGACTTGGAGTCATTGGTCGTAGCACGAATTCCTTGCCCTTCATCTTGAAATGATAGTGATTCGTCCGTCCATTGTGTGTGACTCCACGATCATATTGCCATGGTCGTCCAAGAATAAGGTGGCACACGGACATGGGTATCACATCACACTCAAGAGTGTCCTCGTAGGCGCCAATCTTGAAAGAGACTTGCACGGTGTGCTCGACTCGAAGAATTCCGGCGTCGTTGAGCCACTGGACCTTGTAGGGGTGAGGATGCTTCGTCTTGACCAAATGGAGCTTGTCGCATAGCTCTTCACTTGCCAAGTTGTGGCAACTTCCTCCATCGATGATAACCTTGACGGAGCGTCCGTTGATGGCGGCCTTCGTATGGAAAATATGGCATCGTTGGTCGTCATCTTGTTGATGTTGTAGTGTCAAGACTTTGGAGACAACTAGGTTGGGGCTTGAGTCATTGTCGCAAAACACTTGACGATCTTCTTCTTCATTGATACGCCGGTGGATGGCCAAGTGCTTGATGGCGTCCACTTCGTCGTCGCTCATCGAGTCATATGTGCCGTCGTCGTGGAAGATCATTGTTCTCTTGTTGGTGCACTCGAATGACTTGTGACCACGGCCACCACATGTGAAACATTTGATGGAGCTTGTCTTGGGGTTCTCTTCGGTTGGAGTTGGAGTTGATGTAGCTCTTGGCTTGGAGTTGTTGGTATAATTTGGATGACTCGATGTAGTCTCATTCTTATAGCTTGGCTTGTCGCCTAAGTTTGTAGATGGCTTGGTAGAGGTAGGAGGAGTAACCGAAGTCGTTGAAGCTTGGTCGTAGGAGCCGAAGTTCTTGGAGTTGAACTTGGAGTACTTGTAGTCCTCTTGAACTTGTCGCTCCGCTTTGGCCGCTTGGTGTACTAGCTCGAGGAGATTGTTGTATGGTTGGAAGTCCGCAATCTTCTTGATAGGATAGTTGAGTCCATTCAAGAATCTCGCCATTGTTTGCTCTTCATCTTCCTTGATGTTTGCTCTTATCATAGCAATCTCCATCTCCTTGTAGTACTCTTCAACGGACTTGGTTCCTTGCTTGAGGAGTTGTAGCTTCTTGAACAAGTCGCGGTTGTAGTGTGTAGGCACAAAGCGTGCTCTCATCACTTCCTTCATTTGAGCCCAAGTGGTGATAGGAGGTTCGCCTCTTGCTTCTCTTCTCTCCATGATTTGCTCCCACCAAATGAGAACATAGTCTTGGAACTCAAGTGATGCCATAGCGATCTTCTTCTCTTCATCGAAGTTGTGAAGGCGAAAGATCTTGTCAACTTTCAATGCCCATGAGAGGTAGTCTTCGGGATCGATGCTTCCGGAGAACTTAGGCATGGTGAACTTGAGCTTGCCATAGCGATGCTCGTCATTGTTTCCTTGCCTATTGGGAGGATGATCTCGATGTTGGCGGTTTGCCATATCATGTTGCTCTTGAGGGTGTAGACGGTCTTGTTGGAGTTGATGTTCTTGTCGCGCTTGAGGAGGAGCTTCTTCTTGCATTCTTGCTTGATGGCGCCTTTCTTGCATCTCATCGCGAAGGAAATCCTCTTCTTGACGATTGTGACGAGTGCGGGCTGCCACATTGCGATGTGCATCTTGTAGAGCACGTTGCGCCTCCATAGCTTGAGCTTCTCGACGTTGTTGTGCTTGACGGTTAGCCTCGGCATCTTGTTCGTCTTGATATTGGCGAGCTCGCTCTTGTTGTTGTTGGCGTAGTCGTTGCCGTTCTTGTGCTTGCTCAAGTGTAGCTTGGTTTTGACGTCGTCGATTGTCTTGCTCGTCGAATAGCTCTTGAGAACTCTTGTCATGTAGAGGTTGCCGATGTTCGTGTCGAGCTTGACGTGCGGCTTGACGAAGAGTGTTTGACGTAGGTGTACTTGAGTCTTGCGTTGAGTCGGTATGTCGACTTGAGCGGCTTCTTCGATGAGAAGATGTTGAGGAAGAACGTCGGTTGATGATCAATGTCCGTAGCTCATTGTATTGAGTAGACATGTTGGTGTTGATGAGGTCGATTTGCTCCTTGGTGCTTTGTTGGAATTGTCGCGCGTCCTCGGCAACTTGACCAATGTACTCTCGCATAGCTTCACTCTCTTGATGTAGAGCTCGTTGGACACCGAATAGATGTAGTTTGGTGACGTAGTTGTTCGCTTCTTGAGGATCGTCGAAGATCGGGTTGGTAGATGAACTTGGCCTATCCATCATCACAAGCAAGTATGTGAGTGGGAGAAAGGAGAAGACAATATCAATGTACCTTAACCGAGGTTGAAAATGGATCAATGATCACTCAACAATGTAACCCGGAGATAGCACTATTGGTATCACTTCGTGTCGATTCTCACACCTACACAAGTAAAGCTTTTAGAGGAGCTCGGTTAGGATGTGGCACAAATTCAATGCAATTGTCAAAGTGACTCAAAGATGTTGAAAATGGTTCACAAATTTGCTCATGCAACAAGTAGATCACTAGCAAAGGTAGCACACGGAACACACGCACGGATAGATAAATGTGGTCGTGCAACCAAGGGTGAGCGAAAATGTGGTAAACCACGGAAAATGCTCGTGTTGCACAACACTAGAGAGACGCTAGCCGATTGCTTAATAGGCGGATACGCACTTGTGCACGACCTATAAGAGGCAAAAAGTAACGACTATCTATCACAAGTATGCTATGAGTGTATGATGTGCCGATGCTTGAGCACAAGATGATGTTGCTATGTTGTATGATCTCTTTGGATGCAAGGCGTATGATGCTATTGTTTCTTTGCTTGGATTGGCTCTTTTGCGTAGAAGCTTTTGAGCTCTTTCTTTGGGCACATATGCATTCTTCTCGAATCGATGTAGCTATTGTGTATGCGGAGCACTCTTGTGGCACAAGGAGATATGCAATATACCAAGATGATGTGTTATGCAATATATATGAGTATCACTAATGTGCACAAGTGTCGTGGCCCGGCAATACTCAAATGGCTAGTCTCAATGGGAAAGCTACGCAAAGATGGTTCATAGGGTGACAATGCAATTGCGAGGTAGAAGTGTCGTCGATGTTACCGTCCTTGACGAAGTTGAGCGGTGGTGTTGCCGAAGTCTTGCCGTCCCAAGGTAGCCTAAACATCCAAGGAAACGGTGAAACCACAACTCAAGTATCCAAGGCAAAGGGAGACACACTTTTCAAACTCAGAGCGGGAAAACGATGGTGGTTGCGGAAGGTGGGTGGTAGTTGCGGAAGGTGGGTGGTAGCGGAAGGTGGGACTGAACAGAATCAGCAGTTTCAGGGTTTGTCGGACGTCCGGCAGTTACCGGTCGTCCGGTCGGTCTGGAAGGGTCGGACGTCCGGAGGAGACCGGAAATCCGGTAAAAGCTTCTGGTGTCGGGGTGCCGGTCGTCCGGTGTTTAGCGGACGTCCGGTGTCTCGAGGGGTCCCGGACGTCCGGTAAACGTCGGTCGTCCGGTAGGTCTGTGACTGGGTTGGTGGGATCCGTGGAGAAAACGGTGAAACGTGGTCGGATTTGCGGTGGAAAAACGGTGAGATGGTGGGGAAATGCTAGATCGACACGTGGCACAGCAAATCCATGGAACAAAGTCAACAAAATCTTGCCAAATCAACAGATCACAAAAAAAAAAAAAAAAAAATTTTGGGGCTCTTTTTGTGGGGAATTTTCGAAATAGGGAAGAACACGACAAAAACAAGCTAGAAAACAAGATGTGGGGCTCCAAAATCGTGAGAAACCTTTGCTCTTGATACCAAGATGGTATAGGGTGGAACCCTAATCAGCGGACCTTTCACGATTTGGAGGGTGGCACACGATGAACATGGGGAAACACAAGGGGGAGACGGGGAAAACACAAGAGAGAACACTCAAATCAACACGGAAGCAATCACACAAGTGCTAGATTCGCGATACAAGGTCGAGGTACATGATCCAAAGTCAACAACGGTGATACAGATAGTCTTCTCCCGGAGGAGGTCTTGATATCCCTGGGGATCTTCTCCGTTGAAGGAGGTCCTGAATCCGTAGTGGATCTTCTCCGTAGAGGCGCACCGTCTCGTGGGAGAAATCCACACAAGTATCAAATGAGCTAAACCACAGCTGAGTCTAAAGGGAGGAGGTCAACAGTATTTATATTACACACGTGGTCGCCGTCGTAGCGGACGTCCGGAGGTTACCGGACGTCCGGTGGTTCCGGAGGGACCGGACGTCCGGTAATCCTCGGATTTCCGCTATTTTGCTTCTGTAGTCGTTGTCACGGACGTCCGGTGGCTTCCGGTCGTCCGGTCGTCTGGGGGAGGCCGGACGTCCGGTGTCTTCCGGTCGTCCGGTGCCTGGGAGTCGCCGGTCGTCCGGTGCAGGCCGGACGTCCGGTGCCTGTAGCGTCTTCAGCCATCCTTCTTCTTGTCTCGTGCACTCGTCGGGCTCGCCGTCTTGACCATTGTGTGGAGCTGTCCCGTGGCCTTCACCCAAGTACCTGAGTATGCATAGGGTTCCAGATGAGGGTAGAAGCCATGTCTCACACATATCGGAAGGATTTAGAGCAAGGAATGAAGTCACCTTGGTCTCAAGAGCTCTATTCATTGGTCCTTTGGGCACATGATGAGGCGATGAAGGGTCCATGGGGATGACCCTAGGATACACCGTATCACTTTACCACTGCGCCAAGGCTCCCCTTCATTAATTTATTACTGTGTTTGTAAAAGTAGTGGGGATCTAAATCTCCATTGCCTGGTTTCAAGTGAATTTACTGTCGTGTGGCGAACTTGATCATGGTTGTTTACATAAATATTAATTAATGCAGTATTATCAGTGTGTTTATTAGAAGTAATTTCAGTGTGCTAAACTAGCCAAAAAATTACTAGCGGACTATGAGAGTAACTTAGCCGACTTTAACTCCAAAGTCATCTATGTTGTTTATGCAATCAACAAGGCAGTGATAATTTTCAGCCGGACAATGTTGTAGAACTACTGATTAGAACTGACTGCGAATATTGTCTCAATAGCATTCTGAGACGGATGACTGAATTTACTTAACCGTATCACGCGATTGGTAGTCTAAAAAATGGTTGCAATAGCACAAAGTCTTGGAAAAAGGTGATTCGGTTAGTCCATATAGTTTGTACAAAGTCCTTTGCACACAAAACAAAACAGTTATAAATGCATTTAGTTGTTGCGGTGTATATTAGTTTGCAATGCAGACAATTTACAGATCACACATAGGAATGTACCTTATGCAAACCATTGGCCAGGTCCTATTCACTTAGTTTATTTTGAGCATTGAGTTAGCTAAAAGAATCCCAGAACTTATGTTCTGATAGTGCTTACCATCACATGAAACACGTTTAAACTCAACCTATACGATGACAATGAAACCCAGTAGTAATGAAGCTTACGTGAGCAGCACTAGAGTAGCTTTTGATCTTTTTACTTTCGGTTTATGATTTGTCATTTGTTTTGCAGCACATGTGGCTTTTTATTGAAAATCTATCATGTATTGCTAGCTGACTTTTGAGGACCATTTCTACTATTTTGGTTACATTGATTTAATTCCCTAATGGAAGAGGCAGGGACAGTAGCATATATAAGTCCAGGCTATATGCCTTTAATTATCTACCAACATAAGATACAGGTATTTAGACTTTCCAGGTATGATTAAAGAATTAAGCATGCTGCCAGTATTCAGACTTCATGGGTATGGTGCTTGTTGAAATTGGTGTCAAATATCTATACCAATATAAAAAGGCCCAAAGGACAGATCCAATTAGTCTCGGCCATCAAATCATGTCAATCCAACGACCTAGACTGCTTCAATGTCGAGCGCTCAACACGTTTAGCGTGCAGTTAATTTCATGCCAAATATAGTGCTAATCACATAATAACACGCCAATAACATCCTAATTACTATCCGCATGCACTTAATATACTTTCAAATTACACATTGACTAGCGTGTACTGGGTTACAGTTGGACTTGGCATATGCGGAGAGTTAGATGTTTGAGTTGAACGCATGCAACCTGGGGCCTAATATGTATCGCCACGGCGAGGTAGCCAAAAGGCGAAGCTGGTAGGCTAGATACTATATATATATCTTTTGTACTCCTGGGAGTATGTACTCTCATCCTCAATATACCTCATATATGCATTAATTATACCTTTTTATCATTCTCAATATACTTCATTAAATATTTTAAGATACCCCAATACGAGTTTTGTTGAAAAAATATCATCTGCGACGTATTTTTTGTAATATACCTTTTTTCACGTACAAACACATCAGTATATACGTAAACATTTAAAATATGTAGACTCGCATGAATTTTTTCATGAGAATCATTTTGGGGTATCTAATAATTACTAATGAAGTATATTAAAAATAATAATGAGGTATAAAAGATTCATCTATGTGGTATATGAAGAGCGGGAGTACGTACTCCCAGGAGTACACAACCATTTTCCTATATATATATATATATATATATATATATAGAGAGAGAGAGAGAGAGAGAGAGAGAGAGAGAGAGGGAGAGAGTGAGACTATGCCACCCCTTGTTATCCCCGTTCAATACATGCCTCGTGATCCGTGCAAATACTATGTGTCGTTATTCCTTCATCGGGATTCAGTTAATGAAGCATGCTAATGATCACAGTAATACGGTTCCAATAGAGCATGTGTTAGACTAGGGATATCAAAATATGTGGTCATGAATATTAAACCAAAAAGATAATAGTATAGAAAAGTAGTATAACTTACTAACTTTCTGTAATAGTAAAAAAAATGGTTGGTGATTAAGACTTATTCCAAAAATATGTTCCCCATGAGCTCAAAAAAGATTCACGCGTATACACGTGTATCAACATTTAACCTTGTTAATACTTAGTGCTATGAACTCGTCTCAGTGCAATTAGACAAATGGAAGACTAATCAATGGCGGACCTACAAGATGCTACACGGATCTCAAAGCCAGATCAGACGAAAGCCAGAGGGGTGGCAATGCCCATGGGTGGCAAAGACATAATAATAATATATATATCATTGAAATTTCCTGTAGCATGATACCAGCATTTAGACATTACTGGTATGATGTTCATTGGAATTGGTGTTGAATATGTGTACAAGGTTACAGTTAGACTTGGCATATGCGGAGAGTTAGATGTCCGAGTTGAATGCATGTAATCCGAGCCGAATATGTAATGCCACGGCGAGGTAGCGAAAAGACGAAGCTGGTAGGCTAGATACAAGGGGGCTGTTTGGATGCTGCCCGTGGCTGCCTTGCCAAATCACGGCTCGCCAACTTTTTGGCGCAAGATTTACCGCTGCCGGCTCGCCAACTTTTTGGCGCAAGATTTACCGCTGCGGGCTCGCCAACGAACCAGCATAGAAACTGAAGGGCCGACCAAAACCTTGGCGTATATCCAAAAAAATTGGCTTCAAACCAATATACACCAACCAGTCAGTCAACGACCAAAAATTTGGTAAGGCTGCACCCGACTGTGATCCAAACAGGCCCAAGATCACAAGGGGGGGCAGTCCAGGTGCCTGGGGTAGAGATGACCAAACCGGGCATCAAGTGGTGGTCGAGATGCTGTCCTTTGTCATTGGTGTATCATGTTGATTTCATATGTGGGGATGAGCACCCGTAGTCGCGCTGAACCTCGTTAACAAAATCATCTCGCCATCTACTTTCGGCAATGATCCGGTCACAATAATTCCAACAGTATTTTGCAATGCACATAAGCAATTAGGAACATAACTTACACATGCTTTATGCGATGCCTATGTATTTGTTCTTAGATCATAGATATCTTGCAGTCATATTACTGAAATTTCTTTTTTGACCAGACACTTCCATTATTTAATTGTACCCCTAACTGTTTCCCGGTGCTGATAGTGTAGGATTCAGTTTTGGTAATAGGGCCCAGAAAGTATAATCCTTGAAAGGGACCTGCAATTTGATCTGCTATATGGTCTAGCAGGCGACGCGTTGCAGGAAACCATCTAATGATTGTGTTGTAATTGTTGCTAGGTAGAAAGCACAAAGTGTGAAAGGGCTAATGGAAGCATAAATCATGCAGAATCGGATATGGTAATAAGATCTTATTGGTAGGTGCCTCCTTTTTATATAGTTTAACTTCTGAAATTTTTATCTCTTATGGTAAATTCAGACTTTCCTTTAACTGGCAGCACCTTTGAGCTGAATTCATTCTCATATTTTTGGTTTCCAGAAGCTTTACATCAAGAAGTAAGAATACAACAACTTCTCGGTCTCATCTATGATATAGGGGTGAGCATTGCCAGTGTCATCTCATTTCATCAGCTGCGGAATTAATGGGTTCAAGTAGGCTACCCTTTGGATTCATTTCGGGAGGATATAGCTGCAGTGAGCAATATGATTGGCAGCAGTTAACCCTTCGTCAAAGAGAACAAGCAACAAGGGAGCAACCCCATAGCAGTGCAAACTTGAGGTACCCTGTGCATATACCCAACAGGTTATGATTTTCATTAGTGTGTTAACCTTTTCGTGTCATGGTCATCATGTTATTCAGCTTTACACGTATCTTTCTTGATGGAATTCCATGATTCAGAGATAAGGTAGAATATTTGGTAACTGCTACAGGAAATTTCAGTGATGGATGCATTTTGTACCATTTAGACCTTTGTTGTGTTTTTTTTCATAAGAATCCTTTACAACTAAGTAGGCGATCCCCACTAACATATTTATCTCAACATTCAATCATGCATTGGAAAAGATCCACCTCAACATGCACTCATGCATGCAAAATGGCTCAAATGCTTTAATTATATATATTATGCCACTATTCAATATTTTTTTAGTTATACTATACATAATCATATGTATTTTCAGTTTCAGTCTTATATTATTAATCGGAAAATACATATTCATATAACCAAATCTCATTGAATATATTGGAAGCAATCCCCACAGCAACGTGTGGGGTATCATCTAGTTTTGGAGTACTCTCCAAGCAAATGGTTTTCCTATAAGGGCCCTTTGGATCTTATGATTGGGGTTGTCAAATTTCTTATGTAATTTTTTCCTTATAACCAACAGGACATCGAATCTCATTTAATTTTTTAGAAGTTCAATTGGCTCTCTATCTGTTTCCACTCCCTTTTCATTCCTCGAAATGTCATGCATTTATTTTTCTTACGAATAATTGGAAGGCATCTTTTAAAAATCCATAGTATGTGGCGTCTCATTCCTGTGTTTTCCCTATTCCAATTATTTTGAATTTCTCGACCGGGAGGCCTTTAATGATTTATATTTCTTATATTGCAGGACTGAGAGGACTAGTCCATCCTTTGATTGTGTTTGTGGTTATGCAAAAGGGGCTGATGGACATATTCATGATACGCTAACCCTTTGCAAGGTTTGTCAGTTTAATGGGGGAAGTAGCACTCAGAATGGACCTTATCAAGCGGACCAATATCTGCCATCTTATTTTCCAGTTGACCATTTTTCTGAGATAGATGAAGCACGGCATCGGGCTTACATGGACAGTTTCTACACTGATGATAATCCTGATCACACCTCAGCTAGTCGGCTGCGTCATCGGGATGAGCAAAGGAAAGCTTACACCAAGAAGCCATTTAAGAAATTGCACACTATAAAAAATTCAAAAAAACTGCGCACTATCCATCCTAGGCAACTTGAGCTTCCACTCCGGGAGGATTTTCATGATAGGTTGGGCATTAGAAATTGCAGGAATGCTTATCATGGCAAGAGGTTAAAAACAAAACCGGCAAGATGGAGTTCTCAGAAAAACAATTCCAGTGTGTCTTGTGTTGGTAAACATGGGAGAAGCAGTCGGCCGACAAGATCTGGAGAACAACTGTTTGAACAGGAAGCTGAGAACAGTAGACACAAAAGGTATGGAGGTCAGCTGACCGGAGAGAATGCTAAGAAGCGTATGATTTATGAGGGGTACCCTAAAGGATTATGTTCACTTCGTGAGCAGGATGAGCATCTGCATCATGAGGTACATCGTAGTGGTTCTGATACGATGAGAAATGACAATTGGGAGAAAAATGCTGAAACAAACGATCATAATGGAGCAGAAGGGAACTGCCATCCGATGAAGAATATTCGGACCGCTGCTGCTACATGCTGTGGCTCAACAAAGTCTAATGAAAACTCAGATGTGTTATGTCCCAAGTACAGCAGCAAAACCATAGGTTCATCAAATGAGCCAAAAGGGAGTAGCAACATGAAATTAGTATCTGACAAACAGCCAAGTGTTGTTGGTTGTACCAAAAGACCTCGAAACACAAGAACTGGAGATGTTTCGACACGTAACCTGCAGAATCTTTCAGTCACTCATATGGAGAAGGGTGTGCATACAAAGCAAGCTGATAATACTTCTCATTCTGAATTACTTCGTGAATGTCTAGATATTTGGAGAAGAAGAAGGTTAAGGAAGGAAAGTAGTGCTGAAGCTAAAAAACTAGATCAAACAGGTACTGCGAGGCATGAATGGTCTGCTTCTTGTAGCTCAGAAAGTGATGATGAAAATGTCAATGCATCTGAGAGTGCTTCTGGGAACTCAGAAAGTGCGGCTGAAAATGATACTGAATTGGAGAATTCCCAAAAATGTAGAGGTGCAACGTCGCTTGATGGAGTACAAAACTGTGGTGAGGGAAGAGCAATGACAAATACAGAGCAGCCCTTCAGATGCCTCAGTGGTACAAACTACAACAAAAGCTCAGCCAAACAAGGGCTGAAGTGCAATCTGGAGGTTTTGCAAGAACCACATCCAGGTGAAATCATGCAGCAAAAGGAAGCGAATAAACTTCCATGCTGTCTACCATCAACTGTTCATCCAAATGGCATGATACAAACTAGTCAGAACGGTTGTTCTGATACTAGCAAGAAACAAACTAGACGGAACAACTGGGCAGATATTAGTAAGGTAGATCAAGCAGCTACTTATCCTGATAGTAGTGTGTATCAGAATGTTTCTCAGCACGAGGCTGGCAATCATTTGGATGATGGGAGAAAATATAAACTGGGCATCGGCTGTGAAATTAAAAGGAAAGCAGCACAAGGCGATGGTGCCAGATGGTTTGAACAAACGCCCAGTTTGATAACAGGTCCAACACTGCTGGATCAAAAAAGTCTTGCACTTTGCTCTCCTGATGATGGTAATGTGAAGGTCTGTGGGTCAGAGTGTTCCAATCAGTGCAGTAAAACTACTTTAGAATTGGAGAAAGGGAAGAAGTCTGTCAATTGCTCCAGTGGAACTGACCGCAGAGTCATAAAAAATTGTTCCAGTGGAGGTGATTGCAGAGACATCCGACAAGATACCATGAATTGCAGAAGAAAGAGGCAAGTGTCTTCATCTCTGGCAGACTCTGAAAATGATAAAGGAACAAACGAAGATTATCAGCCACCTGGAGTTCTTGAAGTGACATCAAATCGACAGATTTCCTGCCTATCTGATGTTGGCATAAAAATACCTGATGTTTCTAGACCAGCTGATTGCACCCCACGTTTTACAATACCAGACTTAAATTGTTTGCCTAGTATGATCGCAGATGAAGAAGAATTCGAGGCATCTCAAGAAGTGATTAATCAAGTAACTGGGCACGGTTTGGAACCACATGATGCTTGTCCGAGCCTTTCCACCTTTAGTGGGCCTGCTGTGCAGGAAGAACAGTTTAAGCAACCAGAGAAGAATGAATTTGTTGGAGGAATATGCGCACGAACGGTTGCAAATGGTTCACAGATCTCTGATTCACATAGTGCAAAGGGAGCGGTTAATCAGGCAATTGGGCAGGATACTAGTCAGAGCTTTTCCGCCTTTAGTGGGCCTGCCGTGCAGGAAGAACAGTTTAAGCAACCAGAGAAGAATGAATTTGTCGGAGGAATTTGCGCAAGAACGGTTGCAAATGGTTCACGGATCTCTGATTCACATAGTGCAAAGGGAGCGGTTAATCAGGCAACTGGGCAGGATACTAGTCATTGCTTTTCAGCCTTTAGTGGGACTGCTGTGCAGGAAAAACAGTTTAAGCAACCAGAGAATGAATTTGTCGGAGGAAGTTGCACAAGAACGGTTGCAAATGGGTCACGGATCTCTGATTCACATAGTGCAAAGGAAGCGATTAATCAGGCAACTGGGGAGGATACAAGTCAGTGCTTTTCAGCCTTTAGTGGGACTGCTGTGCAGGAAAAACAGTTTAAACAATCTGAAAAGAATGAATTTAGTGGAGGAATTTACGAAAGTGAGATTGCAAATGGTTCGCGGATCTGTGATTCACATAGTGGGCCGCCAAAACTAAGTACTGATGAAGAAAGTATCACATCATTCAAATGTGCCCTCGGCGAATTCATAAAAAATATCTTAAGGCCTCTGTGGGAAGAAGGCCTCTTATCTCGTGAGGTCCACAAAATTATAGCGAGGAAAGCCGTGGATAAAGTGGCCTTGACATTGGGCCCAAAGGTGCCTCGTACAGAACCAGCCATCTTTAGGTTTTTTGCAGAGGAATCTCAGAGTGTAGAACAACTTGTTCAGGTGGTAGCCTATGCCCTTCCTGTTTATAGATCCGCGAACCATTTGCAACCGTTCTCCCTCCGATCCATATTACTTGTCGCCCAGATGGATGTATCTAGCATTGAAATATGTCTAGATACATTCATTTGAGCGACAAGTAATATGGATTGGAGGGATTAGTTTTGTTATACTCGGCTAAACAATCTACAAAATCTTGTCTTGCAGGGTTACTTGGATATATACCTGGGAAAGCAAGTTCTTAAGAGAACTATGCCTGGTAGTATCTGACCAGTCACTGGAAACCCCATGTAAAAATATATTTGACCCCATCTGTTGGTATTAATTCCTATGCTATGGTTTTCCTTTGCTGACCACAAACTCCTTGATTTCCACAGGCAGGTTATAACAAGTAGGCGTAAACTTTGCGCTAAAAGGAAGATATGTTCGAGTCAACGGATCTTCCTTCTGCCCATGATGAGCCCCTTTTACTTGTGAAGCATTTGTCTAAGTTAAAACAGGTCTGATCTAATATAACACAAATGGCTTATATAGGGCGATGCAGCCAAATTTTGGTTTGTAGCGTGCATTTCCATTATCTAGGTCTGTCTTCTCACAATGTGCAAATGTCGCGAAGATGTCGGATGTACTGGCATATTTAGTTTTGTAACCTGCACTTTTGCATTGCTTAGAGTGACCCCTTGTTTATTTATTTATTACTCCCTCCGTCCGGAAATACTTGTCAAAATGAATAAAAGGGGATGTATCTAGATGTATTTTAGTTTTAGATACATTCATTTTTGTCCATTTTGATGACAAGTATTTTCGGACGGAGGGAGTATATAGGAAAACACAGAATCATTACTATAATCGGCAAACAAATGAGTTTGCCGTTATGGCCATTGTCCTCTTTGTGTTGTGTCTGAATCCAAGACTTCAGCTATCCTGCAGCCCGGTTCCTTTGAAATTTATATATTTGTGAGGTTCGGAGGCTGAGTGGCAGGCGTCGGAGTGGAGGCGTCGCTTTTGGTTGTTATTCACAGCGATGACATTCCTGTATCTTATGGACTATCCATAACAAGATGTCTATAGACCGGGTCTTCTTGCAATATGCTTCTTACCCCGTGTTTAAATTTTAGTACTCCCTCTGTAAACTAATATAAGAGCGTTTAGATTACTAAAATAGTGATCTAAACGATCTTATATTAGTTTATGGAGGTAGTAGTTTTTACAGCAAGGCAGACATGGACCGGCTGCTGGTATGCTGGATGATCTTTAGGATGTTTTTAGGTAGTTTGCTTTGTTTTTTGACATGTCGTGTTGTTGCCCCGGCAGACCTTACCTTTTACTTCCTCCGTCCTAAAATTCTTGTCTTTGATTTGTCTAAATACGGATGTATCTAGTCGTGTTTTAGTGTTACATACTCTCTCCATCCGAAAATACTTGTCATCAAAATGAATAAAAGAGGATGTATCTAGGCATATTTTAGTTTTAGATACATCATTTTTTGTCCATTTTGATGACGAGTTTTTTCGGACGGAGGTAGTACTTCTCTATCTAGATGAATCTAAGACAAAAATTTTGGGACGGAGGGAGTATTTATCTTTTACTGCACTTCGGGTAACTTCTACTACAAATTTGGCTGGTGTTTTTATTTACTCCCTCCGTTTTAAAATAGATGACTTAACTTTGTACTAAATTAATACAAAGTTGAGTCATCTATTTTGGAACGGAGGGAGTATAAAGCAGCATGAAAGTATATTTCGGAAATGTTGGCAATCTTTAAGTTTTGCAGTTACTCTAGAGTCTAGAGATTCCTGTTAGGATTTAATTATTAGATTAATTAAAGGGAATCCTTCCATGTAATTCTCCATGTCGGTTGTTGCTCTGGCAACCGACATACTCGCACCCCCTCGTACGGACGCGACTCTCCACACGCGTCCCTTCCCCTTGTATATATACCTGAGAATCATCAATGGAAAGAACACAGTTGAATCATTTGTTCATTCTCTCATTTGCTCCCTCGATCACTTTCAACACGTTATCAGCACGCTCTGCATCTAAGCGATTTCGAGGATTGGGGAGAACAGAGGAAGAAGAATAGGCAAATCGGTAAGGGAAGAAAATGCTTGAAAGTTCTTGTCGCTGATTCCTCGATTGGCCTCTATCGCTCCAAAGATTGAAGGCCAAAACCAAGAACTGGGCTTCAACATCATCGATAGATCGAAGAACATAAAAAGGGTAAGGCAAAGATGCATTCAACATCGAACTTTAAACCTGGCCCTCGGCCTGGCTTCTCCAGGGCGACGCCCGGCACGGTCCCATCGATCCGTCCCAGCGATGCCCGCGAGAACCTCATAGGCGCGGCTCCCCACGGCCCTGCGGCGGCGCCCGCGAGAGCACTCCCGACGCAGTTCCCAACGCCCCTGAGGCGGCCGGCCCGCGCTCGCCTTCGCTCCGCCCGAGCCGCGTGAGCCTGAGCGTCGCGCTTGCCACGGCTCTGCCCATGCCGAGCCTGCTTGCCTAGCCTCCGCTGGGCCCCAAATCGACGGCGGCGGGCGCGACGGGCCTTGGCTCCGTTTCCACGGCTCCCGGCGGATACTGCGCCAGTGCGCCCAGCCGTCCTTGGGCCCAGCGCGGCCTCGCCTCCGCAGCGGCCGGCTTGCCGTGCGGCAGTGCCTCCGAATGCAGGTCCGGCCCGCACACTCGCGGCACGACGACGCCCTAAACGCCGTAGCCTCCTGGCCAGGAGCGGCGGCGGTGGTACGACTACACGCGCCATCCCGGTGGCCTGGCCGAATAAGGCGGTGGCCAACGGCCTCCACCGCGGTGTCCGGCCCCGCGCGACGCCAGTGTCCGCGCTTACCTCGGCTGTGGCCATGGCCACGGCGTGGCACGGACGCATCCTTCCGATGCGCCGGCACCCGCGACCGCCCGGTGCGGTGCTGCTTCCTGTGGAGCCCCTAGAGGACGGCCGGCGCGACCCGGCGCGTCCTCGACCCCGCGGTCGTCGGCTCGCCGTGCGGCAGCACGCTCCAGCACGACCAACGGCGCCCTCCGCGGTTGCCAGCCACGTGCGCCTTCTACCCACACAGAGCTGCGTCGCGGCTAAGGCAAGCAGCAAGCTTCCCATGCGGCAGCGCGCCAGCGGCCTCCGCCCTCGCCGCAGCTGACATCGGTGGTTCTAGCCAAAACGATTCCTTCGTTCTGGAACACACGGGAGAAAGTCAATGGAACCTTATCCCTTTTCCGTTTTGCACCAAATTCCCCCATTCGTGGGAAATTGGCAAAACTGGATATAAATCAGTGTCCTAGTCCAATCTGCAGATGGAAACCGAAAATTGTTTACTCTGCTATATAATTGGTCCATATAGCGGTACTATTCATTTAGTACACATCACGGATAGGACCTATATTTACTCTGTATTTTTTTTTCTGTTGAGTACCATGTATTTCAGAACAAATACATGATGTAATATATTTCCATGTTTACTACATGTTGAGATTAATTACGTCCACTATTTGCAATTGAGATTTTCAATTTCTTGCAAATAAATCAATTCATCGTCTTAATTGAGTCTTTTTGACTTGATACGAGCACGAATTGGTTTGCAAAATTCAAAGTGATTTCTTCGTATTGATGTTTTGGGACCATAAGGTAGTGTGTTGGTCTACTGTACGACAGATTATCACCACTACTACTCAAACCTACATTTTGTCATATCGACATTATGATTGCTTAACAAGTGTTCTCTCATGCATTTTATTAAGTTTTGACATAAGGCACTCTACTTATTGAGTATCGAGTGCTGAGAGACGGACCCCGAATTTTCTTTTGGGGAGTATTTACAAAGTGTCAAACTTAACAATTTGAAGTTCACACTTATGATTTCGAGCCCACTTCTTGAATTCAACAACATGATCGTGTAAAATCAATGAGTCACTACATGACTTATTGTTGTCGGTATATTTTGGTACAACCGACGTAGTGAGTACCTTTTACACAAGGACTACACCTACAATGATGATTACCCATGCGTGTTTGTCATGCTTAAGGATTACTCCTACAATGACGAAGCACGTGATCATCTAAACGACTAAATTTGAGATGAAGGATTTGGATAAAACCAACTAGTGCTTATGACCAATACTCAAGCACCTTCACTCAATAATTATGGTACACCAAATTGCCTATGTCAGAAAATATTGGATAAACTTAATATGGACAAGTCATATCCATCTCCCATGCCGGTTGTTCGATCTCTAGACGTAGAGAAAGATTCACACAACCACGGGAAGATGTATAAGAGAAGTTGGAACCTACAGTTTCATATCTCAAATGCCAATGGACCCGCCAACACAACTGGTTGGGAATAAAAAAATATCTTTCGATATCTCCAAGGCACTGAATATTTGACCTATTGTTTCAGTTTTGGAGAAATCTGAACTCCAATATCATCATACACTGACACTGGCTACATTTATGATCCCAGAATGTGTACCTCATTGTAGAACTGTCACTCCATTGACGTCTTCTAAATAGACCCTGGAGACTAAACCTACCGATCATTCCGAAATACAATGCTTCATGTCAACATGTGTGGCTTCGGAATGATAAATCACATACATCAGTCATGTGGCATTGGTTCTCTTGAATCATAAACCATTATCTACACAGATAATGTTGCTTATGTTGCGCAGATGCAAAACATGATATAACAAGAGCAATATCACTAAGCATATTGCCTCTAAATTGTTTTATCCCCATGAACTCTACGTGAGTCGGGAATAAATATATTGCAAGTCAAATCATGCGATATCCTCTCTGGTCTATTCATGAAGTCTCTACCAACTTCAACATTCCAGAATTAGTTTCATGGAATGGGTATTCGACGGCTTCAAGATTTGCAAGAATCAGGGGAAGTATCTTCCTTAACTACTCATGTTCAAAGCATCATATTACACTCTTTTTTCCTTTATGAGTTTACTATCAAGGTTCTCATCAAGGTTTTTAATGAGGTAATATCAACATAAGATCATATGTCATACTATCCGTTTTCCCCACCGGGGTTTTTAGGAAAGTATACACGATATATTTATTGATCTCTAAATTCTATGGATTAACTTCATAATGAGTTAAGAGAGACAATAATCATAATATGCTGTGTCATTTTCTCCTTATTTTCCCACCGGGTTTGAAGGAGTTTTAACAGCATATACAACCATTATATGTTGCATCATTTTCTCCTTATTTTCCCACTGGGTTTGAAGGAGTTTTAGCAACACATCATACACACCTTTCCTCATATTTTTCCCACAGGGTTTTTGAAGGAGATGATTCCAAAGATGCTCGAACGCGAATAGAAGAATTAGGGGGAGTGTTAGGATTTAATTATTAGATTAATTAAAGGGAATCCTCCCATGTAATTCTCCATGTCGGTTGTTGCTCTGGCAACCGACATACTCGCACCCCCTCGTACGGACGCGACTCTCCACACGCGTCCCTTCCCCTTGTATATATACCTGAGAATCGTCAATGGAAAGAACACAGTTGAATCATTTGTTCATTCTCTCGTTTGCTCTCTCGATCACTTTCAACAATTCCCTCTCGGTGATAACACCGCCAATCTGGGTCCTATTTAACCTCTGACTTAAGAAGTTTCAGTCATTTCCAACAATCTACATGTCTGCAAAGTGCGCAATGCTACGACACAAATGGCCTAAAGCATTCCCAAGCAAATTTTGTTCGTTTTCTGTAATATAATTCCTCTCATTTTTAAAACTAATTACAATTTTCTTTTCTAGAATTGGAAATTTCCGAATAAATAAATAAATAACCGAAAAAGACCATGCTCCGGCTGAAAACACACTGCGCGAGGGACAAGGTCCCCGACACTTACTATTTCAAGTTTTGTTTAGATCAATTTACTATTCGAAGTTTTATTTGAGGCAATTTACTATTTCAAGTGTGTTGCACGAAATTGGCGACGTCACGTAGAGGCCAGGCTAGGGACTAAACTGGGCCGACAAATTTAGCTAGGTTATGAATTCCCGGTTTTCCTAGTCCTTTTCCTTTGTTTCTTTTTAGTGTTGTTTTCCTTATGGTTTCCCCCTTTTAACGTTATTATTTCTTTTATTACAAAGAATATTCGCAAATATTTAAAACTATTCATGTTTTTAATAATGTTTTCCCAGTCCTTTTTCTTTGTTTCTTTTTAGTGTTGTTTTCCTTATGGTTTCCCCCTTTTAACGTTATTATTTCTTTTACAAAAAATATTCGTAAATATTTAAAACTATTCATGTTTTTAATAATGTTTATAAAATCTAAAAGATGTTCACGTTTCTTCAAAAAGTGCTAGGAATTTGATTTTTTTTGCACCAGTTAAAAAAATGTTCACAAACATTTTAAAATGTATTCTCAAGTTTTCAAAATATGTTCCTGGACTCTTAAAAGTATTATTAAAAAAATAGAATATTTGAAAAGTATTCACACAAGTCTTTAAAACATTCATGTTTTTCGATTTTACAATTTTTTCTACGATATACTACGAATGTTTCTTTTGGAGAAATGTTCACAAACATTGGCTCGGTTAGCATCAGCGCCTGCGACTGTTAAATAGCCGGCCCGCCCGAGCTATGCTTTTACTTTTGGTGGACATTTTGACTTGTCCTGGGAGCAACTAACTGGATGCTACCCCTTGCGGGGGGTATTCATGGGTCACCTTTGGTGTCTCGGGAGCATGTCAAGTGGTGCATTCAGTCGTCGTCACATGTCGCGTCTTAGGTGTTTTTGAAAGTGCAACTAATCCCCGAATGGTTTTGGTAATTGATAACAACATATAGCTCATTGAACTAATATCCTTGCAAGACAAATATTTCAGAAAGTTTAATAATTGGCATGACATGGATTAGAAATATGGATCCCTCAAAAAGCTAAGGACAATGATTGGCAAGAAGCTCAAGACTCTACATTTGCATTTTAGTGATCCAAGATCACATTGAGTCAATAGGAAAAGCCAATACTATTAAAAGGGGATGATGTGTTGCTTAATGGTCTGCTTGCTCGAGTGCTTAGTAGTATGCTCTAAATCCCTCAACCACTTTCTCATTTCCACATATGTCCCAAACCTAAAAGTCAAACTCGGTCCCATCGGTTTGATCTATTCGACGCCACCGAGTTCACTTGACATAGCCACTGCCACAAACCCTAATCCATTCGGTCTCACTGATAGGGATCTCGGTCTCACCGAGATGGGAATGCAAACTCTTTGTTTCTCCTTCGCAATGTTTTGGTCCCACCGAGATGAGCGAATCGGTTCCATCGAGTGTTCATTGCAAACTCTCTGTTCCTCTTCGTAACATTTCGGTCTCATCAAGATGAGCGAATGGGTCCGGCCGAGTTTGCCTGACCAACACTCTGTTAGCCTATTACGAGAATCGATCGCACCAACTTTGTGTAATCGGTCAAACCGAGTTGAGGTTTTGCCCTAACCCTAACGCTTCGGTCTCACCAAGTTGATACTGTCTGTCCCACCGAAATGTCTAACGTTCATATTTTGAACTGCTTCAGTCTGATCGAGTTCGTTTATTCGGTCTGACCGAGTTGGGTCAAATGTGTGTAATGGCTAGATTTTATGTGGAGGCTATATATACCCCTCCATCCTTCTCCATCAGAGAGAGGGAGCCATCAGAACGTGCCTACACTTCCACTATTCATTTTCTGAGAGAGAACTGAAGGAAATATGCCCTAGAGGCAATAATAAAGATGTTATTTGTATTTTCTTATATCATGATAAATGTCTTTTATTCATGCTAGAATTGTATTAACCGGAAACTTAGTACACGTGTGAATACATAGACAAAACAGTGTGTCCCTAGTATGCCTCTACTAGACTAGCTCACTGATCAAAGATGGTTATGTTTCCTAGCCATAGACATGAGTTGTCGTTTGATCAACGAGATCACATCATTAGGAGAATGATGTGATGGTCAAGACCCATCCGTTAGCTTAGCACTATGATCGTTTAGTTTTACTGCTATTGCTTTCTTCATGACTTATACGTGTTCCTATGACTATGAGATTATGCAACTCCCGAATACCGTAGGAACACCTGTGTGCTATCAAACGTCACAACGTAACTGGGTGATCATAAAGATGCTCTACAGGTGTCTCCGAAAGTGTTCATGGTGTTGGCATAGATCAAGAATAGGATTTGTCACTTCGAGTGTCGGAGAGGTATCTTTGGGCCCTCTCGGTAATACACATCATAATAAGCCTTGCAAGCAAATGACTAATGAGTTAGTCACAGGATGATGTATTGCGGAACGAGTAAAGAGACTTGCTGGTAACGAGATTGAACTAGGTATTGAGATACCGACGATCGAATCTCGGGCAAGTAACATACCGATGACAAAAGGAACAACGTATGTTGTTATGCGGTTTGACCAATAAAGATCTTCGTAGAATATGTAGGAGCCAATATGAGCATCCAGGTTTCGCTATTGGTTATTGACCGGAGATGAGTCTCGGTCATGTCTACATAGTTCTCGAACCCGTAGGGTCCGCACGCTTAACGTTTGATGGCGATCGATATTATGAGTTTATGAGTTTTGATGTACCGAAGGTAGTTCGGAGTCCCAGATGAGATCACGAACATGACAAGGAGTCTCGGAATGTCCGAGACGTAAAGATTGATATATTGGACGACTATATTCGGACACCGGAAGTGTTCTGGAAAGTTTCGGAATTTACCGGAGTACCGGAGGGGTTACCGGAACCCCCCCGGGGGAAAGTTGGGCCTTAGGGGAGAAAGAGGGCAGCAGCCAGGAGGTGGCGCGCCCCCTCCCAAGGGAAGTCCAAATTGGACTAGGGGAGGGGGGCGCGGCCCCCTCTTTCCTTCCCCTTCTCTCCCTTTCTTTCCTTCCCCTCTTGGTGATTCCTACTAGGAATAGGATTGCAATCCTATTCCTAGTAGGATTGCACCCTAGGCGCGCCATAGAGGGGCCGGCCGGCCTCCCCCTTGCTCCTTTATATACGGGGGCAGGGGGCACCCTAGAACACACAAGTTGATCAGTTGATCTCTCCCAACCATGTGCGGTGTCCCCCTCCATAGTAACACACCTCGATTATATCGTTGCAGCGCTTAGGCGAAGCCCTACGACAGTAACTTCATCATCTCCGTCACCACGCCGTCGTGCTGACGAAACTCTCCCGTGAAGCTCAACTGGATCAAGAGCTCGCGGGACGTCATCAAGCTGAACGTGTGCTGAACGCGGAGGTGCCGTACGTTCGGTACTTGATCGGTTGGATCGCGAAGAAGTTCGACTACATCAACCGCGTCACTAGACGCTTCCGCTCCCGGTCTACGAGGGTACGTAGACACACTCCCCCCCTCGTTGCTATGCATCTAGTAGATAGATCTTGCGTGATCGTAGGAAATTTTTAAATATACTACGTTCCCCAACAGTGGCATCATGAGCCAGGTCTATGCGTAGATGATATGCACGAGTGGAACACAAGTGAGTTGTGGACGATACTAGTCATACTGCTTACCAGCATGTCATAATTTGCTTCGGCGGTATTGTGAGATGAAGCGGCCCGGACCGATATTACGCGTACGCTTACGAGAGACTGGTTTCACCGTTATGAGCACTCGTTGCTTAAAGGTGACTGGTGGGTGTCTGTCTCTCTCACTTTAGCTGAATCAAGTATGGCTACGCCCGGTCCTTGTGAAGGTTAAAACATCACATACTTGACGAAACATCGTTGTGGTTTTGTATGCGTAGGCAAGAACGGTTCTTGCTAAGCCCGTAGCAGCCACGTAAAACTTGCAACAACAAAGTAGAGGACGTCTAACTTGTTTTTGCAGGGCATGTTGTGATGTGATATGGTCAAGACATGATGAGTGATACGGTTTTGTATCAGATGATCATGTTTTGTAAAGTTATCGGCAACTGGCAGGAGCCATATGGTTGTCACTTTATTGTATGAAATGCAATCGCCATGTAATTGCTTTACTTTATCACTAAGCGGTAGCGATAGACGTAGAAGCAATAGTTGGCGAGACGACAACGATGCTACGATGGAGATCAAGGTGTCGCGCCGGTGACGAAGGTGATCATGACAATGCTTTGGAGATGGAGATCAAAAGCACAAGATGATGATGGCCATATCATGTCGCATATATTGATTGCATGTGATGTTTATCTTATTATGCTTATTATTTTGCTTAGTACGACGGTAGCATTATAAGATGATCCCTTACAAATTTTCAAGGTATAAGTGTTCTCCCTGAGTATGCACCGTTGCGAAAGTTCGTCGTGCCGAGACACCACGTGATGATCGGGTGTGATAAGCTCTACTTTCAAATACAACGGGTGTAAGCCAGTTTTGCACACGCAGAATACTCGGGTTAAACTTGACGAGCCTAGTATATGCAGATATGGCCTCGGAACACTGGAGACCGAAAGGTCGAGCGTGAATCATATAGTAGATATGGTCAACATAAGATGTTCACCATTGAAACTACTCCATCTCACGTGATGATCGGACATGGTTTAGTTGATTTGGATCACGTGATCATTTAGATGACCAGAGGGATGTCTATCTAAGTGGGAGTTCTTAAGTAATATGATTAAATTGAACTTTAATTTATCATGAACTTAGTCCAGATAGTTTTTTTGCATATCTATGTTGTTGTAGATCAATGGCCCGTGCTACCGTTCCTTTGAATTTTAATGCATTCTAGAGAAAGCTAACTTGAAAGATGATGGTAGCAATTACACGGACTGGGTCCGTAACTTGAGGATTATCCTCATTGCTGCACAGAAGAATTATGTCCTTGAAGCACCGCTAGGTGACAAGCCCCCTCCCGCTAATGTAGACGCTTTGTACGTCTGTCAGACGCGGTCTGATGACTACACGATAGTTCAGTGTGCCATGCTTTACGGCTTAGAACCGGGACTTCAACGATGTTTTGAACGTCATGGACCATATGAGATGTTCCAGGAGTTGAAGTTAATATTTCAAGCAAATGCCTGGATTGAGAAATATGAGATTTCCAATAAATTCTATAGCTGTAAGATGGAGGAGAATAGTCCTATCAGTGAACACTTACTCAGAATGTCTGGGTACTACAATCATATGACTCAACTTGGTTGCAAAGTTGACGATGATAGTGTGATTGATAGAGTTCTTCAATCATGGTCACCAAGCTATAAAGGCTTTGTGATGAACTATAATATGCAAGGGATGCAGAAGACAATTCCCGAGCTCTTCACTATGCTCAAAGCTGCGGAGGTAGAAATAAAAAAGGAGCATCAAGTGTTGATGGTTAACAAGACCACTAGTTTCAAGAAAAAGGGCAAGGGAAAGAAGGGGAACTTCAAGAAGAATAGCAAAACAGTTGCTACTCCCGTGAAGAAACCCAAGTCTGGAGCCAAGCCTGAAACTGAGTGCTTCTACTGCAAAGGGACTGGACACTGGAAGCAGAACTGCCCCAAGTATTTGGCGGATAAGAAGGATGGCAAGGTGAACAAAGGTATATGTGCTATACATGTTATTGATGTGTACCTTACTAATGCTCGTAGTAGTACTTGGGTATTTGATACCGGTTCGGTTGCTAATATTTGTAACTAGAAATAGGGACTACGGATTAAACGAAGATTGGCTAACGACGAGGTGACGATGCGCGTGGGAAATGGTTCCAAAGTCGATGTGATTGCCGTCGGCACGCTACCTCTACATCTACCTTCAGGATTAGTTTTAGACCTAAATAATTGTTATTTGGTGCCAGCGTTAAGCATGAACATTATATCTGGATCTTGTTTGTTGCGAGATGGTTATTCATTTAAATCAGAGAATAATGGTTGTTCTATTTTTGTGAATAATATCTTTTATGGTCATGCACCCTTGAAGAGTGGTCTATACTTGTTGGATCTCGATTGTAGTGATACACATATTCATAATATTGAAGCCAAAAGATGCAAGGTTAATAATGATAGTGCAACTTATTTGTGGCACTGCCGTTTAGGTCATATTGGTGTAAAGCGCATGAAGAAACTCCATAATGATGGACTTTTGGAATCACTTGATTATGAATTACTTGGTGCTTGCGAACCATACCTTATGGGCAAGATGACTAAAACTCCGTTCTCCAGAACTATGGAGCGAGCAACAGATTTGTTGGAAATCATACATACTGATGTATGCGGACCAATGAGTGTTGAAGCTCGCGGCGGGTATCGTTATTTTCTGACCTTCACTGATGATTTGAGCAGATATGGGTATATCTATTTAATGAAACACAAGTCTGAAACATTTGAAAAGTTCAAAGAATTTCAGAGTGTAGTAGAGAATCACCGTAACAAGAAAATAAAGTTTCTACGATCTGATCGTGGAGGTGAATATTTGAGTTACGTGTTTGGTCTTCATTTGAAACAATGTGGAATATCTTCACAACTCACGCCACCCGGAACACCACATCGTAATGGTGTGTCCGAACGTCGTAACCACACTTTATTGGATATGGTGCGATCTATGATGTCTCTTACCGATTTACCACTATCGTTTTGGGGTTATGCTTTAGAGACAGTTGCATTCACGTTAAATAGGGCACCATCTAAATCCGTTGAGACGACACCTTATGAACTGTGGTTTGGCAAGAAACCAAAGTTGTCATTTCTTAAAGTTTGGGGCTGCGATGCTTATGTGAAAAAGTTTCAACCTGATAAGCTCGAACCCAAGTCGGAAAAATGTGTCTTCATAGGATACCCAAAAGATACTGTTGAGTACACCTTCTATCATAGATCCGAAGGCAAGATATTCGTTGCTAAGAATGGATCCTTTCTAGAGAAGGAGTTTCTCTCGAAAGAAGTGAGTGGGAGGAAAGTAGAACTTGATGAGGTAATTGTACCTTCTCCCGAATTGGAAAGTGGAACATCATAGAAACTAGTTCCAGTGATTCCTACACCAATTAGTGAGGAAGCTAATGATGATGATCATGAAACTTCAGACCAAGTTTCTGCTGAACGTCGTAGATCAACCAGGGTACGTTCCGCACCAGAGTGGTACAGTAACCCAGTTCTGGAAGTCATGTTACTAGACCATGATGAACCTACGAACTATGAGGAAGCAATGATGAGCCCAGATTCCGTAAAATGGCTTGAAGCCATGAAATCTGAGATGGGATCCATGTATGAGAACAAAGTGTGGAATTTGGTTGACTTGCCCGATGATCGGCAAGCCATCGAAAATAAATGGATCTTCATGAGGAAGACCGACGCAGACGGTAATGTTACTGTTTACAAAGCTCGACTTGTTGCGAAAGGGTTTCGACAAGTTCAAGGAGTTGACTACGATGAGACTTTCTCACTTGTAGCGATGCTTAAGTCTGTCCGAATCATGTTAGCAATTGCCGCATTTTATGATTATGAAATCTGGTAAATGGACGTCAAAACTGCATTCCTAAATGGACATCTCAAAGAAGAGTTGTATATGATGCAACTAGAGGGCTTTATCGATCCAAAAGGTGCTAACAAAGTATGCAAGCTCTAGGGATCCATCTATGGACTGGTGCAGGCATCTCGGAGTTGGAATATACGCTTTGATGAGGTGATCAAATCATATGGTTTTATACAGACTTTTGGAGAAGCCTGTATTTACAAGAAAGTGAGTGGGAGCTCTGTAGCATTTCTGATATTATATGTGGATGACATAGTGTTGATTGGAAATAATATAGAATTTCTGGATAGCATAAAAGGATACTTGAATAAGAATTTTTCAATGAAAGACCTCGGTGAAGCTGCTTACATATTAGGCATCAATATCTATAGAGATAGATCAAGACGCTTAATTGGACTTTCACAAAGCACATACCTTGATAAAGTTTTGAAGAAGTTCAAAATGGATCAGTCAAAGAAAGGGTTCTTGCCTGTGTTACAAGGTGTGAAGTTGAGTAAGACTCAATGCCCGACCACTACAGAAGATAGAGAGAAAATGAAAGTCATTCCCTATGCCTCAGCCATAGGATCTATCATGTATGCAATGCTGTGTACCAGACCTGATGTGTGCCTTGCTATAAGTCTAGCAGGGAGGTACCAAAGTAATTCAGGAGTGGATCACTGGACAGCGGTCAAAAACATCCTAAAGTATCTGAAAAGAACAAAGGATATGTTTCTCGTATATGGAGGTGACAAAGAGCTCGTCGTAAACGGTTACGTCGATTCTAGCTTTGACACTGATCCGGATGACTCAAAGTCACAAACCGGATATGTATTTTTATTGAACGGTGGAGCTGTCAGTTGGTGCAGTTCCAAGCAGAGCGTCGTGGCGGGATCTACGTGTGAAGCGGAATACATAGCTGCTTCGGAAGCAGCAAATGAAGGAGTCTGGATGAAGGAGTTCATATCCGATCTAGGTCTAATACCTAGTGCATCGGGTCCAATGAAAATCTTTTGTGACAACACTGGAGCAATAGCCTTGGCGAAGGAATCCAGGTTTCACAAGAGAACAAAGCACATCAAAAGACGCTTCAATTCCATCCGCGATCTAGTCAAGGAGGGAAACATAGAGATTTGCAAGATACATACGGATCTGAATGTTGCAGACCCGTTGACTAAGCCTCTTCCGCGGGTAAAACATGATCAGCACCAGGACTCCATGGGTGTTAGGATCATTACTTTGTAATCTAGATTATTGACTCTAGTTCAAGTGGGAGACTGAAGGAAATATGCCCTAGAGGCAATAATAAAGATGTTATTTGTATTTCCTTATATCATGATAAATGTCTTTTATTTTTGCTAGAATTTTATTAACCGGAAACTTAGTACATGTGTGAATACATAGACAAAACAGTGTGTCCCTAGTATGCCTCCACTAGACTAGCTCATTGATCAAAGATGGTTATGTTTCCTAGCCATAGACATGAGTTGTCGTTTGATCAACGGGATCACATCATTAGAAGAATGATGTGATGGACAAAACCCATCCGTTAGCTTAGCACTATGATCGTTTAGTTTTACTGCTATTGCTTTCTTCATGACTTATACATGTTCCTATGACTATGAGATTATGCAACTCTCGAATACCGTAGGAACACCTTGTGTGCTATCAGACGTCACAACGTAACTGGGTGATCATAAAGATGCTCTACAGGTGTCTCCGAAAGTGTTCGTGGTGTTGGCATAGATCAAGAATAGGATTTGTCACTTCGAGTGTCGGAGAGGTATCTCTGGGCCCTCTCGGTAATACACATCATAATAAGCCTTGCAAGCAAATGACTAATGAGTTAGTCATGGGATGATGTATTACGAAACGAGTAAAGAGATTTGCCGGTAACGAGATTGAACTAGGTATTGAGATACCGACGATCGAATCTCGGGCAAGTAACATACCGATGACAAAAGGAACAACGTATGTTGGTATGCGGTTTGACCGATAAAGATCTTCGTAGAATATGTAGGAGCCAATATGAGCATTGTAACATCCCAAATTTTTAATTTGGAATGTTTTACAATTATTAGCTAAGCATCTATGCATTTTTTTATTTGAGTGTCATTTGAAAATTTCAGAGGCATATGAATTTTATCTGACTTTGAATTCTACTTGGCAATTGAAATTTATTTCAAAAATCCCTGACGAGATACTTGTTCAAAAGTATGAGAGGAGCGAACATGACACTCCAAAAAGTCAGAAGAAAACAATGCCGAAAGTTTTGAATTCAAATTTGAGTTTCATTTGGATTTTTAGAAAAAAAATATTTTTTATAGAGTTTTTATTTAGCCTCTGAAAAATAGTTCATCTTGTAGGATTTATTTTTTTGAATTTTTTGATATATATATATCCTATATTAAAATATTTTTATCTTTATTTTTTTTATCTCGCTGTCAAAAAAAAAGAGAGAGCCGCCAGGCCAGGCCAACTGGCCCAAGCCCAGCAGCGAGGCTAGCACAAGCAACGAAGGCAGTAGCGAGGCGAGCGCTCGCGTCCAACCCTAGCGCTAGCTAGCGCCGCCGCATCTCACGTAACTCCTCTCTCTCTATTTTTTTTCTCTCTCCCTGACGCTTGGACCCCACCCCACCTCTTCTTCTTCTTCGCACGAACAGACAACAGAAACGTACGCGTACAATTGCTCCCGAAGCCCCTTCGTTTCCAATTCATGGAAATCAATTCTTCAGTCCGTTTCACTTCTAAGGAAGATGTCCTATAAATAGCCACGACCCTCCTCGACCGATTCAGACGAAAATCCCTCGCCAAGTCCACCCCTACAACACGTACTCGACGTTCCAATCTCGCAGCAGAAGCTCCAGTTCATCGTCAGTTTCCGACACCGGTGAGCCATCCCGAGCCCTATCCTTTTGAGTTCCGACTTCTCTTGATCCCTATCATCGTTTTGACAAGGTTTTGTGATCGCTCTCCATCTACAGCCACTGCACCAACCTCCTTGTCTTCACCAGAGCACTCGGAGCACCAAGCTTCGCCGTTTCGTTCCATCGCCGTTCGTCGTCGCCGACCATCTCCGACTCCACCACCGGACGAGCCAGTCATCAGTGCATCTCCTAGACACCTCCGCCATTGCCTAGGACCACCGGAGCTGCAGCCACCACCGCCCCGACCTCCATCTCCTCACGTTTTAGCTCTCTGTAAGTACGTAACACATGTTCGTTCGTTTCAGTTAAAAAAAACCGTTTCGTTCAACTAGATTGGTTTTCTTCGGTTTAGTTTGAACCGCCCATCGGTTTTGTTTTATTTTTTCCTTTTAGCCATTGCAAACACCCCAGCCAACCAGAGAGCGCCACTTGTCTCTGGCCGAATTTTGTTTCTTTTTCCTGTATATTTTCCAATTCAGATTCTATACCAAATCTTATTTCCAGTATATCTTTTAGTCTATAGGTCCGATTTAGTTGATTCTTTTTCCTACGATTTCGTAGAAATATCCTCTATCCAGAGAACCTAACGAAATATACTTTTGAAAATTTTAAAATTTGAATTCAAACAGATCTGAATTCAAACTTCGTTAGGCCATAACTTGAGTTTCGTAACACCGTTTTGGGTGATTCTTTTTGCAAATCGAAGCTTGTGACATGTACTTTCTGTTAAAACCAAAACCATTTATTTTTTTTGCTGTGAAAATTATATTCTGTACAGAAACTTTATTTTGGTCTTTTTGGAGTTTTCGAAGTCTTTTATTTGTTTTCTTTTTGGATCTTTGCTTGTATGCTTATGTATGTTATTGCTTGCTTACGCTAGATCATCCGGAGTGCGAAGCTTGCTACTACGAATCTTTAGAGTTCAACGAACGTCAGCAAGGCAAGTTCACACTTTGATCATAAGTTTAATACCCAGTTTTTACTATGCATTAGTTTCACCCTCAAAGATTGCATGAGTAGGATTGGGAACATGTGGTTATGCTTTGTAGTTTATGTGGTAGGAACCTATGACCTTTTATCACCCCGGGAATATTCGTTATGTCATATATTGCTTAGCCATGCTCGTAGACGGGGATTGGTATGTGTGATACATGCAAGTTGCGAGAGATAATAATTTATCGGGACAACATAAGGTGGCAACTTTAATACACATCTGGGTGGATTGTTTGGGGCACCTGGAGAAACCAGTTCTTGCCCAAGGGGAATCCCGGAGTACCCGTGTGATTACCCTAGGTCCGCCACCCAGGCTCAAAGGGATCATAAGATATTTCATGCCTAGAAACTTCCGTGTGCAGCCACAAGCCATTATGGGCTCTGGCATAGTTGAGTAAGTTGTGTGACCCCTTTCCGTGGTAGACTAGCTGATGTAGGGGAAAGTAGGTGTACCGGTCTACCCAGGGTTTGGAGGAAATACTTCAGAAAGACTATGTCTCGATCTTCCGATCATGGAGGTGGTCGAGTCTTGTGGGGAAAAGTGCGCAAACCTCTGCAGAGTGTACAAACTAATCATGATTAGCCGTGTCCCCGGTTATGGACAACTTGAGTATCTGGAAGTGAATTATTGGTTGATCTCATCACTTTATTTATTGAAATCATTGGGTTACTAATAACTTGGGAATTTTGGGATTGAGTTGGAGGAACCTTCTCAATAATGGCATTTTTAACTTAGTAGTAAATAAAAATGTATTCCTTTGTTGTAGGGTAAAATTGGCTTTATGCAAAAATTAAACTTAGAGCCTCCACCAGCTAAATTTGCATATAGAGATAGTATTTTCATTATTATTATTCTATGGTGTGACATTGCCAGCATATTCCATGTGCTGACCTACACGGCTGCAACGTCTCATGTTGCAGAGTTTTCCGACGAGGAGTAAAGGTGCGATAGGTCGTTGTTCTGCACTCAGTTTGCCGTGGAGGTGGATGGACTCATTTACCTTCGATGCTTCCGCAGTTATTTTTATTTAGATGGCCTTTGGCCATATTATTGTAATAAATACTCTTTTGATGACCTCGATGTAATAAAGTGTGTGATTGAACTCTGTTATAATTCATCGAGTACTGTGTGTGTCAGCATACCGATCCAGGGATGACACTTAAGCACAGAGACTTCGATCCATTTGGGTCGGGTCGCTACAAGCATCCAAGTTTCTCTATTGGTTATTCATCGGAGATGAGTCTCGGTCATGTCTACATAGGTCTCGAACCCGTAGGGTCCGCACGCTTAATGTTTGATGGCGATCGGTATTATGAGTTTATGAGTTTGATTTACCGAAGGTAGTTCGGAGTCCCGGATGAGATCACGGACATGACGAGGAGTCTCAGAATGTCCGAGACGTAAAGATTGATATATTGGACGACTATATTCGGACACCGGAAGTGTTTAGGAAAGTTTCGGAATTTACCGAAGTACCGGAGGGGTTACCGGAACCCTCCCGGGGGAAAGTTGGGCCTTAGTGGGTCATAGAGGAGAAAGAGGGAAGCAGCCAGGAGGTGGCGCACCCCCTCCCAAGGGCAGTCCGAATTGGACTAGGGGAGGGGGGCGCGGCCCCCTCTTTCCTTCCCCTTCTCTCCCTCTCTTTCCTTCCCCTCTTGGTGATTCCTACTAGGAATAGGATTGCAATCCTATTCCTAGTAGGATTGCACCCTAGGTGCGCCATAGAGGGGCCAGCCGGCCTCCCCCTTGCTCCTTTATATACGGGGGCAAGGGGGCACCCTAGAACACACAAGTTGATCAATTGATCTCTCCCAACCGTGTGCGGTGCCCCCCTCCACAGTAACACACCTCGATCATGTTGTTGTAGCGCTTAGGCAAAGCCCTACGACGGTAACTTCATCATCTCCGTCACCACGCCGTCGTGCTGACGAAACTCTCCCGTGAAGCTCAACTGGATCAAGAGCTCGTGGAACGTCAGCAAGCTGAATGTGTGCTGAACGCGGAGGTGCCGTACGCTCGGTACTTGATTGGTTGGATCGCGAAGAAGTTCGACTACATCAACCGCGTTGTTGGGAAACGTAGTATTTTCAAAAAATTTCTACGATCACGCAAGATCTATCTACTAGATGCATAGCAACGAGGGGGAGAGTGTGTCTACGTACCCTCGTAGACCGGGAGCGGAAGTGTCAAGTGACGCGGTTGATGTAGTCGAACTTCTTCACGATCCAACCGATCAAGCACCGAACGTACGACACCTCCGCGTTCAGCACACGTTCAGCTTGATGACGTCCCACGAGCTCTTGATCCAGTTGAGCTTCACGGGAGAGTTTCGCCAGCACGACAACGTGGTGACATATATGATGTATCTACCGGCGCAGGGCTTCGCCTAAGCACTGCAACGGTATGACCGAGGTGTGTTTCTATGGAGAGGGGCACCGCACACGGCTAAAACAATTCAACTTGTGTGTCCTAGGGTGCCCCCTGCCCCCGTATATAAAGGAGCAAGGGAGAGGCCGGCCCTAGAGGGGGCGCGCCAAGTGTGGGGAGTCCTACTAGGACTCCCAAGTCCTAGTAGGATTCCCCTTTCCTTTCCGGAGTAGGAGAGAAGGAAAGAGGTGGAGACAGAGAAGGAAAAGGGGGCTGCACCCCTTGTCCAATTCGGACCAGAGGGGGGGCGTGCGCCTCCTTCCTTTTGGCCTTTCTCCTCTATTCCCGTATGGCCCAATAAGGCCCATATACTCCGAAAAATACCCGAATCACTCGGAGCCTTTCCGATGTCCGAATATAGTCATCCAATATATCGATCTTTATGTCTCGACCATTTCGAGACTCCTTGTCATATCCCCGGTCTCATCCGGGACTCCGAACTCCTTCGGTACATCAAAACTCATAAACTCATAATACCAATCGTCATCAAACGTTAAGCGTGCGGACCCTATGGGTTCGAGAACTATGTAGACATGACTGAGACTCATCTCCGGTCAATAACCAATAGCGGAACCTAGATGCTCATATTGGCTCCTACATATTCTACGAAGATCTTTATCGGTCAAACCGCATAACAACATACGTTGTTCCTTTTGTCATTGGTATGTTACTTGCCCGAGATTCGATCGTCGGTATCTCTATACCTAGTTCAATCTCGTTACCGGCAAGTCTCTTTACTCGTTCCGTAATACATAATCTCGTGACTAACTCATTAGTCTTTTGTTTGCAAGGCTTATTATGATGTGCATTACCGAGAGGGCCCAGAGATACCTCTCCGACACTCGGAGTGACAAATCCTAGTCTTGATCTATGCCAACACCACGAACACTTTCGGAGACACCTGTAGAGCAACTTTATGATCACCCAGTTACGTTGTGACGTTTGATAGCACACAAGGTGTTCCTACGGTATTCAGGAGTTGCATAATCTCATAGTCATAGGAACATGTATAAGTCATGAAGAAAGCAATAGCAGTAAAACTAAATGATCATAGTGCTAAGCTAACGGATGGGTCTTGTCCATCACATCATTCTCCTAATGATGTGATCCCGTTGATCAAATGACAACTCATGTCTATGGTTAGGAAACATAACCATCTTTGATCAATGAGCTAGTCTAGTAGAGGCATACTAGGGACACTCTGTTTTGTCTATGTATTCATACATGTACTAAGTTTCCGGTTAATACAATTCTAGCATGAATAATAAACATTTATCATGATATAAGGAAATATAAATAACAACTTTATTATTTCCTCCAGGGCATATTTCCTTCAGTCTCCCACTTGCACTAGAGTCAATAATCTAGCTCACATCGCCATCTGATTTAATACCGATAGTTCACATCGTTATGTGAATAACACCCATAGTTCACATCGCCATGTGACCAACACCCAAAAGGGTTTACTAGAGTCAATAATCTAGTTCACATCGCTATGTGATTAATACCCAAGAGTAATAAAGTGTGATCATGTTTTGCTTGTGAGAGAAGTTTAGTCAACGGGTCTGTCACATTCAGATCCGTATGTATTTCGCAAATTTCTATGTCTACAATGCTCTGCATAGAGCTACTCTAGCTAATTGCTCCCACTTTCAATACGCATCCAGATTGATACTTAGAGTCATCTGGATTTAGTGTCAAAGCTTGCATCGGCGTAACCCTTTACGACGAACTCTTTATCACCATAATCGAGAAACATTTCCTTAGTCATCCAGTTAGTAAGGATAATTTTGACCGCTGTACAGTGATCTACTCCTGGATCACTATTGTACCCCCTTGACAAACTCATGGCAATGTACAAAACATGTTTGGTACACAACATGGCATACTTTATAGAACCTATGGCTGAGGCATAGGGAATGACTTTCATTCTCTCTATATTTTCTTCCGTGGTCTGGCTTTGAGTCTTACTCAACTTCACACCTTACAAGTCAAGCAAGAACTCCTTCTTTGACTGATCCATTTTGAACTACTTCAAAATCTTATCAAGGTATGTACTCATCGAAAGTCTTATCAAGCGTCTTGATCTATCTCTATAGATCTTGATGCCCAATATGTAAGCAGCTTCACCAAGGTCTTTCTTTGAAAAACTCCTTTCAAACACTCCTTTATGCTTTCCAAAAAATTCTACATCATTTCCGATCAACAATATGTCATTCACATATACTTACCAGAAAGGTTGTAGTGCTCCCACTCACTTCTTGTAAATACAGGCTTCACCGCAAGTCTGTATAAATCTATATGCTTTGATCAACTTATCAAAGCGTATATTCCAACTTCGAGATGCTTGCACCAGTCCACAGATGGATCGCTGGAGCTTGCACATTTTGTTAGCACCTTTAGGATTGACAAAACCTTCTGGTTGCATCATATACAAGTCTTCTTTAATAAATCCATTAAAGAATGCAGTTTTGTTATCCATTTGCCAGATTTCATAAAATGCGGCTACTGCTAACATGATTCGGACAGACTTAAGCATCGCTACGGGTGAGAAAGTCTCATCGTAGTCAACTCCTTGAACTTGTTGAAAAACTTTTGCAACAAGTCGAGCTTTGTAAACAGTATCATTATCGTCAGCGTCAGTCTTCCTTTTGAAGATCCATTTATTTTCGATGGCTTGCCGATCATCGGGCAAGTCAACCAAAGTCCACACTTTGTTCTCATACATGGATCCCATCTCAGATTTCATGGCCTCAAGCCATTTTGCGAATCTGGGCTCATCATCGCTTCCTCATAGTTCGTAGGTTCATCATGGTCCAGTAACATGACTTCCAAAACCGGGTTGCCGTACCACTCTGATGCGGAACAAACTCTGGTTGATCTACGAAGTTCAGCAGAAACTTGATCTGAAGTTTCATGATCATCATCATTAGCTTCCTCACTAATTGGTGTAGGAATCATTGGAACTAGTTTATGTGATGTTCCACTTTCCAATTCGGGAGAAGGTACAATTACCTCATCAAGTTCTACTTTCCTCCCACTCACTTCTTTCGAGAGAAACTCCTTCTCTACAAAGGATCCACTCTTAGCAACAAAGACCTTGCCTTCGGATCTATGATAGAAGGTGTACCCAACAGTTTCTTTTGGGTATCCTATGAAGATTTACTTCTCCGATTTGGGTTCGAGCTTATCATGTTGAAACTTTTTCACATAAGCATCGCAGTCCCAAACTTAAAGAAATTACAGCTTAGGTTTCTCGTCAAACCACAGTTCATACGGTGTCATCTCCACGGATTTAGATGGTGCCCTATTTAACGTGAATGTAGCTGTCTCTAATGCATAACCCCAAAAGCGATAGTGGTAGATCGGTAAGAGACATCATCGATCGCACCATATCTAATAAAGTACAGTTATGACGTTCGGACACACCATTACACTGTGGTGTTCCAGGTGGCGTGAGTAGCGAAACTATTTCACATTGTTTTTACTGAAGGCCAAACTCGCTAACTCAAATATTTTACCTCTACGATCATATCGTAGAAACTCTTATTTTCTTGTTACGATGATTCTCCAATTCACTCTGAAATTCTTTGAACATTTCAAATGTTTCAGACTTGTGCTTCATTAAGTAGATATACCCATATCTGCTCAAATCATCAGTGAAGGTCAGAAAATAACGATACCCGCCGCGAGCTTCAACACTCATTGGTCCACATACATCTGTATGTATGATCTCCAACAAATCTGTTGCTTGCTCCATTGTTCCGGAGAACGGAGTTTTAGTCATCTTGCCCATGAGGCATGGTTCGCAAGCACCAAGTGATTCATAATCAAGTGATTCCAAAAGTCCATCACTATGGAGTTTCTTCATGCGCTTTACACCATTATGACCTAAACGGTAGTGCCACAAATAAGTTGCACTATCATTATTAACCTTGCATCTTTTGGCTTCAATATTATGAATATGTGTATCACCACGATCGAGATCCAACAAACTATTTTCATTGGTCTATGACCATCGAAGGTTTTATTCATGTAAACAGAATAACAACTATTCTGTGACTTTAAATGAATAATCGTATTGCAACAAATATGATCCAATCATATTCATACTCAACGCAAATGCCAAATAACATTTATTTAGGTTTTACACTAATCCCGAAAGTATAGGGAGTGTGCGATGATGATCATATCAATCTTGGAACCACTTCCAACACACATCGTCACTTCACCTTTAACTAGTCTCTGTTCATTCTGCAATTCTCGTTTCGAGTTACTAATTTTAGCAACTGAACCGGTATCAAATACCCAGGGGTTGCTATGAACACTAGTAAAGTACACATCAATAATCTGTATATCAAAATATACCTTTGTTCACTTTGCCATCCTTCTTATCCGCCAAGTATCTAGGGCAGTTCCACTTCAAGTGACCATTTCCTTTGCAGTAGAAGCACTTAGTTTCAGGCTTGAGTTTTAGCTTTGGGTTTCTTGACGGGAGTGACAACTTGCTTGTCATTCTTCTTGAAGTTCCCCTTCTATCCCTTTGCCCTTTACTTGAAACAAGTGGTCTTGTTAACCATCAACACTTGATGCTTTTTCATGATTTCTACCTTCGCCGACTTCAGCATCGCGAAGAGCTCGGGAATTACTTTCGTCATCCCTTGCATATTATAGTTCATCACGAAGTTCTACTAACTTGGTGATAGTGACTAGAGAACTTTGTCAATTACTATCTTATCTGGAAGATTAACTCCCACTTGATTCAACTAATTGTAGTACCCAGACAATCTGAGCACATGCTCACTGGTTGAGCTATTCTCCTCCATCTTGTAGGCAAAGTACTGTCAGAAGTCTTATACCTCTCGACACGGGCATGAGTATGAAATACTAATTTCAACTCTTGGAACATCTTATATGCTCTGTGGCGTTCAAAACGTTTTTGAAGTCCTGTTTCTAAGCCGTAAAGCATGGTGAACTTAAACTATCAAGTAGTCATCATACCGAGCTTTTGTCAAAACGTTCATAACGTCTACATCTGCTCCTGCAATAGGTCTGTCACCTAGCGGTGCATCAAGGACATAATTGTCTGTGCAGCAATGAGGATAATCCTCAGATCACGGAACAATTTCGCATCATTGCTACTAACATCTTTCAACTTAGTTTTCTCTAGGAACATATAAAAAATAAACGGGGAGCAACATCGTGAGCTATTGATCTACAACATAGATATGCTAATACTGCGAGGACTAAGTTCATGATAAATTAAAGTTCAATTTAATCATATTACTTAAGAACTCCCACTTAGATAGACATCCCTCTAGTCATCTAAATGATCACGTGATCCAAATCAACTAAACCATGTCCGATCATCACGTGAGATGGAGTAGTTTCAATGGTGAACATCTTATGTTGATCATATCTACTATATGATTCACGCTCGACCTTTCGGTCTCCAGTGTTCCGAGGCCATATCTGCATATGCTAGGCTCGTCAAGTTTAACCCGAGTATTCTGCGTGTGCAAAACTGGCTTACACCCATTGTATTTGAACGTAGAGCTTATCACACCCGATCATCACGTGGTGTCTCGGCACGACGAACTTTCGCAACGGTGCATACTCAGGGAGAACACTTATACCTTGAAATTTAGTAAGGGATCATCTTATAATGCTACCGTCGAACTAAGCAAAATAAGAAGCATAATAACATGAACATCACATGCAATCAAAATATGTGACATGATATGGCCATCATCATCTTGTCCTTTTGATCTCCATCTCCAAAGCACCGTCATGATCACCTTCGTCACCGGCGCGACACCTTGATCTCCATCGTAGCATCGTTGTCGTCTCACCAACTATTGCTTCTACGACTATCGCTACCGCTTAGTGATAAAGTAAAGCAATTACATGGCGATTGCATTTCATACAATAAAGCGACAACCATATTGCTCCTGCCAGTTGCCGATAACTTTACAAAACATGATCATCTCATACAAAACCGTATATCTCATCATGTCTTGACCATATCACATCACAACATGCCCTGCAAAAACAAGTTAGACGTCCTCTACTTTGTTGTTGCAAGTTTTACGTGGCTGCTATGGGCTTAGCAAGAACCGTTCTTACCTACGCATACAAAACCACAACGATGTTTTGTCAAGTATGTGCTGTTTTAACCTTCACAAGGACCGGGCGTAGCCACACTTGATTCAGCTAAAGTGAGAGAGACAGACACCCGACAGTCACCTTTAAGCAACGAGTGCTCATAACGGTGAAACCAGTCTCGCGTAAGCGTACGCGTAATGTCGGTCCGGGCCGCTTCATCTCACAATACCGCCGAAGCAAAGTATGACATGCTGGTAAGCAGTATGACTAGTATCGCCCACAACTCATCGTGTTCTACTCGTGCATATCATCTACGCATAGACCTGGCTCTGATACCACTGTTGGGAAACGTAGTATTTTCAAAATTTTCCTACGATCACGCAAGATCTATCTACTAGATGCATAGCGACGAGGGGGAGAGTGTGTCTACGTATCCTCTTAGACCGGGAGCGGAAGCGTCAAGTGACGCGGTTGATGTAGTCGAACTTCTTCACGATCCAACCGATCAAGCACCGAACGTATGACACCTCCGCATTCAGCACACGTTCAGCTTGATGATGTCCCACGAGCTCTTGATCCAGTTGAGCTTCACGGGAGAGTTTCGCCAGCACGACGGCGTGGTGACAGATATGATGTATCTACCGGCGCAGGGCTTCGCCTAAGCACTGCAACGGTATGACCGATGTGTGTTTCTATGGAGAGGGGCACCGCATACGGCTAAAACAATTCAACTTGTGTGTCCTAGGGTGCCCCCCTGCCCCCGTATATAAAGGAGCAAGGGAGAGGCCGGCCCTAGAGGGGGCGCACCAAGTGTGGGGAGTCCTACTAGGAGTCCCAAGTCCTAGTAGGATTCCCCTTTCCTTTCTGGAGTAGGAGAGAAGGAAAGAGGTGGAGAGGGAGAAGGAAAAGGGGGCTGCACCCCTTGTCCAATTCGGACCAGAGGGGGGGCGCGCGCCTCCTTCCTTTTGGCCTTTCTCCTCTATTCCCGTATGGCCCAATAAGACCCATATACTCCGAAAAATACCCGAATCACTCGGAGCCTTTCCGATGTCCGAATATAGTCATCCAATATATCGATCTTTATGTCTCGACCATTTCGAGACTCCTCGTCATATCCCCGGTCTCATCCGGGACTCCGAACTCCTTCGGTACATCAAAACTCATAAACTCATAATACCAATCGTCATCAAACGTTAAGCGTGCGGACCCTATGGGTTCGAGAACTATGTAGACATGACCGAGACTCATCTCCGGTCAATAACCAATAGCGGAACATGGATGCTCATATTGGCTCCTACATATTCTACAAAGATCTTTATCGGTCAAACCGCATAACAACATACGTTGTTCCTTTTGTCATTGGTATGTTACTTGCCCGAGATTCGATCGTCGGTATCTCTATACCTAGTTCAATCTCGTTACCGGCAAGTCTCTTTACTCGTTCCATAATACATCATCTCGTGACTAACTCATTAGTCTTTTGTTTTCAAGGCTTATTATGATGTGCATTACCGAGAGGGCCCAGAGATACCTCTCCGACACTCGGAGTGACAAATCCTAGTCTTGATCTATGCCAACACCACGAACACTTTCGGAGACACCTGTAGAGCATCTTTATGATCACCCACTTACGTTGTGACGTTTGATAGCACACAAGGTATTCCTACGGTATTCGGGAGTTGCATAATCTCATAGTCATAGGAACATGTATAAGTCATGAAGAAAGCAATAGCAGTAAAACTAAACGATCATAGTGCTAAGCTAACGGATGGGTCTTGTCCATCACATCATTCTCCTAATGATGTGATCCCGTTGATCAAATGACAACTCATGTCTATGGTTAGGAAACATAACCATCTTTGATCAATGAGCTAGTCTAGTAGAGGCATACTAGCGACACTCTGTTTTGTCTATGTAATCTCACAAGTACTAAGTTTTCGGTTAATACAATTATAGAATGAATAATAAACATTTATCATGATATAAGGAAATATAAATAACAACTTTATTATTGCCTCTAGGGCATATTTCCTTCACGCGTCACTAGACGCTTCCGCTCCCGGTATACGAGGGTACGTAGACACACTCTCCCCCTCGTTGCTATGCATCTAGTTGAAGGAAATATGCCCTAGAGGCAATAATAAAGTTATTATTTATTTCCTTATATCATGATAAATGTTTATTATTCATGCTAGAATTGTATTAACCGGAAACTTAGTACATGTGTGAATACATAGACAAAACAGAGTGTCCCTAGTATGCCTCTACTAGATTAGCTCATTGATCAAAGATGGTTATGTTTCCTAGCCATATACATGAGTTGTCATTTGATCAACGGGATCACATCATTAGGAGAATGATGTGATGGACAAGACCCATCCGTTAGCTTAGCACTATGATCGTTTAAGTTTTACTGCTATTGCGTTCTTCATGACTTATGCATGTTCCTATGACTATGAGATTATGCAACTCCCGAATACCGGAGGAACACTTTGTGTGCTACCAAACGTCACAACGTAAATGGGTGATTATAAAGGTACTCTACAGGTGTCTCCGAAGGTACTTGTTGGGTTGGCGTATTTTGAGATTAGGATTTGTCACTCCGATTGTCGGAGAGGTATCTCTGGGCCCACTCGGTAACACACATCACTATAAGCCTTGCAAGCATTGCAGCTAATGAGTTAGTTGCGGGATGATGTATTACGGAACGGGTAAAGAGACTTGCCGGTAACGAGATTCAACTAGGTATTGAGATACCGACGATCGAATCTCGGGCAAGTAACATACCGATGACAAAGGGAACAACGTATGTTGTTATGCTGTTTGACCGATAAAGATATTCGTAAAATATGTGGGAGCCAGTATGAGCATCCAGGTTCCGCTATTGGTTATTGACCGGAGACATGTCTCGGTCATGTCTACATAGTTCTCGAACCCGTAGGGTCCGCACGCTTAAGGTTTCGATGACAGTTTTATTATGAGTTTTTGAGTTTTGATGTACCGAAGGAGTTTGGAGTCCCGGATGAGATCGGGGACATGACGAGGAGTCTCGAAGTGGTCGAGACGTAAAAATCGATATATTGGACGACTATATTTGGACATCGGAAAGGTTCCGAGTGATTCGGGTATTTTTGGAGTACCGGGGAGTTACGGGAATAGAAGAGAGAGGCCAAAAGGAAGGAGGCGCGCGGCCCCCTTCTGGTCCGAATTGGACAAGGGGTGCAGCCCCCTTTTCCTTCTACCTCTTCCCCTCTTTCCTTCTCTCCTACTCTAGAAAGGAAAGATGAATCCTATTAGGACTTGGGAGTCCTAGTAGGACTCCCCACACTTGGCGCGCCCCCTCTAGGGCCGGCCTCTCCCTCCCTCCTTTATATATGGGGACAAGGGGGCACCTCTAGACACAATAATTGATCTCTTGATCTCTTAGCCGTGTGTGGTGCCCCCCTCCACCATAGTTCTCCTCGATAATATTATAGTGGTGCTTAGGCGAAGCCCTGCGACGGTAGAACATCAAGATCGTCACCACGCCGTCGTGCTGACGAAACTCTCCCTCGACACTCGGCTGGATCGGAGTTCGCGGGACGTCATCGAGCTGAACATGTGCTAGAACTCGGAGGTGCCGTAGTTTCGGTGCTTGATCGGTCGGGCCGTGAAGACGTACGACTACATCAACCGCGTTGTTCTAACGCTTCCGCTTTCGGTCTACGAGGGTACGTAGACACACTCTCCCCTCTCGTTGCTATGCATCTGGTAGATAGATTTTGCATGATCATAGGAAAATTTTAAAATACTATGTTCCCCAACAGTGGCATCATGAGCCAGGTCTATACGTAGATGATATGCACGAGTAGAACACAATGAGTTGTGGGCGATACTAGTCATACTGCTTACCAGCATGTCATACTTTGCTTCGGCGGTATTGTGAGATGAAGTGGCCCGGACCGACATTACGCGTACGCTTACGCGAGACTGGTTTCACCGTATGAGCACTCGTTGCTTAAAGGTGACTGGCGGGTGTCTGTCTCTCTCACTTTAGCTGAATCGATTGTGACTACGCCCGGTCCTTGTGAAGGTTAAAACAACACATACTTGACGAAACATCGTTGTGGTTTTTGTATGCGTAGGTAAGAACGGTTCTTGCTAAGCCCGTAGCAGCCACGTAAAACTTGCAACAACAAAGTAGAGGACGTCTAACTTGTTTTTGCAGGGCATGTTGTGATGTGATATGGTCAAGACATGACGAGTTATATGGTTTTGTATGAGATGATCATGTTTTGTAATGTTATCGGCAACTGACAGGAGCCATATGGTTGTCGCTTTATTGTATGAAATGCAATCGCCATGTAATTGCTTTACTTTATCACTAAGCGGTAGCGATAGTCGTAGAAGCAATAGTTGGCGAGACGACAACAATGCTACGATGGAGATCAAGGTGTCGCGCCGGTGACGAAGGTGATCATGACGGTGGTTTGGAGATGGAGATCAAAAGCATAAGATGATGATGGCCATATCATGTCACATATTTTGATTTGCATGTGATTTTTATCTTATTATGCTTCTTATTTTGCTTAGAACGACAGTAGCATTATATGATGATCCCTTACAAAATTTCAAGGTATAAGTGTTCTCCCTGAGTATGCACCGTTGCGAAAGTTCTTCGTGCTGAGACACCACGTGATGATCGGGTGTGATAGGCTGAACATTCAAATACAACGGGTGTAAGACAGTTTTGCACACGCGGAATACTCGTGTTAAACTTGACTAGCCTAGCATATGCAGATATGGCCTCGGAACACTGGAGACCGAAAGGTCGAGCGTGAATCATATAGTAGATATGATCAACATAAGATGTTCACCATTGAAACTACTCCATCTCACGTGATGATCGGACATGGTTTAGTTGATTTGGATCACGTGATCATTTAGATGACTAGAGGGATGTCTATCTAAGTGGGAGTTCTTAAGTAATATGATTAAATTGAACTTTAATTTATCATGAACTTAGTCCTGGTAGTATTAGCCTATCTATGTTGTAGATCAATAGCTCGCGATGTTGCTCCCCGTTTATTTTTTATATGTTCCTAGAGAAAACTAAGTTGAAAGATGTTAGTAGCAATGATGCGGACTAGGTCCGTGATATGAGGATTATCCTCATTGCTGCACAGAAGTATTATGTCCTTGATGCACCGCTAGGTGACAGACCTATTGCAGGAGCAGATGCAAACGTTATGAACGTTTTGACAAAAGCTCGATATGATGACTACTTGATAGTTTAGTGCACCATGCTTTACGGCTTATAACGGGACTTCAAAAACGTTTTGAAACGCCACGGAGCATATGAGATGTTCCAAGAGTTGAAACTAGTATTTCATACTCATGCCCATGTCGAGAGGTATAAGATCTCTGACAGTACTTTGCCTACAAGATGGAGGAGAATAGCTCAACCAGTGAGCATGTGCTCAGATTTTCTGGGTACTACAATTGCTTGAATCAAGTGGGAGTTAATCTTCCAGATAAGATAGTAATTGACAAAGTTCTCTAGACACTATCACCAAGTTAGTAGAACTTCGTGATGAACTATAATATGCAAGGGATGACGAAAGTAATTCCCGAGCTCTTCGCGATGCTGAAATCGGCGAAGGTAGAAATCAAGAAAGAGCATCAAGTGTTGATGGTTAACCAGGCCACTTGTTTCAAGTAAAGGGCAAAGGGATAGAAGGGGAACTTCAAGAAGAATGACAAGCAAGTTGTCACTCCCGTGAAGAAACCCAAAGCTAAACTCAAGCCTGAAACTAAGTGCTTCTACTGCAAAGGAAATAGTCACTAGAAGTGGAACTGCCCTAGATACTTGGTGGATAAGAAGGATGGCAAAGTGAACAAAGGTATATTTGATATACAGATTATTGATGTGTACTTTACTAGTGTTCATAGCAACCCGTGGGTATTTGATACCGGTTCAGTTGCTAAAATGAGTAACTCGAAACGGGAGTTGCAGAATGAACATAGACTAGTTAAAGGTGAAGTGACGATGTATGTTGGAAGTGGTTCCAAGATTGATATGATCATCATTGCACACTCCCTATACTTTTGGGATTAGTGTAAAACCTAAATAAATGTTATTTGGCATTTGCGTTGAGTATGAATATGATTGGATCATATTTGTTGCAATACGATTATTCATTTAAAGTCACAGAATAGTTGTTATTCTGTTTACATGAATAAAACCTTCGATGGTCATACACCCAATGAAAATAGTTTGTTGGATCTCGATCGTAGTGATACACATATTCATAAAATTGAAGCCAAAAGATGCAAGGTTAATAATGATAGTGCAACTTATTTGTGGCACTGCCGTTTAGGTCACATTGGTGTAAAGCGCATGAAGAAACTCCATAGTGATGGACTTTTGGAATCACTTGATTATGAATCACTTGGTGCTTGCGAACCATGCCTCATGGGCAACATGACTAAAACTCCGTTCTCCGGAACAATGGAGCGAGCAATTGACTTATTGGAAATCATACATACTGATGTATGCATAACAATGAGTGTTGAGGCTCGCGGCGGGTATTATTATTTTCTAACCTTCACAGATGATTTGGGCAGATATGGGTATATCTACTTAATGAAGCACAAGTCTGAAACATTTGAAAAGTTCAAAGAATTTCAGAGTGAAGTAGAGAATCATCGTAACAAGAAAATAAAGTTTCTACGATCTGATCATGGAGGAGAATATTTGAGTTACAAGTTTGGTATTTATTTGAAACAATGTGGAATAGTTTCACAACTCACGCCACCCGGAACACCGCAACGTAATGGTGTGTCCGAACATCGTAATCATAATTTATTAGATATGGTGCGGTCTATGATGTCTCTTACCGATTTACCACTATCGTTTTGGGTTATGCATCAGAGACAGCTGCATTCACGCTAAATAGGGCAACATCTAAATCCGTTGAGACGACGCCTTATGAACTGTGGTTTGGCAAGAAGCCAAAGTTGTCGTTTCTTAAAGTTTGGGGCTGCGATGCTTATGTGGAAAAGCTTCAACCTGATAAGCTCGAACCCAAGTCGGAGAAATGTGTCTTCATAGGATACCCAAAGGAGACTGTTGGGAACACCTTCTATCACAGATCCGAAGGCAAGATATTCGCTGCTAGGAATGGATCCTTTCTAGAGAAGGAGTTTCTCTCGAAAGAAGTGAGTGGGAGGAAAGTAGAACTTGATGAGGTAATTGTACCTTCTCCGAAATTGGAAGGTAGTACATCACAGAAACTAGTTCCAGTGATTCCTATACCAATTAGTGAGGAAGCTAATGACGATGATCATGAAACTTCAGATCAAGTTTCTGCTGAACTTCGTAGATCAACCAGAGTTCGTTCCGCACCAGAGTGGTACGGCAACCCGGTTCTGGAAGTCATGTTACTGGACCATGATGAATCTACGAACTATGAGGAAGCGATGATGAGCCCAGATTCCGCAAAGTGGCTTGAGGCCATGAAATCTGAGATGGGATCCATGTATGAGAACAAAGTGTGGACTTTGGTTGACTTGCCTGATGATCGGCAAGCCATCGAAAATAAATGGATCTTCAAGAGGAAGACTGACGCTGACGATAATGTTACTGTTTACAAAGCTAGACTTGTTGTGAAAGGTTTTCGACAAGTTCAAGGAGTTGACTACGATGAGGCCTTCTCACCCGTAGCGATGCTTAAGTCTGTCCGAATCATGTTAGCAATTGCCGTATTTTATGAAATCTGGCAAATGGATAACAAAACTACATTCTTTAATGGATTTATTAAAGAAGAATTGTATATGATGCAACCAGAAGGTTTTGTGAATCCTAAAGGTGCTAACAAAATGTGCAAGCTCCAGCGATCCATCTATGGACTGGTGCAAGCATCTCGGAGTTGGAATATATGCTTTGATAAGTTGATCAAAGCCTATAGATTTATACAGACTTGCGGCGAAGCCTGTATTTACAAGAAAGTGAGTGGGAGCACTACAACCTTTCTGATAAGTATATGTGAATGACATATTGTCGATCAGAAAAGATGTAGAATTTTCTGGAAAGCATAAAGGAGTGTTTGAAAGGAGTTTTTCAAAGAAAGACCTTGGTGAAGCTGCTTACATATTGGGCATCAAGATCTATAGAGATAGATCAAGACGCTTGATAAGTCTTTCGATGAGTACATACCTTGATAAGATTTTGAAGTAGTTCAAAATGGATCAGTCAAAGAAGGAGTTCCTGCCTGACTTGTAAGGTGTGAAGTTGAGTAAGACTCAAAGCCAGACCACGACAGAAAAATATAGAGAGAATGAAAGTCATTCGCTATGCCTCAGCCATAGGTTCTATAAAGTATGCCATGCTGTGTACCAAACTTGTTGTGTACCTTTCCATGAGTTTGGCAAGAAGGTACAAAAGTGACCCAGGAGTAGATCACTGGACATCGGTCAAAATTATCCTTAGTTACTGGATGACCAAGGAAATGTTTCTCGATTATGGAGGTGATAAAGAGTTCGTCGTAAAGAGTTACACCGATGTAAGCTTTACACTAATCCAGATGACTCTAAGTATCAATCTAGATGCGTATTAAAAGTGGGAGCAATTAGCTAGAGTAGCTCCATGCAGAGCATTGTAGACATAGAAATTTGCAAAATACATACAGATCTGAATATAACAGACCCGCTGACTAAACTTCTCTCACGAAGCAAAACATGATCACACCTTAGTACTCTTTGGGTGTTAATCACATGAGGATGTGAACTAGATTGTTGACTCTAGTAAACCCTTTGGGTATTGGTCACATGGCGATGAGAACTATGGGTGTTAGTCACATGGCGATGTGAACTATTGGTGTTAATCACATGGTGATGTGATCTAGATTATTGACTCTAGTGCAAGTGGGAGACTGAAGGAAATATGCCCTAGAGGCAATAATAAAGTTATTATTTATTTCCTTATATCATGATAAATGTTTATTATTCATGCTAGAATTGTATTAACGGGAAACTTAGTACATGTCTGAATACATAGACAAAACAGAGTGTCCCTAGTATGCCTCTACTAGACTAGCTCATTGATCAAAGATGGTTATGTTTCCTAGCCATAGACATGAGTTGTCATTTGATCAATGGGATCACATCATTAGGAGAATGATGTGATGGACAAGACCCATCCGTTAGCTTAGCACTATGATCGTTTAAGTTTTACTGCTATTGCTTTCGTCATGACTTATAAATGTTCCAATGACTATGAGATTATGCAACTCCCGAATACCGGAGGAACACTTTGTGTGCTACCAAACGTCACAATGTAACTTGGTGATTATAAAGGTACTCTACAGGTGTCTCCGAAGGTACTTGTTGGGTTGGCGTATTTCGAGATTAGGATTTGTCACTCCAATTGTCGGAGAGGTATCTCTGGGCCCACTCGGTAATACACATCACTATAAGCTTAGCAAGCATTGCAGCTAATGAGTTAGTTGCGGGATGATGTATTACGGAACGAGTAAAGAGACTTGCCGGTAACGAGATTCAACTAGGTATTGAGATACCGACGATCGAATCTCAGGCAAGTAACATACCGATGACAAAGGGAACAACGTATGTTGTTATGCGGTTTGACCGATAAAGATATTCGTAGAATATGTGGGAGCCAATATGAGCATCCAGGTTCCGCTATTGGTTATTGACCGGAGACGTGTCTTGGTCATGTCTACATAGTTCTCGAACCCGTAGGGTCCGCACGCTTAAGGTTTCGATGACAGTTTTATTATGAGTTTATGAGTTTTGATGTACCAAAGGAGTTCGGAGTCCCGGATGAGATTGGGGACATGACGAGGAGTCTCGAAATGGTCGAGACGTAAAAATCAATATATTGGACGACTATATTCGGACATCGGAAAGGTTCTGAGTGATTCGGGTATTTTCGGAGTATCGGGGAGTTAAGGGAATAGAAGAGAAAGGCCAAAAGGAAGGAGGCGCGCGCCCCCCTTCTGGTCCAAATTGGACAAGGGGTGCAACCCCCTTTTCCTTCTCCCTCTCCCCCTCTTTCCTTCTCTCCTACTCCGGAAAGGAAAGGGGAATCCTACTAGGACTTGGGAGTCCTAGTAGGACTCCCCACACTTGGCGCCCCCCCTCTAGGGCCGGCCTCTCCCTCCCTCCTTTATATACGGGGGCAAGGGGGCACCTCTAGACACAACAATTGATCTCTTGATCTCTTAGCCGTGTGCGGTGCCCCCCTCCACCATAGTTCTCCTCGATAATATTATAGCGGTGCTTAGGCGAAGCCCTGCGACAGTAGAACATCACGATCGTCACCACGCCGTCGTGCTGACGGAACTCTCCCTCGACACTTGGCTGGATCGGAGTTCGTGGGACGTCATCGAGCTGAACGTGTGCTAGAACTCGGAGGTGCCGCAGTTTCGGTGCTTGATCGGTCGGGCCGTGAAGACGTACGACTACATCAACCGCGTTGTTCTAACGCTTCCGCTTTCGTTCTACGAGGGTACGTAGACACACTCTCCCCTCTCGTTGCTATGCATCTGGTAGATAGATCTTGCGTGATCGTAGGAAAATTTTAAAATACTACGTTCCCCGACACTAGTAGATAGATATTGCGTGATCGTAGGAAAATTTTAAAAATATTACGTTCCCCAACAAGAACCACCTACTATGTTGAGACCAAGATATTCCAATCCAACCACAAGAATCTTGATCTCTAGCCTTCCCCACGTTGCTTTCCACTCAAATCTTCTTTCCATCATATCCAAATCTACGAGAGAGAGAGTTGAGTGTTGGGGAGGCTATCATTTGAAGCACAAGAGCAAGGAGTTCATCATCAACACACCGTGTATTACCTTTTGAAAAGTGGTGTCTCTTAGATTGGTTAAGTGTCACTTGGGAGCCTCCGACAAGATTGTGGAGTTGAACCAAGGAGTTTGTAAGGGCAAGGAGATCGCCTACTTCGTGAAGATCTACCCTAGTGAGGCAAGTCCTTCGTGGGTGATGGCCATGGTGGGATAGACAAGGTTGTTTCTTCATGGACCCTTTGTGGGTGGAGCCCTCCGTGGACTCGCGCAGCCGTTACCCTTCGTGTGTTGAAGTCTCCATCAACGTGGATGTACGATAGCACCACCTATCGGAACCACGCCAAAAACATCTGTGTCTCCAATTGCGTTTGCACTCTCCAAACCCCTCCCTTTACCTTCGTATGCAATGCTTTACTTTCTGCTGCCACAACTCTATAATTGCATGTGTAGGAAGATTGCTTGACTTGTGCTAAATTGCTAAAAACTGTCAAAGCTTCAAATTGGGAAAATGCTAAGTTTATATTTTGTCAAGTAGTCTAATCACCCCCTCTAGACATACTTTTGATCCTACAAGTGGTATCAGAGCTTTGGTGTCCATTTTCCTTGATTTCCATAGCTTTGGTGATCATAGTCTAGGTTTCACAAGCTAGGAGAGTATGGCATCTAGTGAGGGAAGTTACCACCGTAGAGGTCCTTACTTTGATGGTACGAATTGTGCTAGTTGGAAGCATAAGATGAAAATGCATATTCTTGAAAATAACCACGCCGTTTGGGCTATTGTGTGTATTGCTTTGCAAGGTGAATTCTTTGATGGGAAGGAACCAATCGTGAAGCTACCACTGAATAATTGAAGATATTGCAATACAATGCTCAAACTTGCGATATCCTTTTCAATGGATTGTGTCCCGAAGAATTCAACAAAATCAACTGTCTTGAGAATGCAAAGGAAATTTGGGATACTTTGATTGATATGCATGAAGGTACCGACTCCATCAAGGAATTGAAGTTGCATGTGCTTCAAAGTCAACTTGACAAGTTCAAAATGAAGGATGGTGAAGGTGTCGCTGAAATGTACTCTAGTGTTGCTCTCATCACAAATAAGATTGCCGGCTTAGGAGGCAAAGAAATGACCGATAGATACATCATCAAGAATATCCTAAGAGCCTTGGATGGAAAATATGACACCGTGTGCACATTGATCCAAATGATTCCCAACTACAAAGATCTGAAGCCAACAGAAGTCATTGGTAGAATTGTTGCTCATGAGATGTTACTTAAGGATAAAGAAGAGCTTCACAACAAGTCTAGTGGCGCTTACAAAGATTCATGTGATGCTCCTACATCATCAAGTGAGAAACAAGTCTTCAATGAAGAATTGAGCTTAATGGTGACGAATTTCAACAAATTCTACAATAATAGAAGCAAAGAGAGAAACTCCAAGTCGAGGTCCTACGATGACAAAATATTTTCTAGTCGTGGTCGGAATTTCTACAATCGTGGGAAGCCCGGACACTACTCAAATGAGTGTATGGCTCCTCACAAGAGAAGAGAAGACTCACCCAAAAGGAGGAGTAGAAGAGAAGATTCAGCACCAAGAGAGAGAAGGAATAGAGATGATCGTTACGAATGAAGACCCTCTCATAGAAGCAAGGATTCGGAAAGGAAGGACAAATCATCAAGGAGCTATACAATACGAAGACATCAAGCTCATGTTGGTAAATGTGTATCCGGTTCCAACTCCGATGGCCACTCCGAGAGAAGCTATTACTCCGACTCCGTAGATACTCAAGATGAATGTGTTGCCGGAATTGCTCTTGTGCCATCCAACTCCTATGACATATTTGACTCACCAAATGAAGGAATTGGAAGATGCTTCATGGCTAAAGGCCCTAAGGTATCACACCCCGAATATCTTGATTTCAATAGTGATGAAGATGACTTGCTAGAAGATGATGATTTACTTGTTGGTAGCAATAGTGATGAAAACTATGATGAAATTGCTATCAATCATGCTAATCAAGATAAAACGAATGGCAATGATAAGAAGGAGATTGAGAGTCTAACTAAAGAATTAAACACTCTTAAGTTAGCTCATGAAACTACCTTACAAGATCACCGAGAACTTTTGAGGACTCATGAGAAGCTACGCTTTGAAAAGCTAAATCTAGATCAAGAGCATGAGTTCTTAAAAGCAATCAATGATGATATTCGTAAGAAAAGTTCTTCTTACATTTCCAAGCGTTTACTCTTGTCTACCTATATGCCACAAGTAAAATCTAGCAATAAGAACAAGAAAGATTCTTCCTCTAGTAGTAACAATAATCATGATAAATCCAATATTGTTGCTTCTAGTAGTTGTAGCGACCATGATCCCAATGAATCAAAGTCTCTGTGCTTTAAGTGTCATCCTTGGATCGGTATGCTGACTCACACAGTACTTGAGGATTTATAACAGAGTTTCAACCACACACTTATTACATCGAGATCCTCGTAAAGAGTATTATTACAAAAAATATGACTGAAGGCCAACTAAATAATAAAACCGCGGAAGCATCGAATATAAGTTGTGTTGGGGAACGTAGTATTTTTAAAATTTTCCTACGATCACGCAAGATCTATCTACCAGATGCATAGCAACGAGAGGGAAGAGTGTGTCTACGTACCCTCGTAGACCGGGAGCGGAAGCGTCAAGTGACGCGGTTGATGTTGTCGAACTTCTTCGCGATCCAACCGATCAAGCACCGAACGTACGACACCTCCGCGTTCAGCACACGTTCAGCTTGATGACGTCCCACGAGCTCTTGATCCAGTTGAGCTTCACGGGAGAGTTTCGTCAGCACGACGGCGTGGTGACGGATATGATGTGTTCACCGGCGCAGGGCTTCGCCTAAGCTCCGCGACGGTATGACCGAGGTGTGATTCTGTGGAGGGGGGCACCGCACACGGCTAAAACAATTCAACTTGTGTGTCTTTGGGTGCCCCCTGCCCCCGTATATAAAGGAGCAAGGGAGGAGGGGCCGGCCAACTCTCCTGGTGCGGCTAGGGAAGGGATTCCTACTAGGAATAGGATTGCAATCCTATTCCTAGTAGGATTCACCGAAAGGAAGAAGGGGGAAAGGAATAGGAGAGGTGGCGCCCCCCCAATCCTAGTCCAACTAGGATTCCTAGGTGGGGGCGCCGGCCAGCCCTATGGGCTGCCTCTCTCCCACCCTTTAGGCCCACTATGGACCATCCCCTCTCGTAGGGGGTTCCGGTAACCCCCTCCGGCATTCCCGATAAATCCGAAACTTTTCCGGTATACTTCCGGTGTCCGAATATAGCCGTCCAATATATCAATCTTTATGTCTCGGACATTCCGAGACTCCTCGTCATGTCCGTGATCTCATCCGGGACTCCGAACTACCTTCGGTACATCAAAACTCATAAACTCATAATACCGATCGTCATCAAACGTTAAGCGTGCGGACCCTACGGGTTCGAGAACTATGTAGACATGACCGAGACTCATCTCCGGTCAATAACCAATAGCGGAACCTGGATGTTCATATTGGTTCCTACATATTCTACGAAGATCTTTATCGGTCAAACCGCATAACAACATACGTTGTTCCTTTTGTCATCGGTATGTTACTTGCCCGAGATTCGATCATCGGTATCTCTATACCTAGTTCAATCTCGTTACCGGCAAGTCTCTTTACTCGTTCCGTAACACATCATCTCGTGACTAACTCATTAGTCTTTTGCTTGCAAGGCTTATTATGATGTGTGTTACCGAGAGGGCCCAGAGATACCTCTCCGACACTCGGAGTGACAAATCCTAATCTTGATCTATGCCAACACCACGAATACTTTCGGAGACACTTGTAGAGCATCTTTATGATCACCCAGTTACGTTGTGACGTTTGATAGCACACAAGGTGTTCCTACGGTATTCGGGAGTTGCATAATCTCATAGTCATAGGAACATGTATAAGTCATGAAGAAAGCAATAGCAGTTAAACTAAACGATCATAGTGCTATGCTAACGGATGGGTCTTGTCCATCACATCATTCTCCTAATGATGTGATCCCGTTGATCAAATGACAACTCATGTCTATGGCTAGGAAACATAACCATCTTTGATCAATGAGCTAGTCTAGTAGAGGTATACTAGGGACATACTGTTTTGTCTATGTATCCACACATGTACTAAGTTTCCGGTTAATACAATTCTAGCATGAATAAAAGACATTTATCATGATATAAGGAAATACAAATAACATCTTTATTATTGCCTCTAGGGCATATTTCCTTCAGTCTCCCACTTGAACTAGAGTCAATAATCTAGATTACAAAGTGATGATCCTCACACCCATGGAGTCTTGGTGCTGATCATGTTTTGCCCGTGGAAGAGGCTTAGTCAACGGGTCTGCAACATTCAGATCCGTATGTATTTTGCAAATCTCTATGTCTCCCTCCTTGACTAGATCGCGGATGGAATTGAAGCGTCTTTTGATGTGCTTTGTTCTCTTGTGAAACCTGGATTCCTTCGCCAAGGCTATGGCTCTAGTGTTGTCACAAAAGATTTTCATTGGACCCGATGCACTAGGTACTACACCTAGATCGGATATGAACTCCTTCATCCAGACTCCTTCATTTGCTGCTTCCGAAGCAGCTATGTATTCCGCTTCACACGTAGATCCCGCCACGACGCTCTGCTTGGAACTGCACCAACTGACAGCTCCACCGTTCAATAAAAATACATATCCGGTTTGTGACTTTGAGTCATCCGGATCAGTGTCAAAGCTAGAATCGACGTAACCGTTTACGACGAGCTCTTTGTCACCTCCATATACGAGAAACATATCCTTTGTTCTTTTCAGATACTTTAGGATGTTTTTGACCGCTGTCCAGTGATCCACTCCTGGATTACTTTGGTACCTCCCTGCTAGACTTATAGCAAGGCACACATCAGGTTTGGTACACAGCATTGCATACATGATAGATCCTATGGCTGAGGCATAGGGAATGAATTTCATTTTCTCTCTATCTTCTGCAGTGGTCGGGCATTGAGTCTTACTCAACTTCATACCTTGTAAAACAGGCAAGAACCCTTTCTTTGACTGATCCATTTTGAACTTCTTCAAAATCTTATCAAGGTATGTGCTTTGTGAAAGTCCAATTAAGCGTCTTGATCTATCTCTATAGATCTTGATACCTAATACATAAGCAGCTTCACCGAGGTCTTTCATTGAAAAACTTTTATTCAAGTATCCTTTTATGCTATCCAGAAATTCTATATCATTTCCAATCAACAATATGTCATCTACATATAATATTAGAAATGCTACAGAGCTCCCACTCACTTTCTTGTAAATACAGGCTTCTCCAAAAGTCTGTATAAAACCATATGCTTTGATCACCTCATCAAAGCGTATATTCCAACTCCGAGATGCTTGCACCAGTCCATAGATGGATCGCTGGAGCTTGCATACTTTGTTAGCACCTTTTGGATCGACAAAACCTTCTGGTTGCATCATATACAACTCTTCTTTGAGATATCCATTTAGGAATGCAGTTTTGACATCCATTTGCCAGATTTCATAATCATAAAATGCGGCAATTGCTAACATGATTCGGACATACTTAAAGCATCGCTACAGGTGAGAAAGTCTCATCGTAGTCAACTCCTTGAACTTGTCGAAAACCTTTCGCAACAAGTCGAGCTTTGTAAATAGTAATATTACCGTCTGCGTCGGTCTTCCTCTTGAAGATCCATTTATTTTCGATGGCTTGCCGATCATCGGGCAAGTCAACCAAAGTCCATACTTTGTTCTCATACATGGATCCCATCTCAGATTTCATGGCTTCAAGCCATTTTGCGGAATCTGGGCTCATCATCGCTTCCTCATAGTTCGTAGGCTCATCATGGTCTAGTAACATGATTTCCAGAACTGGGTTGCCGTACCACTCTGGTGCGGAACGTACTCTGGTTGATCTACGACGTTCAGTAGAAACTTGATCCGAAGTTTCATGATCATTATCATTAACTTCCTCACTAATTGGTGTAGGAATCACTGGAACAATTTCCTGTGATGTACTACTTTTCAATCTGGGAGAAGGTACAATTACCTCATCAAGTTCTACTTTCCTCCCACTCACTTCTTTCGAGAGAAACTCTTTTTCTAGAAAGGATCCGTTCTTAGCAACGAATATTTTGCCTTCGGATCTGTGATAGAAGGTGTACCCAACAGTCTCTTTTGGGTATCCTATGAAGACACATTTTTCCGACTTGGGTTCGAGCTTATCAGGTTGAAGTGTTTTTACATAAGCATCGCAGCCCCAAACTTTAAGAAACGACAACTTTGGTTTCTTGCCAAACCATAGTTCATAAGGTGGCGTATCAACGGATTTAGATGGTGCCCTATTTAACGTGAATGCAGCTGTCTCTAAAGCATAACCCCAAAATGATAGTGGTAAATCGGTAAGAGACATCATAGATCGCACCATATCTAATAAAGTACGGTTACGACGTTCGGACACACCATTACGCTGTGGTGTTCCAGGTGGCGTGAGTTGTGAAACTATTCCACATTGTTTCAAATGAAGACCAAACTTGTTACTCAAATATTCTCCTTCACGATCAGATCGTAGGAACTTTATTTTCTTGTTACGATGATTCTCTACTTCACTCTGAAATTCTTTGAACTTTCAAATGTTTCAGACTTGTGCTTCATTAAGTAGATATACCCATATCTGCTCAAATCATCAGTGAAGGTTAGAAAATAATGATACCCGCCGCGAGCATCAACACTCATTGGTCCACATACATCAGTATGTATGATTTCCAACAAATCTGTTGCTCGCTCCATGGTTCCGGAGAACGGAGTTTTAGTCATCTTGCCCATGAGGCATGGTTCGCAAGCACCAAGTGATTCATAATCAAGTGATTCCAAAAGTCCATCATTATGGAGTTTCTTCATGCGTTTTACACCAATATGACCTAAACGGCAGTGCCACAAATAAGTTGCACTATCATTATTAACCTTGCATCTTTTGGTTTCAATATTATGAATATGTGTATCACTACAATCGAGATCCAATAAGAATAGACCACTCTTCAAGGGTGCATGACCATAAAAGATATTATTCATTAAAATGGAACAACCATTATTCTCTGATTTAAATGAATAACCGTCTCGCAATAAACAAGATCCAGATATAATGTTCATGCTTAACGCTGGCACCAAATAACAATTATTTAGGTCTAAAACTAATCCCGAAGGTAGATGTAGAGGTAGCGTGCCGACGGCGATCACATCGACTTTGGAACCGTTTCCCACGCGCATCGTCACCTCGTCCTTAGCTAATCTTCGTTTAATCCGTAGTCCATGTTTCGAGTTACAAATATTAGCTACCGAACCGGTATCAAATACCCAGGTACTACTACGAGTATTAGTAAGGTACACATCAATAACATGTATATCACATATACCTTTGTTCATCTTGCCATCCTTCTTATCCGCCAAATACTTGGGGCAGTTCCGCTTCCAGTGTCCAGTCCCCTTGCAGTAGAAGCACTCAGTTTCAGGCTTGGTTCCATACTTGAGGTTTTCTGTGAGAACAACAACAATCTTGCTATTCTCCTTGAAAATCCCTTCCTTGCCCTTTTTCTTGAAACTAGTGGTATTGTTAACCATCAACTTTTGATGCTCCTTTTTGATTTCTACCTCCGCAGCTGTGAGAATAGCGAAGAGCTCGGGAATTGTCTTTTGTATCCCTTGCATATTATGGTTCATCACGAAGCCATTATAGCTTGGTGGCAGTGATTGAAGAATTCTATCAATAACACTATTCTCATGAACTTGGCAACCAAGTTGAGTCATATGATTGTAGTACCCATACATTGTGAGCAAGTGTTCACTGATAGAACTATTCTCCTCCATCTTGCAGCTGTAGAACTTATTGGAAATCTTATATTTCTCAATCCGGGCATTTGCTTGAAATATTAACTTCAACTCCTGGAACATCTCATATGGTCCATGACGTTCAAAACGTCGTTGAAGTCCCGGTTCTAAGCCGTAAAGCATGGCACACTGAACTATCGTGTAGTCATCAGACCGCGACTGCCAGACGTTCAAAGCGTCTACATCAGCGGAAGGGGGCTTGTCACTTAGCGGTGCTTCAAGGACATAATTCTTCTGTGCAGCAATGAGGATAATCCTCAGGTTACGGACCCAGTCCGTGTAATTTCTTCCATCATCTTTCAACTTAGCTTTCTCTAGGAATGCATTAAAATTCAAAGGAACGGTAGCACGGGCCATTGATCTACAACGACATAGATATGCAAAACTATCAGGACTAAGTTCATGATAAATTAAAGTTCAATTTAATCATATTAAAATAAAGAACTCCCACTTAGATAGACATCCCTCTGGTCATCTAAATGATAACGTGATCCAAATCAACTAAACCATGTCCGATCATCACGTGAGATGGAGTAGTTTCAATGGTGAACATCATATGTTGATCATATCTACTATAAGATTCACGCTCGACCTTTCGGTCTCCAGTGTTCCGAGGCCATATCTGTATATGCTAGGCTCGTCAAGTTTAACCCGAGTATTCTGCGTGTGCAAAACTGGCTTACACCCATTGTATTTGAACGTAGAGCTTATCACACCCGATCATCACGTGGTGTCTCGGCACGACGAACTTTTGCAACGGTGCATACTCAGGGAGAACACTTATACCTTGAAATTTAGTAAGGGATCATCTTATAATGCTACCGTCGATCTAAGCAAAATAAGAAGCATAATAAGATAAACATCACATGCAATCAAAATATGTGACATGATATGGACATCATCATCTTGTGCTTTTGATCTCCATCTCCAAAGCACCGTCATGACCACCTTCGTCACCGGCTTGACACCTTGATCTTCATCGTAGCATCGTTGTCGTCTCGCCAACTATTGCTTCTATAAGTATCGCTACCGCTTAGTGATAAAGTAAAGCAATTACATGGCGATTGCATTTCATACAATAAAGCGACAACCATATGGCTCCTGCCAGTTGCCGATAACTTTACAAAACATGATCATCTCAAACAAAACCGTATAACTCATCATGTCTTGACCATATCACATCACAACATGCCCTGCAAAAACAAGTTAGACGTCCTCTACTTTGTTTGTTGCAAGTTTTACGTGGCTGCTACGGGCTTAGCAAGAAACGTTCTTACCTACGCATACAAAAACCACAACGATGTTTCGTCAAGTATGTGTTGTTTTAACCTTCACAAGGACCGGGCGTAGCCACACTTGATTCAGCTAAAGTGAGAGAGACAGACACCCGCCAGTCACCTTTAAGCAACGAGTGCTCGTAACGGTGAAACCAGTCTCGCGTAAGCGTACGCGTAATGTCGGTCCGGGCCGCTTCATCTCACAATACCGCCGAAGCAAAGTATGACATGCTGGTAAGCAGTATGACTAGTATCGCCCACAACTCATTGTGTTCTACTCGTGCATATCATCTACGCATAAACCTGGCTCATGATGCCACTGTTGGGGAACGTAGTATTTTTAAAATTTTCCTACGATCACGCAAGATCTATCTACCAGATGCATAGCAACGAGAGGGAAGAGTGTGTCTACGTACCCTCGTAGACCGGGAGCGGAAGCGTCAAGTGACGCGGTTGATGTTGTCGAACTTCTTCGCGATCCAACCGATCAAGCACCGAACGTACGGCACCTCCGCGTTCAGCACACGTTCAGCTTGATGACGTCCCACGAGCTCTTGATCCAGTTGAGCTTCACGGGAGAGTTTCGTCAGCACGACGGCGTGGTGACGGATATGATGTGTTCACCGGCGCAGGGCTTCGCCTAAGCTCCGCGACGGTATGACCGAGGTGTGATTCTGTGGAGGGGGGCACCGCACACGGCTAAAACAATTCAACTTGTGTGTCTTTGGGTGCCCCCTGCCCCCGTATATAAAGGAGCAGGGGAGGGAGGCCGGCCAACCTCTCCTGGTGCGGCTAGGGAGGGAGTCCTACTAGGAATAGGATTGCAATCCTATTCCTAGTAGGATTCACCGAAAGGAAGAAGGGGGAAAGGAATAGGAGAGGTGGCGCCCCCCCAATCCTAGTCCAACTAGGATTCCTAGGTGGGGGCGCCGGCCAGCCCTATGGGCTGCCTCTCTCTCACCCTTTAGGCCCACTATGGACCATCCCCTCTCGTAGGGGGTTCCGGTAACCCCCTCCGGCATTCCCGATAAATCCGAAACTTTTCCGGAACACTTCCGGTGTCCGAATATAGTCGTCCAATATATCAATCTTTATGTCTCGGACATTCCGAGACTCCTCGTCATGTCCGTGATCTCATCCGGGACTCCGAACTACCTTCAGTACATCAATACTCATAAACTCATAATACCGATCGTCATCAAACGTTAAGCGTGCGGACCCTACGGGTTCGAGAACTATGTAGACATGACCGAGACTCATCTCCGGTCAATAACCAATAGCGGAACCTGGATGTTCATATTGGCTCCTACATATTCTACGAAGATCTTTTATCGGTCAAAACCGCATAACAACATACGTTGTTCCTTTTGTCATCAGTATGTTACTTGCCCGAGATTCGATCGTCGGTATCTCTATACCTAGTTCAATCTCGTTACCGGCAAGTCTCTTTACTCGTTCCGTAACACATCATCTCGTGACTAACTCATTAGTCTTTTGCTTGCAAGGCTTATTGTGATGTGTGTTACCGAGAGGGCCCAGAGATACCTCTCCGACACTCGGAGTGACAAATCCTAATCTTGATCTATGCCAACACCATGAATACTTTTGGAGACACCTGTAGAGCATCTTTATGATCACCCAGTTACGTTGTGACGTTTGATAGCACACAAGGTGTTCCTACGGTATTCGGGAGTTGCATAATCTCATAGTCATAGGAACATGTATAAGTCATGAAGAAAGCAATAGCAGTTAAACTAAACGATCATAGTGCTATGCTAACGGATGGGTCTTGTCCATCACATCATTCTCCTAATGATGTGATCCCGTTGATCAAATGACAACTCATGTCTATGGCTAGGAAACATAACCATCTTTGATCAATGAGCTAGTCTAGTAGAGGCATACTAGGGACATACTGTTTTGTCTATGTATCCACACATGTACTAAGTTTCCGGTTAATACAATTCTAGCATGAATAAAAGACATTTATCATGATATAAGGAAATACAAATAACATATTTATTATTGCCTCTAGGGCATATTTCCTTCAAGTTGAGTCCATCCAACTCCACGGCAAACACCGAGTGCATGACAACGACCACATTTGATTCTCATAGCAACGAATGTGTTGGTCCATCTCCTATATGAATGTTGCAATGGACTTATCATTCCTGGTGCGAATCATCTCCGATTGCTCATCTCGGTGTCCACAAATCTGGTAGATGGTGTCTTCAAGATCCTTGCTGTAGACTTCACAAATGCATCCAAAGGTGATGTGCGCTGCCATACTCTTTCCCAAGCTCCAAGTTGGTGCATCAAAGGCAAGCTCGAGAGGTTCCGTGACTGGTGCAATAGTCCTCCCAGGAATAGTAACTTTGATCCTCTAACACTCCTCTTTCGGTAATGTTGCAGTGAAGGTTCTTGTGAAACTTGGTATTCCGGTGTGCAGGTACCTCGTGACTTCCTTCAAGTGTCTTCCGAAAGGGGTGTCATCATCGGGCTGAGTAAACTTGTTCCGGGGTCTGACATCTATAGAGTAGAAATAGAGAAGGATTAGAAATGAGTAGAGAAGAGCATCATGTGGCTTATCCTAGTGGTCGCATCCTACAGTCAGCGTGTGCTCTGATACCATCTTGTAGCGACCACGATCCCAATGAATCGAAGTCTCTGTGCTTTAAGTGTCATCCCTGGATCCGTATGCTAACACACACGATACTTGAGGATTTAGAGTTTCAACCACACACTTATTACATCGAGATCCTTGTAAAGAGTATTATTATAAAAAATATGGCTGAAGGCCAACTAAATAATTAAACTATGGAAGCATCAAAGATAAGTTGAGTCCATCCAACTCCACGGCAAACACTGAGTGCATGAAAACGACCTATCGCACCTTAATCTTCATTAGAGAACTTTGCAACATGAGACGTTGCAGCCGTGTAATTCAGCACATTGAATATGCTGGCAAAGTCACACTGTAGCAATAATGATGAACAAATATCTACTACTACATGCATATTTGACTGGTGGAGGCTGTAAGGTTATTTTTGCATAAAGCTAATTTTTCCCTACAACAAAGGAATACATTTTATTTACTACTCAGTTAAATTAATCAATATTGAGAAGGTTCCTCCATCTCAATCCCAAAATCTCCAATGTCATTAGTAACCCAACAATTTAATTAACAGAGTGATGAGATCAATCAATAATTCAAATACTAGGATACTCAAGGTCCTTAACCGGGGACATGGCTATTCATGAATAGTTTGTACACTCTGCAGAGGTTTGCGCACTTTTCCCCACAAGACTCGATCGCATCCATGATCGGAAGATCGAGGCATAGCCTTTCAGAAGCATTACCTCTTTACTCTGGGTAGACCGGCACACCTACTTTCCCCTACATCTGCTAGTCCACCACTGAAAGAGCTCACACAACATACTCAACTATGCCAGAGCACATAATGGCTTGTGGCTGCACACGGAAGTTTCTAGGCATGAATGATATATGGTCCATTTGAGCCTGGGTGGCATTCCATAGGATGATCACACAGTTTCTCCAAGATCTCCTAGGACAACACCGGATTCTCCAGGTTCCCTACAACCAATCCACCCAGATGTGTATTAAAGTTTCCACCTTACTTTCCCTTAGTTGTTATTACACTCACAACTTTCATGAATCTCACATACCAACCCACATCTACGAGCATAGCTAAGAAATAAGTAACAAATCGTATATTCCCATGGTCGATCTCAAGTCATAGGTTCCTACCTCATGAACTACAAAGCAATTCCACATGTAACCAAGTCCTACTCATGCAAATCTTTGAGGGTGTACTAATGCAAGTAAAACTGGGCATTGAAAAGTATGATCAAAGTGTAACTTGCCTTGCTGATGATCGTTGAAACCTAGAAACTCATAGTAGCAAGATTCGCACCCCGGAAATTCTATCTCAATCAAACAATAGCATACATAAGCAACCATGCAACAGAATCGAAGAGAAGATCTTGGAAAACTTCAAAAACAAGAAAATAACTCTTGCAGTAGAAAACAATGTCTAACATTACCAAAATTAGGTGGATTTGGTCTTATCAGAAAGTTTAGATCGAGAGCTTCGATTTGCAAAAAGAATCAACTCAAACGGAGTTACGAAACTCAAGTTACGATAAAAAAAGTTCAAATTCAAATATGTTTGAATTCAATTTTTAAAACTTTCAAAAGTAAAATTGAGTTGGTTTTCTGGTTAGATGAGATCACAACGAAGAGTTTGGTGTTGGTTTCATCTAATTCTAACAAACGAGTAGAAAGTAGTGATTGTTTTAAGATTAGTGACTATTCTGTAAGAAAATTATTCGCGGAAAGGTCCCTGGCAAAAAAAAAACATAAAAAGAAAAAATCTAACTAACGAATGCTCGCTATATAAAACTAAATAGTGAACGATCTCTAAATGGATCTAATCTAATAAAAGAAACAAAACTGAATTTTTACGAAAAATCGATCTAAACGAAAACCGAGGTGGTTTTACCGGTTCGGGCCGGATCGGATCGTATCGGATCCGGGGCGGCGGCGGCTGCGTGGGCGAGCTGCGGCGGTAGCGGCGGCAGGGCTGGCGGCGCGGGCGGCGGTGGTGGTGGAGGGGCCGGGCGGC
>LR738711.1:634589904-634677570 GCA_902687465.1 Secale cereale | reverse complement strand
CGGCCGACTTAGGCAAGGGGCCGGCCGGGCAGCGTGGTGGCGCCGGACTCCGACGAGTCCGGGTCAGCCACGGGAGGGAGAGGCGGTGGCCGGCTGGGATGGGTTCGGCCTAGTTCGGTCGGCCCAATTTTTTTAAATTACACTTTTTTGAAAATACAGAAAAAATAGAAAAACGCAATAAATATATATTTAAAAATAACAAAAAAAATTCACACGTAATTATGGCCTTATTACTGACCTGGTGAACATTTTTATCGGTCTAAATGCCTAAAATAAAAATAAACTTTTTAGTACTAATAAAATAATAAAAATAAATTCTTTCGCAAATGAATGTCCAATAAATATATTTTTACTCAAAATTCAATTTCCAACATTTTTATTCTGTTTCGAAGAAGTCATATTATTTTCACTCATTATTTTAAAAATACTGAAAATGAAAATTGGTAAAATTATTTGATCCAACCCCACTTGGGGAATAAATAAATAAAATTGTAGGTCCTCTTCGGAAAACTTCCAACTCTCTCACTTGGGTCCTTGAGTTGCTTAAAGTCTTTTGGATCAATTACAAATCAAAATCAAAATCAAGATGCTCAAATGATGAATGCATATGAATGATCTAAATGTTAACATCCAAATTGAAAATTGGGATGTTATAGTAGTTCTCTTGATTCCACTAATGATTCTCTTAGCCAAGTTACACTTGAGCAAGAAAATAGCTTATTGAAGGGAATTATAGAGAAAGGTGTTTACAAGAGTCTTGCCGGGAGTAAGCAATTCGAAGAAATTGTACGCAAGCAAGGAAGGCACCGGAAGAATCAAGGTGTTGGTTTTGAACGAAAGTTCAATGCCACTAGAGTTGAGTGGGAAGAAGATCAATACCCCAAGACAAGGTTTGTTCCTCAATAAGAGAAGTACGATCCTACTTCCTTCAAGGGGACACAAGCCTAAGATGGTCTTCCACCACAAGACCACAAGCTAAAAGGCAAAGACAAGCTTCATGAAGAGATTGATGCATTTGAAGAAGCTCCTAAGGCCTTGGTCAAGTGGGTTCCCAAGACTACGTCAAGTTCTACTTCATCAAGTACATCTACAACTCCAAGGATTCCCATGAAGATCATGTGGATTCCGAAGAAGAAGAACTGGAGTGTTCTTTAGGGTGACTCCGCCAACATACTTCACTCATATTCATATTGGCAAGGACAAGTGCAATAAACTTCCACATCTTGCACTAGTTCAAGGAGTCACAAACCCTCTTGTTGGTAAGACAAGGGACAAGGTAACCTAATGCTTTCATGGACATCATCTTGTGTGCAATTCACTCTATGTCCATGGATATCTTTGTATGTTCCTTGTGGGACTAACCCATGTAGGTATTGAAAGTGCTACCCACTCCAATGGATTGCTCCATATGATCTACATCAACATTGATCATCTACATCTTCAACACCTGCATGAAGTCCTCATCGACAAAAACCAAGGTTAGTTCATCCCTCTTAGGGGGATATCACATCTAGGGGGAGCTTTAGTCTAAGAATTGGGATAAAGCAACTCTAATGGTTTGAACACACCAATGCTTTATGTAAAAGTGGTAACCCCACTTGAGCTTAAACAATGAGTATGACTTATGATCAAATGCTCTCGTTTGACTCCTAAGTCAATGTACTCATATATAGATGACCTAGTCATCGCCAATTGCTTGATAGATGCTAAAATGTTTGTGCACGCTTTGCCACATATTTCATTTGCTATCTTATTGTGTGAGCATGTTGAGTGCATAATTTTTCTCATTCGAGGACATCCATTTGTTGCTTTGATTATTTGGCTTTCTTCTTTTGCCAAATGGATGGACAAGAATGCCTAAGTACCCCCTCTAGCTATCTATGCTTTTCTTGTCTCAAACTCTATTCATGGTACATCACAAAGTTTGATCAAGTCAGATTTGAACCACTCTGAGTGAGGAGCACTCGGAGTTACCGATTTGTCATAGACTTAAACTTCCAAAACCTGTTAGTGCATTTCGGTCTTACCGATTATTTCTTTCGGTCATACCGAGTTCATTAGGTTGATCTAGGTTTTCAATCTCGGTGCAACCGATTAGAATAATTTGGTCTCACCGAGTTGCAGTAACTGCTAGCAGTTCTGCATCTCGGTGCCAACGAGTCGTTCCACTCGGTCACACCGTCAGGGTCTCGATATATATACACACGGGCCGAACCTTGGAAGGTTTTCCGGATCTTTTCGCCCGCGCCTATCTAGCTCTGCCGATTCAAGGTCTCTGGATCATCCTCTCGTCGCCCGCGACTCCTGCCGCTGGTCTCCACCGCCATCAACGGAATTCTCTGCCGCCGTTGTCGCAGTAGCGAACTCATCGTCGAGTTAGGGTATGAGTTCAACCCTTTGTGTTTTCCTCAATCTGATTCTAAGCACAAATTCAATGCCATGATTCTTGCCACGTTTGAAATCATCTTGTCCAGCAAAAACTCCGTATAGATTAGTTTTTGTCGGCGTTCTGGGAACGGGGGTACCCAAACTTGCTTGCCTACGGCCCAGGGTGTGGCTCATCAGGCGGCCTGGTACGGCCCAGCATCTTCAGCGACAACTCAAGACCCTCGCGAGGGGCCAAGCCTCGCGAGGCGGACGACACAAGGCATCCCCTGGGGCGGCCTCACCAGGCCGACTCATGAGGATCGGAGATATCGAGGCGAGGGACACCTCGCGAGGTCCTCGTGACGTGGGCAGTGACGACCAAGGCCAGGCAAGCGCCAGCGGGCGCAGAGTGCCAGTTTCCTGTTTGGTGCTAAAGGAGTGGGTGTAGACGAAGAGTCTCAAGGCGTCATGCAAAGGTTTCCATATCGGTGCAACGAGACCAAGACCAGCAGGACAGCAGGACGGAGGTCATCGCAGAGCCCACGACGGCATCACCACCAGAGCTTTTGGCAGACGAAGGCCACCTTTTGTCTGGATAGCTTGTACTAGCTGTCCCCCTTCAAATTCGGCCGTTGTGGGATCCCTTCCCTTTCAATATTTGGGAAGAGGACCCGAGCCACTATAAATAGGACTAGCCACCACCATTGGGATCAGATCATCAGAGAGGGAGTTGATCTCACCTAGAGTTGAGTAGATAGAAGGCCACACACCACCAGCTCACTCGAGTCCAAGAACTCCTCTCTTGAGGAGGCAGTTCATCCATGTACTAGCTCCTCCTCAGCCACGAAGGCAATTCACTACACCACACTGGATTAGGGTATTACACCACAACGGTGGCCCGGACCAGTATAAATCTTGTGTCCCTTGTTCTTCGGATCTGACGAGCTAGGCCTAGGGTTGTCGAGTAGACGAGCTAGGGCAGAAGGAGAGATCTTCATGCGCACCCCAGAGTTCAAACCTTTAGGGTTTTGCCATAACGCTAGATCCGAAATTTGGCGCGCCAGGTAGGGATGTGCTGAAACTTCCCTTCCGTCGATCAGCGCTCTATCGTTCCAGCAATTCCATCGCCGACGCTCGGAGAGCCCATGCTGAGCGGCGGGCTTCCCTTGCCGCCCGCGTCGCTTAGACTGCTCCTGCCAGCGGACCACCCCGCCGTTCTCCATCGCCTACCGCCAACGCCGCTACCGATCCGGCGTGGCATGGACAACATGCATCGTCCCTACACCCCTTCGTGCGGCGTGATGGACGCACCGCTACCCCGTCACTGACTCCAGCAGTGTCTTCATCTCATGCTCGCCGCGGACCCACGGATGCACAGGCTGCGCTGCTCATGGCACGCGAGCTCCTGCACTACCGCCCCGTCGACGACTTCTACTAAGAATTGCTCGACCGCATTGCCGAGCTCGTCAGTGCCGCTGGGGGCTCTCCAGCACCGTCCCTCTCCCTGCCTCGTCCGCCTCCCCATGAGGACGACGAGGCCCATGAAGCTCCACCACCCCCGTGCGTCAGGTCCGCCTGCCTGTAACCTTTGGTAAACACGACAACTACCACACTGAGCTCATCGACTTCGATGTTGCCCATATCCACCTCCCTTACAATGCCATCCTAGGGTATCCAGCCCTGGCTAAGTTCATGCCAGTGACTCACCATGGCTACAATGTTCTCAAGATGCCGGGAAGCGGCGGGGTCATCACCATCGCTTGTGTGGAGAAGGACATAGTGTGCTCACTCGAGCGCACTTACTAGGCGGCAACAGTCGAGGATCCGGATAGCGAACACATCATCTACCCACCTGAGGTCGTCCCCAAGAAGAAGAAGCAGCTGCTAGCCCTGGAGCCTCATGAGGATGCAGCGCAGGGCGACAACACCTCGGGACCTACACCTAGGGAGGGGCCTCCTCCCTCTCTCGCATAGGAAGGCGCGCCCGGCGCCCCCCCTCAGGTTGGGCTCGGGGGCTCTCCTCTGGAGGGCCACTGACCTAGCCAATGTCACGAGGGAGGCGCTCGGGCACCATGTGGAGGAGTGCTTCGCCGCACACTTTCCTCCAGAGGCCTCAAGGAGTGAGGCACCAAGGTCTCAGGAGTTCACCAGCCAGACCATTGAAGACATACAGGAGCCGAGAGCCAAGAGGGGCGAGAGTCGCCCGCCTCCTCTGAGGGCATCTGTCGGTCCAGGCTCAGGATACTCGCTGCGCATCTGCGTGAACGTCCCTGCACTCAACATGATCGCATCTCAGGAGCTCTACTGGCCTTCCTAGGTGGGCCGATGCCAGGGTCCCCCTCATAGCTACGTGCGCATGCCCTTCAGCCTGCCGAACCAGGCGGCCCTGCACCAGCGCCACATGCGGGAAGTCCTGGCGGCTCGCGAGGCCAGGCACAAGGAGATCCAGGTGGAGTTGGAATCGGCCCTCCACGAGATCTGGGGAGCCCTGGAGCCTCGCGAGGGGCCGGATCTAGGCGGCACGTAAGGAACAACGCCTGCGTCGAGCATCTTCACCTACACCAACACTACTTCAGCAACTATGCCAGGTGACATCTTCCGATTTTTGTTCAACCGGGAGCGCCCCTCGGGCTGCATTATTCCCAGGTCGCACGGTCCTGTCCCTATGACGTGTATCCTTTTGCATCTCAGATCACCTTGTGGGGGACGCCCCTCGGGCTGCATTATCCCCAGGCCGCGCTGGTTCGTCCAGGTGGCATGTATCTCCCTTGCATTTTACCTAAGCTAGTGCTGCCATCTCTGTCATGTTGCATTCGAATCACTTGTTTGACCATCACTCTTATGCAATGAGCATCCTGCGCCCCCATAAGCTCGCTTGCATCCATCTTCTGGCTGGGGGCTGGCACGACGTCTGTGCTCGGGTTCGTCCCTACAGCGTCGCCAAATCCAAGCGGTTGAGCTCTGGCTCGCGGGCCAGTCCCATGTACGTCACCTCCTGTGGCCCTTGGTGCCTCGCCCACGCTCGAGCCGGATGCTAGCAGTGGAGTCGAGGTGCACGACATCGTGTCCCATCACCGCGGGAGCCGCGCGCCGGATGACTTTCCTTAGGACGTCCGCGTGAGGAGACTAGGCACGGCGTCTGTGCTCGGGTCCGTCCCTGCAGCGTCGATAAATCCAATGACTGTTCTTTGTCTGGCGGGCCGGCCCTGTTCACGTCACCTCCTGGGGTCGTTGGTACTCGGCCTTCTCATAAGGCAACCTCGAGGGATTCACCCGGCGCAGGTTTCCTAACCACCTTGCAGGATCTCCTCAAGCGCTCCCATTCAAGACCAGGCGCAACCCGCTTAGAGGTAGGGCCTCGTGAGTCCCGCGCTGGCTCACGGGTGCCAAGATACACCTCGTCTAGCCCCACCATGCCAGCCACGTGTCCGGGCGGGGCTGTATACGCCCGGGGGCTCTCCGCAGTAGGGAGTCCCCTCTCACGGTCTAGTGGAAGCACCATGCTCCGCGCTGGCTGACGACGCGGTCGAGGAGAGGCTATGCCCGCGCAAGAGCGGCAACACTATGCTTCACGCTGGTGATAAACAACTGGGGGTGGTTTCACGGCCACGTTAACCTCAAGGAGCCCCTCGGCTCAGTGGCCAGCCCCACCGCGCTGCGCCCCCTCGGGAGCGTAGCGCGAGGGGGCCGGGCACGGGGGTTGCGTCCAGGTCACGCCTGGCGCACGCCTGGCGCACGCCCCACCAGGTCCCTCGGGCCTGGTCGACGCACAACTCTCCCGAGCGCAAGCCCGACGAGGATAGGTATGGGGCCTGTTCGTACGTCAAGGGGGACCCTTGGGCATCGCGACCCAAGGGCCTAACTGGTCCCGTAGCCCCTCACTCCCTGGTCTTGTCCTGGTTTCCGTTCAGGGCCAGCGACGACTGAGGTACGTGGGGAACCGGGCCCTGCCGACGGAGAACATCAAGGCAGTCCAGCACTCACTTCCCTCAGGGCTGTTCGTACGTCAAGGGGGACCCTTGGGCATCGCGACCCAAGGGCCTAACTAGTCCTGTAGCTCCTAGCTCCCTGGTCTTGTCCTAGTTTCCGGTTAAGGCCAGCGGTGGCTGAGGTACGCGCGGGGCCGGGACCTGCCGACGCAGAACACCAAAGCCCTGCATAGCGCTTCCTACCTAGGGATCGTTTGCACGTTAAGAGGGACTCCCGAGCATCGCGACTCAGGAGCCTAACTGGCCACATAGCCCCTCACTCCCTGGTCTTGACGACCTCCTCGTAACGTAACGCTCCACGCTCCACCTCCGCATAGGAGGTCAGCCTTGCGAGGAGGGAAGGACTCTCTAGCCCCTTCCACGGTTGCGTGCGAATCGTCTTCCTCGATGGAGTCGCCTGAAGATACCTCCACCGGCACGGCTGCTACTTGAGCTTCAGGGGCCGCCGGAGGCACGAGCCCGCGCGCATCAAAGGTGGGCATGGAGGCTGCCACCGCTACCCCGTCCTGGCGGTGATACAAGGGAATATGGGAAGCAGGCGGATATCCCAGGTTAGCCCCTACCAGAAGACGGAGAGCTGCCTCAAGATGACCGGCAAACAGGGTGTCGCGGCACAGCTGGAGGTTGTCCGACTCATTCCCAAGCGTCAACAAGGGGCGCGAACGGGCCTGAAGCGGAGCCACGCGACACGTCAAGAATTCCTTGACGATCATGGCTCCCATCAGCTTTGCCGCCTCGGGGTCGTCCGGCTTCAGGTCCGTGGCCACCTTCTCCAACACCTTCTCTGCCCGAGGATCGGTGAGCTTCGCGCTGAGCCACCTATTGCTCGACTCAGGCGCAGCCATCGGCAGCGCCAACCGAGGATGGGAGCACTTGGCGGCCATGAAGATCCACTTGTTCCTGAAGTTCTCGGCCTTCTTCCCAGCCCTCGAAATTGCATTGGTTCCGTTGGCCGCAACAAGATTGGCGCACCCTGAGCAATTGCCCTCCTTGATTCGGAGGTAAAAGAAGTGGCGAAGTAGCACCATAGACGGCATCACCCCCATGAATGCCTCGCATTAGAAGGCGAAGATGGACAGAAGAAGGACGGAGTTGGGATGAAGATGAAGGGCATGAAGCTTGTAGTGGCTAAGGATGGAGAAAAAGAAATCGGAGAAAGGAGGGACGAGCCCCGAAACAATACTGCTCGAAAAGAAGGGATGTAAGGTACTCTTGGGGTCCTCCGGCGCGGCAGAGGCAGCTCGGACGACGGTCTTCCCTTTCTCGTTGGAGTCCTCCGCCATCATCAGGAGCAAGGCGGTATTGTTCGCCTCCGAGAAGGTTGGCTCTTTCAAAGCCGGCTCATACCAGGCAGGCGAAGCGGCAGCCTTCGGCTTGTCGGACGCCATAGGTACAAGCTTGGAAGGGAGGCGGTGAGGATCTGGAACTTCGCGGAGGAGAGGATCAAGAAAGGGGATCTAGAGCAAGGCAAGGGCTAACAACGAAGGCACAGCGGCACGCACTTGCCTTTTGTCAGCTGTGCAGTTGCCGAGGCGGCATGGGAGCGCAGACGCCCACGTCCCATCAATCGCCACGTGTCAGACAAGGCCGCATGCTTTGAGGGCCCGCGACACTCCGCACTTGGCCCTTGGCTTCGCTGCGAAGCCAAGCCCGAGTGCACCTTCGGCCCCGAGGCTACTATCAGTGTTCTGGGAATGGGGGTACCCAGACTTGCCTGCCTATGGCCCAGGGCATGGCTCATCAGGCGGCCTGGTACGGCCCAACATCTTCAGCGACAACTCAAGACCCTCGCAAGGGGCCAAGCCTCGCGAGGCGGAAGGCATAAGGCATCCCCTAGGGCGGCCTCACCAGACCAGCTCATGAGGATCGAAGATATCGAGGCGAGGGACACCTCGCGAGGTCCTCGTGACGTGGGCAGTGACGACCAAGGCCAGGTGGGCGCCAGTGGGCGTAGAGTGCCAGTTTCCCCTTTGGTGCTAAAGGAGCGGGTGCAGTCGGAGAGTCCCGAGGCATCAGGCGAATGTTTCCATGTCGGTGGAACGAGACCAAGACCAGCAGGACAGCAGGACGGAGGTCATCGCAGAGCCCATGGCGACGTCACCACCAGAGCTTTTGGCAGGCGAAGACCACCTTTTGTCAGGATAGCTTGTACTAGCTCTCCCCCTTCAAATTCGGCCGTTGTGGGATCCCTTCCCGCTCAATATTTGGGAAGAGGACCTGAGCCACTATAAATAGGACTAGCCATCACCATTGGGATCAGATCATTAGAGAGGGAGTTGATATCACCTAGAGTTGAGCAGATAGAAGGCCACACATCACCAGCTCACTCGAGCCCATGAACTCCTCTCCTTAGGAGGCAGTTCATCCATGTACTAGATCCTCCTCAGCCACCAAGTCAATCCACTACACCACACTGGATTAGGGTATTACACCACAATGATGGCCCGAACCAGTATAAATCTTGTGTCCATTGTTCTTCGGATCCGAGGAGCTAGGCCTAGGGTTGTTGAGTAGACGAGCTACGGTGGAAGGAGAGACCTTCGTGCGCACTCCAGAGTTCGAACCTTAAGGGTTTTGCCGGAACCCTAGATCCGACAGTTTTGACTCAAAGTTTTAGGGTTAGGTTTTCGCCAAACTCATCTCGGACCGACCGAGTTGTAGAGATCGGTCTCACCGATTTCGCTTAGGCCATTGCACTTGTAACATTCGTTCTAACCGAAACTTACAAATCGGTGTGACCGAGTCCAACTCTCTGTGAAACCCTAGCAATCTCGGAGTCACCGAACGGTGTCTCGGTCTGACCGATTTCACCAGTTTAGACTCTCAAAGTTGCTTCTGTGTCACCGAGTTTAACAAATCGGTAGCTCCGAAATGCTTTCGGTAGAAACCTAAAACTAAGTTTTTGACTCAATTGTTTTGCAAAATCTCTGCACTTTGTGATGCTCATCCACTCTACCTCAACTATATCTATTGATAGGGTCAGCTTGCAGTTTTGAGAGATGTCTGAGGGTAGTGATAGTCAAAACAGGTCAGAGGAGCAGGCACAACTGAGTGAGGGCTCTAGTCCCTCAAATAGCAGCTACTATGAGAGCAGCAGAAGCACTCCAAGCAATCTGCCAAAGGCTGCCACCAAGACTAGGAAGAAGAAAACATCTGAGAGTGAGGATGAAGATTTTGTGGCTGATGATGTCACTTCAAAGAAGAAGGCTGTCAACAAGGAAGAATCTGCTAGAGTTGTCAAGCCTGGTCTGAACAAGAAGGCCCCTGCCAAAAGAGCTCCAATGTCAAAAATCAGAGCCTCCACACAAGAAACAATGGTGTTCACTCTTGAAACAAGAGATGATGAACCAATTGGATCTAAGAAGAGAGCTACGAAGTCTACATCCAGAGTTGTTGGCAATCCATCTATGAGAGATGATGATGATGCTGATGAGCCTGTTGCACCTGCTGCAAAGACTCAGAAGCTGATGGGGGATGCCAACAAAGCCAAGGATGCTCCATCCAAGCCCAAAGCTGCCCCCAAAGCTTCAGCACCTAAGAGGTACACTAGAGACATTCCAGCAGCTGAAAAGAACAAGGCCCCAGTGCCAGATGTTCCAGAGGAAGAGGAAGATCAAGATCAAGAATCCTCAAATGATGATGAGTCCATGATGCTCAGGAAACTTAAGCCAAAAAGTCCAGATCATTATGATTCCCATCTTGTTGCTGAAAACATGAAACTGAGAAAGGATGCAAGTCTGAGACTCTGGAGACAGATTGATCCATATGCTACCAGGAGAAAGACTGATGTGGACTATAGATTTCAAACCAAGGAACAACATGATTTCTATGAGACAGTGTTGTTGGACAAGAAGCCCATTGTCTGTGACATGAAGTGGGTTGATTGGAAATACATCGACAAACATGCTGATTTCTTTCCAGGTGTGCATGAAAGCTTCAGCCAGAATGAAGTTGAAAAGTTCGTGGGAAAGAAACTGACTAGATGGAACGATGAGATGATCATGCAATTCTACTCAACTGCTCACTTCTATCCAAATGGTAGAATTGTATGGATGACTGGAGGAACCAGGTACCAATCAACTGTGGCTGAATGGGCAAGTTTGATCAATGCCCCCAAGGAGGATGAAAATGACACATATGTGTATGCCAAGACCAGGAAGGATCATGACTCCATGGCAAACATGTACAAGCCAATTCCTGACAAAGATTTGAAGACTCACAAGTTTGGCTCCATATATCATCTGTTGTCTGGACTGACCACCATCAACACTATACCGAGGCACACTTTGTCGCCCAAGTCAGGAGATCATAGAATGGTCAGAGGTCACTCCATCAATTTGCTTCACATGTTTGATGTTCCCGAGAAGTTCAAGGTCATGAGCCTGATTGTAGAGACAATCAAGAGGACAGCAGCAGACCAGAAAAGGTCTTATGGATATGCCCCTCACATTCAGATGCTTATCAACTCTAAGTTGGGGAAAGGGACATATCTTCTTGACAAGAGGGATCTACCTCTTAGGCTAGATTCTGAGGACAATGAAGTTGTCATGGATGCATCCCATCCTACTTTAGTTGAAAGACAAGAGAAGATTGCTCAAGCAAAGGCAGCAAAGCAAGCAAGTGCTTCTAGAGCTCCTAAGACCAAGCAAGATCAACTCAATCATCTGCTTGAGGCCACTTTGAGGATTGAGAAGAGTTTTGCCAACTTGACTCAGAAACAAGCAAACCTTGAGAGGATCATGGAGACAAAGTTCTATGATCTAGATGTAAAGGTCACAGAGATCCAGACTACTGTGGAGAAGCTCAAGGAAGATGTTGAGGATAGAGATACTACAGATGCTTTTCAGACAGTCCCAAGAGGACCAAGATCTTCAGCTGTGCCAGTTGATGAGCCCAGGCCTACACTTTCAGCTCCTGCAGCCACTGCCATAATTGTTTCTCCAGTATCAACACCTCCCGTTCCACAGACTTCATCGGAAGTGTTTGCATATGCTCTCATCTCTACACCATCTATGTACACCGGAGCCACCAGCGAGAAGACTTCTTCTGCAGCTCCTAGAGATCGTGCCTAGAGTGCCGCATAGCACTATGCATTTTCGTGCTTTTTGGTAACTTGTTGCCAAAGGGGGAGAAAGTGTATAGATCATTAGGCTTCGAGAGAGAGAGCGTTTTGCTTATCTTTGTTGGTTTTTGCTTGCTACTTCGTTTGGTTGTTTGGTCATTGCTACAATTTGCTTATGTGTGTGAGATACTACTTGTGCTTGATCATATCATACTATGCTTAATGTGTGTTTATTCCATTATGTATGATAATTCACTTGTTATTTTCGTGATGAGTGCTTATTGCTTAAATCTTATCATTTTGAGCGCTCCGCCAAGATGTATGTGACATGAAAGAGTAACCCATGATCCTAATTGATTGTGCATTTGCATTCAAAAGCAAATCTTAAATAATGCACGAATTTAGGGGGAGCTCATGCTTATCACATACTTCTCAAAGCGATGACATATTTCATTCTTATTATCATTTGTCGAAGCTTTGATCTATATGTTGTCATCAATTACCAAAAATGGGGAGATTGAAAGTGCAACTAAACCCCGGGTGGTTTTGGTAATTAATAACAACATATAGCTCATTGAACTAATATCCTTTCAAGACAAATATTTCAGGAAGTTCAATGATTGGCATGGCATGGATTAGAAATGTGGATCCCTCAAAAAGCTAAGGACAAAGATTGGCAAAAAGCTCAAGACTCTACATTTACATTTTAGTGATCCAAGATCACATTGAGTCCATAGGAAAAGCCAATTGAACTTATAACAGATGAGCTATGTGCTAGTCACAACAAAGGCATCCACGTACGCAAAGAATAGTGCGCCACATCGAGCGAGCGACGGGAAACAGCGAGCGAAACAGCCAGCAACGAGCGAGCGATGGCAAATAGCGATCGAGCCAAACAACCAGCGAGCAAATGAGCCCGCGTCCCCTTCCCCTCCCCTCCTCCCACCTCAAGAACCCTAGCCGCCGCATCCTGATCCTCCTCCCACCTTAGGAACCCTAGCCGCAGCCTCCTCGTCCTCCTCCCGCGCACCCTCTCCCTCACCACCGCCATGGCCTCTCTTGCGGCTCATCCTCCCAGTACATGGCTTCCCGCTCATCCCCTCGCGGCGGCCACCTCTCATCGTATCCTCCCAAGTTCTCGATTTGGGGCTGAAGGGACAGAGCGGAAGGGACATACAAGTCTACAAGCGCCGGGGCGATGGTCCACATCATCGTCGTCGTCCTCGGCGGTAGGAGCGTGGGGCGCTGAGAAGGCCAGCCCCGTCCTGCTCTTGCGCCACCAGTGCTGTCGCCATCGTCCTCGGCAGTAGGAGCGTGAGGCGCTGAGAAGGTCGGCTCCATCCCTCTCTTGAGCCACCGCCCATCCGCCTACACACCCGTCATCCACGCAGCTCCTCCTCAGCTCGTTCCCATCTCTGTCAGGCAGGTGAGCTCCTGCTTCCTCTCCCTGTTTCCCTTTGATTTTGTGCTGGCATTGTAATGTGTTTATGTTGTTGCTTTGTGAGATATGCCTTCTACTTGTGCTGCTAGATGCGTGTGTTGCTGGTTCTGGTGCTGCAAATGGCTGCTGTTTGTCTTGACGCTTTGTGCTACTAGCTGCTGCTGGTTGCTTGTGTTGCTGGTATATGCTGCACTGCTGCTACTTGCTGTTTGTTGCTTCCTTGTTTGGTTATTTGTGACACTGATAGTCTTTGTGAAAAGAAAAGATTGAAGATAGGCTATGAGCTGATGAGATGACCTTCATTTTTAATTTTTATTTAATAATTGATGAAGGATATATCATATATTCAATTGCTAACATTTACTCTCTATGGTATAAGAGAGGCTTGGGACGTGAAGGCAGTAGCACACAACGCCAGGTCGAGCGCACAGACCTCGACGACAAGAGACCAGTACACTTAACAAGAGTAAGAGAGCCTTGGGATAACACTACATGCGAAAGCAGTAGCATGTCGCTTCCTTCCTTGCTTGGCTGCTTGCCAGGTTAGTGGTTCATCTCTTATTCTTTTTCATAGAAACCTACATATGTCAAGAGTGGAATAACAACCAGGCTAATGTAGTGACAATGGAATACACTTGTAATTACTTTGCTCTGAACGATTGGTGATTAGTCATGGATCAAATAGCTTGATGTCAAGCTTGTCGTACATGAATTTTTTATTACTTAATTCATTCGTGTGTGCCACATATGAGCGAACCGACACATCTGTTTATCTTTGTCAGCTTATATTCTTGTCAGATGTGGTAAGATCTTTCATGCCATCTCTTGTTCAATGAAATGCTTGTGAGCTGAAACATTTTGCGTTGCATGTTTTCCTGCCTGTGTAGGTTCTTTGTTGGTTCATTCGACTATGCCGTTAACTAACCAGGTTAGATCTGCTTAGATTGCCTTGGGTTATTACTTCTTAATAATATACTCCATTAACTCCTGCATTGGTGTGGCTAGGTTGCCTATCTATGTGTTTCGGGGTTCACCTATTTGTCCGTCGTGCTTTGTATGGGTTTCCCTTCAGATATTCTTAGAAAAAATGTGTTTTTGTTTACTTATGCTTGCCCTCGTGATTTTCTTCCTGGGTGATTGTGTGCTCATATGCCATTGGGTTGATATCCATGTTTATAGAGTATGACCACTTTTCTTAGTTTCATACCGATTCTCAATAGTCTTGCAATACCTACTAGGGTTAGTTCTTTGAAAGAAATTTATGCAGTAGATAATAGTTGATGTTTACTAATGAATAAAGGAAAACTAGCTAAAGAGATAATAAATGTATGGGGGTTCCAATATCAAGTGTATCACCTGGTTATTGCTTACCCAACTAATACATGCTGCTTGGTGATAAAGGAAAAACAACTAGAAAAATAATTAATAAAGTGTACCATCTGCTTATTGTTTTATACACACTCGCTTGATTTCTTTTTCCTCTATAGGCCTCTGATCATGTCTGCACTGTGCGTCTAGGGAGTTGAACAAGGCATCTGAAGCCCTTCAGACACAACCGTGCGCATATCTATGATATGCTTCCTGGCTAATTAAATATTTGTGTGTTGTTGGTTGATGTGTTTTTAAAATGTATCTGCGAAAACCCAAAGGTAATTTTTTTTGATTTATGATAATAAATTTTCATAGATTTTCCAATACTTAGGATAAAATTTGGGTCTCTTGTTTACTGGATTTCTTCTTCTTTCTCTCTAGCTTTTCATTAGTGAAAGTGCAGTATGTCGACTAGAGGGGGGGTGAATAGGCGATTTTTATGAAATGCTTCAAAACATGATAGTTTTGAAGACAAAAGATAAAATCAATCCTATTAGTATGCAGCGGAAAGTAGACTACACTAGACAAGCCATAGTCATGTATTCAATGAAGTGAAAGCACAAAGACTAACATCAGCTAGGCACTAGGGATCAAGATGGAGGAAGGAATGAAACCAATCACAACAAGTAGATACTCAGTGAAGTCAATCAGATAAGGCAAGCAGGCAATGACTTCAGAACATAGGACAGTAAGTAAAGGGAAGGAAAGGATAGAACCAGTAGCTCGGGGAGGACAGTGATTTGTTAGACCAGTTCCAGTTGCTGTGACAACTGTACGTCTGGTTAGGAGGCTGAGATTTAACTCAGAAGACCGTGTCTTCACCTTATTCCCCTTGAGCTAAGGACACCTAGTCCTCGCCCAATCACTCTGGTAAGTCTTCAAGGTAGACTTCCAAACCTTCACAGACTTCGTTCACCGGCGATCCACAATGACTCTTGGATGCTCAGAACGCGATGCCTAACCGGCTGGAGGAAACACAGTCCTCAAGTGTAATAAGTCTTCAGGTCACACAAACAGAAAGACTTCAGTGATGCCTAACACTCTTTGGCTTTGGGTGTTTTGGCTTTATCCTCGCAAGGATTTCTCTCTCAAAAGCTTTGGAGGTGGGTTGCTCTCAAACGACAAAAGCCGTGTAATAACTCTGAGCAGCCACCAATTTATGGTGTAGGGGTGGGCTATTTATAGCCACTGGGCAACCTGACCTGATTTGTCCGAAGTGACCCTGGGTCACTAAGGAACTGACACGTGTTCCAACGGTCAGATTTCAAACACTCACACGGCAACTTTACTTGGGCTACAAGTAAAGCTGACTCATCCAACTCTGGATAAGATTTGCTCTCATTGTCTTCGCTCGAAGACATAGGATTTGGTTAAGCATCACTTCAGTCACCCTGACTTAGTTCACTTGGACCCCACTTAACAGTACGGTGGTTCCTATGACTCAACAAAGAAGAAAAGGAAACAACGAAACATCTAAGTCTTCGCGCTCCATAGTCTTCACACAATGTCTTCTCTTGTCATAGTCTTCAATATGATTATCTTCATGTACCACCACTGTTGTCAATGTCTTTATACATTTTTAGGGGTCATCTCCGGTAGGTAAACCGAATCAATGAGGGACTACTACCTGTGTTATCCTGCGATTCTCACAAACACATTAGTCACTCAACCAGGTTTGTCGTCAATACTCCAAAACCAACTAGGGGTGGCACTAGATGCACTTACAATTAGCCATATCACCACATTTGCGGTGGCACACCAACTTTGATTTAGTTGATTAGTAAATGAGCAATGGTGAGGTAATTCAAAATCTGCCAATTAACTGCATACATTTTCCTATCTTCAAGGGGATGCTCTTTGATTCACAGTAAAATCAGGTTCTTCACCAATGGAGGAGGTTCACCATGCGGAGTGTATGGACAGGGTTCTCCAGATTTTGCATTATCGGTGAGCAGCCTACCTAATGTTATGTTCCTTTATACTGTCAGACCACTGTGATGCCATTTTTCTCTTATCAACTGCTTAGGGGTTGTGAGCAACCTACCTAAGGTTAGGTTCATTTATAGGAGTACAAGAAATTTAGTATAGATCGATACCAAACATTCACATTACTCAGGGGTTGCTAAATGTGCAAACATGATGCCTTCTTTATGCTTCAAGCCCCCTTTAGTTTCAGTTTTCTCTCATCAAACATGATGATTTCAATAGATATATGGATGGCCGAAAGTAACATTAATAAGAGCCCAGTAAATATCCTCATAATACTAGGCAGCTATAAGTCAAATGTCACCTATAGAACTATTGTGCTCCCTTGCATCATTGCTACTACCTTATTCAATAACTGTATAGCCATACAAGTATAGGTTTTCAATTTAATTATCCCATGTTCTTCTTCTATTTTAGATAGGTAAACCATCGCTGACAACTAACAAACTTGCTAATAAATGGCACCTTGTTGTTTGTTATATGATTGCTACTACCTTATTCAATAACCGCATATCCATACAAGTACATATTTTGAATTTAATTAGCCCACGCTCTTCCATTTTATATAGGTAAACAATCGCTTTCAACTGACAAACTTGCTAATAACTGGCACCTTGCAGTCTGTTATATGATTACTTTTTCTGAATAGATCAAGAATATGGCTATCGTTTATCCCTAGGCCAAGACATCATAGATTGGATTATCGACAAAGCTCTTAGCAGTATCATAGTACTAACAGACAGGCTAAACTCTATTTTGCATGAGACTTAAAAATCCATGGGAGAAAAATTCTAGACATTAGATATAACTTCATTATGATATCTGTCTAATTATTTTCTGGCTCTGCATATTCATCGCCTTCATAGAGTCTCAGTGTATGTATATAATACTAATTTTGTTTATTCTTCTAGGAGGCAAATTGCACAACAGTTTGGCCACAGATTGCATGATATTCAAGCAATTTAACCATGTAGTTGAAGCCAATTTCGCTCTTGGGTTAACAGCTGAAGACAACAATCTTAACCACACCCTCCTACATGTGAAATATGTTGTAGAACACCTTGATGATGCACCCTTACAGTCCAAAGACATTCTCCAGAAAATAAACAAATATTATTGGGGCTTAGATGATGAGTTGTCGATAAGGAAGACATGTGGCCCTTGACCAGTGAGATCCCAACAAACACACCTACCATGAAGGGACGCTTGGATGATGAGGTGATCTTTAATACCGATGGTACATGCAGTGATGATTACCTTCCATAAGGTAATCCGTTCATCCTTTTCTCGCTATTTTTACAAACACATTCTATGCAAAAAATAACTAACACTACATATTCCTACACAGGTCCATGCATCACGCCGAAAAGGAACTGAGATGGCAAGGCATTTCGATCAATCTCTCTGCTTCATATGGTTAACTGGATAGTTTGGTCATCTGCTTTATAGAAACAGTATAAATAACCTATCGTGAACTACCTTCTTAACTTTCTTTTTATGCCGGTTCATGCTTTTGGACTATCGTGTTATTGTGAACTACTCCCTCCGTCCGGAAATACTTGTCATCAAAATGAATAAAAGTCGATGTATCTAGATGTATTTTAGTTCTAGATACATCCCTTCTTGTCCATTTTGATGACAAGTATTTTCGGACGGAGGGAGTAAAATATAAACAATTATGTATGACATGCTATCTGAATATCTACTTGCATTGTGTTTAAATCCACTGCATATGCCTAATTATATATGAAGATGCCATCTAAGTATCAACCTTTACATCATCATTGCTTGCAAATATAATTGTTCCAATACTTGGTTTTTGGGCTATTTCTGCCACGGGCGCAACGAGCTCCTTATGTTTAGCCTTTAGATCACTCTTACTTACATGGTTCAAATACTTGGTTTGCTGTCACTTTTTAGATTTGTAGTTTTTTGTTGCCTAAACAATAGTACATCAATCTTTATGGATTTTCATGGGAAAGAGATTCTTGATCCTATTAGTTATTATGTATACCTAAAATAAGGGATTAGTCCAACCGGTGTGATAGAAGGCAGCCCGGTGCATGTAGCTCCTGCATGCGTAGGATCCGGGGAAGGGTCCGGCCACTTTGGGTCTATTGTACGCAGTCTATCCCTACATTTCTTCAAGAGGCTGTTTACAAGACTTGAACCCGTGACCTCATGGTCACAAGTCAACCACTGTGATAGAGTTTGGTTAAAACATTTACATATTTGAATCCATTACTTTGGTTTTGCTTCTCAAATTCTGTATTTTCTACCAAAAAATAACGGACTTACATCAAATAGCCTACATGTATTTGACTGTGTATATCTATGTGTGTTTGACTTCAAAGCTCAAATAATTCTTTTATTTCCGCAGATGAAATTGTGATGCTTATTATGAATTGTTGCAAGACAGTATTTCATTTGTTTTGGTGCACGGATGTTGCTTTTTAGTATGATACCCATATCTTAGTGGCTTGGAGTAACAAACAAATAGATATGTACATAAACTATTATTCCTTGATGTTTGGATATACACCACATTATGTGCCTTGCCTTATGTTTTTCTTTCACGCCACAACATATTTATGGAGCCAGCCCTTTTTGTAGCATAATAGCTTGTTTTGCATTGATGAAGCATATATGTTCATGACGAACCAACAACTTATGCTTACATTTTGAACCAATGTTCCAGCTTCGACATTTGTGGTGTTACTTGGTCTTTATTTCTTGAGTTACCATAAGCTAGGTGACCAAAGCTATATGATGCATCTATGCCTATGTAGCTTAGCTTTGCTTACCATGAACTAAACTCATGCCTTTCTTTTGGCCTATGAACCTATCATCAATGTAATATATAGCGTTATGTATGAACATATACCTAAATATCTATTCGTACATATCTAATGAAAGCTTGGTTCGCACACGCCCTTTGCGCCATTGGCGCAACGGGTCATCTAGTACTATTAAAAGGGGATGAGGTGTTGCTTAATGGTCTACTTGCTCAAGTTCTTAGTAATATGCTCCAAATCCTTCAACCACTCTCCCATTTCCACATATGTCCCAAACCTAAAAGTCAAACTCGGCCCCACCGATTTCATCTATCCGGCGCCACCAAGTTCACTTGACATAGCCACTGCCACAAACCCTAATCCATTCGGTCTCACCGATAGGGATCTCGGTCTCACCGAGATGGGAATGAAAAGTCTTTGCTTCCCCTTCATAACGTTTCGGTCCCACCGAGATGAGCGAATCGGTCCCACCGAGTTGGCATTGCAAACTCTCTATTTCCTCTTCGTAACGTTTCAGTCTCACCGAGATGAGCGAATCGGCCCCACTGAGTTTGCCTAACCAACACTCTGTTAGCCTATTACCAGAATCGGTCTCACCGAGTTTGTGTAATCGGTCAAACCGAGTTGAGGTTTTGCCCTAACCCTAACGCATCGGTCTCACCGAGTTGATACTGTCGGTCCCACCGAAATGTCTAACGTTCACATTTTGAACTGCTTTGGTCTAACCGAGTTCGTTTATTCGGTCTGACCGAGTTGGGTCAAATGTGTGTAACGGCTAGATTTTGCGTGGAGGCTATATATACCCCTCCACCGCTTCTCCATTAGAGAGAGAGAGAGAGAGCCATCAGAACATGCCTACACTTCCACTATTCATTTTCTGAGAGAGGACCACCTGCTCATGTGTTGGGACCAAGATATTCCAATCCAACCACAAGAATCTTGATCTCTAGCCTTCCCCAAGTTGCTTTCCACTCAAATCTTCTTTCCACCATATCCAAATTTGTGTGAAAGAGTTGAGTGTTGGGGAGAATATCACTTGAAGCACAAGAGCAAGGAGTTCATCATCAACACACAATTTATTACCTTTTGGAGAGTGGTGTCTCCTAGATTGGTTAGGTGTCAATTGGGAGCCTCCGATAAGATTGTGTAGTTGAACCAAGGAGTTTGTAAGGGCAAGGAGATCGCCTACTTTGTGAATATCTACCCTAGTGAGGCAAGTCCTTCATGGGCGATGGCCATGGTGGGATAGACAAGGTTGCTTCTTCGTGGACCCTTTGTGGGTGGAGCCCTCCGTGGACTCGCGCAGCCGTTACCCTTCATGGGCTGAAGTCTCCATCAACGAGGATGTATGATAGCATCACCTATCGGAACCACACCAAAAACATTCGTGTCTCCAATTGCGTTTGCACTCTCTAAATCCCTCCCTTTACCTTCATATGCAATGATTTACTTTCCGCTGCCACAACTCTAGAATTGCATGTGTAGGATGATTGCTTGACTTGTGCTAAATTGCTAAAAACTGTCAAAAAGTAAAATTGGGAAAAGGCTAAGTTTTTATTTGGTCAAGTAGTCTAATCACCCCCCTCTAGACACACTTTCGATCCTACAATTTTTCTGTTTTTTTCTTCTGTACGAGCTTTCGGGTTTTAGATGGGTGTTTTGGCTTTATTTGGATTTTGCCTTGTTTTCCCTAGGTTTAAGATAGAAAAGATGCAATTTTTTTCTTTGAGAAGCACAAATTTGCTTTTGCGAGAAGTGGAAACATATATGTGCTTCCACGAGAAACACATAGGCATAAATTTATTTTCATGAGAAGCAGAATAGTGCTTCTCAGTAAGAGAAAAAACATTGCTTCTCATGTAGGCACAAATTTGCTTTCAAAGAAAAAAGAGTCTCTGCTTGTACGAGTAGCATAGATTTGCTTCTGGTGGAGGCACATATTTGGTTCAGCGCGAAGCACAACTGTGCTTCTAAGAAAACTATGCTTTCATAAGAAGCACATATTTGCTTTTTGTGGATGCACATATTTTCTTCTGCGAGAAGCACAACTAAAATTATGATTCCACGAGAAGGACAAATTTGCTTCTCCTGGAGGCACAATTTTCCTCTGCAAGAATCACAGGGAAAAAAGGCGAAAAAGTGTGGTTCTAGCTTTGGTTTTTCTTGTTCATTTTGTTGGTTGCAGATTCTTTTTTGTTTTTGTTTTTATTGTTTTTCTATTTTTTTGTCTCTGGTTTTTTCTCAAAAAAACTTCATCAAAATCTATTAACATGGGATCTAATTCAAAGACCTTGACGCGAGAAATCCAACGGTGAAAAACGATTCAGAATTTGGACGCACACTTCAAGAGATAAACCATTTGAATAAACGATTCAACGAAAAAGAGGAAAACTCTCATGTTGGGATAAGTGGAGCACATTAAATTCTTCACTTATCTGTACCTGTGAAGGTAGGAGTGACCTTTGCAAGGACTAACCCTTAACTAGTGATTTCTCAATGTCTCTGCCTCCCTGGTATGAGCTGCTCTATGTCCCGTGAATTTTGTAAAGATGCTGAAAAGGTTTGAAAAATATATATAAATTATATAAGAAGAAAAAATGGATAAAAAACCCTGCAGAAAAACAAGAAACGTGAAAAACAACGAAAAAACAAGAAAAGATAGAAAAAACTGGAACGAAAGCATCGACAAACATCCCAAAACAGGTGCAAAAGGGATATGAGACGACCTAGTACTGAATCGATGAGAAGGTATGAGCACTGCATACCAAATGCACTCTATTCAAAATCCCTACTTAAGTGGTATCCTTTGTAAATATCACTTTCATCTCCTCTGGTCAAGTGACGCGCACCGCATGTGTATCACTTGTCACAACTAAATAGTTATGATGGGAATTCCTTTCCACTTGGAAGGAACTAGTGGACTTTGTATTTTTTAGACTTGATTTTCAAAATAAAATATCTGGTGAACATACCTCCAAAGTACAAAGTGTTTTCATTAGTGCATTCCTCGTGTCAAAATCTTTAAAATTATATCATACGTTTATAGATTTCCATGAACTTTTTCCGATTTAACATGTGCTTTTAACCTGTACTAATCGCTGCTTCTCAGTAAACTAGCTTGTGCTCCTATGGGATGGGAAGCACATTTGAGCTTCCCCAGAAAGCACACGTCTGCTTTCCAAGTGACCTAATTTGTGCTCTCACAGGGACGTGAAATACAATCATGCTTTTGCGTTGAGCATAGGTGTGCTCCACATGGGAGCAGATATGTGCACCATAAGAAAGGACACCCATGCTCCACGTACAACCATAACACACCCTATTCTTGACAGACGAAAATAAAAAACAGTAAAACAGAAATGTAAATGGAAGAAATCAAAATAAAAAACGAAAAAGCCAGAAAGAATCTAGAAAAACCTTAAAACGAAGAAAAACCTAGAAAAAACAAAGGAAAAAAGCGATCTGACAGAGAAGGCATCCAACATGCGATATGTGGCGGCGTGGGGCATACCACATGGGGCGTTGGAGGGCTTCCCAAACACAAAAAGTGACCCTCACAGGCACCCGTTAACTAGTTGCTCCCTCAACTCCACTCAACGCCTTGTGCCAAATGTGAGCGCCCCTATGAAATCACTAATTAATTGGTACCCCTTGCAAAGGTTACCCTCATTTTCTCTGATGAGGGCAAGCTACGCATCACATGTTGCAATTTGAAGTCCCGGTCCACTGAGGGAATGATGGATGTGTTTGCTTGTGCTTTTATTCTTTACAAACAAAGTATCTCTTGAATCGTGGTCTAAATTATGAAACGCTTACATTGTTCTGTTCCTTGTGTTGAGTTCTTCAATATTTGTTATCATGATGATTGGTTTGGATGGAATTTTTTGGGAGATTTGTGCTTTCGATCACTACTAACACGCGCTTCTATCATAAACTCCTACTCCAATCTAGTAGTAACTTGTGCTCCCAACTAGTATCAACATGCATACTTTTAGCTACAAATTTTGCTCCCAACTAGTACCAACATGCATACTTCTAGCTACATGAATTTTTGCTCCTAACATGAACTAGCTCGTGCTCTCACTTAGAGCATCTCCAACAGACGCGCAATACATGACACGCTAAAAAAGCGTTTACAGCGCCTGAATTGCGCGATTTTGCGCACCACTGAGTGCTGGCTCCAACGATCGCTGCAAAACATAGCGCGCACGAGCCGCTCCAGCAGGCGCTGTAAAAAAACAATGCGCGCGCTCAGCACAACAACATATGCACTCCAAACACAACCAAGAATATCAAACACAAATAAAATAAATCAACAATAAATAATTCAATATTATTTATTACAACTCACAAACAAATAGTTTATCTTGCAATACAACAAATAGTTCAACAATACAACATCAAACATACAAATCATGATACTCTTTGTCGGCCATTCCATGCCCACCACTCCTCGATGAGATCCTTCTGAAGATCATCATGCGTTTCGGCCCGTCGAATGATATGATAGGAGGCAACAAATCAGGCCACCCTCATAGCCCTACGACGCATTTGCACGGGGTGTCCCAAGAGCTCATACCGAGAGTAGTCTAAATCTTGGCCACACTCATTCTCGATGATCATGTTGTGCATGATCACACAAGCATGCATGATGTACCAAAGCATATTTTGATTCCAAAATCTAGCATGTCCTCTCACAATGGCAAATTGGGCTTGCAAATCCCTAAAGCTCTCTCCACATCTTTCCTAACCGCTACCTGAGCATTGGGGAAATCAAGATTTTTCTTACCTTTCGAGTTTTTCAACGGCTTCACAAATGTTTGCCACGTTGGGTAGATGCCATCCGCAAGATAGTTGCCATAGTTGTATGTATGTCCATTTGCTACAAACTGCACCATTGACAGTTCACCATTTGTGATCTTATTCATGAGGGGTGACCGATTAACAACGTCGATGTCATTCAAAGACCCAGACATTCCAAAAAAGCATGCCAAATCCAAGTCTCTTGATCGGCCACCGCTTCAAGGATTATAGTGGAACCCTTTTTTTGGCCATGGAATTGCCCATGCCATGCTTTAAGACAGTTTTTCCAACTCCAAGGCATGCAATCTATTGAGCCAAGCATACCTAAGAACCTGCGAGCTTTGTTCATCTTCAATAGCCTCGTGATGTCTTTAGCATTGTGAGATCTCAAATACTCTGGGCCAAACACTTGCACAATTCCGACCGCGAAGCGCTTGATGCACATGATGGCCTGACTCTCACCCGTGGCCAAGTGGTCATCAACTAGATCAGCAGGAATACCGTATGCCAACATACGCAAAGCGCCTGTCACGTTTTGAAAGGTGCTATGCCCGATTTCTCCGGCGGCATTCCTCCTTTGCTGAAAAAACCGATCATGACTCGCCAGTTTCTCTGCAATGCGCTTGAACAACTCGGTGCTCATCCTCAACCACCGCCTGCAGTATGACTCGGGGTACATGAGATTATCCACAAAATAGTGCCTCATTAATCTGTTGTTGGCGTCGATCTTATCCCTCCAAATTTTCTTCCGACCCATAATCGAACCACTGTGCTTTGGTTTTTAATTGATGTGCATAGCTAGGATCATTGGAAGGTTCTCCTCTTGAATATCAAATTCTTCTTGGGAAGAATCATATGAAGAACTCTTCTACAATGTTGAATTTAAACTAGTCTATAAAAACTACATACAACATGCACCAAATTCATATTAAAAATGTGAATCTCAAGCAATACATACCTTGCAAGCGTTTCAAACAACTTGTGGGCGCCGAGCGGCAGTGGGCGACCAGGCGTTGTTCGTCGGAGGAATGGCGCGCGCGAGGGGCGGCCGTGACTAGAGGGAGACAAAGGAAGCAGCAGTGGCGCGGGGATAGGAGGAGGAAGAGCCGGAATGGTCGCCGAAACAAATGGGGTGGTGCGGGCGGCGACGCCAGCGTCTGGATTGGGGTAGGTGGAAGTCACGACCCGTGCGTTCGACTGTGCAATGGAGCGAGCGCAACAAATAAATGGCGCGCGATGCCATTTCTTCCCGCGCGTGCGGTTTTTCCGCGTCCGCTGAACCACCCGGAGCGGCTGCACGCGCACAAAATACACAAATTTTCTAGCGCAACGCTTATATAGCGCGGATGTTGAAGATGCGTACTAACATGCGTACTTCCAGCGACATGAATCTGTGCTCCCAACTAGTACTAACATGTGTACTTCCAGCTACATGAATATGTGCTCCCAACTTGAACTAATATGTGCTCTCACCTAGTAGTAAGTTGTGCATTCAACTAGTACCAACATGCATGCTTCCATCTACACGAATTTATGCTCGTACCCGATAGTAATTTCTGCTCCCAACTTGTGCTCCTAACCACTACAAACATGGGTGCTTTCAATCACACAAACATGTGTTCTCAACTTGAATTAACCCAGTGCTCCAACCCAGTAGTAGCTTGTGCTCCTAATGTGCAGCACAAACTATGCTCCCGCATAAACACATCTATACTCCCATGCGAAGCACACCCGAGCAAAAGAAAATAATCCAACAAATGGTAGAAAAACCAGGAAACAGGAGAAAATAGAAAACAGAAAACCGAGAAAACCAGGAAACACAACACGGTTGCACAACCAATGTTGTACGCGTAAACAAGCAGCACAGTTAGTGCAGCACACGAGCGCTCTCTAATCAAGTAAGAATACACAGAATAAAAAAAAGAGGGCTCACACATGGAGCCCTCTCAAGCCACCACACGGCACTCCCACACCCGATCGAGCGCCTACGATGTGCATCTGCAGGGGGACTCTAGGTGCATGTCACAAAAATGTGCTTGATTCCCTCAAAATAAGTAAATCATAATATCTTCTCTTAATTAAGAGATCAGGTCTTACCAACAATATCGGAAATTCAATTCGGCTCCGGGTCCAAAATTAATTTTCTAAGTATGTCGTGGTTTTCTTACGGCAGATGCCCTTGTGAATAGACTTAGGTGAGGAGCCATCACAACGTAGGTTAGCTCGAAGGGGTTTGGCGGGACAAAGGACACAAAGGATTTACCCAGGTTCGGCCCCTCTCGACGAGGTAAAAGCCTACTCCTGCTTTTCTGACTATTGCTTGAGTATCGATTACAAGGGAGCAATTATGCTTGACCTAACTCTCGATCTATTGTCCTCTCTCCCTTAACCCACCGCCGGGTCTTGCCTTTATATACATAGGTCAAGGCCCGGCAGCTTATAGGATTCCGGGTCAGATTACACAACGTAACCAACCCTGTCTCTAAATCACCTTGCCTTGTTAAGCAAGCTACCATCGGCCGGCTCACACCTTTGGGTGTTGAGTCATCTCCGGGTCACGGGCCTTCAACATGCCTACTCATAAGCCGCCTCCGGTCTTCTCATCTTGTCTTCTTCAGGCCTTACTGGGCCTTTAATTATTAGTCGCCAATAATATGACCCTCCCCTCCTGGACGGGTCATACCACGGGGTTATATCCTCAACATTAGGCCCCAGATTGATTTGAACCTGTTCATGTCAATCTCCATTCCTCAACTGGCGACCTGATAAACTTATATAGCCCGCCATGATAAAGAGATGACGTCACGTCATTAATCTTTAGAAGAAATGTGTTGATGTCATAACGGATCTTTGTATTAATTAACCATTCCGACAATCGAGGCGTTTCAGTTGTTAAGATAATGATCATGCCTCCTCGATTTCCGCGCCTGCCATTTTACTGTTTGACTTTCCTCTTATAAAATAAGCACGGGGAGGGGGGTCCCTTTTCCCTTTTTAGCCCCATCCCTCTTTCTTCTTCGTCTTCCTCGCACCGGCCGTCGCCATACGAGCTCTGCCGCACTGTGGACCTTCACCAACAACATCAACCTGGCCGCTGGATCAACCTGAACAGACCACAAAAACACAGCACCCCTCCGCTGTCCATCAGCTTCACCAGGTACTCACGTCTCTTTTCTTTCAATCCGCATTAGGTTTTCCTCAGTTCATCGGTGTTCGTCATACCCGCTCATAGTTCATCCATCATATTTCTTAGTTGAACCCCAATGCGACACTGAAGTCATGCGGCAGTAGTTTCAGCATCTGCAATTCATCATAGATCCATCCTGTTCCTGTAAGATTCCTTTTTGGCACACTAGTTCTTCCACAACCATTTTAGGTTTAGGAATATTTTTTCTTTTCCAAACTGCCGTAGATTCATAAACAAAGTTGCAATCTATGAAAATTGTTTATGCAATACCTAGCAGAATTTTCAGCACTTCCATCTTCATAGACTGCTGACTGGCCATACCGTATACGACGACTTACAAAATGCTCCTTTGAGCCGCCAGCCTCTGTACGGCTTAAAACTTGCAAATGGCTCTGTACTGCAATATTGAATTTACTGTATTTATTTCCTGTTCATAACTTCATTATTTCCGGCTCATCATGACCAAGGCTCCCACAACCTGTGATTGGATTCCATCTCAAGTTACCGAGGAAGCTCTCAATGATTTTGGCTATGGGCATTTTAGCCGCAAAGGATGCCATCCATTGGCGGGATCCAGGTTCTAGTGTCCTCCTGAACCTCAAGACGACGAAGTCATAGTCTTTACATACCACATGCTCCGTGGCTTTGCACCACCCGACTCAAAATTCTTTTGACACGTTCTGCACTTCTATAATCTTTACCCGCAAGATATTGGCCCAAATTCCGTCTCAAACATATGCAATTTTCAAGTATTCTGCGAAGTATACCTTGGTGAAGAGCCCTATGTTGATCTATTTAGATACTATTATTACATCAACTGCCAAACTGAGATGACTAACGGGCCTAGTCTTGAGCTCGGAGGTGTCTCCATTCAGAGGCGGAGGGACATAATCTTTCCATCAGCCGCTCTACCGAGTCACCCAAAAGATTGGAATTTCACTTGGTTCTATTGTAAAGATACCTCACTGGAAGAAGAGAATCATCTACCGAGTTTTCACCCATACCGGCTCTTAACCAACAACCCGCTCCCAAGCAAATTGACTGCTGAAGAATAGATTCCTTATGCTTCTACTTTATCGAAGATCCGGGCTTTAGTTGCCAATGGCTTAACCGGAGTTGATCCGGTTCATTGTTGGGTTGCATGTTGAATCTTTCCTTTAAGCCACCGCTCCTTCTTAATGTGCCAATACACCGGGCACCCCAACGATCCACTGCACTATAATCCCACATAAATGACCGAAGAGGAGATCAATGATACCGTCAAGTCGCTCCTTGGCGAGCTAATTGAAACTTGTTGCAAGACGGGCCTGAACCCTTTCTGCACTATCAACCCGGCTCCGGCTGTAAGTACCTAAATAAGCTTTATTTGTTTGTCATCCTTCTGAATATCAAATTGTTGACCTTATTAATCATGTATAACCAGGCCAACTCCAATTTTTGGAACAAGAAGCTACCAAACATCGCTTCTCCAACCAAACGGGGCACGGCAACAGGTCGAGGCCCAGGTTGTCCCAAAAAGTCAGTAGTGCCAGGACAGCTTGAATTGGACGAGTCAAAGGTAGAACTCGATTCACTTGGTAAACTTTTTATGCAACTCATTAACACCGATTTACCCCAGGAGAATGCAGAAACAAGTAATGCTGATGTTGTTGAGGTAATCCCTATCTCCTCCGACCCAAAACCTTTGGCAAGACCAAAAACACGGCGGGTCGTTAGGAAAGTAAGACTTTACCATCCACTTCCTTACTTGGACCCGAATTTTCTTTTGAAGAAACATCAACACGAGTCTAGGCTCAACACCCGGAGCAATGGCCAAGAAGAACTCATGGCCGGCTTACCAAACATGCCGTCGGCTCGAAAACATCGTCATGAGGTGCCTCACAGTCCTACCTTATCCTTCCCACGAGCCGACCTCATACGACAACCTCTTAATCCTTCTAACTCGGCATATCAGGAAACGTCTCATTCTTCTGGCGACTCTACCGGGACGCAGCTTCCCACTTTTGTGGTAAACCCAATGTAAGTATCAATATTTGCTGAATAAATTACTTCCATTTCATACAACTCAAATTTGATTATCTTTATCGTACGGCCAAGGACAAGACAGGTAAGAAACAGAAGGCGGCCGGGTCTTCAAAAGCTCCTGACACTTCTGAGCAAGAGAAACAGGCATCCAAGCCGGGCGAAGCTCAAATCCAAAACCCTGAAGATTCTGAGAGACAGCAAGATGAGCCGCCTCCACAAGCTGACCCGACCTCGACTGTTAATGACAACCGGGGGATCATCCATGACCAACCAAGTCCTAAACTACTCTCCTGTCAAGAATCCCGTTGATGATCATACTAAGGGTGTGCTTGTCACATGATCAGTTTTTAAGCCGCCTGGAGCCTCCACGGTGCTTGCCAAGCATTCTGCCAAGGATGAAATGCTTGCTTATGAGAAGAGGAAAACTAAGTTGGACATTGCAAGTTACTCAAACTTGTATGTCAATGAGTTATATTCTGGCTATTTGAGCCGTCTGCATACCAGTCGCGACCTGGAGGCCGATTTGGTTAAAAGGACGCGACATAAGTATGAGGTATGAATTTATTCTTCTCCTGTATATATTCTGCTAATATTAGCAGAATAACTATTCTGATAACACTTCCGCACTGCACGCATAACGCGAGGGCACTGCATTCTCAATAGCAGAGGTACTGCAACACAACGACCAGTGAACTTCATGTTGAAAAAACTGTACATGTTGTTTTTTTCGGTACCTTTTTTGCTCTAGTTTTTAACCGTTAGTCAGAACAATGCGTGTAATATACCGTTGAAAAGCTATGGATTATGCGCTACTTCGCCGTGCTGAACACTTTTCGAGATTCCTCACGGTTTAAGAGCAGTTTTAAAAATGACGCGACCCGCGAATAATGGCAGCGAGCGTTTTCTCAAGTTTTTTTCTAAACCGCTCGTCGGAATCAAGCAAATGATACACCATTTGAAAGATATCATTGAGCCACATCTTTTACATATATATTATTTTCTCTAATTAATTACGGTTTAAGAGCAGTTTTAAATTTACTAAATCGCGGAATTCCTTTTTTTTTTGCAATTTTTGTACTGTTTTGGCTCGAGTTTTTGAACCGTTTGTCGAAACAAGGCGTGTAATACGCCGTTGAAAAGCTACGGACAAGGCACACATTTTATATGCTGAAATGTTTTTGAGAATCCTTACGGTTTTTAGTTAATTTTGAAAATAGTGCGGCCCACGACGAGTGGCAGCGGACGTTTTTCACGATTATTTTTCTAACCGCTCATCGTAATAATTAAAATGAAACACAGTCAGAAAGATATCGATGAGGCGCAATTTTTCCATGTAGAACACGCTCTCTAATTACTTACGATTTAAGAGCAGTTTTAATTTTACCAAAAAGCACACACTATTTTTCGCGAGACCAAAATCGTCGTGTGTACTGCATCAGAAGAAAAACGCACCGCTTCAAACTGAAAACCGCACTGCATCAGACGGGCAAGTGCACTGCACGTTTTTGCCAGATGTCAATTTCTCAGATGAAGAAGTGAATTGCGCTTCACATCGGGTGTAAGTGAATCGTAAACACCATAAGTGAACCACATCGCCTTTTTCTTTTCATTTTCACAATTTTTTTTTGCACTATGTGTACCACATGAGTTACTATCGACTTTTTTATGTTACACATTTTTTGGGAGAGTGTTTTTCATTAACATGTTTTGGGACTGTAGTGGCGAGCCAAGTGCACTGCATTCTTCTATTTTTGTCATTTTTTCTTTTTTGTGTTAACGCGTCTGAACTTCAGAGTAAAGGCTAGTGTACTACATTAGTTTCTTTTTTCTAACTATCATTTTGTTTCTTCAAAATGAACCGCTTTGAGAATGATGAAACAAACCTCTAGACACAAACAATAGTACCTCGAAAACAAGTACATCCAGTAATCACACATCGCATGGCACAACAAAATCAGAAGAAAAATGCAACCCCCACAGAAATTACATGTCGTACTGCACTCACACGTTTGCCGAACTACAAGAGACATGCGTTCATCCGAGTACTGCATGGTCAACGCCGCACACACATCAAACCGTCAGGATGCACAAGTTGAAGTTTCATTTAACTTAATAAAGCACTCGTGCACAACCTGTACGCCTGCACACCCCCGGGCTGCACGCGGCGATACACCAAACCGCATGCCTATGCAAACCGAGCTGCACGGGATGAGCTGCCGAACCACTGTCGAGCAGTACATTTGAACGCGAACCTTATTAAGCTCCCATCTAAACTGCGGGCACGGTCAGAGCTTACCGCATTGAGTGCACTACAGGACTAAGTGCAAAATTACATGGAAATATGCACAAGTAAACTGCACACCTCAGGAAAAGGAACTGGTTTCCTTTTAAAAATTAACTGGAAATAACTGTAGTACGTCGGCGGCGAGCACCTTGAGGAAAAGTAAACTACAATATGATAAGGTCCTGACGATTTTCTGCACACCTCGTTCAGGCAGGCATGATAGTGTTCACATGCAAACGGAAGGAGTAGGATCCCGTCCGTCAACCAAGTTTGCCATGGGAGGAGGCGGGCGGACTGCATCACCTATCCTTTTCTGCAAAAAAGAGAGTAAAATGAACCTCAAGAGCAAAGAACAGTGGAATGCATCGACACTCTTATTTCTCTTTAGAAGAACAAAAAGCAAAAATCTCATCGTCGTCGGGGGCATGACGGAGGAGGTCGCTTGGGCACAGGGGGGTGGAGGCGCATGGTGCTGAGTGGTGCTGGCCACCAACCACCAAGCGAATCCGGCGCGGGATCCATGGATGCATGGTCGGGGTCACCAGATCCAGCAATGTGGGTCGGGGCTGGAGCGCCGTCGAGGCACGGTGGTGCGGCACCCGTGTGCACTTCAAAAGGGCGCCCGTGTGCACTGCAAAAGGAGATCGACCGACCTGCGAGCAGAGGAAGCAGGGGAAGAAGGGGGCCAGGCAGTTTGAAGGGAGATGAGGTTGGAGGCTATCACCAGTGGTAGGGGAGCCGCTCCTTTCACGTCTTCGGTAGGCTGGAGGAGCAAGGGGCGGTGGGTACCCGTGCGCCCCCCATGCTCGAGGTACTCGCGCGCAGATGGCCGGTGACGGCGGTCGAATCCCGGGCTGATGGTGGTGGCAGTCGGATCCTCTGGCGACGGTGGTGGCGGCGGCCGTTCCTGGGACTATGATGGCCTGATCTATTGTCGGGTGGGTGCTTGTGGGAGGTTTGGCAGCTGGATGGGGCAGCGCAGCATGGGGAGGCGCGGGCGCACGATGGTAGTTGGCTGGCAGTGGGGCGGCGCGCGGCTGCAGTTGGTCGGGCAGGGTCACGACGCACGATGAGAGTTGGCCGGCCTGGGGCGTGGTGATTGGCCGGTGGGGGTCGGTGTGGTGTGCGACCGGTGGGGGTTGGGGTGGCGCGTGACTGGGTAAGGTGAAGGTCGGTTTGAGAGGAAGTGGGTGTGATGTAAGTGTAATATGTAAACGGTTTCTAGCAACTAAATACTCTTTTTAAATAGAAATCTCGCTCATGGGCGGATTTTGCTCTCGGGTCGTGATGAACTCGTGTTTTTTGCAATTTTACTGCCTGAGTTGCACGCCTGAACTTCCCTCTGAACTAGGTTGAACTTCGGCCAACATTGCCCAAACGGGTCTTGCGATATACCGTTGGAAAGCTATGGACACCAGTATCATGACCCAACTTAAATTTTTGTCAAAATGTAAGCGGTTTAAGAGCAGTTTTGAAAACCGTTTTTTCTTCACATAAAAAACCTGAATCGTATTCTCAATCTCATTTCTAAAGCGTTTATCAGAATGCGGCATATAATATGTCGTTGGAAAGCTACTGCAAAACCGCTCCTTCCACATGTTGAAAGTTTTCTCTAATTCCCTATGGTTAAAACGTTATTTGGAAAAACGTAAAATTTCACAAATCGAACAGCCGATTTCGTATTTTCGATGTGATTTCTAAACGGCTAATCCAATTAGGCATTGTTATATGGCGTTGGAAATCTTATGAAAATGCGCTACATTTTCATGTTGAAAGTGTTTTCTAATTTTGAACGGTTTAAGAGTAATCTAGAAAACGATACAAGTCCTACCGAGTTTGTTTTTTCGAGTTAATTTTTTAACCGTGCATCCGAATGTAGCAAGTGACATGGCATTGGAAAGCTTGAACAAATGCGAATTTTTTTTGTATGTATTGTTTCTCCTAATTCTTTACGGTTTTAAGTAAGATTCAAAAATGGCAAAAAATTTATTTTTGCTGTATTTTCTACAAACTTTGACGGAATGCGGCAAATAATTTACCGTTGAAAAGCTATGGAAAATATGAAACTTTTTCATGTTGACGGGTTTCTCTGATTCTCAGCCGTTTTCAAGTAATTTAGAAAATGACGGGATCATAATTTCTGCGTTCATCGCGAAACATATTCGTCGAAAATGCATCACGTGAAGTACTTGAACTTCTATGGCAGTTCTGCTTCAACTTCAGTCAGTTTTTTGACGTGATGTTTTTCGCCCGTAACTCCCAAACCACTTACCAGAATTGAGCAAATGATATACCGATGGAAAGCTTTTGAAAACACACAACTTTTTTGTGTTGATCATTTTTCCATATTCGCGACGGTTCAAAATATATTTTTGAATGCGTAAAAATGTGCTTTAAACGTTATAGATAAAACTTTTAAACCATTGATCGGAATGTGCCATATAATATACCGTTAGAAAGCTTATGAATACGAGCAACTTTTTCATGTAGACAGACAATACAAATTCGTTGTCGTTTGAGAGCAGTTTTAAAAATGGCAAAAATAATGTAGTTGTTGCATGTTTTTTACATGTAATTGAAGGTCGGACGTCTCGCACTAGAGATATTGACCTTCACCCGGAGGAGCACGTGAACTTCTTGTCACAAACTTTTTAAGCTTTTAGTTTTCTATTATTATATTTCTTATCTGAAATGTGTTTTGTGTAGTAGTTGAACTTCCCGCAGTTTTCATCTTAAACTTCTGTCACGTATTTTTGTTCAACCTCTCTCACATTTTTTTTTACTTTTTGGGGCCAAGACTTGAACTTCTAACAACAAAACTTTTAGCCTTTTCTTTGTCATTATCATTTTCCATACAAAACGCACACTGTGTAGTACGTGAACTTCTGTTTTTTTAGAATATGAAAAATATTGAAGTTTTATAATTAATATTGGACTGCTTCATTATTTCAAATTTAACTTCTTGAATTATCGTTATTAAGTGGGAAAATTTGAGTTTTTTTTAATAAATATCGATCTACTTTGTTTTAGAAAATTGAACTTCTTGGTTTTATTATCTAGTAACGAGGAAAATCTGAGTTTTTCATATATAGTGAACTACTCAATTTTTTTCATTAGAACTTCTTGGTATTTTAAAAATGGACTTTCTTTGGTTTCTGTAATAAACAATGAACTTCTCCGTTGTTAAATTTAAACTTCTATGTTTTTTTGAGAAACAAGAATAATTCATTTTTTATACAACGATTTTTTTGTTTGAACTTCTGGGTTATTATTTAGTAACGCAGAAAATCTATGTTTTGTTATAAACATCAAACCGGCCTCGTTATTTTCAATTTGAACTTCTATGTTTTTCTTGGAAACAAGGTAAAGACCGTTAAACTTATTTTAACTCTTGTGTTTTTTATAAACACTCTTGTTGATTTTCACATTATTTTTTGTTCTATTTTCTCTTGAGTAATTACGTGAACTTTTTACAACAAAATGATTGAACTTTCAGAGGACATATGTTTATAATTTCTATTTTTGTAAGGTCACCAGGCATTAATTATGTGCCCAAAATGAAAAGGAGTATTTTTCCACAAGCCAACAGACATGTATTACTCCTACTTAACAAGAGCTAACCGAGGACACTGAAGCACATTTTGTATGGTCACACATAACCTTATCTTTCTTGTGCACCCATAAACCAAATTAATTTAAACCACTAACTTGCACAAAGACATCACTACTGGTTTTTGTGAAGTTCAGGTAGAGAAAGATGATTCCCCTGCCCATTACATCCAACATCTAACATGCCCAAAATAGGAACACGCAGATTTTCCATGTCTAGTAGATCAATCAGGGATTAATTGAACTCATGTGAACTGAAGTATCAGTGTATCACCAAACAAAAAATATAGTCAATGAAATCTGAACATGAACCTCCTATCAGTGTTGAGTCGAAGCAAAAAAACAGAGAGAGAGGCGGGGTGGCCCGAGACCTCAAGGAAATCTTCTAGCCCGTGCAGGACCACCCTGCCAACGGAGGAGAGGGTGGACTGCCTCTATGCTCCAGGAGCAGTTGAGCATCCATGCAGTGGGGCGACATGGCCGAACGGCCGACAACGGGAGGCACGTCGGGTCGGGGTGGCTGGTAGCGGAACCAGGTGCATGGGGCCAACACTGGGGACGTCGGGGGCCGGGAGGAAGCGGGGGATGGGGAAGTTCAGGTGGAGGCTAGCGTGCAGGGAGCCGCACACGGAGGCTGCTTGCAGGAGGTCGAGGTGTTGCAGGATGAACCGCCGGAGGCGATGGCGCTTGGGGGAAGGAAGAAGGCCACGGTGGTAAGTGGAGGAAGGTCGCATCGGTAGGTGGAGGAACGTAGCGCAGTGGCAGGATCTCGGTGGCTTGTGACGCGGGTGGTGCCTGCCGCGCGGCCACAGGACCCCGGCGATGGGAGGTTGCTTGGTGGTGGTTGCGGCAGTGGCGCCAGATGGGGTGGTCCGCGCGACCGAAAGCAGGGGCGGCGACGGAGGTGTTGGGGCAGCCACATGCGGATGCCTTGGGGAACCATGGTGGCGGCCGACTGGGGTGTTGGGGATCCACGGCGACGAGGGCAACGACGGCGGTGGGGCGGAGACACTAGGGATCCGCGGCGGCGGCGGGATCCAAGCGATGGGCGGCGCGGCGGCTGGATCCAGGAGATGGGTGGCTTGGTAGCCGGACCAGGAGCGGGGCAGTGCGACGGCCATATCCAACACGGTGCGGGGGCGCTGGGGAAGCCAGCCACCGGCGGTTTGTGTGCGGGGGCGCGTGGGTAACAGAGGTGGGCGTGGGAGGTTAGGGAAGAGGTGGGGTTGGGAACGGTTTTTTTTCGTTCTTTGTGAGTTCGGGAAGGTCTCCGCGCGCCCTTATAGGGCTGATTGTGATCCAAATAACTATTCTAATTCTGAGATTAGAATAGTGTTGTCACGCAAATAATATATATTATGAGAATAATATATACAGCCGGTCTATTCTCATAATATTATGAGAATAATATTCTCGTAACACTTCCAAACTGCTTTGTGTTACTGCATTGCAAAACTATGCGCACTGCACCACAGAGACCAGCGAACTTCATGTTTGAAAAAACTGTACGTGTTGTTTTTTCGGTACCTTTTTTGCTCTAGTTTTTTAACCGTTTGTCGGAATTATGCGTGTAATATACCGTTGAAAAGCTATGGAGCAGACGCAACTTCGCCATCTTAAACACTTTTCAAAATTCATCATAGTTTAAGAGTAGTTTCGAAAATCGTGCGGCTCACAACGAATGGCAGCGAGCGTTTTTTGGCGTTTTTTTTTCTAAAACGCTCGTCGGAATTAAACATATGATACACCGTTGGAAAGATATTGTCGGCGTGCATCTTTTTCATATCTATTATTTTTTCTAATTCGCTACGGTTTAAGAGCAGTTTTGAATTTACTAAATCACGGAATTTTGTTTTTCGAATTTTTTCAAATTTTTGGTACTGTTTTCACTCCATTTTTCTAACCGTTTGTCGAAACAAGGCGTGTAATATACCGTTGGAAAGCTACGAACGAGGTGCAACTTTCATATGTTGAAATGTTTTTGAGATTCCTTACGGTTTTTAGTTAAATTTGAAAATCGTGCGGCTGACTACGAAGGGCAGCGACCTTTTTTCGTGAAATTTTTACAAAACGTTGGTCGAAATGATCCAAATGATACACCGTTGGAAAGATATCATCGAGACGCTACTTTTTCATGTAGAACACTCTCTCTAATTCATTACGGTTTAAGAGCAGTTTTGAAATTACAAAAAACGCGGAAATTCTGTTTTTCGCGACAACAAAATCGACGCGTGCACTGCATCGGACAGAAAGCGCACTGCTTCAAACTGAAAAACGCACTGCATCAGACAGTCAATCGAACCTCATGATTTATTTTGTGGGACGTAGATTTTTCTCAGAGGAGTTTTGTTGTGTTTTTTTTCCAACTTTTTTTTTTTCGAAGGAAAGTGGACCGCAACACTCCCGAAAGTGAAGCGGAACACTACCAAAAGTGAACCTCATGATTTGCTGTTGTCTTTTTTCGTACTAATTAATTTTTTACGCGTGTTGAGCAGTGTTGAGAAGTGAGCTGCTTTCCGATGTGTTTTTGTTTTTGAATCACCAAGTGAACCACAAAGGTTTTTTTATGGCCAACTTCGTGAGAGAAGAAAGTGAGCTTCAAAGAGTCCTTTGCAATGGACTTTTTTATACCAAAATGCACTGCATTTGTTTGTTTTTTAGACCAGTGAACTGCATGTTTGAAAAAACTGTACGTGTTGTTTTTTCGGTACCTTTTTTGCTCTAAATTTTTAACCGTTTATCAGAATTATGCGTGTAATATACAGTTGAAAAGCTATGGAGTAGCCGCAACTTCGCCATGTTGAACACTTTTTGAGATTCCGCACGGTTTAAGAGCAGTTTTGAAAACGGTGAACTACATGTTTGAAAAAACTGTACGTGTTGTTTTTTCGGTACCTTTTTTGCTCTAGTTTTTTAACCGTTTATCGGACTTATGCGTGTAATATATCGTTGAAAAGCTATGGACTAGACGCAACTTCGCCATGTTGAACACTTTTCGAGATTCCGCACGGTTTAAGAGCAGTTTTGAAAACGGTGAACTGCATGTTTGAAAAAACTGTACGTGTTGTTTTTTCGGTACCTTTTTGCTCTAGCTTTTTAACCATTTATCGGAATTATGCATGTAATATACAATTGACAATCTATGAAGTAGACGCAACTTCGCCATGTTGAACACTTTCCGAGATTCCGCACGGTTTAGTAACAATTTTGAAAACGGTGAACTGCATGTTTGAAAAAACTGTACGTGTTGTTTTTTCGATACCTTTTTTGCTCTAGTTTTTTAATCGTTTATCGGAATTATGTGTGTAATATACCATTGAAAAGCTATGGAGTAGATGCAACTTCGCCATGTTGAACACTTTTCGAGATTCCACACGGTTTAAGAGCAGTTTTGAAAACGGTGAACTGCATGTTTGAAAAAACTGCACGTGTTGTTTTTTCGGTACCTTTTTTGCTCCAGTTTTTTAACCGTTTATCGGAATTATGCGTGTAATATACCGTTGAAAATCTATGGAGTAGACGCAACTTCACCATGTTGAACACTTTTCGAGATTCCGCACGGTTTAAGAGCAGTTTTGAAAACGGTGCGACCGACGAATAATGACAGCGAGCATTTTTTTGCGCTTCCGAACTGCACAAGAAAACCGCGCTGCATCAGGGTAGGAGCCGACGCGACGTTGCTGGGGGAAGGAGGCGGGGCGGCAGCACGGGGGTAGGAGGCGGGGCAGTGGTTGCTGTCCTCGGGGCGCTCCGCGCTAGAAACCTATTTAAGTGGGGGTGTTATGAGAATAAGGTTTTTGTTATGAGAATAAGGTCTTAAGGGGTGTTATGAGAATAGACCCACCATATATATATATATATATATATATATATATATATATATATATATATATATATATATATATATATACACACACACACACACATGTTATTCTACTATAGACAGAGCGAATTCATAACCCCTCAAGGGCCAGATTATCTGATAAACATAAGCTGGGTCTTTAGTAATAAACTTTTGCCGAAAAAGAACCTGTCATAGCCCTCAAGGGCCGGCTTATCTGAGATAGATGAGACGGGTCTTCACTAATATAATTTTAAAAGAGCTTCCTCATACATTAGCCCCCAAGTGCCAAGTGTATTGCTTGCAATGTGCTTGGGATTTACATATCCATTTTATCCTTACTAATATCCATTCCAAAATATACTTATGACCTTCAATTCTTGTTTATAGGACGCTTTAAGCTTGAATGACTCGCAACTGGTTGAATTATGAGACATGCTCAAACACCAAGAGTCCGAGACTCGCAAAGCGGAGTCCAAGTTTAAGTTTAGCATGGATGAGAACGAAAAACTCAAAGCTAGCATTTCCACATAGAGAGATGCTTGGGAAAAAGAGAGAGCTGTATTACTGCAAAGGGCAAAGGCCGCTGAATCTTCCTTGAAGAACACCATTGCAGAACTGTCTGGCTTAAAGCGGCGAATTTCATAGATGACAACTGCTATCTTTGGTAAGCAGTGCTAAAAAATTGTGTTTATTATAGCCCTTCGCACGCCTTTTATCTTAACCCGCCAGGCGACTCATCTATAAGTTTATGCAACAGGCCGTAGAAGCTCCAATCTTGGCGAAGATATGCTCATAAAGCTGAAAGCCGTGTTTGCCTTAGTTAACAATTATATACTGGTACTCAACGGACTCTTGTGGCTATATCCAATGGGAAAGAGCCGCCCACACTCCTCAAGGACGTGCTAGCCAAATTGTCTATACTGCCTCAGAAGTTGGAAGAGATAAAAGTATCAGCTGCCCGTTCTGGTGCCATTACCGCCCTCAGCCAAGCCAAACCATGGCAAGCGGAACTAGACCCCGTAGAAATGGCCACCGGCTGTCTAGTCTTAAAAGAAGATGGGTCTCATTTTGATGAGACGGATTTTGCGAAGTGCGTAAATGAGATGCGTCCCTTGGCATGGAAATTGGCTGAGGAGACTGATTTGTCCAGGTACCAGCCGGCGTATGACATGAAAAGTGCTAAGGTCAAAGCACCGGCTTATGACGTTGTGGATCCCACTCCTCCAACGTGTAAGCATACTTTTGCCCCTGATGTTGATCCGTCCCCAATTATCAATGATGAAGCTATATTTGAGGCCTTAACCGACATTGATTGGATGTCACCTGACATCCAGATGAGCGACGAAGCAGAAGAGCTAGAGCGGGATGACCCGGAGTCATCAACTCGTCATGGTGAAGACAACTGACAGCAAGCGGCTCTTCAGTTGTGATATAAACATAGTAACATACTGCTCCGAAAAACTCCTTGCTCCAATTTTACAGTCTCATGGTGGCCTTGTAATAGGCTAGATTTAAAACAATGATCTGTCATGCCGTCATGCATGTTAGCATTTAACTGTTGAACCGCCAATTTGATATTTATAGCCCGCCTGTTGCATGTGCTTATATAAGCCATGGTGGTATTTTATATTTCTATTGAGAATTCTGCATGTCCTGCACAAAATATGAGTAACATATACCCTCATTGTCAAAAACCAGGGCGGGTAATAACCCAAATATCATAGTCTTACATAAATAGAACAAGAACTAAATTTATGGTCATGAAAGCCAAAAATATACTGGCAAATTGATTGTGAAAGACCAGGGGGGTTACCAAACCTCGCATAGTTATATAACCAGGAAAACATACCTGTAGACTTGACTAACATTGTCAACTCATATCACCATATGTAGTAAGGGTGACGACCCAAATATTTGTAAGCGTGTGATTTCAACGAGGCCTGCTGGCGACTCTAGCCAGTGCGGGTTATCAAACCCAAAATACTCAAATATGAGTCATATAATCGGGGCTGCATGGCTCGAATTGTTTAAAAAACACCCTTGAGCAAAAAAAATTTAAAGGGACATAAAATCCAAAATACCCAGGAGAAAAAATCCAGAAAAAAATCAAGTGCTTTCATAGGCCGCACATCCATTAAAACTATCTGGCCAGCTCGCCAAAGCACGACCAGACTGGCTTGCTTTCATAGGCCGCACAACCTTAAAATTTTCTGGCCGGCTCACCAAAGCACAACCAGACTGGCTCACCAAAGCCATGTGTTTTCATAGGCCGCACATCCTCAAATTATCTGGCCGGCTGACCAAAGCGCGGCCAGACTAGCTCACCAAAGCCGTGTTCTTTCATAGGCGGGACAACCTTAAAATTAATCCTAGCTCACTGTAAGCTGACCCTCACGTGACAAAAGCCGCTGTTTTAACCTTAACGAGTTCACGGTCTTGAACAAAATTGACTGTTAAGAGTACGACGGGTCACTCAGGATTACATGGCGGAGTAGCATCAAGCAAGCATCGGGATTCGGCATCCACGCCTGGTCAAGAGGGTATGAAAGCTAAACCCGGTGGGTTCGAAGCCCCCAAGTGACCTTATGAACAAATAATAAAGACTCAGGTGCTCAGAAATGAAACGACAGAGGCCCTGAATTATCAGGGATGCTGGCTTTATTATATTGATCATAATATATACATTGATAAAAATATGTACAAAGACAAGAGCCGGTGGCTCAAGTGTAATAAGGCCGAAGATGAGCAAAGTTCCAGGGCCGGCGGGTCTCCTCCTCTGACTTATGCGAGTCCTTGTGTTCCCGTATATCAATGAGGTATTATGATCCATTGTTCAGATTCTTGCTGACCACAAAAGGTCCTTCCCAAGGTGGGGATAACTTATGCATATTAGTTTGATCCTGGATGAGACGGAGCACCAAGTCGCCTTCTTCAAATGTTTGGGTCTTGACACTAAGGCTATGATAACGGCGCAGGTCTTGCTGATATATTGCTGAGTGAGCCGCCATAAAGTCACGTTCGTCATGCAATGCATCAATGTCATCTTGAAGTGCTATCACATTAGCAGCTTCAACATAAGCTGCCACACGAGGCGAATCATGACGGATATCGCTTGGAAGAATCGCCTCTGCCCCATAGACCATGAAGAAAGGCGTATAACTTGTTGACCTATTGAGGGTGGTATTGATGCTCCAAAGAACCGAAGGCAACTCCTTGACCCAGCAATGCGATGTTCGCTGCAAAGGAACCATAAGTCGGGGCTTGATACCTCTCAAGATTTCTTGTTTCGGCCTCTCAGCTTGACCATTGGACCGTGGATGGGCCACAAAAGAGACGTCAAGACGAATATGCTCCTGTTGACAGAATTCTCTCATAGCACCCTTAGACAAATTAGTGCCGTTATCAGTTATGATACTATGAGGATAACCAAACGAAAAATCACTTTTTTTTATGAATTGAACCGCCGTCGCCGCATTGCACTTGCTGATCGGCTCTGCCTCAACCCACTTGGTAAATTTATCAACCGCCACCAAGAGGTGGGTTTTCTTATCCTTAGATCACTTGAAAGGCCCAACCATATCAAGCCCCCAGACTGCAAACGGCCAAGTAATTGGAATCATCCTCAATTCTTGAGCCGAAACATGAGCCCGCCGAGAAAATTTCTGACATCCATCACACTTACAGACAAGATCCTCTGCATCAACATGAGCCGTCAACCAATAAAACCCATGACAAAAAGCTTTAGCCACAAGAGATTTAGACCGAGCGTGATTCCCGCAATCCCCTTCATGGATTCTCTTAAAATATCACGGCCCTCTTCAGGAGAAACACAGCGCTAGAATACGCCCGTGACACTGCATCGGTGTAACTCGCTATTGACAATAGTCATGGACTTAGGTCGCTGGGTTATCTGTCCGGCCAAAATTTCATCCTCAGGTAACTCGCCCCAGGTCAAATAAGCCAAATAAGGAACTATCCAATCAGGAATAACATGGACAGCCACCACCAACTATGCCTCCGGGTCAGGAATAGCAAGATCCTCTTCTGATGGCAACTTGAGTGATGGATTATGCAATACATCAAGAAAAATGTAGGGGGCACCGGCTTACGTTGAGACCCCAATCGACTTAAAGCATCAGCCTCCTCATTCTTCCTTCAATCAAGATGCTCCACCTGATAGCCTTTAAAGTGACCAGCGATATTGTCAACCGCCCGGCGATAAGCTGCCATGAGCGGGTCTTTGGAATCCCAAGTGCCTGAAACTTGCTGAGCCACCAAATCTGAGTCGCCAAAGCACTTGACCCGACTTAAGTTCATTTCCTTATCCACTCGAAGGCCATGTAGTAGAGCCTCATATTCGGCCGCATTGTTAGTACAAGGAAACATCAACCTTAAAACATAACAAAAAAATCCACCTCTTGGGGAAGTCAAAATAACTCTAGCCCCCGAGCCTTCTAATTGCCTGGATCCATCGAAGTGAATAATCCAATATGTATTATCAGGTTTTTCTTCCTGCGTCTGCAATTCTGTCCAGTCATTAATCAAATAAACAAGAGCCTGAGATTTGATGGCTGTCCTTGGCACATACTTCCAGCCGTGGGGACTAAGTTCAATGGCCCACTTAGCCACCTGGCCTGTAGCCTCTCTGTTCTGAATAATATCCCCCAAAGGGGCAGAGCTAATCACTGTGATAGGATGGCCAAGAAAATAGTGCGTCAACTTACGACTGGGCATGAACACCCCATATGCTAGTTTTTGCCAATGCGGGTATCGTTGTTTAGACTCAATTAACACCTCGCTGACATAAGAAACTGACCTCTGGACTGGGTACTTGCTTCATCACTGCTTTCCCGAGGTAACATTGGTGTTTCCCTTGAAGAGGAAATGGTGATGCAACAGAGTGAAGTAAGTATTTCCCTCAGTTTGTTGAGAACCAAGGTATCAATCCAGTAGGAGATTACACACAAGTCGCCAAATACCTGCACAAACAATCAACAACTTGTACCCAACGCTATAAAGGGGTTGTCAATCCCTTCTAGGTTATTTGCAAAAGTGAGATATGCTAGAAATAGATAAACAAATAAAGTAAATATTTTTGGGTTTTTGTTTTATAGATTGAAAAGTAAAAGACTACAAAATAGTAGATCTGAAACTTATAAGATGTAAAAGAGACCCATGGGCCATAGGTTTCACTAGAGGCTTCTCTCACGATAGCAAATATTACGCTGGGTGAACAAATTACTGTCAATCAATTGATAGAAAAGTGAATAATTATAACGACATCTATGTCAATGATCATGAATATAGGCATCACGTCCAAGACAAGTAGACCGACTCCTGCCTGCATCTACTACTATTACTCCACACATCGACTGACTCCTTCCTGCATCTAGAGTATTAAGTTCATAAGAACACAATAACACCTTAAGAAAGATGACATGATGTAGAGGAATTAACTCAAGCAATATGATGAAACCCCCATCTTTTTATCCTTGATGGCAAGAATACAATACGTGTCATGTACCCTACCGTCACTGGGATTGAGCACCGCAAGATTGAACCCAAAGCAAATCACTTCTCCCATTGCAAGAATTATCAATCTAGCTAGCCAAACAAAACCAATAGTTCGAAGAGAATTACTAAGATATAAGATCATGCATAAAATAATTTAGAAGAAACTCAAATATTATTCATAGATCATCTGATCATAAACCCACAATTCATCGAATCTTAACAAACACACCGCAAAAGAAGAGTACATCAGATAGATCTCGAAGAACAACGAGGAGAACATGGTATTGAAGATCAAAGAGTGAGAAGAATCCATCTAGCTACTAGCTATGGACTCGTAGGTCTGTGGTAAACTACTCACACTTCATCGGAAGGGCAATAGGGTTGATGCAGATGCACTCCATGGTTGATTCACCCTCCTGCAGAGTACCGGAAAAGGCCTCCAGATGGGATCTCGCGAGAACTGAAGGTTACACTGGCGTAAAAGTGGTTTCGATGGATGTTTTGATGTTTCTGGAATATATAGGTATTTATAGGTGGAAGAAGTCGGTCGGGGGAGGCACGAGGGGCCCACAAGGTAGGGGGCGCGCCCTACCCCCTAGAGCGTGCCCTCCACCCTTGTGGCCGCCTCGTGGATCCCATGGCGTGTACTCCAAGTCCATCTGATGTCTTATGGTCTAAGAAAAATCTCCAAAAAGTTTCGTTCCGTTTGGACTCCGTTTGGTATTCCTTTTTTTTGTGAAACTCAAAAACAAGGAAAAAATAGAAACTGGCACTGGGCTCTGGGTTAATAGGTTAGTCCCAAAAATCATATAAAATAGCATATAAATGCATATTAAACATCCAAGATAGATAATATAATAGCATGGAACAATAAAAAATTATAGATACATTGGAGACGTATCACACATCCCCAAGCTTAATTCTTGCTCGTCCTCGAGTAGGTAAATGATAAAAACAGAATTTTTGATGTGGAATGTTACCCAACGTATTTATCAATGTAATATTCTTTATTGTGGCATGAATGTTCAGATCCATAGGACTCAAAATAAAAGTTTCTCAATATTGAAACAATAATACTTTAATCATACCAAAAGAATCTATAAAGCTTCAAGAATAACATGGCTAATGAACGCTATCCCTACAAATCATATAGTCCTTATGCTCCATTTTATTAACACAAAGCACCCCTCACGCCCATCCCGGAGTCAGCCAAGCAATTGCTTTCATGCTCTACTCTTTCTAACTTTTCAACTCTTCATGCAATATATGAGCGCGAGCCATGGACATAGCACTATGTGTGGAATGGAGGTGGTAATAGACAAAAGGTGGGAGAAAGTCTCACATCAACTAGGCAAATCAATGGACTATCGAGATGTCCATCAATCGATATCAATGTGAGTGAGTAGAGATTGCCATGTAACGGATGCACTAGAGCTATAAGTGTATGAAATCTCAAAAAGATAACTAGTGGGTGTGCATCAACTTTCTTGCTCATGAAGACCTAGGGCATTTTAGGAAGCCCATCGTTGGAATATAAAAGCCAAGTACTATAACGAAAAAAATCCCACTAGTGATATATGAAAGTGACAACATGGGAGACTCTCTATCATGAAGAACATGGTGCTACTCTGAAGCACAAGTGTGGAAAAAGATAGTAACATTGTCCCTTCTCTCTTTTTCTCTCATTTTTTTTGTTTTGGGCTCTTTGGCCTCTTTTTTGGTGGTATTATTTGGCCTCTTTTTTTATTTGGGCTTCATTGGCCTCTTTTATTTTTGGTAACCTCACATGGGACAATGTTCTAATAATGATGATCGTCACACTTTTATTTACTTACAACTCGATATTACAAATCGATGCTAGAACAAATATATGACTATATGAATGCCTTCAGCGGTGTACCGGGATGTGCAATGACCAAGAGTGACATGTATGAAACATATGAACGGTGGCCTTGCCACAAATACTATGTCAACTACATGATCATGCAAAGCAATATGACAATGATGAAGCGTGTCATAATAAACGTAACGGTGGAGTTACATGGCAATATATCTCGGAATGGCTATGGAAATGCCATAATAAATAGGTATGGTGGCTGTTTTGAGGAAGGTATAAGGAGGGTTTTATGCACCGGCAAAAGTTGCGCGACACTAGAGTGGCTAGAAAGGTGGAAGGGTGAGAGTGCGTATAATCCATGGACCCACATTAGTCATAAAGAACTCACACACTTATTGTAAAAATTCTACTTAACCGTCAAAGCAAAACACTATGATGCATGCCCCTAGGGGGGAGGTCGGTAGGAGTTAACCATCGCGCCCCCGACCTTCCCACAAAGATGAAACAATCAAAATACAGTGCACGCCAAATTGGTTACACAGGCCATACATGCATGCTTCGGGAATCACAAACCTTAACACAATTATTTATTTAACCTTACAAACTACCTCTCGCATGACTCTAATATTACCATCTTAACATCTCAAAACAATTACAAGGAGTCAAACTTCACATAATGTTCAATGCTCTCTATATGAAGGTTTTATTATATCTCCTTTGGATATCTATCATATTAGGACTAATTTCATAACCCAAGAAAATTACCATGCTGTTCTTTAGAACTCTCAAAATAATATAAGTGAAGCAAGAGAGTTCAACAATTCTAATAAAATAAAACCACCACCATGCTCTAAAAAGATATAAGTGAAGCACTAGAGCAAAATTGCCTAGCTTAAAAGATATAAGTGAAGCACATAGAGTATTTTAATAAATCACGATTGAAGCGTGTCCCTCTCAAAAGGTGTGTACATCAAGGATGATTGTGACAAAATAAAAATCAAAAACACATATCATACATGACGCTCCAAGCAAAACACATAGCATGTAGTGAATAAAAATATAACCTCAAGTAAAGTTACCGATGGATCAAGACGGAAGAGGGGATGCCTTCCCGGGGCATCCCCAAGCTTTGGCTCTTGGACGTCCTTGAATTTTACCTTGGAGTGCCTTGGGCATCCCCAAGATTAGTCTTTTTCCACTCTTTATTCCATAGTCCATCAAATCCTTACCCACAACTTGAAAACTTCACAACACAAAACTCAATAGAAAATCTTGTGAGCTCCGTTAGTAAAACAAAGCAAATAACCACGCAAGGTACTATTGTGATCTTATTCTAATTTCATATTGGTGTAATATATACTATATTCCAACTTATACATGGTTCATATCCCTCGATACTAGCCATAGATGCATCAAAATAAGCAAACAACACATAAAAAAAGGAATTCGTCAAAAACAGAACAGTCTGTAGCAATCTGTAAACTTCGCATACTTCTGTAACTCTAAAAATTCTGAAACAATTGGAAGACGTGGGGAATTTGTATATCAATTTTGTGTAAAAATGTCATAAGGTTTTGACGTACCAGTGATTTACTGAATTTTCTGCACTGGACATAAAAAGTTTCTGTTTTTCAGCAAAATCTAATCTACGGTACCCGTATGCCATCACAAAGGTCTTACTTGCCTCAAACACTAACTAAAACAACAAAACACAATTATTACATAAGTAATAATGTGGACGCCAACACCAGATGAGGAAATCCCAGAGACGAGCATCCCCGTCAAAGAAGCGAGCAAAGAATGGATAATGTACTTTGATGGTGCCTTCTCGCTGCAAGGCGCCCGTGCTGGTGTGCTGCTTGTCGCACCCACCGGAGAACACCTCAAGTATGTGGTCCAGATGCACTTTCCCAAGGAGCAAGCGACAAACAATACTGCAGAGTATGTGGGTTTGCTTGCCGGTCTCAGGATCGCAGCAGACCTTGGGATCAAGAAGCTGATTGTAAGGGGAGACTCGCAGCTTGTCGTCCGCCAAGTAAACAAGAACTACCAGAGTCCGTTGATGGAAGCGTACGTCGACGAAGTGAGAAAGCTTGAGGAACACTTTGAAGGCCTACAGATGGAGCACATTCCAAGAGCTCAGAACGACATCGCACATGGCCTGTCAAAGTGTGCCGCACTAAAGTTACCTGTGGAACCAGGGATCTTTGTGCTCAAGCTAACTCAGCCATCCGTAACACCATCAACTGGACAGAGCAAGAAGAGGAAGTTGGTCTCTGGTGACTATTTTCCGGCAGAGCTTCCCGAAGCCGCCGCCAAGAAAGTCCCCAAGATCAACACCGAAAATGCTGAGGAGCGGTCTGCTCCTGCAAGCCCCAAGGTTTGTACAGTTGAAGCAGACGCTCCCAAAAAGTTTTGCTCCGGCAAGCTTGCCGGGGAACATCAAACTCCAGCTGAGACACAAGCCCTCCCCATAGAAGCGGATGTTCCCGCAGTAGCAGATGTGCCTTTAGTCCTTGTTGTCGAGCCACAAGCTCCAGCATGGGCGCAGCATATCGTCCGCTTTCTCCAAACAGGAGAACTTCCCGAAGAGCAAGAAGAAGCCGAAAAAGTAACCCGACAGTCAAGTATGTACCAGTTTGTTGACAACACACTGTGCAGAAGAAGACTCAACGGTGTGAAATTGAAGTGCATTCCCCGGGAAGATGGACAGAAGCTGTTGGCAGAAATACATGGAGGCATATGTGGTCACCACATTGGCGCAAGAGCACTTGTCGGCAAAGCATTCCGACAAGGTTTCTTTTGGCCGACAGCCCTCCAAGATGCAACTGCACAAGTAACTAAGTTTGAAGCGTGCCAGTTCCATTCCAAATAGATACATCAACCAGCTCAAGCTCTCCAGACGATCCCTTTGTCCTGGCCATTTTCGGTCTGGGGGCTCGACATCCTCGGCCCCTTTCCCCGCGCAGCCGGGGGCTTTGAGTTCTTGTACGTCGCCATCGACAAGTTCACAAAGTGGCCAGAAGTGGAACCAGTGAGAAAGGTGACCGCACAGTCAGCAGTCAAGTTCTTCAGATCGATTGTTTGCCGTTTCGGGATCCCTAACAGGATCATCACCGACAACGGCACACAGTTCACCAGTCGCACCTTCATGCAGTACGTCCAAGATCTTGGCGCCAAGGTCTGCTTCGCTTCTATTGCTCACCCAAGAAGCAACAGTCAAGCGGAGAGGGCAAATGCTGAAGTGCTGCGTGGCCTCAAGACCAGAACTTTCGACAGGCTGCACAAGTGCGGAAGAAACTGGATCGAGGAGCTACCGGTGGTTCTTTGGTCGATCAGGACGACGCCAAATCGAGCCACTGGACAGACACCCTTTGCTCTAGTCTATGGAGCAGAAGCAGTTCTCCCCACGGAACTCGTATACGGGTCGCCTCGAGTGCTCGCTTACGATGAGCTCGAGCAAGAGCAGCTGCGACAAGATGACGCGCTGCTCCTTGAGGAGGACCGTCTTCAGGCCGCTGTGCGAGCTGCTCGCTACCAGCAAGCTTTGCGTCGCTACCATAGCCGCAAAGTTAAAGCCAGAAGTTTCGAGGAAGGTGACCTTGTTCTTCGGCGCGTTCAGTCCGCCAAGAATTCCAACAAGTTGTCGCCGAAGTGGGAAGGCCCTTATTGGGTGAAACGAGTCACTAGGCCCGGCGCTGTCCGCCTTGAGACCGAAGATGGCTTGCCGGTGAGCAACTCCTGGAACATCGAGCATCTTCGTAAGTTTTACCCATAAGGCGCGGTTGCCGTGATCCGCTCCGGCAACCACCTTTTGTACAAGTCTTGCCGCTGTTGCATGTAATCCTTTGTACAAAGCCGGGCGCAGACCCCGTGCATCAGTAAAGTTTATGTGCCCCGCACATCTTGTCATTTCATGCTATCTGTTTTTGTTGCATGTACTATCTGACACCTTGTGCAGCACCAAATCCCGGTAAGCAATAACGAACCACGAAGCTCCATATCTGCATTTTCTCTTCTTTCTTCTCTTCTCAAGGAAAAGCAAGGTCCCCTCGTGCACAAGTTTGCTGGGGGGAAGGAGAAGATGGTGGTATGGACCAAGTGCCGTTCAAGAAGGTTTGGCCTTGCCGGGAAACAAGGTCAAGAAAGCATTGCCTCGCCGGGAAGCAGACAACACAAAAGCTAAGTTGCCAAAGTTTGAGCAATCAAATTTTTTAATTTTTAATTTTTGAGTTATCTTCCTTGAACGGCCGCGCTTTGTATGGAAAACCTGTGCGTGGAGGAACCAACTCGTAGCTAGTTGCGCCCTTATTTTTTTTCGAGTTTGCTCAACAGCTTAAGCGTGCTGCGACGAGTGTCGCGCCCTTACTTTGTTTCCGAGCCCGTTCAACAACCTAAGTGTGCTGCAACTAGTTGCGACAAGGTTTCTTGCTGGTAGCAACACCGCCGGCAGGCTGCTGAAGTTCCGCACTCAGCGCTCGCGGCAAAGGTGCCTACGCCGGCTAGTTCCCTAAAAGCGTAGGGTAAAAACATACAAAGCAAGGGAGCCAAGTAAAGGAAACAACGTTGCATTAACCATCTAAGATAGAGTTATATTACAAAACGACTTGCCGCAATTCTAATAGACTATTGTTCATAACATGGTTGGCAGCGGCAAGGAAAAGAAGAAAGTGAACAAGACTAGTCCGCGCGGTCGCCCTCGACTCTCTTGATCCCGCCTACCTTGTCCACGATGGGTGCGACAAGGGCCTTGAGCGCCTCCTGGTCGGCGTCGGGCGGCAGGGTCCTGAGGACGTTGGTGAGGTTGAGGCCGGGGTTGCGGTACGCTATCTTCATCAGCACCTTCTGGAGGGCCCCCGCGCAGAGCCTGCGCGATTCGTCCGCCAGCTGCTTTGGGATCTTCTCCCGGAGTTGCTGGAGGGCCGTCGCCACGCCCTTGAAGAACAGAGTAAGCTTGGCGCTGGGGTGGAGTTGCTCGTCGGTAGAGTACCCGAGATACTCCGCCCCTAGCTCCGCCAGCTCCTTGTCAATATCCGCGGCGGCGTTGACGAGACCTTCCGTCCATATCTCGACGTTCCGCCTAAAGTTGTTCTAGGAAATGGCGGCACTGTCCAGCAACACCTTCTCGGCCCTGAGCTCCTCCTTCAGGGCCATCTCCCGCTCCCTGGCGCCGTCCAGCGTCGTGGTAAGAGTGGACAGCTTTAGCTCCAGATCGGCAATGGAGTCCTTGGCGACGACGAGCTCCTTGCCCTTATCGGAGAGGCGAACCTGTAGTTCAGAATGACTGTGGGCGTCCTTCTCCCTCTCGAGCTTGAGTGCGGCAACCTCCTCGCCGCTCGTCTTGAGGTTGGCCTCCAGTTGAGCCACCCTCGCCTCCAACTCCCTCTTGGTAGTCTCGGCAGCTACGGCAGCTTCCTTCGCCTCCTGCAGTGCTCCGCCAAGCGACTGCTCGCGCGCGGCAAGCTCGTCCTCGTGGCTGTCGAGGTCAACCTTCTGCTGCGTCAGCTCGCCTTCCCGCCTGGATAGCTCCTCGGCGGCAAGCCGCTGCTGTTCCTCCGCTTCAGCTTTCTCCAAAATGAAGACTTGATGCGCCTCGGCAAGCTGCTCCCTTTCCTCCGCCAAGGATCGGAGAGCTGCTTGATCGACGGCTCGGAGCTCTTCTGCGCGCTTCTCCAAGTCAGCACCCGCCTTGGCGGCCAGAGCCTCTCGGGACTCCAGCTTGGCTTGCCGGGCGCGGTAAAGGGACAGAAGCTTCCGCAGAAGCCGCTCCTCCTCGGGCTCACTGCTGCTGCTTGGCGCGTCGACGAACTTCAGGCCGGCGGAGGCAAGGACCTCCCCATCGATGACTTCTCCCTCGACTGGCGCCCTGGACGTGGACGCCCACAGGAGCTGGATGAAGACACCGTTGCCGGCCTCCAGATAGGCGCCTGGCTCGGCTGTGGCAGCGGAGGGATCGGCAGCCGACGCAGGGCCTGACGCTCCTGCGGCCTCAGGGCCGTCAGTGCGACTGCCGGTCCCCTCCTCAGCTGCCGCGCCAGCGGCCTTGGCTGCCTCTTCGGCGGCGGGCTCGTCAGCACCGGCCGCCCCTTCAGTAGCGGCGGCGTCACCGGTGTTGCCACACGCGTCCTCCTCGACGGCGACCTCCGTCTCCATTGGCTCTGCGGCGGACGGGTCTGACAGAAAGAAAAAGAAAAGGAAAGAAGAGCAGTCAAGCAAATATCCAAAAAAGAAGAAATACAGAAGAAGAAAAGTCCAAGGGTTTACTTGCGCGGGCTTCCTCCTCGGTGGGGTTCCTTGCCGGGGATCTCTCCCTCGGCGGCGTGGTGGTAGCTCCCGCCGGCGGAGGGCCGCTGGCGCCATCCCTTGGCGGAGTGCTTGCCCTTGGCGGGGTGCTCGCCCTTGGCGGAGTGTTCTCCCATGCCGGGGAGCTCCTCCTTGGCGGTGTGGTCGAGGCGTGCGACTCGTCGGGGGCGATCTCCTGGCGCTCCTGATGCGGCTGCTCTGCTCCTGCACAGGTCAACAAACAAGGTGTCAACAAGGAAGGAAGACCCACGCGCACCCGACAAGCGGAAAGTGAACCACACTTACGCTGGGGGCTGCGCTGGGGGCTGTTCCGAAGAACTGTTGCCGGGTCCGGCAAGCTCGTCTCAGGCGCCCCCCTGCCGTTGCGGCGGGCTCGTCCTCGAGGTCGATCACCGGGACCTTGGCCCTCTTCGCTGCCCTCTGGGCCAGAGATCTGAAGAAGATAAGACCAGAGTTAGGCAAAAGAGATGCAAGACGAAGCAACAGAAAATCAAAGAAGTACAAGAATTGCGAAGGCTTACTCTTCTTCCTCCTCGTCGGAGCTGAGCGCGAAGAAGTCAAAATCTGGCTCGCGCACCCCGGCGCGAGGAGGCGGAGGAGTGGGCCCCCTCGGCCGCTTGGCGGGAGCAGGGATGGTGGTCTGAGAAGACCCCGCTCCGGTTGCCGCCGAAGCACGAGGGGCGGCAGGAGCAGTGGCGCCAGCCCGGGAAGATCCCCCTCCAGCCGCTGCTGAAGCGCGAGGCACTCCCTTGGCGGCCTTGCTCGTCGCGGCGGCGCGCGCCGTGCGGCGCTGCGGCTGCTGGCCCGCCTGCCGCCCCGTCACGTCTGCGGCCTTGCGGAGGCGCCTCCTTGTCGGAGTTGGAGGACTTGCTGGTGGTGGCGAACTGCCCGAGGACGAGGAGGAGGAGCCGATCTCCAGTGAGCCGCTCGAGTCCTCGGCAGGCTCACTTGACCCGGCGCCTTGCTCGATGGGCCCGCTCGACTCCGCACCTTCCTCGGCGGGCTCACTTGTCTCAACAATTTTCCCGGCAAGATTCCCCGCCTTGCGAAGTTCTTCCTACTCGGCAAGGCTTGTCGCCTCCGCTGCCTCCGCCTCCTCCACAGTGTACCCGAACTCACCCGCGACCGCGGCTGCCGCTACCTCCTCCAGCCTGGTGGCTATATATGCCATCTCCTGATCGGTGGTGTTGCGGGTGAGGCTTTTCTTCTCGTCGGGATCGACCGGCTGCTCCACCAAGTTGTCGAAGAACGTTTGCTCGGCTTCGTCGGAAGGCTCTTGCCAAGTGGGGTCGATGCCGTGGAAATCACACAGCGGCATCACCGCACAAATGGCACTGAGCGCCGAGCTGTTGCACAGCGGGACGACACCTCGCGGCAACGTGAACCATTCAGGGTGGGCAGAGTCGTACTTGAACAACGCCTGGAGCATCGCGTTGAGCTCTAGGACAGTGAAATTCCAATTAAGGCCCGGGCGCAGCCTCATGATGTCTGCTGCGTTCTCGAACTCCCAAGCATCCCTCTTCCTCTCCTGCAAGGGAGCGATGCGGCGGCGGAGAAAGTCTGCTCCTACTACGCCCACGGTGAGCTTGGCGTGCCTGAGGCGAAGGATTCGGGTAGTGGCAATCTTCAATCTGCTATCCTCCGGGGCCAGGTCGCTCCAGTCGTTGCCGCGTACTACTGCGGCTTGGCGCCGGGAAGTGAACAGCTGCGGGTCATCCTCTACTATCCAACACCAGTTGGCCCTCCACTCATCCCACTTGCCGCGGAGCTCCCCCTCCAGATATTCTTCCTTCTTGTGCGTCCTTGAGATCCAGGAGACGCCGCCCGACAAAGGCGACCCTGCCTCGACTCGAGGCGTGAAGTAGTGGCGGAAAAGAGCTACATTGGGGTAAACTCCGACAAAGTTTTCGCACAGATGTGCGAAAACGGCCATGGTTAAGACGACATTGGGGGTGAAGTCAAGGAGATGAAACCCGTAGGTATTCATGATGTCGCAGAAGAATTCGGAATATGGCGGGCAGAGCCCGCAGTAGAAGAACAGGGCAAAGAAGGCGTAGCCGTTCGGGAACATCTCAGCGGCTACGGCGAGGAGTACCTTGGTGCGCGGATGCGCCTTCGTCTCCCTCGACCAGAAAAGGTAGAAAGATTCCTTCAACTCCTCCGCACTAAGCATTGGCGGGAAGACCACCTTCTTCTTCCGCATTGCTGCTAACCGCAGCGCCTCGGCGGACTTCGCGGCGGCCTTCGCGGACTTCCCCTTCTCACCTTTCGGAGCCATGGCGGGGACGGAAGGGGAGGTCGACGGTGCTGGTGATGCTGGTGGCGGCGGAGGGGGCGGAGCGCTGCTCTCTTTCGGCCTTCGGGAAGGAGGGGAGCGGCGGGGGTTTCTGAGGTTGAAGAAGCAACGGGTGAATGGAAGGAACTGCCCCTGTTTCCCCTGCTTTTAAGGAGGGGGGTGGGGACGTTCCGCATTTCCCATTAAAGAAACAGGCCACGATCTCTCCCATGACGCCGTGATTGACGCGTGCCGTTAAGGGAGGGCGCGGTGGATACAGAGTGGGATACGGCGTGCTGCAGGCCGCGCGTGCCCGTGCACTGTTTCGGGCCTGGCCCAACAGCGCTTGGCACCGTGTATGGCCCAGGCCCGGGGGCTCCTGTCGGTGTACTAAAGTAGGGGTACCTTAGTATCCCGAACTTGTGCACGGGCAGTTGCAGCGTCCCGCGGCAGGGCTTGTCAGGCGACCGCCAAGATCCCTCGTGGTTCCACTGGAGCCATTCAAGAACAAAGTATTTGAGTCAAAGGAACAAGGCCCCGGCAAGAGGAGCTTGCCGGGAAGACCACTCAAGGCACAAAAACCATTCAAGACACAAGGCCCCGGCAAGAGGAGCTTGCCGGAAGGCCATCCAAGGCATATCAAGAAGCTTGCCGCGACGCGCCACGCGTCCCGGCAAGACCCGCTGAGCGACAAGCTCCCAGGCGCGACAAGATAGCGACCGCGGCAAGCTTCCACTCAGTTCCCACGCTCCAGCTCATCCACCCACGTGTCGCCCTGGGACCCTTCCAGGCGCACGTGGTGGAAGGCTGTGCAGCCAGGGGAACACGGTGGCAAGCGGCGATGACATGGCCACCATCGTGGCGGACGGAGGCGCCCTGACGGTCACTTTTTGCACTGTTTGGAGCGACGACAACGGGCATTCAATGCTCTTATCCCCTGCCGTCAGAGTTAGGTATAGAGCACTGTACAAACACTGTTCCAACTACCACTCTTTTTATGTTTTTACCCCCATGTGTGTTGCCACCTGTCGGTGACCCCTTTGACCTATAAAAGGAGGCCCATGCGCAACGTAGAAGGGGTTCGGAACATCGATCACTCTCACGCTCGGTCTCGCCAGTGGTTAGGGCATACTGTAGCTCTCCTCGCTCCTGAGCAAGAACTCAATAACAAACCAAAGCAGGAGTAGAGTTTTACGCATCCTTGCGGCCCGAACCTGGGTAAACTGCTCGCGTGCTCGCCTCGATCCGCTCTTTGTGCATCCTCCGCCCCCAGCCGTACCGAAAAGGGGCTCCGGTCCCATAGGTGTTCGTGGGCGATCAGTTTCCCCGACACATCTCTAGTCCCATATTTCTCAAGATTTATTTTAGAAAACTAAGATTCAATAGGAGTCACATCAATCACTTTAAGATCTTCATCATTATTTTCACGGGAACGAGAAGAACACGTTTTTATAAACCATTCTTTTTTTGCACACAGCCTAGCGGTTCTTTATTTGCACTCATCAATGGAAATTCTCATAGCTTTGAGAGACTCATTGATATCATGCTTTGGTGGAATAGATCCAAGCTTCAAAGAATCAACATCAAGAGAAATTCTATCCACACTTGTGGCCAAATCATCAATCTTAAGCAAATTTTCTTAAATCATAGTATTAAAATTCTATTGAGAATTCATCAATTCCTTGACACTATTCTCAAAATCAGAGGACATCTTACTATAATTTACATAAGAATTGTTGTAGGGATTACCATAATTATTGGAGGAATTACTAGGAAAAGACCTAGGGTTAAAATTTCCTCTATAAGCATTGTTACCAAAATTGTTCCTATAAACAAAATTCACATCCATAGATTCATTATTATTCTCAATCAAGGTCGACAAAGGCATATCATTAGGATCAATATAGTACCCTTGCTAGTAAATAATTTCATAAGTTCATCCATCTTTCCACTCAAAACATTCATCTCTTCAATTGCATGCACTTTTTTACCAGTGGAAGATCTTTCGGTATGCCATTGAGAATAGTTAACCATTATATTATCTAGGAGTTTAGTAGCTTCTCCTAAAGTGATTTCCATGAAAGTACCTCCCGCGGCCGAATCTAAAAGATTTCTAGAAGCAAAGTTTAATCCGGCATAAATTTGTTGTATAATCATCCATTGATTCAAACCATGTGTAGGACAATTTCTTTTCATAACTTTCATCCTCTCCCAAGATTGTGCAACATGCTCATGATCAAGTTGTTTAAAATTCATAATATCGTTCCTAAGGGAGGTGATCTTAGCGCGAGGAAAATACTTGGCAATAAAAGAATCTTATTCAAGAATAAATACTATTTTTAGGAGAAGATGAAAACCAAGTTTTAGCCCTATCTCGTAGTGAAAACGAGAATAGTTTTAATTTAATGATACCATTATCCACATCTCTTTTCTTTTGCATATCACACAAATCAACAAAATTATTTAGATGAGATGCGGTATCTTCACTAGGAAGGCCAGAAAATTAATCTTTCATGACTAGATTCAATAAAGCAACATTAATCTCACAAGATTCCACATTAGTAGCGGGAGCAATCAGAGTACTAATAAAATCATTATTATTGGTGTTGGAGAAATTACATAATTTGGTATTTTCTTGAGCCATAGTGAATGATGTCTACTACACAACCTTCTTCTTGTAGACGTTGTTGGGCCTCCAAGTGCAAAGGTTTGTAGGACAGTAGCAAATTTCCCTCAAGTGGATGACCTAAGGTTTATAAATCCACATGAGGCGTCGGATGAAGGTGGTCTCTCTCAAACAACCCTGCAACCAAATAACAAAGAGTCTCTTGTGTCCCCAACACACCCAATACAATTGTAAATTGTATAGGTGCACTAGTTCGGCAAAGAGATGGTGATACAAGTGCAATATTGATGGTAGGTATAGGTTTTTGTAATTTGAAAATATAAAAACAGCAAGGTAACAAGTAATAAAAGTGACCGAAAATGGTATTGCAATGCTCGAAACAAGGCCTAGGGTTCATACTTTCACTAGTGCAAGTTCTCTCAACAATAATAACATAATTAGATTATATAACAATCCCTCATCATGCAACAAAGAGTCACTCCAAAGTCACTAATAGCGGAGAACAAACGAAGATATTATTGTAGGGTACAAAACCACCTCAAAGTTATTCTTTCCGATCAATCCATTGGGCTATTCCTATAAGTGTCACCGTAGTAAAATAACACCTTAAGACAAAAATAAACCAAAACCCTAATGTCACCTAGATACTCTAATGTCACCACAAGTATCCGCGGGTATGATTATACGATATGCATCACACAATCTCAGATTCATCTATTCAAACCAACACAAAGAACATCAAAGAGTGCCCCAGAGTTTCTATCGGAGAGTCAAGACGAAAGCGTGTACCAACCCCTACGCATATATTCCCAAGGTCACGAAACCCGCAAGTTGATCACCAAAACATACATCAAGTGAATCAATAGAATACCCCATTGTCACCATAGGTATCCCACGCAAGACGTACATCAAGTGTTCTCAAATCCTTAAAGACTCAATCCGATAAGATAACTTCAAAGGGAAAACTCAATCCATTACAAGAAGGTAGAGGGGGAGAAACAATCATAAGGTCCAACTATAATAGAAAACCTCACGATACATCAAGATTGTGCCAAATCAAGAACACGAGAGAGAGAGAGAGAGAGATCAAACACATAGCTACTGGTACATACCCTCAGCCCCGAGGGTGAATGTGACGCCCGAAGACCGACGTCCCAGAAGATTCCAGAAGATTCCAGATGTTCCGGGTTCTCCCGTGTGTTCTTTGTGCTTGTGTTATTTATTTTGCATTGCATCATGTCATCATGCCATCATGTCATATTTATTTTGCATCTCAACCTAAATAAATTGTGTGGACCTTCGGTCCATTTAAATCGAGGGAAGAATGATTTCTCTTTATAACATATAAAAGCCTCTCAATATTATAAAGGAGCTATATAATAAATATTCCATTCCTTGGAATCACCTATAACACAATTGCACCATTCTTCAATTTTCTTTTATCCAATTCAACTTCATTTCTTCCTTTGAGGCCTTTTAGTAAAATTGTGTTGCAATTTTACTTCATCCACAAATGTTCCAAATCTTCCCATAAATCACATCTAATGTGTAGGGCCATCTCTTGAAATTCCAACCCTTTTGAATTTCATCTAAAGGGATTTCTAAATTCAAATAGTTTGACTTTTATTCGACCTTGTTTGAATTTTCATCTTCCAAAAACCCTCCAACAATTTTAATTAAATTCCTCACATTTTTGTGAGTCCAGGGATTTTACCCTATGCCCTAACTCTATTTCTAGCACCTCCCTTCTTTTCTTTCTTCTTGTTTTTTTTTCCTGTTTTAATTTAGAAAAACAGAAGGAGAGCAGCCGCAGCGGGCCTCCAGCCCTGCAGCCATCTCCTCCTTTTGGCCCAGGCCTCTAGGCCATCCAGCCGCCGGCCTCTGGGCCTCAGCCCCCCCAGCCGGCCCATCAGGTCCCAGCCTCCCTGCTCCTAACCCTAGCGCAGCGCTCGCTCTCATCCCTCGCTCTCCCTCTCTTCCCGCACCCCGCCGCCACCCTCTCGTTCCCTCGCCCCGATCCCATCTCGCGCTCGTCCCATCGCTCTCTCAGCCTCGCTCTCTCCAGCCCCGATCCCACCGCGCCTGGCGCCCCGCGGGCCACCGCCGTCGCCCGTTCCCTGCGGGAACCAGCCGATCGCACCAGGCCGAGGCGCCCCTCCTGTCGCCTCCAGCGGCCCCGTCCTCAGGCAGCCCGCCTGGCCCGAGCGCGCCCCGTCCAGGAGCCCCAGGACGCAGCCCTGGCGCCTCGCCCAGGCCGCCTCGCCTCTTGCCCTCCTCCGCCGCAGTCCTGCAGGACCCCGAGCGCCGTCCTACAGCCCCGCGCGCCCCGTCCTCGAGCTCGGTCGCCCGCATCGTCAGGCCGGCCAGGAGCCGCCCCGCCGTCCGCCTTTGGCGTGGAAGCCACTGCCAGCTCGAGCAGCTCGCCATGGCCTCAATCGCCTCCGCCAGGCTCCCCATCGCCCCGCATCGCCAAGGCTTCCCCTTCGACCTCGCCGCTCTCCCTCGCCAGGACGCAGCCGGCCGCCCCAAGACGACGTGACGACGTGCTGCTCCCTCCTCTCCAGCGCGCCAAGGACGAGCAGCTCTGCGCGCCTCCATCTTCCTCGCCGGAGGAGACAACCCCGCGGCCACGAGCGGCTCCTTGCTGCACTCCGACAGCACCGGATCCCGCGGCCCCTGCCTCTGCCGTGTTGTCTCCTTGCTGCTGCTGTTATGTTTTTTTTCTGCAAAGTCCAAGTACAACCGTCGCCGGAAGCGCCAAGTACCACGACTACTCGGAGACCCCAAGTACCCCTACCGTCGCCCCGTGTACCTCTACGGAACGTGTACGACTCCGAGACGAGAACGACTACACGTGACGACGAACGCCAAGTACCACCACGTCCGACGATGCGACATGAACCCCTACGACAAGTACTTCTCCGAACGGGATGTGAACGACTACACGTGTACCTCTACGGAACAACTACTTCCTCTTCGGAAACGTGAACCACTACTTCCCACGACGACCACGAGAACAACTACTTCCTCTAAGATCTCGAGCCGCCCTGAAATGATCGCTCCGAAGGTATACCGAGATGACCCGTGTGATGCATGTGTTGTATGAAATGTTTGCCCTTGTGTGCACCGTGCCCGTTTCGTCCTTTTGTCATGTTCCTCGGTTGCCTCATCGCCAACTCGTGGGAACCCGGTGACGGGATCACCCCACCTTTCATCTTGTTCCGCTCGTTCACTCCACCTTTGCTTTTGCACGGGACTCTCAACGAGTTACCGGAACCGATATGTTGCGTGGCATCATTTTCGGATCGTTGCCGTGGCACCCTTTCTTTCCACCACAGTGACAAATGCTTCATCTCTCTTCTTGTCATCTTTTAATAAAACTTGCATAAACTTGATCATGTCATCCGCATCATGTTAACAACATTAATATGTTTTAACGTGTGATTGTTGTTGCTTTAAATATAACTAAACATGCATATGAGGTTTTTCCCGGAATTGTTGTGGTTCTTTCCGGCCTCATTTAAAATGTCTAAATAGGTAGTTTATTTTTGCTTCACCTCTTGCCATGTTAACAAACAATTAATCTTGTCTTGTAAATAAACGAGAGTCAATTAAATAATTAAAATGTGGTGTTTCGTCAATATGCAACTCGTTGCATATTGAGCTCCACTTAACTTGTAGTACTTGTTTGTGCACTTTTCCATGCCATGCTTATTTAAACCGGACATGCATCATACTTGGATGTGCATCGTATGCCATGTTTATGCTTGTGTGTTTTCCGTGTTGTTTGCTTCTTTCCGGTTGCTTCTCTTGTTAGCTTCGGTTTCGTTCCGGAGTTGTGAGGATTCGCTCGACTATGTTGCTCCGTCTACTTCATGGATCCATTCTTCTTCCTTGTGGAATCCCAGGCAAGATGATCATACCCTTGGATACCTTTACTACCATTGCCATGCTTAGTTGTCTCGATGCTATCGTTACATGTCGCGCTACCCATCTTTTATGTCAGCCTCTCCTTGTTGCCATGAAACCTCTAACCTTTGACACCTTCCTAGAAAAACCACTGTTTGGCTATGTTACCCGCTTGCTCAGCCCCTCTTATAGCGTTGTTAGTTGCAGGTGAAGATGAAGTTTGTTCCAGGAGGGAACTTGTTGTTGGAATATCACAATATCTATAATTATTATTAACACACCTATATACTGGGCATGGGTGGAAGGCTTGGCCTTTTGCTCGGTGTTTTGTTTCACTCATGCCACCTTAGGCGCCGATAAACCGGCATTATGTTCCTTGATTTTGCGTTCCTTACACGATGGGTGGATGGGGACCCCTCGACAGTTCGACTTTGAATAAAACTCCTCAAGCAAGGCCCAACATTGGTTTTAATTTGCTCATAATAACAACTTAATTAATTAATTAAATTGCATAGGGAGTTAGCGCTACCCGAGGATTCTTTCTACATAGCAGGGGGGGCCAGTGCTGATGGTGTTGGTCCCAAACGGGGGTCCTGTGGGGCCACCACGGGGAAACTCGAGGATTGGCTCCCGTAGCATCGCCCATCCGGTTGTGGCCTGAGACGAGATACATGCGGCTACTATCAGGGTGTCGACACACCGGGAGGTCTTGCTGGACTTGTTTTACCATTGTCGAAATGTCTTGTGCACCGGGATGCCGAGCCTGATCGGTTTTCCCTAAGATAAGGAGTGATGATATTATATTTATCACTTCAGCTAATCGTGAGAGCTTGTGATGGGCTAAGTTGGGACACCCCTCCAGGGTTATGATCTTTCGAAAGCCGTGCCCGCGGTTATGTGGCAGATTGGAATTTGTTAATGTCCGATTGTAGAAAACTTGACAGAGGATCCGAAGTAAAACACACAACTGTGTGAGTAACCGTGACTGTCTCTTTTCTCTTTGAGAAGAGAACACGGTGGGGTTATGTTTGACTCGTATGTAGTTCAGGATCTTTAGCGATCACTACTTTTGCGACCGTTTGCGTAGATGCTCTTATTATTATGGTACTCGTAAGTTAGCCACCATATTTTTTGCTTAGCCGCTGCTGCAACCTCACCACTTTACCTCTTCCTACCCATAAAGCTTTGCTAGTCTTGATACCCATGGTTATGGGATTGCTGAGTCCTCGTCGCTCACAGATACTACAACACCAGATGCAGGTTCAGCCGAGTATGATGCAGGAGCCGGTTCAAGTACTTCATTGGGAGCTCGATGAAGAGTTTGTCCGTATGCTTGTGACGTTTTCGACGATCAGTAGTGGTTTCTACTAGGATTCGATCTAGACCTGTGGCTTTATGTTTGGTATCTTGTCTTTTGGATCTTACCCTTAGATGGACTGTGATGTTTTGAATGATGTCTTGCTTATGTAATGTATTGTGTGAAGTGGCGAGTGTAAGCCAACTATCTCCTTTTGCAATTTAATCCCTCTTTTACATGAGTCGTGCAAAGATACCAAACTTGAGATCATTCCAGAATGGGCTTATATCTTTAAGTCGTGCCTCGACACGTAGGAGATATAGTCCCATCCTGGGCATTACCAGTTGGTATCAGAGCCTTCTCCGACCTAGAAGCCCCCATTGATTGATCGAATCGTTGACGGTTGAGTCTAGACACACACTGGAAAATGTTTTGAGTCCTATATATATATATATATCGGAGAGTAGGATTTCTTTTGCTTCTCATCCCTTTTCACTCTGGTGAGGACTCGTGACGATTACTCTTGTCTCTTCTACTCTCAAAAATCGCACCAAATTTTTTTAGGATCTCCCGAGTATTGTTTGGATTGTTCTGATGTCTTTGTGACGAGAACATTGTTCTCGATGCCTCCTGTCATTAGGGGTTGTGGCAGTGTCCCGGGGAGTTGAGCTCCGAGGTGTTGTCGTCACAAATCCATCGCATCAGTTCTAGAATACTTAAGACGGCCGACATCGAAAACTCTCCTATGCGGTTAGTGGCAAGATAACCCCGACATCACCTAGTACTGGGGAGGTAGTTCGGGAGTATTGCCATAGCTTGTATAGTGGATGCTTTTCGAAGGTCCGAGGTAAACGGTTTCCGAGAAAGACTGGTTATGTGTTGAAGGATGGATACAGCTGGATGTAGGTTTAGAGTTGAGTGCGCGGTGCTTCCCCTGTATCCCCTACACCTGATTACATAACTGGAAACTTTCGGAAATTAATAGGTGGGTTCATCTAATAGTTCTAGGCATTCTTCCAACGAGTGCATGATATGAAGTTTGGGGTTCTACATTGAGTGAAGTGGTTTTATGGGCTTGTTCCGATCGGGAGTTGCATCTTAAAGGGTCCTTGGCTATGCTGATCCGAGGATTGCAAAACCCTTTTGTAACATGTTCCATGAGCTTTCAACACGAATATGTCGAACGAAACTTCTATCGTGTATTTGTTCTTCTGCTCCTTGTTTCTTTTTATTTACCTTTTTGTTCTCTCAAGTGGCTTCTCGTCAAGTTGATGTACCTGCGGAATTCATTCGTTCAATTCTCTGTTCGGATAGATATGTTGCAACATAATCTTCTTCATAAATATATCTATCTTTGTTTTGATTTGATTCTGGTATTCGAGTTGCTTCGATGTCAAATGTTGATTCCATACCTTTCCTAATCGGTGTTCTCATATTTCTATGGTAGTGCTAATTCTTCTTGACCATCGAGATCTTCGTGTTAATCCTTTTCAACTGGTGTGCCTTCTCTTCAAATTATTCCATTCGGACGCCGTTGAGAAATCTGACGATTGTCTGTTTCATTCATTCCAAGTTGTCTTTGTTTCCCCACCCTCCCACCCTTCTTCTTCTCGAAGCAAGAAATCTCAGATGAAGTATCCATTTTATAAATGTGATATTTCTCCATTTTCTTTTCCTTCAATGTTCTTATCCGGTGAATTATCGTGAAGATGCTCAAGAGCTTTAAGTTCATCATTCTTTTGTTCTCAAATTCTGCCGGTGGACGTAATTCAAGATTTCGGTGTTGATCTTATCCTTTTCCTCATTTCACAATGCTTTCTTATTCCGGTGCACCAATTAATCATTCTCCTCTTGTTATTCATATCTGGAGAGCTGAAGACATCTCGGAAGATTCGTGATTCCATTCTTAATCTATTCATGCTATTTTGAGAATTGTTATCTTATTCAAGCCATTTAATTCAACCGGTGCAATATCTCTTAAGCAATCTTTTTCAACGGTGATTTCTTTTGAGTGGGCCCATAACCCACAGGTCTTTTCCCAGGATCTTACCTGACTCTTCTATTTTCTGGAGTTATACTCAATTCTTTTCAAAGTGTGACGTAAGAATGATTCCCATCAGTCACAGTCCTTCTCCAAGATCGCGTTCAATTCTTTTTCATCATTGGTTCAACCTTTTAATTCTTCTTTACGGAGTGCCTATACAATTCTTCATGGCATTTCTCGTCTTCATTCTCAACATTTGGAGACCGGAGAAGTGTTTCTCTTAAATTTTGACCCGTTCTCTTGATGAGTTGTGGTTCTAGCTTCATGCCATCCTCATTATTGTTCCGTTTGTGAGGAATTCTTTTTTATACCCATCCAAAGCATTTCATGAATTCTTTTCCTTGTGGTCCTTCGAAGGCCATCATTTCAGAAGATTTCTTCGCTCTCAGTTTGTAACTTCGTCCTCCAAATATTCTTCATTGATGCCTCTTCGTTCGTCTCCATATTCTTATGGTAGTTCTTTCAAGTTTTCTCTTCCTTTGTTATCGTTTTCATTCACTCGTTCTTTTCATAATCCCACCGGTGCTTTGTTGAAAATTTACCCAGGCTTGTGCTAGATCTCTCTTTAATTCTTCCCAACGAGAATAAGTAGTATGCCAAATCCTTTGGTTGTCATCAATTTATATTGGTGAAGGAGATGCATGACACAATTCTTATTCTTATTCCTTCAAGGTGATTTAATTCTTTTGTCTGGAGCTTGTTCATCATATCATATCCTTGGTTCTAAGTTGTTCATCTTGTTTTTCGGAGCTCCAAGTTATTTCAATTATATCATTTCAACCTCCATCTAATTCATCGCAGGCCTTGAATCTTATTCTTTTCTACCTTCACTTCTCATTCGCTTGTTACCGGAGTTCTTCATGGTGGTTCATCATCATTTAATTCATCCTCGAAGTCTTCATCAAGATTCTTGTTGGAGCTCAAGCTTTCTTCATCATGCATTCCTATTGCAATCCTTTCTACCTTATCTTTTCAGATGGTGTTATGTCATTCTTGACAATTTTCCCTTCATGTTTCATGACTCACAAGTTGTCAGGAATGAGTTATTTAAAAACATCATTTCTTTCTCTTTAGGAGATCCTTTCAACCACTCATTTTTATCTCTTGGAGTTATCTTGGGTTATATTTCACCTAAAAGCTTTCCCTGAGAATTGTTGCTATTATGGTGCTTATAAATGACCCAAGTTCTTAATTATCCTCTTCGTGAGATAAGTTTTTTCGTCTCCTTGTGGATCTCAATCAAATCAATTGTTTAAGTTAGTGGCAGCATTTCACCTCAAGTTTTGAGATGTTTCCATAAGCCCACATCAAGCTTATTCTTTTCGTTGTTGAATTCCAACAAATCTGTTCAACCCATCTTGGTAAGATGCTCTTTCAATTCATTCGTGGGAGAAGTTGTCATTTTCTTCCCCGTTCTTTTCTTTCCACTGATCTATATTCTATTCTTTCATTCCGGAGGCATTGTGATGTTGCTCTATCCCAACCATCATATCATTTTATCGAGATCATGTTCTTTCCTTGTTTGTCCATTTAACCGGAGTGTTGAATTCTTCATTCAAGTTCCCTCATCTTATCAAGTTTGCCTCTCTTTTCAACCGGAGTGCTGTCTGAATCCTTCTTACACCTTGTGCCATCCTTTTATTTGTTTCAGAGGCAATATGTTGTTCATTTCCTTCCATTTTCAGACGGAGTGCTGTCCAAATCATGTCATTTTTATTCCTTGGCTATACCATAGCGGTTTCATATTCTTTTGGTTCGTAAGCTCTTGCTTCATGTCTTTCGACCTGCAAGGTTCTCATAATGCTCCTTGTTCCTCTTTTCTAAAGGAGTGTTTTCATCTTCGTTCATCTCCGTTGTATTCTTCTTTCAATTTGGTCAACCTCTCAAGGTTTTTTGGTTTCACTCGTCTGTCAAAGAAGCAACTTTGTTTACCTCTTCCTCTTCCGTTTTTACCGGTGCTATCTCTAGGATCTCGGGTCGAGATCCTCTGTTAGTGTGGGAGAGTTGTGACGCTCGAAGACCGACGTCCCAGAAGATTCCAGAAGATTCCAGATGTTCCGGGTTCTCCCGTGTGTTCTTTGTGCTTGTGTTATTTATTTTGCATTGCATCATGTCATCATGCCATCATGTCATATTTATTTTGCATCTCAACCTAAATAAATTGTGTGGACCTTCGGTCCATTTAAATCGAGGGAAGAATGATTTCTCTTTATAACATATAAAAACCTCTCAATATTATTAGGGAGCTATATAATAAATATTCCATTCCTTGGAATCACCTATAACACAATTGCACCATTCTTCAATTTTCTTTTATCCAATTCAACTTCATTTCTTCCTTTGAGGCCTTTTAGTAAAATTGTGTTGCAATTTTACTTCATCCACAAATGTTCCAAATCTTCCCATAAATCACATCTAATGTGTAGGGCCATCTCTTGAAATTCCAACCCTTTTGAATTTCATCTAAAGGGATTTCTAAATTCAAATAGTTTGAATTTTATTCGACCTTGTTTGAATTTTCATCTTCCAAAAACCCTCCAACAATTTTAATTAAATTCCTCACATTTTTGTGAGTCCAGGGATTTTACCCTATGCCCTAACTCTATTTCTAGCACCTCCCTTCTTTTCTTTCTTCTTGTTTTTTTTCTGTTTTAATTTAGAAAAACAGAAGAAGAGCAGCCGCAGCGGGCCTCCAGCCCTGCAGCCATCTCCTCCTTTTGGCCCAGGCCTCTAGGCCATCCAGCCGCCGGCCTCTGGGCCTCAGCCCCCCCAGCCGTCCCATCAGGTCCCAGCCTCCCTGCTCCTAACCCTAGCGCAGCGCTCGCTCTCCCTCTCTTCCCGCACCCCGCCGCCACCCTCTCGTTCCCTCGCCCCGATCCCGTCTCGCGCTCATCCCATCGCTCTCTCAGCCTCACTCTCTCCAGCCCCGATCCCACCGCGCCTGGCGCCCCGCGGGCCACCGCCGTCGCCCGTTCCCTGCAGGAACCAGCCGACCGCACCAGGGCGAGGCGCCCCTCCTGTCGCCTCCAGCGGCCCCGTCCTCAGGCAGCCCGCCTGGCCCGAGCGCGCCCCGTCCAGGAGCCCCAGGCCGCAGCCCTGGCGCCCCGCCCAGGCCGCCTCGCCTCTTGCCCTCCTCCGCCGCAGTCCTGTAGGACCCCGAGCGCCGTCCTACAGCCCCGCGCGCCCCGTCCTCGAGCTCGGTCGCCCGCATCGTCAGGCCGGCCAGGAGCCGCCCCGCCGTCCGCCTTTGGCGTGGAAGCCGCTGCCAGCTCGAGCAGCTCGCCATGGCCTCGAGCGCCTCCGCCAGGCTCCCCATCGCCCCGCATCGCCAAGGCTTCCCCTCCAACCTCGCCGCTCTCCCTCGCCAGGACGCAGCCGGTCGCCCCAAGACGACGTGACGACGTGCTGCTCCCTCCTCTCCAGCGCGCCAAGGACGAGCAGCTCTGCGCACCTCCATCTTCCTCGCCGGGGGAGACAGCCCCGCGGCCACGAGCGGCTCCTTGCTGCACTCCGACAGCACCGGATCCCGTGGCCCCTGCCTCTGCCGTGTTGTCTCCTTGCTGCTGCTGTTATGCTTTTTTTCTACAAAGTCCAAGTACTACCGTCGCCGGAAGTGCCAAGTACCACGACTACTCGGAGACCCCAAGTACCCCTACCGTCGTCCCGTGTACCTCTACGGAACGTGTACGACTCCGAGACGAGAACGACTACACGTGACGACGAACGCCAAGTACCACCACGTCCGACGATGCGACATGAACCCCTACGACAAGTACCTCTCCGAACGGGATGTGAACGACTACACGTGTACCTCTACGGAACAACTACTTCCTCTTCGGAAACGTGAACCACTACTTCCCACGACGACCACGAGAACAACTACTTCCTCTACAATCTCGAGCCGCCCTGAAACGATCGCTCCGAAGGTATAGCGAGATGACCCGTGTGATGCATGTGTTGTATGAAATGTTTGCCCTTGTGTGCACCGTGCCCGTTTCGTCCTTTTGTCATGTTCCTCGGTTGCCTCGTCGCCAACTCGTGGGAACCCGGTGACGGGATCACCCCACCTTTCATCTTGTTCCGCTTGTTCACTCCTCCTTTGCTTTTGCACGGGACTCTCAACGAGTTACCGGAACCGATATGTTGCGTGGCATCATTTTCGGATCGTTGCCGTGGCACCCTTTCTTTCCACCACGGTGACAAATGCTTCATCTCTCTTCTTGTCATCTTTTAATAAAACTTGCATAAACTTGATCATGTCATCCGCATCATGTTAACAACATTAATATGTTTTAACATGTGATTGTTGTTGCTTTAAATATAACTAAACATGCATATGAAGTTTTTCCCGGAATTGTTGTGGTACTTTCCGGCCTCATTTAAAATGTCTAAATAGGTAGTTTATTTTTGCTTCACCTCTTGACATGTTAACAAACAATTAATCTTGTCTTGTAAATAAACGAGAGTCAATTTAATAATTAAAATGTGGTGTTTCGTCAATATGCAACTCGTTGCATATTGAGCTCCACTTAACTTGTAGTACTTGTTTGTGCACTTTGCCATGCCATGCTTATTTAAACCGGACATGCATCATACTTGGATGTGCATCGTATGCCATGTTTATGCTTGTGTGTTTACCGTGTTGTTTGCTTCTTTCCGGTTGCTTCTCTTGTTAGCTTCGGTTTCGTTCCGGAGTTGTGAGGATTCACTCGACTATGTTGCTCCGTCTACTTCATGGATCCGTTCTTCTTCCTTGTGGAATCCCAGGCAAGATGATCATACCCTTGGATACCTTTACTACCATTGCCATGCTTAGTTGTCTCGATGCTATCGTTACATGTCGCACTACCCATCTTTTATGTCAGCCTCTCCTTGTTGCCATGAAACCTCTAACCTTTGACACCTTCCTAGCAAAACCACTGTTTGGCTATGTTACCCGCTTGCTCAGCCCCTCTTATAGCGTTGTTAGTTGCAGGTGAAGATGAAGTTTGTTCCAGGAGGGAACTTGTTGTTGGAATATCACAATATCTATAATTATTATTAACACACCTATATACTGGGCATGGGTGGAAGGCTTGGCCTTTTGCTCGGTGTTTTGTTCCACTCATGCCACCTTAGGCGTCGATAAACCGGCATTATGTTCCTTGATTTTGCGTTCCTTACACGATGGGTGGATGGGGACCCCTCGACAGTTCGACTTTGAATAAAACTCCTCCAGCAAGGCCCAACATTGGTTTTAATTTGCTCATAATAACAACTTAATTAATTAATTAAATTGCATAGGGAGTTAGCGCTACCCGAGGATTCTTTCTACATAGCAGGGGGGCCAATGCTGATGGTGTTGGTCCCAAACGGGGGTCCTGCGGGGCCACCACGGGGAAACTCGAGGATTGGCTCCCGTAGCATCGCCCATCCGGTTGTGGCCTGAGACGAGATACGCGCGGCTACTATCAGGGTGTCGACACACCGGGAGGTCTTGCTGGACTTCTTTTACCATTGTCGAAATGTCTTGTGCACCGGGATGCCGAGCTTGATCGGTTTTCCCTAAGATAAGGAGTGATGATATTATATTTATCACTTCAGCTAATCATGAGAGCTTGTGATGGGCTAAGTTGGGAGGTTATGTGGCAGATTGGAATTTATTAATGTCCGGTTGTAGAAAACTTGACAGAGGATCCGAAGTAAAACACACAACTGTGTGAGTAACCGTGACTGTCTCTTTTCACTTTGAGAAGAGAACACGGTGGGGTTATGTTTGACTCGTATGTAGTTCAGGATCTTTAGCGATCACTACTTTTGCGACCGTTTGCGTAGATGCTCTTCTTATTCTGGTACTCGTAAGTTAGCCACCATATTTTTTGCTTAGCCGCTGTTGCAACCTCACCACTTTACCTCTTCCTACCCATAAAGCTTTGCTAGTCTTGATACCCATGGTTATGGGATTGCTGAGTCCTCGTGGCTCACAGATACTACAACACCAGATGCAGGTTCAGCCGAGTATGATGCAGGAGCCGGTTCAAGTACTTCACTGGGAGCTCGATGAAGAGTTTGTCCGTATGCTTGTGACGTTTTCGACGATCAGTAGTGGTTTCTACTAGGATTCGATCTAGACCTGTGGCTTTATGTTTGGTATCTTGTCTTTTGGATCTTACCCTTAGATGGGCTGTTATGTTTTGAATGATGTCTTGCTTATGTAATGTATTGTGTGAAGTGGCGAGTGTAAGCCAACTATCTCCTTTTGCAATTTAATCCCTCTTTTACATGAATCGTGCAAAGATACCAAACTTGAGATCATTCTAGAATGGGCTTATATCTTTAAGTCGTGCCTCGACACGTAGGAGATATAGTCCCATCCGGGGCATTACAGTGAACTACTCCCTCCTCGTCATGGAGAGCGCCGGGATGATGAAGATGGCCACCGATGATGGATCCCCCTCCGGCAGGGTGCCAGAACTGGGTCCCGATTGGTTTTTGGTGGCTACAGAGGCTTGCGGCGGCAGAACTCCCGATCTAGGTTATTTCCTCAAGGTTTGGGGATTTATAGGAGAGGTTGGCGTCGAGAACATGTCAGGGGCCCCATGGAGAGTCCACGAGGCACAGGAGCGCGCCCGAGTGCGGTGGGCGCACCGTCCACCCTGGAGGGGCCCAAGGGCCTCCCCTCTAGTAACTCTTCGTTCGAGTATTTTTTACATTTCCCAGGAAAAATCTTTCTTGATTTTCAGCGCGTTCTGAGAACTTTTATTTCTGCACGAAAACAACACCACAACAGTTCTTCTGAAAACATCATCAGTCCGGGTTAGTTCTACCCAAATCATACCAATATCATGTAGAAATATTATAAACATGGCATGAATACATCAAAAATTATATATACGTTGGAGACGTATCAGCATCCCCAAGCTTAATTCCTGCTCGTCCTCTTGTAGGTAAATGATTAAGACATAATTTTTGATGTGGAATGCTACCTAACATATTTATCAATGTAATATCTCTTTATTGTGGCAAGAATATTCATATACATAACATTCAAAAAAAAGTTTAATATTGACATACAAATAATAATACTTCAAGCATACTAACAAAGCAATCATGTCTTCTCAAAATAACATGGCCAAAGAAAGCTTATCCCTACAAAATCATATAGTTTTGCTATGCTCTATCTTCATCACACAAAATATTTAAATCATGCACAACCCCGGTTTCAGCCAAGCAATTGTTTCATACTTTAGTATTCTCAAACTTTCTCAACTTTCACGCAATACATGAGCGTGAGCCATGGATATAGCACTATAGTGGAATAGAATGGTGGTTGTGGAGAAGACAAAAAGGAGAAGATAATCTCACATCAACTAGGCATATCAATGGGCTATGGAGATGCCCATCAATAGATATCAATGTGAGCGAGTAGGGATTGCCATGCAACGGATGCACTAGAGCGATATGTTTATGAAAGCTCAAAAAGAAACTAAGTGGGTGTGCATCCAACTTGCTTGCTCATGAAGACCCAGGGCATTTGAGGAAGCCCATCATTGGAATGTACAAGCCAAGTTCTATAATGAAAAATTTCCACTAGTATATGAAAATGACAACATAGGAGACTCTCTATCATGAAGATCATGGTGCTACTTCGAAGCACAAGTGTGGTAAAAGGATAGTAGCATTGCCCCTTCTCACTTTTTCTCTCATTTTTTTTGTTTTTTTGGGCCCTCTCATGTTTGGCCTCTTATTATTATTATTTTTCGTCCGGAGTCTCATCCCGACTTGTGGGGGAATCATAGTCTCCATCATCCTTTCCTCACTAGGACAATGCTGTAATAATGATGATCATCACACTTTTATTTACTTACAGCTCATGAATTACAACTTGATACTTAGAACAAGATATGACTCTATATGAATGCCTCCGGCGGTGTACCGGGATGTGCAATGAATCAAAAGTGACATGTATGAAAGAATTATGAACGGTGGCTTTGCCACAAATACAATGTCAACTACATGATCATGCAAGGCAATATGATAATGATGGAGCGTGTCACAATAAACGAAACGGTGGAAAGTATCTCAGAATGGTATGGAAATGCCATAATAGGTAGGTATGGTGGCTGTTTGAAGGAAAGTAAATGGTGGGTTTATGGTACCGGCAAAAGTTGCGCGATAATAGAGAGGCTAGCAACGGTGGAAGGGTGAGAGTGCGTATAATCCATGGATTCAACATTAGTCATAAAGAACTCACATACTTATTGCAAAAATCTATTAGTCATAAAAACAAAGTACTACAGGCAAGCTCCTAGGGGAAGGGTTGGTAGGAGTTAACCATCGCGCGATCCCGACCTCCACACAAAGGAAGACAATAAAAAAATATCATGCTCCGACTTCATCACATAACGGTTCACCATACATGCATGCTACAGGAATCACAAAATTTAACACAAGTACCTCTCAAATTCACAACTACTCCACTAGCATGATTCCAGTATCACCATCTTCATATCTCAAAACAATCGTAAAGAATCAAACTTCTCATAGTATTAATTGCACTTTATATGTAAGTTTTTATTATATCCCTCTTGGATGCCCATCATATTAGGACTAAATTTATAACCAAAGCAAATTACCATGCTGTTTAAGACTCTCAAAAGAATATAAGTGAAGCACTGAGAGTTCATCAATTTCTTCAAAAATAAAACTACCATCGTGCTCTAAAAAGATATAAGTGAAGCACTAGAGCAAATGACAAACTACTCCAAAAGATATAAGTGAAGATCAATGAGTAGTTGAATAATTATGTAACTATGTGAAGACTCTCTAACATTTAAGAATTTAAGATGTTGGGATATTATTCAAACAGCAAGAAAAACAAAATAAAATAAATTTGACGCTCCAAGCAAAACACATATCATGTGGTGAATAAAAATATAGCTCCAAGTAAAGTTACCGATGAACGAAGACGAAAGAGGGGATGCCTTCCGGGGCATCCCCAAGCTTAGGCTCTTGGTTGTCCTTGAATATTACCTTGGGGTGCCTTGGGCATCCTCAAGCTTAGGCTCTTGCCACTCCTTAGTCCATAGTCCATTGAATCTTTACCAAAAACTTGGAAACTTCACAACACAAAACTCAACAGAAAACTCATAAGCTCCGTTAGTATAATAAAATAAAACCACCTCTTAGGTGCTGTTGTGAACTCATTCTAAATTTATAATGGTGTAATATGTACTGTATTCCAACTTCTCTATGGTTCATACCCCCCGATACTACTCATAGATTCATCAAAATAAGCAAACAACACAATGAAAACAGAATCTGTCAAAAACAAAACAGTCTGTAGCAATCTATAACTTCCGAATACTTCTGTAACTCTAAAAATTCTGAAATAAATTGGTGGACGTGATTAATTTGTCTATTAATCTTCTGCAAAAAGAATCAACTCAAAAGAACTCTTCTGTAAAAAATGGCAGCTAATCTCATGAGCGCGAAGTTTCTGTTTTTTTACAGCAAGATCGCAAAGACTTTCACCCAAGTCTTCCCAAAGGTTCTACTTGGCACTTTATCGAAACAAAAGCTATAAAACATGATTACTACAGTATCTTAATCATGTGGACACACAAAAATAGTAAGGGTAAATGTTGGGTTGTCTCCCAACAAGCGCTTTTCTTTAATGCCTTTTTAGCTAGGCATAATTATTTCAATGATGCTCACATAAAAGATAAGAATTGAAACATAACGGGAGCATCATGAAGAATATGACTAGCACATTTAAGTCTAACCCACTTCCTATGCATAGGGATTTTGCGAGAAAACAACTTATGGCAATGATAATTAACTAGCATAGGAAGGCAAAGCAAGCATAACTTCAAGATTTTAAGCACATAGAGAGGAAACTTGGTATTATTGCAACTCCTACAAGCATATATTCCTCCATCATAATAATTTTCATTAGCATCATGAATGAATTCAACAATATAACCATCACATAAAGCATTATTGTCATGATCCCCAAGCATATAAATTTTATTACTCTCCACATAAGCGAATTTCTTCTCATGAATAATAGTGGGAGCAAACTCAACAAAATAATTATCATGTGAGGCACAATCCAATTGAAAACTAAAATCATGATGACAAGTTTCATGGTTATCATTATTCTTAATAGTCATCACAATAATCATCATAGATAACAACTTTGTTCTCATAACCAATTGGAACCTCTTCCAAAATAGTGGATTCATCAATAAATAAAGTCACGACCTCTCCAAATCCACTTTCATAATTATCACAATAAGATTCAACACCCTCCAAAATAGTGGGATCATTACTTCCTAAAGTTGACACTCTTCCAAACCCACTTTCATCAATATAATCATCATAAATAGGAGGCATGCTATCATCAACATAAATTTGCTCATCAAAACTTGGGGGACTGAAAATATCATCTTCATCAAACATAGCATCCCCAAGCTTGTGGCTTGATATGTCTCCAACGTATCTATAATTTTTGATTGTTCCATGCTATTATATTATCTGTTTTGGATGTTTAATGGGCTTTAATATACACTTTTATATGATTTTAGGGACTAACCTATTAACCCAGAGCCCAGTGCCAGTTTCTGTTTTTTTCTTGTTTTTGAGTATCGCAGAAAAGGAATACCAAACGAAGTCCAATTGACCTGAAACTCCACGGAGATTGTTTTTGGACCAGAAGAAGCCCACGGAGTACCGGAGATGGACCAGAAGAGTCCCGAGGCCACCACGAGGGTGGGGGGCGCACCCTACCCCTTCGGCGCGCCCCCTATCTTGTGGCCGCCTCGGGGACCCCCCTGACTTGTTCCTGACTCCAACACCTCTTATATATACCCAAACTTCCAAAACATAACCTAGATCGGGAGTTCCGCCGCAAGCCTCCGTAGCCACCAAAAACAAACCGGGACCCTGTTCCGGCACCCTGCCGGAGGGGGGATCCCTCACCGGTGGCCATCTTCATCATCCCGACGCTCTCCATGATGAGGAGGGAGTAATTCACCCTCGGGGCTGAGGGTATGTACCAGTAGCTATGTGTTTGATCTCTCTCTCTCTCTCTCTCTCTCTCTCGTGTTCTTGAGATGGCACGATCTTGATGTATCGTGAGCTTTGCTATTATAGTTGGATCTTATGATGTTTCTCCCCCTCTACTTTCTTGTAATGGATTGTGTTTTCCCCTTTGGAGTTATCTTATCGGATTGAGTCTTTAAGGATTTGAGAACACTTGATGTATATCTTGCGTGGGATCCCCGTAGTGACAATGGGGTAGTCTATTGATTCACTTGATGTATGTTTTGGTGATCAACTTGCGGGTTCCGTGACCTTGGGAATCTATGCATAGGGGTTGGCACACGTTTTCGTCTTGACTCCTCAGTAGAAACTTTGGGTCACTCTTTGAAGTTCTTTGTGTTGGTTGAATAGATGAATATGAGATTGTGTGATGCATATCGTATAATCATGCCCACGGATACTTGAGGTGACATTAGAGTTTTGGTTGATTTGTGTCTTAACGTGTTATTCTAGTACGAACTCTAGGATAGATCGAACGGAAATAATAGCTTCGTGTTATTTTACTACAGACTCTTGAATAGATCGATAAGAAAGAATAACTTTGATGTGGTTTCGTACCCTACAATAATCTCTTCATTTGTTCTCCGCTATTAGTGACTTTGGAGTGACTCTTTGTTGCATGTTGAGGGATAGTTATATGATCCAGTTATGTTATTATTGTTGAGAGAACTTGCACTAGTGAAAGTATGAACCCTAGGCCTTGTTTCATAGAATTGCAATACCGTTTGTGATCACTTTTATCATTAGTTACCTTGCTGTTTGTATATTTTCATATTACAAAAACCTATATCTACCATCCATATTGCACTTGTATCACCATCTCTTCGCCGACCTAGTGCACCTATATAATTTACCATTGTATTGGGTGTGTTGGGGACACAAGAGACTCTTTGTTATTTGGTTGCAGGGTTGTTTGAGAGAGACCATCTTCATCCTACACCTCCCACAAACTGATAAACATTAGGTCATCCACTTGAGGGAAATTTGCTACTGTCCTACAAGCCTCTGCACTTGGAGGCCAAACAACGTCTACAAGAAGAAGGTTGCATAGTAGACATCAAGCTCATTTCTGGCGCCGTTTCCGGGGACGTGAGTGCTTGAAGGTATATCTTTAGATCTTGCAATCAAATCTTTCAGTTTCTTGTTTTATCACTAGTTTAGTCTATAAAAGAAAACTACAAAAAATTGGAACTAAGGTTACCTCATATGCTTCATCTTTTTAATGTCTTTTGTGAAAATGATGGAAAGGAAAATTGTGCCCAAGTACTAGAAGAAGGATGCATTAAAATGTTTCACACTAAATACTTGAATGATGAGCATGATTGCAATGTTGTTAGTGTAAATTCTTCGAATATTCATAGTACTAATGATGATTGCACTAGTCATGATGAAAATGTATCTTATAAGCATGTCAAATTTTGTGGAGCGCATAGAGTTTTCAAGTACAGACCAAATAGGGAAGATAGATTTTGCAAGAGGCATAAGTATTTAGAAACTAAATGGTTGCAAGAGATGCTAGATGTTTGTCCTGAAAATTTAAAATTTCTTTGCCATCCTTGTGAACTTGGCAATGAACGTGATCATTTAAATCTCCAATGCAAATTGTTTCATGATCGAGTCGTGTCCAAAATTATGATGACTTGATTTCCCTTGCACATCATAATGAACTTAGTTTGCTTGTGGGTTATGAAGAAATCAAACGTATAACTAATGATCTTCTAGAATTTTTCCTTGATAAAGTTCTTGATTTTGATCTAGAGGAAATTTATATGTATTGTGCGGTGAATTGCATTGAAAATCCTTATATTGCCAATTACATAAAGACAAGAAAACAAATAGAAGATGAAGAGAATAGTAATGAAAGGGAATGGACTTCCCAATATATTCCTATTATTTCTTATGATGAATCAGGTAATGAGGAGGATCCTTCTATTCAACCAATCTCATTAATAAGGAGCTCCAAAAAGAGGATTAAACCCACAGATAACGTGAAGAAGAAAAAGAAAAGACGGGGAGGCAAAGGTAAAAAGGTATCCCTTCCAAATGATGTTGCTCCTATTACTCATTGTGATGATGATAATTGCTATACTATCAATGCTATCCATACTATTAATGATGAGAGTGATTATGCTTATGATATGAAAAGGCCCAAGCTTGGGGATGGTATGTTTGATGAGAATGACATGTTTGAGAATTTATTTGCTGCAATTAATGTTTGTCCCAAGCTTGGGGATGCTACGTTTGATGAAGATGATATTTTTAGCCTCCCAAGTTTTGATATGCAAATTTATTATGATAATAGCATACCTCCTAGTTATGATGATTATATTGATGAAAGTGGATTTGGAGAGGTCATGACTTTATTTAGTAATGATTCCACTATCTTGGAAGAGGTTTCAATTGATTATGATGAGAACAAAGCTGCAACTTATGATGATTATTATGATGACACTTATGCCATAAAAAGTAGTGATGATTATATTTATAAAACTTGTCATGATTATGATTACCCTTTTTCTGAACATTACTCTTGTAATGTGGAAACAATCTATAGTATTCAAGTTTCTTATGATACTCCCACTATTCCGAATGAGAAGAATTTTGCTTATGTGGAGAGTAATAAAATTTGTATGCTTGGGGATCATGAAATGAATGCTTTGTGTGATGTTTATATTGTTGAATTCATTCAAGATGCTACTGAAAATTATTATGAGATAGGAACATATGTTTCTACCTATTGCAATAATATCAAGTTTCCTCTCTATATGTTGAAAGTTTTGAAGCTATGCTTGCTTTGCCTTCCTATGCTAGTTGATTATCATTCACATAAGTTGTTTGCTCACAAAATCCCTATGCATAGTAAGTGGGTTAGACTTAAATGTGCTAGTTATATTCTTCATGATGCTCTCTTTATGTTTCAATTCTTATCTTTTATGAGAGCATCATTGAAATCATCATGCCTAGCTAAAAGGCATTAAAGAAAAGCGCTTGTTGGGAGACAACCAATATTTACCCCTACTATTTTTGTGTGTTCACAAGATTAAGCTACTGTAGTAATCATGTTTTATATCTTTTATTTCAATAAGGTGCCAAGTAGAACCTTTGGGAAGACTTGGGTGAAAGTCTTTGTGATCTTGCTGTAAAAAAACAGAAACTTTGCGCTCACGAGATTAGCAGCCATTTTTATTACAGAAGAGTGCTTTTGAGTTGATTCTTTTTGCAGAAGATTAATAGAAAAATTACTCACGTCCACAAATTTATTTCAGAATTTTTAGAGTTACAAAAGTATTCGAAAGTTACAGATTGCTACAGACTGTTCTATTTTTGACAGATTCTGTTTTCATTGTCTTGTTTGTTTATTTTGATGAATCTATGAGTAGTATTCGAGGGTATGAACCATAGAGAAGTTGGAATACAGTAGATATTACACCAATATGAATTTAGAATGAGTTCACAACAGCACCTAAGAGGTGGTTTTATTTTCTTATACTAACGGAGCTTACGAGTTTTCTGTTGAGTTTTGTGTTGTGAAGTTTTCAAGTTTTGGGTAAAGATTCGATGGACTATGGAATAAGGAGTGGCAAGAGCCTAAGCTTGGGGATGCCCAAGGCACCCCAAGGTAATATTCAAGGGCAACCAAGAGCCTAATCCTGGGGATTCCCCGGGAAGGCATCCCCTCTTTCATCTTCGTCTATCGGTAACTTTACTTGAGGCTATATATTTATTCACCACATGATATGTGTTTTGCTTGGAGCGTCATTTTGTTTTATTTTGTTTTGCTTACTATTTGAATGATATCGCAAGATCTGAAATTCTTAAATGTTAGCGAGTCTTCACATGGTTACATAATTATTCAACTACTCATTGATCTTCACTTATATCTTTCGGAGTAGTTTGTCGTTTGCTCTAGTGCTTCACTTATATCTTTTTAGAGCACGATGGTGGTTTTATTTTGAAGAAATAGATGAACTCTCATGCTTCACTTATATTATTTTGAGAGTCTTTTATAACAACCTGGTAATTTTCTTAGGTTATGAATTTAGTCCTAATATGTTGGGCATCAAAGATGGGTATAATAAAAACTTTCATATAAAGTGCATGTTTGATGCTTGATGATTGTTTTGAGATATGAGGATGGTGATATTAGAGTCATGCTAGTAGAGTAGTTGTGAATTTGAAAAATACTTATGTTGAGGTTTGCTAGTCCCGTAGCATGCATGTATGGTGAACCGTTATGTGATGAAGTTCGAGCATGATTTATTTATTGATTGTCTTCCTTTGTGTGGAGGTCGGGATCGCGCGTTGGTTAACTCCTACCAACCCTTCCCCTAGGAGCATGCGTTTAGTTCTTTGTTTTGATAACTTGTAGATTTTTGCGATAAGTATATGAGTTCTTTATGACTAATGTTGAGTCCATGGATTATACGCAGTCTCACCCTTCCACCATTGCTAGCCTCTCTAGTACCGCGCAACTTTTGCCGGTACTATACACCCACCATATACCTTCCTCAAAATAGCTACCATACCTACCTATTATGGCATTTCCATAGCCATTCCAAGATATATTTCCATGCAACTTTCCACCTTTCCGTCCATTATGACACGCTTCATCATTGTCATATTGCTTTGCATGATCATGTAGTTGACATCGTATTTGTGGCAAGGCCACCATGCGTAATTTTTACATGTCACTCTTGATTCATTGCAAATCCCGGTACACCACCAGAGGCATTCACATAGAGTCATATTTTGTTCTAGCATCGAGTTGTAATTCTTGAGTTGTAAGTAAATAAGAGTGTGATGATCTTCATTACTAGAGCATTGTCCCAGTGAGGAAAGGATGATGGAGACTATGATTCCCCCACAAGTCGGGATGAGACTCCGGACAAAAAAAAAGAAAAAAAAGAGGCCATAAAAATAAAAAAGGAAAAAGGCCCAAAATAATGAAAAAAGAGAAAAAGAGAGAAGGGGCAATGCTACTATCCTTTTTCCACACTCGTGCTTCAAAGTAGCACCATGATCTTCATGATAGAGAGTCTCTTGTTTTGTCATGTTCATATAATAGTGGGAATTTTTATTATAGAACTTGGCTTGTATATTCCAACGATGGGCTTCCTCAAAATTCCCTAGGTCTTCGTGAGCAAGCGAGTTGGATGCACACCCACTTAGTTTCTTTAGTTGAGCTTTCATACACTTATAGCTCTAGTGATCCGTTGCATGGCAATCCCTACTCACTCACACTGATATCTATTGATGGGCATCTCCATAGCCCATTGATACGCCTAGTTGATGTGAGACTATCTTCCACCTTTTGTCTTCTCCACAACCACCACTCTATTCCACCTATAGTGCTATATCCATGGCTCACGCTCATGTATTGCGTGAAAGTTGAAAAGGTTTGAAAAATTAAAGTATGAAACAATTATTCGCTAAAACCGGGGTTGTGCATGATTGAAATATTTTGTGTGATGAATATAGAGCATAGCCAGACGATATGATCTTGTAGGGATGAAATTTCTTTGGCCATGTTATTTTGAGAAGACATAATTGCTTTGTTGGTATGCTTGAAGTATTATTATTCTTATGTCAATATTATACTTTTGTCTTGAATCTTTCGGATCTGAACATTCATGCCACAATAAAGAGAATTACATTGAAAATTATGTTAGCTAGCATTCCACATCAAATTTTTTGTTTTTATCAAATACCTACTCCAGGACGAGCTGGAATTAAGCTTGGGGATGCTTGATACGTCTCCAACGTATCTATAATTTTTTATTGTTCCATGCTATTATATTATCTGTTTTGGATGTTTAATGGGCTTTAATATACACTTTTATATGATTTTTGGGACTAACCTATTAACCCAGAACCCAGTGCCAGTTTCTGTTTTTTCCTTGTTTTTGAGTATCGCAGAAAAGGAATACCAAACGGAGTCCAATTGACCCGAAACTCCACGGAGATTGTACCAGTAGCTATGTGTTTGATCTCTCTCTCTCTCTCTCTCTCTCTCGCGTGTTCTTGAGATGGCACGATCTTGATGTATCGCGAGCTTTGCTATTATAGTTGGATCTTATGATGTTTCTCCCCCAATACTTTCTTGTAATGGATTGAGTTTTCCCCTTTGGAGTTATCTTATCGGATTGAGTCTTTAAGTATTTGAGAACACTTGATGTATGTGTTGCATTGGATACCCGTGGTGACAATGGGGTATTCTATTGATTCACTTGCTGTATGTTTTGGTGATCAACTTGTGGGTTCCGTGACCTTGGGAATCTATGCATAGGGGTTGGCACACGTTTTCGTCTTGACTCTCTGGTAGAAACTTTGGGGCACTCTTTGAAGTTCTTTGTGTTGGTTGAATAGATGAATCTGAGATTGTGTGATGCATATCGTATAATCATGATCATGGATACTTGAGGAGACAATGGAGTATCTAGGTGACATTAGGGTTTTGGTTGATTTGTGTCTTAGGGTGTTATTCTAGTATGAACTCTAGGATAGATAGAACGGAAAGAATAGCTTCGTGTTATTTTACTACGGACTCTTGAATAGATCGATCAGAAAGAATAACTTTGAGGTGGTTTCGTACCCTACAATAATCTCTTCATTTGTTCTCCGCTATTAGTGACTTTGGAGTGACTCTTTGTTGCATGTTGAGGTATAGTTATATGATCCAGTTATGTTATTATTGTTGAGAGAACTTGCACTAGTGAAAGTATGAACCCTAGGCCTTGTTTCAAAGCATTATAATACCGTTTGTGCTCACTTTTATCATTAGTTACCTTGCTGTTTTTATATTTTCATATTACAAAAACCTATATCTACCATCTATATTGCACTTGTATCACCATCTCTTCGCCGAACTAGTGCACCTATAGAATTTACCATTGTATTGGGTGTGTTGGGGACACAAAGACTCTTTGTTATTTGGTTGTAGGGTTGTTTGAGAGAGACCATCTTCATCCTACGCCTCCCACAAATTGATAAACCTTAGGTCATCCACTTGAGGGAAATTTGCTACTATCCTACAAACCTCTGCACTTGCAGGCCCAACAACGTCTACAAGAAGAAGGTTGCGTAGTAGACATCATGGCTTTGCATATCGTTCGCATTATGTATATTCAATGAATTCACACTAACAACATTGCAATCATGCTCATCATTCAAAGATTTAGTGCCAAACATTTTAATGCATTCTTCTTCTAGTACTCGGGCACAATTTTCCTTTCCATCATTTTCACGAAAGGCATTAAAAGATGAAGCATATGAGGCACCATCAATTCCATTTTTTAGTTTATAAACTAAACAAGAAACTAAAATATTCGATTGCAAGATCTAAAGATATCCTCCCCGGCAACGACGCCAGAAAAGAGCTTGATGTCTACTACACAACCTTCTTCTTGTAGACGTTGTTGGGTCTCCAAGTGTAGAGGCTTGTAGGACAGTAGCAAATTTCCCTCAAGTGGATGACCTAAGGTTTATAAATCCGTGGGAGGCGTAGGATGAATATGGTCTCTCTCAAACAACCCTGCAACCAAATAACAACGAGTCTCTTGTGTCCCCAACACACCCAATACAATTGTAAATTGTATATGTGCACTAGTTCGGCGAAGAGATGGTGATACAAGTGCAATATGGATGGTAGATATAGGTTTTTGTAATATGAAAATATAAAAACAGCAAGGTAACAAGTAATAAAAGTGAGCGAAAACAATATTGCAATGCTTCGAAACAAGGCCTAGGGTTCATACTTTCACTAGTGCAAGTTATCTCAACAATAATAACATAATTAGATCATGTATGAATCCCTCATCATGCAACAAAGAGTCACTCCAAAGTCACTGATAGCGGAGAACAAACGAAGAGATTATTGTAGGGTACGAAACCACCTCAAAGTTATTCTGTCCGACCAATCCATTGGGCTATTCCTATAAGTGTCACAAGCATCCCTAGAGTTCGTAGTAAAGTAACACCTTAAGACACAAATCAACCAAAACTCTAATGTCACCTAGATACTCCAATGTCACCACAAGTATCCGCGGGTATGATTATACGATATGCAGCACACAATCTCAGATTCATCTATTCAAACCAACACTAAGAACTTCAAAGAGTGCCCCAAAGTTTCTACCGGAGAGTCAAGACGAAAATGTGTGCCAATCCCGATGCATAGATTCCGAAGGTCACGGAACCCGCAAGTTGATCAGCAAAACATACATCAAGTGAATCAATAGAATACCCAATTGTCACCACATGTATCCCACGCAAGACATACATCAAGTGTTCTCAGATCTTTACAGAATCAATCCGATAAAATAACTTCAAAGGGAAAACTCAATCCATTACAAGGTAGAGGGGGAGAAACATCATCAAGATGTGACACCCCGAGACCGGTGCGCCAGGTGTCAGTCAGTTATTCGTCGTCGTTGCCATGTCATCTGCTTGCGTGTTGCATCTTGCCATGTCATCATGTGTGTTGCATCTTCATGTTTTCAAAACTTGCATCCGCCCGAGTCCCCTCGTCCTTTTCGTTGTCCGTTCTGAGCCGAGAGACACTTGCACGTGCTCGCGGCACCTCCGAATATTTATTTTATGAGTGGCCGAAAAATGTTCTCGGAATGGGGTGAAACTTGGCGTGTGGTCTTATTATAGAATAGGTAGACCGCCTGTCAAGTTTCGTCGCGTTCGGAGTTCGTTTGATAGCCCAACGTTTAACCGTGTTAACCGCCAGAGGCCTTTTCTCTTTTGGCCCAGCACCCCTTCCACACAGCCCACCTAGCCCATCCTAACCCCTCCATGCTCTTGGACGTTCGATCACGATCGCGTGGCCGCGAACCGCTCCTCATTTGGACTCTCCTAGCTCCCTCTACCTATAAATATGTGTCTCCCCCCGAAATTCTCGCAAATAAACCCTAGCCCCGCTCCTCTAGCGCCGCCGGACATGTCCATCCGCGCCGGACATGTCCGCCGGACACCTCACTTCGTCCAATCCTGCGCCTCCACCTCAGCGCCGCCGCCGCCTCCAGCCAACAGGCATGCGCCACGTGGCCGCAGGCACCCTCCTCCTCCCGCGGCCCTGCAGGCCCATCGCGGACCCGTCCGGCCCGGTCGTCGCCGCCCGAACCCGGAGCGCTCCGCTGCCGCGTGTCCGAGCGCTCGCTCCGCGGCGCTCCCCCCCACAGCTTCCTCGCGCCTGGGTCGCGCCTCGCGTCCCACCGGCGACCTCCCGCCGGAGATAGCCGCCGGCGCCCGCAACTCCCCGCGTCCGGCCTCCGTTTCCCGCGCGGCCAACGGATCTGAGGTGCCCGACCTCGGATCCGCCCGTTTTCCCTAGTAGCCGGCCTTGTCCCCTCTTCCGCCGGCCAAGCTGCTCGTCGCTGGCACGTCGAAGAGCGGCCGCTGCGAGTCCTGGTTCGGCTCGGGCGAGGAGCACGACCGGCCGCCCCAGCGCCCTCCCTGGCCCGGCCTCCCAACGCCGTATGGGCCACGACCCATTCCGCCCGGGCCTGCCCTGCCTCCTCCTGTCCTCCTTTGGCCCGAGAGGCCCAGTGGTGAGCACACCCCTTTTCCCTCGCCTGAGCGTAATATAGATGCTAACGCCCACTCTGTTTTCTACTAAAATGGCTAAGTCTGAGAAATTCATACATTTTATATGCATGTTTGAATGCCTGTAACTTTTTGTGTGTATGTCCAAATTGTGCGGATGATATGTCAAAATGATCGTGGTGATATGCTCTACACTTTGTTCCATTGTAGCATGCTTGTTTGAGTTTATCTAGATGCCCTAATCTCTGTTGCAAGAGTGCTACTTGTTATAAACTACTGTTACTTGTTATTTTGTTGCCATGTTTGAGATATGATAACTTGGTGCATGTTTATCCAAATGGAGCATATGATATGTCAAAATGTTCATTATGAAGTGTACTACATGATGGTTGCTGTAGCATGCTTGTTTGAGTCCATATAGCCATGTTAATATCTGTTGCAAAAGTGCATTTGGCTGTTAAGTTCTGAAACTTGTTATGAGATGCTGATTTCACTTGCTCTTTGCTATTGATGTGTTTGTCTTCATGCCACATGTCTAGATGTTTTAGAAGCACCATTATATGGTCTTTGCTGTGGTGCATTTAATTTCCCATGATATGCCTTGAGGTGACTTAAACAAGCTTGTAAACATGCCATGTTGTTTTTCTTGTTTTATACTTAGTGAAATACCTGCTAATTCTTGAATCTGTTATAACCTGATGCTATGTTTGCTTGATGCCCTAGGCAAATCCATGCTTGTTTTGGAGTGGCCAATGATCATGCCTTGTTGTCCATGTTATTGTCTATCCATTCATGCCTTGTTTTGCATATTTGGCCTTCTGTAGCTTATTTATTTCTTGCTCTCAAGTTGCTATAAATTATATCTGTCAGGATTTTATCAGCATGTTCAATTTGGTGAAGCTTGTTGCTATTGATCCATGCCTCCTATGGAGTTGCTTCAAAGGAGTTGTTTGATGTATGATATGTCTTCTACATGTCCATGATCTTTATGTTCTTAATAGAGTTGATAGGCTTGTTGTTTTGTGCCTCCGAAGGCAGCATCGTGATGATGTTTTTGCCTTCCCAGATTTTGGCTAAGTCTGGATAATTTTATTGCAACTTTCCATGCTTGTTTGAATGTGTTCCAGCAAGTTTTTGGGTGTGTTCTAAGTTCATGCTTGTTAAGTATCATGTCTACTTCACATCCATGATTCTTGTTACCATGTTTGGGTGCTGTAGCTTATACTTACCTTGATCCAAAGTTGCTATGTGGCTGTTAACTTCAGCTTGTTGTTATATCTTGTTTCATGTGTATGTGTTGAACCGTTGCTCCGTTTTGAGTGTGTCCTATATGTAACTTGTGTGATTTTGCATGTAGAATCATAATATCATGTTGTTTTCATGTTTGGAGTGTGTTTGCTTGATGTTTGGGTGCATCTTGCACCATTGCCATGTTTGTCTTGTTTTGCTCATATCTTCTAGGCCGTAGCTCTGAATTAAACAAACTTTATATGAAACTTGACTGGAATTTTATGTAGATCATCATGGTGCACGTTAACCTGCTGTTTAACAACTTTAACTTAAGGTTTTTTCAGATCTGGACTAATTTTCAAATTATGCATATGAGGACTTACCAGATTTGTTATGTGTTGATTTCGGCCTCATTTAAACTTGCTGGCTTGTGTTGTTCTTGTGTGCTTCCTACCTTGCAATGTATTGCATCCTATATAGACTTGTCTTGCATCATACTTGGTTGAGCATATTGTCATCTTCTTGTGTTGTATGTTTACCGTATTGCTTGCTTCTTCTCGTTAGTGCTTTTTCCTTTGCGATCGTGAGGATTCGTTCGTCTACCCGTGGTTCATCTTCAAGGCTTCTTCTTCGTCTACTTCATGGATCCGTTCTTCTTCCTTGTGGGATCTCAGGCAAGATGACCATACCCTTGGATACCTTTACTACCATTGCCATGCTTAGTTGTCTCGATGCTATCGTTATATGTCGTGCTACCCATCTTTATTGTCAGCCCCTCTCCTTGTTGCCATGAAACCTCTAACCTTTGACACCTTCCTAGCAAACCTTTGTTTGGCTATGTTACCCGCTTGCTCAGCCCCTCTTATAACGTTGTTAGTTGCAGGTGAAGATGAAGATCGTTCCATGTTGGAACTTGATGTTTTGGGAATATCACAATATATATTATTATTATTAACACACCTATATACTGGGCATGGGTGGAAGGCTTGGCCTTTTGCTTGGTGTTTTGTTCCACTCATGCCACCTTAGGAGCCGATAAACCGGCATTATGTTCCTTGTTTTTTGCGTTCCTTACACGGTTGGATATATGGGGACCCCTAGACACTTCGTCTTTGAATAAAACTCCTCCAACAAGGCCCAACATTGGTTTTAATTTGCCTCATAATAACAACTTAATTAATTAATTAAATTTGCATAGGGGGTCGCGTCCCCGAGTATTCTTCTACATAGCGGG
>LR738711.1:634566576-634589855 GCA_902687465.1 Secale cereale | reverse complement strand
GGGGGGGGCAGTGCTGATGGTGTTGGTCCCAAACTAGAGCCACTTGCGGTGCCACCCAGTTATCTGGGGTCTTCGGTTGCTGTACGTAGTGCTCATCCGGACGTGGCCTGAGACGAGATACGCGGCTACTATCAGGGTGTCGGCACGCCGGGAGGTCTTGCTGGACTTGTTTTACCATTGTCGAAATGTCTTGTGCACCGGGATACCGAGCCTGATCAGATTTCCCTAAGATAAGGGGTAATAATTATTATTACTTCTGCTGACGTGAGAGCTTGTGATGGTGCTAAGTTGGGACACCCCTGCAGGGTTATGATCTTTCGAAAGCCGTGCCCGCGGTTATGTGGCAGATTGGAATTTGTTAATGTCTGGTTGTAGAAAACTTGACAAAGGATCGAAGTAAAACACACAACTGTGTGAGTAACCGTGACTGTCTCTTTTCATTTTGAGAAGAGAACAGGGTGGGGTTATGTTTGACTCATAGGTAGTTCAGGATCTTTAGCGATCATTACTAGTTTGCGACCGTTTGCGTAGATGCTCATCTTACTCTTGTACTCGTAAGTTAGCCACCATACTTTTGCTTAGGCGCTGCTGCAACCTCACCATTTTACCTCTTCCTACCCTTTAAGCTTTGCTAGTCCTGTTACCCATGGTTATGGGATTGCTGAGTCCTCGTGGCTCACAGATACTACAACAATAGTTGCAGGTGCAGGTTTCCGGTGACTTGATGTGAGAGCGATGTCTTTTGTGTTGGAGTTCTTTCTTCTTCTTCTTCTTCTTCAGTCTTGGGTTAGGTTCCGGGTTGGCAGCCTGGGATAGCAGATGGACGTCATTATGCTTTTCATGTTTGCATCCGTAGTCGGATGCCTTGTATTGATGTTGTTGTATTAATGTGACTTGTATGTATTGTTGTATCTCCCATGTATGTATGTAATGCCCAGGATGGGACTATACCTCCTACGTGTCGAGGCACGACTTAAATGTATAAGCCAATTCTGGAATGATCTCAAGTTCGGTATCTTTGCACGACTCATGTAAAAATAGGGATGAAATTGCAAAAGGATAGTTGGCTTACACTCGCCACGTCACACAATACATTACATAAGCATAACATCATCCAAAACATCACAACCCGACTACGGGCGAAGATCCAAAAGAAAGATACCAAAAACATAAAGCCACAGGTCCGATCGCCCCTAGTAGGAACCACTACTGATCGATAAAAACGTCACATATATACGGCCACGCTCGTGATCGAACTCCCACTGAAGTTCTCATCCATCTCCTGCATCGTACTCAGCTGTACCTGCATCTGGTGTTGTAGTATTTGTGAGCCACGAGGACTCAGCAATCCCATAACCATGGGTATCAAGACTAGCAAAGCTTTATGGGTAGGAAGAGGTAAAGTGGTGAGGTTGCAGCAGCGGCTAAGCAAATATATGGTGGCTAACTTACGAGTACAAGAATAAGATGAGCATCTACGCAAACGGTCGCAACTAGTAGTGATCGCTAAAGATCCTGAACTACATACGAGTCAAACATAACCCCACCGTGTTCTCTTCTCAAAGTGAAAAGAGACAGTCACGGTTACTCACACTGTTGTGTGTTTTACTTCGGATCCTCTGTCAAGTTTTCTACAACCGGACATTAACAAATTCTAATCTGCCACATAACCGCGGGCACGTCTTTCGAAAGATCATAACCCTGCAGGGGTGTCCCAACTTAGCCCATCACAAGCTCTCACGATCAGCTGAAGTGACAAATATAATATTATCACCCCTTATATTAGGGAAATCCGATCAGGCTCGGCATCCCGGTGCACAAGGAATTTCGACAATGGTAGAACAAGTCCAGCAAAACCTCCCTGCGTGCTGACACCCTGATAGTAGCCGCGCGTATCTCGTCTCAGGCCACGTTCGGATGGGCGATTATACGAGTAAAACCAGCCCTCGTGTTTCCCCAAGGTGGCCCCGCATACTCCCCGTTCGGGACCAACACCATCAGCACTGGCCCCCCTGCTATGTAGAAAAGAATCTCTAGGGCGCGACCCCCTATGCAAATTTAATTAATTAATTAAGTTGTTATTATGAGGCAAATTAAAACCAAAGTTGGGCGTTGCTGGAGGAGTTTTATTCAAAGACGAAGTGTCAAGGGGTCCCCATATACCCAACCGTGTAAGTAACGCAAAATCAAGGAACATAATACCGGTATATCGGCGCCTAAGGTGGCATGAGTGGAACAAAACACCGAGCAAAAGGCCAAGCCTTCCACCCATGCCCAGTATATAGGTGTGTTATTAATATATAACTTATATATTGTGATATTCCAACAACAAGTTCCCACCTGGAACGATCTTCATCTTCACCTGCAACTAACAACGCTATAAGAGGGGCTGAGCAAGCGGGTAACATAGCCAAACAATGGTTTTGCTAGGAAGGTTTCAAAGGTTAGAGGTTTCATGGCAACAAGGAGAGGCTGAAAAAATGATGGGTAGCGCGATATATAACGATAGCATCGAGACAACTAAGCAATGGCATTGATAGTAAAGGTATCCATGGTTACGGTCATCTTGCCTGGGATTCCGCAAGGAAGAAGAACAAGTCCATGAAGAAGACGAAGAAGAAGCCTTGAAGAAGAACCACGAGAAGTCAAACGAATCCTCACGATCGCAACGTAACCAGCACTAACGAGAAGAAGCAAGCAATACGATAAACACACAACACGAGACACGACAATATGCTCAACCAAGTATGATGCAAGACAGTTCTATATAGGATGCACCACAAGTCTATACAGGAAGCAAAACATGGCAAGGTAGGAAGCACAGGAGAACAACACAAGTCTATATGATGCAATACATGGCATGGTATGATGCATGACAAGTCTATACAGGAAGCAATACATGGCAAGGTAGGAAGCACAGAAAAACAACATAAGTCTATATGATGCAATACATGGCAAGGTATGATGCAATACAAGTCTATACAGGAAGCAATACATGGCAAGGTAGGAAGCACAGAAAAACAACACAAGTCAACAAGTTTAAATGAGGCCGGAAACTACAACAACAATTCCGGAAAATCCCCATATGCATGTTTAGCAATTTTTAAGCAAACAACAATTCACACATTTTAATGTTGTTAACATGATGCGGATGACATGATCAAGTTTTATGCAATTTTAGCAAAAGTGAACATGAAGAGATATGAAGTATTTGTCACCGTGGTGGAAAGAAAGGGGCCACGGCGGAGAATCCGAAAATGATGCCACGCAACATATCGGTACCAGTAGCTCGTCGAGAGACCGATGCAAAAGAAAGGTGGCGTGAGTGAGTCGAACAAGATGAAAAGGTGGGGTGATCCCGTCACCGGGTTCCCACGGGTTGCCGCCAAGGCAAACGAGGGCACAACGGACACGATGCAAACATCTGATTCATCTCATACAACACAAGCATACGTCCACGGTTCATCGTCTTGGGGTTATACCTTCGGAACGTGCTTTTTCGGAGGGGTTCGAGTCGTCGAGGGACGTAGTGGAAGTAGTGGTACTCGCGGGTCGTGGTACATGTTTTGTAGCCGTTCACGTTTCCGAAGATGTTCGGGGTCGACTGTAGAGGTACTTGGCGAATCGAACGTCTTCGGGGCGACGGTAGTGGTACATGCACGTAGTGGTACTTGGCGTCTCGGTCCGAAGGGGTACTTGGCGCATCACATCGTGTAGTCGTACACGGGGTCGTACTTGGCGAGTTACCCGGCCACGGTAGTGCTCGGACTTGGGTCTCCATGCCTGGAGATGGTTTTGGAGGTTCCATACGGAGATGCACCCATGGCGCTCGGAGGCAGCAGCGGGTGGTAACAGCTGGACTTGGCGGCATCGGGGAGAGCTCGGGCGTCTCAGCGCCGAGACGAGGACGGAGGTTGGCCGGTGCTCGCAGGAGACGTGCAGAGGAGCAGGGCGGAGGGGCGCGGGACAGCTCGGGGAGGAGGTTGTGCGCTGCAGCGCGGAGGCGCTCGGAGTTGCCGACGTCCGGCAGGGGAAGAAGTAACCGGCGGCGGCCCGATGGAAGGGGCGCGTCGCGGGGACTCTAGGGCGTCGGGGGAGGAGCAGAAGACAGTGGGGGACGGCGCTCTGCAGCAAGCCTTGCTGGTCGTCGACGAAGATGACGAGGAGGACCGACGGCGGCACCATGAGGGGGAGGCCAGGCGACCATGGAGCACCGAGGCACGGGAGGGATGCGTGCGAAGCATACAGGCGCGGACTCGGGGCGCCATGGCGAGGCGGAGGAACGAGGCCCGACGGCGGGTGCTGCGGGGCTCGGTGGGGAGCTGCGGCCGACGGGGTGCGAGGCACACGACGACGGAGGGAGACGGCGGCGGCTCGGGAGGGACGGAGGGGCGAGGGAGAGAAGTGGGTCGGGCAATGGAACGAGAGGAGGTCGAAGCGGAGGGAGCGATGTGCTGGCTCGATGCGAGGTGGCTGGCGGCGCGAGGGGAAAACAGGGGATCGGGAGGAGACTCTTGTGCCGGCTAGGGTTAGCTAGATGGGAGAGGGAGGCTGGCCTGGCTAGGCTGCCGGCTGGGCCTAGGGCCATGGCTACGGCTGGGAGGCCCAGATGGCCCCAGTTCGGCTGGCTCCTTCCCCTTATCTTAGTTTTAGCAGAAAACAAATAAAGAGAAGAAAAGAAAGAGGGGGTTAGGGAAAGAGTTAGCACATGGGATTATTTTTCTTGGGCTCATAAAAATGAGCGTAGTCTGAGAAAATAGAAGTGACAAGATCGAGATATAATTCAAACATATTTGAATTTAATTCAAATGGGTTTGAACTAAGACTTGATTTTTGAAGTGTCCAAAAATGTTGAGGTTTTTGGAGGAACCTCGATAAAACGGATAAGAATTATAGACAAGGTTTTGACGGTGAAACTTGAAGTAGAAAAGCATCGGGAATATATGCAAGTGTGTTTGGGTTAATTCCAAACAAATGGAATATTTATTTATAATAGCTCCATAATATTAGGAGGATATGTTACAAAGAGAAGTCACTCTTCCCTTGATTTAAATAGATCAAAAGATCTATGCCATTTATTTAGTTGAGATGCAAAGATTAAAGACATGATGGCATGATGACATGATGCAATGCAAAAAATAAATAAAGCAAGTACAAATGAAACACACGGGAAAACCCGGAACATCTGGAATCTTCTAGAGCGTCGGTCTTCGGGCGTCACAATGTATGTGATGGTATGATGTAATGATATCCATCTTGCTAAGCGCCCGAAATGTGGTTGTGCCCCAATCACGTAAGTGTCACGTGATCGGGATAGAATCGCATCTTGGGCCTGACAAGTTGGTATCAGAGCCTCGACCGACCATAGGAGCCCCCTTGATTGATTGTAGCTTGGCCGTTGTTGAGTCTAGCAGAAAACTTTTTCGGAGTCTAGTTATATCAGAGAGTAAGATTTATTTTTACTCCTCAACCCCTTCGTCGCTCTGGTGAGGAATCTTGACGTAGGTATTTTTGATTACCTCCTCTTCCCCTTCAATTTTTTTAGGATCACGTGGTTAGTTTTCGTTTGTTGCAATGTCAGTTCTTTCATCTGGTGCATCTCACGCCAAGTGGATTCAACCCTCTTCTCTTTGCAAGTTCAATCCTCAGTTCTTTCCATCCGATGTTGTTTTCCCCTTCCGAAGTTGTCTTTCTTTTTCCCACCCGCCCACCCTTTTTCTTCTCGGAGCCGGAGTCCTTAATCGAGTATCCATCCTACTCGTGTGAATTCTTTGCTTTCTTTCATCAATTGTTTCAACTGGTGGATTCTCGTCTAATTCATCACCATTCACCTCTTTTCTTCTACGGTCAACTCTCGTATAGGTCGTCATTCTTCTTTTCCGGTGGATTCAATTCCAATATCTCAGGGTTGTTCTTCTTCTTTCATCGGCTCAAGTGTTTTCCTCTGTCTTGCTCGCCTCTCGTCATTTAATTGTTCCGGTGTTCCAAAGACATTCTAGGAGGTTCCTCAGTGTTCCAATTAATTCGAGGTTGTCACCTCATTCGAGTTTTTCAATCGTTCTGGTGCATTATCTCCTTTTCAATTCTTCACAACGGTGTTTTCTCTTCGGTGGGCCCTAACCCACAGGTCTTTTCCCAGGATCTTACCTGACTCTTATAATTTTCCGGAGTGATCCGAAATTCTTTTCATGTATGACGTAAGTATGGATTCCATCAGTCACGTGCCTTCTCCAAGATCGCTTTTAATTATTTTCATCATTTGTTCAACCTTTCTTCTTTTCTTCATCCGGAGTATTTCTTGAATTCTTTTCTTTGTGTTCCTCCGAAGGCCATCATTTCAGAAGATTTCTTCGTTCTCAGTTTTCAACTTCGTCCTTCAAATATTCTTCATCGATGCCTCTTCGTTCGTCTCACATTTGTCCGGTGCTTCGTTCAAGTATTCTTCAATCGTTCACGAGCTCTTCATTCTCTTATATATAAATTTTCCTCAAGTGCTTTATTCTTCCCGGCGATTCATTCTATTGTATTCACTCAATTTCAATTCTTTACGGTGGTTTGTTCTCTTTCATCATTCGATTTTATTCTTCCAGTGGTTTGTTCCTTTTCTTCACTCAGCTTTAATTCTTTACGGTGATTCGCTCAACAATTTTTTTCCGGTGCTATTATATCAATTCATTCATTTTATTCCAATCATACCGGTGTTTCATGAAGATTTCGCAAATTCGCGACATATCCCTATTTAATCCTTTTAATGAGAATAAGCAATATGCAAATCCATTGCTTCTCATCAATTTAATTGGTGGAGGATAAGCATAATATAATTCTTATTCTTTTCATCAAGTTGTTTAATTCCTTCCTTCGGAGTTTATTCTTGATGAATAAATTCTAGTTCCAAGTGCCTTAATCTTTTCTTTTCCGGAGTTCAAATTTCCTCGGCTATCTCGTCGGACTACGTCGAATCACTGCAAGGCTTTATTCTTATTCTTGAATCCTTGAATCCTTCACTTCTATATCATCATCCTTTTCGCTACCGGAGTTCTTCATGGTGGTTTTTCATGAGATAATTTATTCTTCAAACGTTCGTCTAATCCTTGTGGAGCAGCTCAAGCATTATTATTTTGTATACCAAAATGCAAATAATTCTCCGTATTCTTTTGAAGTGGAGTTTTGCATTTCTTCGTTCTTCTCAGCTCATCAATATTCTGGTTGCGGCATAATTCACCTCAAGTTTTGAGATGTTTTAATAAGTCCACAACAAGCTTATTCTTTTGTTGTTGATTTTCTCAACAACTCTGTTCAAATCTTTCTCTTGAAGATCCTTTTTCAAATTCATTCGCGCTCGAAGTTGTTCTTCTCTTATCCGTTTTTTCATTCCACTCTTCAATTCTTCCAGAGGTAATGTCTTGTTCATCTCGTCGAGTATTTTTTCATCTTTTCAAGTTCTTGTTCCTTTCCATTCATGTTAAACCAGTGTGCTAGTTCTTTCAGTTACAGCCGGAGTGTTGCCTAAATTCATTCGATCGAAGTTCTTTTCTATCTTTTTCAACCGGAGTGTTTTCGAATTCATTCTTTTTCCTTCAACTCGTGCTTCATATCCTTCAACCTTTTGGTTCTCGTCGTATCCCTTGTTCTTCTTGTCTAACGAAGTGTTTGCACCTTCGTTCATCTCCGTCGTATCCTTTCTTTCAGGTTGTTCAACCCCTCAATCTTCTTTGATTTCACTCTTTTGTCCACGAAGAACTTTGTTCTTCCTTTTCCTCTTCCGTCTTGTTCCTAAGATCTCGGGACGAGATCTCTTGTTAGTAGGGGAGTGTTGTGACACCCCGAGACCGGTGCGCCAGGTGTCAGTCACTTATTCGTCGTCGTTGCCATGTCATCTGCTTGCGTGTTGCATCTTGCCATGTCATCATGTGTGTTGCATCTTCATGTTTTCAAAACTTGCATCCGCCCGAGTCCCCTCATCCTTTCCGTTGTCCGTTCTGAGCCCAGACACACTTGCACGTGCCCGCGGCACCTCCGAATATTTGTTTTATGAGTGGCCGAAAAACGTTCTCGGAATGGGGTGAAACTTGGCGTGTGGTCTTTTTATAGCATAGATAGACCACATGTCCAAGTTTCGTCGCGTTCGGAGTTCGTTTGATAGCCCAACGGTTAACCGTGTTAACCGCCGGAGGCCTTTTCTCTTTTGGCCCAACACCCCTTCCGCACAGCCCACCTAGCCCATCCTAACCCCCTCCACGCTCTTGGCCGTCCGATCATGATCGCGTGGCCCTGAACCGCTCCTCATTTGGACTCTCCTAGCTCCCTCTACCTATAAATATGTGTCTCCCCCCTGAAATTCTCGTAGATGAACCCTAGCCCCGCTCCTCTAGCGCCGCCGGACATGTCCATCCGCGCCGGACATGTCCACCGAACACCTCACTCCGTCCAATCCCGTGCCTCCACCTCAGCACCGCTGCCGCCTCCAGCCAACGGCCACGCGCCACGTGGCCACAGCCACCCTCCTCCTCCCGCGGCCCTGCAGGCCCATCGCGGACCCGTCCGGCCCGGTCGCCGCCGCCCGAACCCGGAGCGCTCCGCTACCGCGCGTTCGAGCGCTCGCTCCACGTCGCTCCCCCCGCAGCTTCCTCGCGCCTGGGTCGCGCCTCGCCTCCCGCCGGCGAGCTCCCGCCGGAGCTAGCCACGAGCACCCGCAACTCCCCGCGTCCGGCCTCCGTTTCCTGCGCGTCCAACGGATCTGAGGTGCCCGACCTCGGATCCGCCCATTTTCCCTAGTAGCCGGCCTTGTCCCCTCTTCCGCCGGCCAAGCTGCTCGTCGCCGGCACGCCGGAGAGCGGCCGCTGCGGGTCCTGGTCCGGCTCGGGCGAGGAGAACGACCGGCCGCCCCAGCGCCCTCCCTGGGCCGGCCTCCCAACGCCGTATGGGCCACGGCCCATTCCGCCCGGGCCTGCCCTGCCTCCTCCTCTCCTCCTTCGGCTCGAGAGGCCAAGTGGCGAGCACACCCCTTTTCCCTCGCCTGAGCGTAATATAGATGCTAATGCCCACTCTGTTTTCTACAAAAATGGCTAGGTCTAAGAAATTCATATATTTTATATGCATGTTTGAATGCCTGTAACTTTTTGTGTGTATGTCCAAATTGTGCGTATGATATGTCAAAATGATCGTTGTGATATGCTCTACATTTTATTCCATTGTAGCATGCTTGTTTGAGTTCATCTAGATGCCCTAATATCTATTGCAAGAGTGCTACTTGTTATAAACTGCTGTTACTTGTTATTTTGTTGCCATGTTTGATATATGATAACTTGGTGCATGTTTATCCAAATGGAGCATATGATATGTCAAAATGTTCATTATGAAGTGTACTACATGATGGTTGCTGTAGCATGCTTGTTTGAGTCCATATAGCCATGTTAATCTCTGTTGCAAAAGTGCATTTGGCTGTTAAGTTCTGAAACTTGTTATGAGATGCTGATTTCACTTGCTCTTTGCTATTGATGTGTTTGTCTTCATGCCACATGTCTAGATGTTTTAGAAGCACCATGATATGGCCTTTGCTGTGGTGCATTTAATTTCCCATGATATGCCTTGAGGTGACTTAAACAAGCTTGTAAACATGCCATGTTGTTATTGTTGTTTTATACTTAGTGAAATAACTGCTAAGTCTGGAATTTGTTATAACCTGATGCTATGTTTGCTTGATGCCCTAGGCAAATCCATGCTTGTTTTGGAGTGGCCAATGATCATGCCTTGTTGTCCATGTTATTGTCTATCCATTCATGCCTTGTTTTGCATATTTGGCCTGCTGTAGCTTATTTATTTCTTGCTCTCAAGTTGCTATAAATTACATCTGACAGGATTTTATCAGCATGTTCAATTTGGTGAAGCTTGTTGCTATTGATCCATGCCTCCTATGGAGTTGCTCCAATGGAGTTGTTTGATGTATGATATGTCTACTACATGGCCATGCTCTTTATGTTCTTAATAGAGTTGATATGCTTGTTGTTTTGTGCCTCCGAAGGCAACTTCGTGATGATGTTTTTGCCTTCCCAGATTTTGGCTAAGTCTGGATAATTTTATTGCAACTTGCCATGCTTGTTTAAATGTGTTCCAGCAAGTTTTTGGGTGTGTTCTAAGTTCATGCTTGTTAAGTATCATCTCTACTTCACATCCATGCTTCTTATTACCATGTTTGGGTGCTGTAGCTTATACTTACCTTGCTCCAAAGTTGCTATGTGGCTGTTAACTTCAGCTTGTTGTTATATGTTGTTTCATGTGTATGTGTTGAACCGTTGCTCCGTTTTGAGTGTGTCCTATATGTAACTTGTGTGATTTTGCATGTAGAATCATAATATCATGTTGTTTTCATGTTTGGAGTGTGTTTGCTTGATGTTTGGGTGCATCTTGCACCGTTGCCATGTTTGTCTTGTTTTCCTCATATCTTCTAGGCCGTAGCTCTGAATTAAACAAACTTTATATAAAACTTGACTAAAATTTCATGTAGATCATCATGGTGCATGTTAACCTGCCGTTTAACAACTTTAACTTAAGGTTTGTTCAGATCTGGACTAATTTTCAAATTATGCATATGAGGACTTACCGGATTTGTTATGTGTTGATTCCAGCCTCATTTAAACTTGTTGGCTTGTGTTGTTCTTGTGTGCTTCCTACCTTGCCATGTATTGCATCCTATATAGACTTGTCTTGCATCATACTTGGTTGAGCATATTGTCATGTTCTTGTGTTGTGTGTTTACCGTATTGCTTGCTTCTTCTCGTTAGTGCTTTTTCCGTTGCGATCGTGAGGATTCGTTCGTCTACCCGTGGTTCGTCTTCAAGGCTTCTTCTTCGTCTACTTCATGGATCCGTTCTTCTTCCTTGCAGGATCTCAGGCAAGATGACCATACCCTTGGATACCTTTACTACCATTGCCATGCTTAGTTGTCTCGATGCTATCGTTATATGTCGCGCTACCCATCATTATTGTCAGCCCCTCTCCTTGTTGCCATGAAACCTCTAACCTTTGACAGCTTCCTAGCAAACCTTTGTTTGGCTATGTTACCCGCTTGCTCAGCCCCTCTTATAGCGTTGTTAGTTGCAGGTGAAGATGAAGATTGTTCCATGTTGGAACTTGATGTTTTGGGAATATCACAATATCTATTATTATTATTAACACACCTATATACTGGGCATGGGTGGAAGGCTTGGCCTTTTGCTCTGTGTTTTGTTCCACTCATGCCACCTTAGGAGCCGATAAACCGGCATTATGTTCCTTGATTTTTGCGTTCCTTACACGGTTGGGTATATGGGGACCCCTAGACACTTCGTCTTTGAATAAAACTCCTCCAGCAAGGCCCAACATTGGTTTTAATTTGCCTCATAATAACAACTTAATTAATTAATTAAATTTGCATAGGGGGTCGCGTCCCCGAGTATTCTTCTACATAGCGGGGGGGGGGGGCAGTGCTGATGGTGTTGGTCCCAAACTAGACCCACTTGCGGTGCCACCCAGTTATCTGGGGTCTTCGGTTGCTGTACGTAGTGCTCATCCGGACGTGGCCTGAGACGAGATACGCGCGACTACTATCAGGGTGTCGGCACGCCGGGTGTCGGGACCCCGATCCTAAGTCACACCGGTCTAGCATGTAACACACCATATCACTTTGCGGCCTCACGCACGGTATCCCCACGGGTGCCACCTTACCAGGCCCGGTACCGTTTGCGCATTTTGGCTCACGTATATGATAGTGTCGCTAGCATCCATATGACAGAGAACCCGGGCCGACATGACCAGTTATAAACCAAAAGTGGCACTAAATTACAGAGACATGCATACGTGACCCAGCAAACGAACGTGTCGGTCATCAACGCATGAACCCAAGTCGTAGCAAGCTACATGGACTTCAAGGAACAACGCGTGACATTTCCCCTAAGGGACAGACACAGGAACGAAGAAGGACACATGCCGGTCAGCCTAAGTGTTCCGGAGCAGTAGCAAGCTACCAGGGCTCGGTGGAAGCACTAGGAAACATTTCCCTATAAGATAGGCTACCAAGGGTAAACAACTAGGTGTCGGATCCCACACATACCAAGCATTTCAATAACATACACACAATATGCTCAATATGTGCAAATACAACATGGCATCACAACAAGACTATATTAAACAAAGTATTTATTCATTAGGCTCCGAGGAGCCAGATATTACAAACATGGGTCTCACGACCCAGCATTCAGAGCATACAAGCAACAAGTGGAAGCACAACATGTCTGAGTACAGACATCTACAAATGAAAAAGGCTGAAGAGCCTGACTATCTACAACACTCGTCCAGAAACGTAGCTGAGGTACAAGCTACTTGTCGAAGTCCAAGCGGAACTACTAGTGAGACATCAATCTCATCTGCAAAACATAAATTAAGCAAACATGAGTACAAAGGTACTCAGCAAGACTTACATCAGATCCTATCTTACATGCACTTGTATCAAGATGGCAAAGTGGGGTTTAGTTGCAGCAAGCCAGCTTTGACTCAGAGGCTATCCTGTACTACGATTGCTGGTAACTTTGAGGTGGCGCACACGAGTCCACTAAGCACCACACAATACACCACTATGGATTCATCCCCGTCTCCCCACGAGAAGGCCATCCATAGCACTCACACTTGTCTTGAGTATTTTAGAGTATCCACTTCAAGTTGTCTATGTACCACGTAAGCATCCAAGAAGTCCATAACCGTGGACCCGGCTATTCGAATAGATCATGTTAACCCTGCAGGGGTGTACTTCTTCACACACGCTCTCGCCACTTATCGCCGTGTACACGTCGTGTATCTCGGCAACCTTCAAGTGGAAGCCCGGCGAGGGTGTCGGCCACGACCTGACTAACCACACAAGTCTCTCGTCCAGGTTTATCGCCTATTCGGGTTCCATCCGTGGGGAGATCCGGTCGGGGTGTCGCTCACGGCCCCAAAAGATGTGCGCAGGGTTCCCGAGCCCACCATCCGGGTGCCACTCGGTACACCCGGCCACGTGTGCCTAGTCTGTCCCAAGCCCACTGGCCGAGTGCCACTTGGTAGACTACTAACACTACCTACAAACACCAGAAACTAGTTGCAACTCCTGGACAGAGATCATGTTGATTAATAAGTCGAGAGGGGTCGAGTTACCGGAACCCAATGTGTGGTAGTAACTAGTCATTGGACAACATACTCAGAACTCAGTTCTTAGGGACGGCTCCAGTGAGACAACCCACCATGTACTCCTACATGGCCTCTCACCACTACCTTTACCAAATCGTGTTCACACACTTAACTCTCAGCATCAGAACATATCATTGCACGCCAATTCATTCCCGATGAATCAGACCTGACACACTCTAAGCAATAGCAAGCAAGGCATGGTAAGATCACAACATGGCTTCAATCAACTCCTACACATGCTGGTGGGTTTCAACTATTTACTGTGGAATGACAGGTCATGCAGAGGAATGGGTTCAACTACCGCAGCATAAAGTAGCAGTTGAAGTCGTTGTTGTCCTAATGCAATAACAGGGAGCAGGAGTGAGAGAGGGGTTGCTTGCCTGGTAAAACAACGTGCAGAGCACTGCTCCTCTGACAGGTACTCTGGATCGGTCTCCGGAGCTGGACCTATCGAGAAGAACGGTGCCGACAATCAAACACAAGCATATGCAACAATATGATGCATGAATATGGCATGAAGATATGATGTTGTTGAGCTAATGCAACTAGCATTTTAATTGGTTGAACTCCATTTGAACCAAGGGTTCAAATGCAACTCTAAAATAAGTATTTTTTAAATGCCAATTATGTGTTTTCATATAAACAGCAGGTTTAGCTTCATTTTTCATGCATGAAAATGGTACAGATGGATAGATTGATTTTTTCTGATAATTTTTCATATATAAATTATTTCATTCTGAGCTACGGTTGAATTTCTGTGATTTTTTGAAGTTTAAACAATTTTCTGGATTTTCCTAAACAAAAACAATTCCAGAAAATGTTTATTGCGTCAGCACTGCGTCATGCTTGCGTCAGCAAGTCAACAGCGCTGGCTCAGGTCAAACCTGACGTGTGGGGTCCACACGTCAGTGGCTCAGCAAACTAACTGAGTTAGTTAGCCCTAACTAACTATGCAGGGCCCACTAGTCAGTGACTGATCTAATTAACCTAAATAGTTAATTAATACTAACTGGACTAATTAGCCGGGCGGGGCCCGCAGGTCAGTGAGAGAGGGGAATGTCAACTGGGTAGTGGGGGGGGGGGTCAGAGCACGCCGGTCAGCGGTCAAACCCACCGGCGGCTAGACGCCGGCGAGGCCCAACACGGCGGCGATCTGCGGGATTCGCCTACGGAGCACCTTTTGGCGCGCGGAGCACAGCTACGGGACGTTGGAGCTCATCCGCATCCAGCCGTGGTGGTGGCTCGGCCGAGGAGTGGCCGGAGTGGCGCCGGCGACGAGCTCGGGCTCGTGGCTGTGGTGGCCTAGGCGGGGCAGCGCTAGCACCTACAGCTTCTACACGACGCGGTGATCGTGTTAGACGCACGCCCAGGACCAAATGGTCACCGGAGCACCACCGACGATGAGCGCGGGCGGCGGTGCATGCGGGTGAATGTGGTGCGGCAGCTACGACTTGCGAGAGGGAGAACGGAGAGCAGGGTTCGAGGGAGAAGCTCACGGCGATCGCAACGGTGCAGACGGAGGGCTCGGAGGAGGGCCGGAGCGAGCAGGGCGTTGGAGGGGATCTCCGGCGGCCGGCGATGAAGAAGATGACGGTGGCAGCTCCTCGGGGCGTCCGGCGACGTGTGACTCATCGGAGAGGTCGGGGATGAGGTGGCGGAGCTCTCGGGCACCTTGGCTGGGCGTGGGGTGGCCTGTGGCCACGGCAGCGGCGATCGACGGCGACGGCGGCGTTTGGGGGGTGCGAGGAACAGACGAGGGAGAGGGCAGGAGGGGAAGAAAAGCGTCCAGGGGATCGGGGCGGCACCACGGAGGTGATTCTAGGCGTCGTGCTGTCCCGGGGAAGCAGGCAGGCAGCTGGCGGCGTGGCGCTCTCGCCGTGCGCGCGCGTCGGCCACGCGCCTGCCTACTGGCGCGAGGAAGACGACATGGGAGCCAGGCGGGCTGGGTTGGCCAGCTGGGCCGGCCATGCCGCACTGTGCTGGGCCAGCACAGGTAAGTCCTTTCCCTTTATTTCCTTTTCTATCTATTTTTTTTTCTGACATTTGTTTTGATTTAGTTTCTAAGCTAAATCAATTATTTTCTTCTGACATTTTTATTTTGCAGGGACCTAGGAATTAATCCAAGCCTCTCAAAATATAGAATCAGAATTTTGGACATATATAAAATATATAATAAATATATATCCAAGCAAATATCTATTGCATTAATTCCAAATGCCCAAAATAAATACTTATGAGCTCCTAATAATATTGGTTTGATTTTTATCTCTAACCAATATTTCCAGAGAGCAACATGAACATTTTCTTGGACCTTTTTGGAGCAATTTTTATTTGGGTCATTTTCAAAAAGGGTTTCTGAGGGTTTCACAAGTCCTCAATTCAATTTCATTTGAAATTTAAACATGATGCAAACAACAAGACTAACCTAGTGCATACCAGAAGTAGGGTTGTGACAACTCGCCTCCACTCGAAAGAATCTCGTCCCGAGATTCAGGAGTAGGCGGAAAGAAGGTGGGGTACTCCAGTCGGAGACGATCTTCTCGCTCCCAAGTAGCTTCTCTCTCGGAATGATGAGACCACTGAACCTTGAGAAACTTGATGTTATGACGTCGAGTGACACGCTCTGCTTGATCCAGAATGCGAACGGGATACTCTCGATATGTGAGGTTATCTTGGAGATCAAGCGTTTCGTGGTCCACTCCGCGGATGGGATCCAAGAAGCAACGCCTGAGTTGAGAGACGTGGAAGACATCATGAACTCGAGAAAGATGTGGGGGTAGTTCCAATTGGTAGGCAACCTCTCCTCGTTTAGCAAGAATGCGAAAAGGACCAATGTGACGAGGAGCCAACTTGCCCTTGATACCGAAACGATGGGTACCCTTCAAAGGAGTAACCCGAAGATAAGCTTTGTCACCAACCTCATAAGCCACTTCCTTATGATGATGATCATACTGGCTCTTTTGACGAGACTGGGCTGATTTCAAATTCTCACGAATGATGCGAACTTGCTCTTCTGCTTCCTGGATCATATCCGGTCCAAAGAATTGTCTTTCACCGGTTTCTGACCAGTTCAAAGGTGTTTGACATCTTTGTCCATAAAGAATCTCAAAAGGAGCTTGCTTGAGACTCGATTGATATCTATTGTTATAAGCAAACTCGGCGAAAGGAAGACATTTCTCCCAATCCATACCGAATGAGATAACGCAAGCTCTAAGCATGTCTTCGAGAATTTGGTTAACCCGTTCCACCTCACCACTTGACTGAGGGTGGAAAGCGGTGCTGAAAGAAAGATGGGTGCCCATGGCAGTCTGGAAACTCTCCCATAAATGAGAAGTGAAAAGACTACCACGGTCTGAATTGATCTCCAGTGGAACACCATGAAGTGACACTATTCGAGAAATATACAAGTCAGCAAGCTGACTAGCAGTGATACTCTCTCGAACAGGTAGGAAGTGAGCCACTTTGGAGAGACGATCAATGACTACGAAGATAGCATTATTCCCTCTCTTGGTCCTGGGAAAGCCGGTGATGAAGTCCATACCAGCTTTATCCCATTTTCACTCAGGAATAGCTAGAGGCTGAAGGGTGCCAGCATGTCTTTGATGTTCTGCCTTAACGCGACGACAAACGTCACAATTAGCAATGAACTCAGCAATTTCTCTCTTCATCCTAGTCCACCAGAACCTCTGGCGTAGATCCTGATACATCTTAGTACTACCGGGATGAATCGTGAGAGGAGATTCATGAGCCTCTTTAAGAATCAATTGCCGAAGATGTTGCTTCTTGGGAACCACCAGTCGGTTTTGGAAGAGAACAACACCTCGGTCATCTATGGAGAAACTACCAGCAATACCCTTGGCAATGTTTCTCTTGATCCGGGTAATTCCGGTATCATGCTTCTGGGCTTCTATGATATGATCCACAAGAGTAGGTTTCGCCACCAAAGTTGAAAGGAATCCGTGAGGAGCAATGTGAAGGTTAAGCTTACATAATTCCTCATGGAGAAGTGGTTGGCCCTGCTGCAACATGAGATTGTTGCAATAGGATTTACGACTTAGCGCATCAGCCATGACATTTCCCTTGCCTGGGGTGTAGGTAATCCCTAAGTCGTAATCTGAGATCAACTCAAACCAACGTCTCTGCCTAAGGTTCAAATCTAGTTGGGTGAAGATATACTTGAGACTCTGGTGATCGGTGTAGATCTCACAACGGTTACCAAGGAGGTAATGTCGCCAGGTCTTAAGTGCATAGACTACGGCTGCAAGCTCTAGATCATGTGTAGGATAATTCTCCTCATGTGGATGCAACTGTCGAGATGCATAGGCAATCACACGACGATCCTACATAAGAATGCAACCTAGTCCCTGTCATGAGGCATCACAGTAGATAACAAAGTCCTTAGTGAAATCCTGTGGCACAAGTATGGGAGCAGAAGTCAGGCGTCTTTTCAGTTCCTGAAAACTGTGCTCACACTGTGGGGACCACTCAAACTTTTTATCTTTCTTAAGAAGTTTCGTGAGAGGTTTGGCCACTTTAGAGAAGTTCTCAACAAAGCGGCGACTATAACTGGCTAGACCAAGGAAACTCCTAACTTGCTTAACTGTTTCAGGTGGAGTCCAATAAAGAACGGCCTGAACTCTCTCGGGGTTGACAGCAATGCCCTTACTAGAGATAACATGGCCGAGATAGGTCACTTCTAGCAACCAAAATTCACACTTGGAGAACCTGGCATAAAGGCGGTGCTCTCTGAGTTTTTCTAGAACAAGTCTAAGATGTTCGGCATGCTCTTCCTCGTTCTTCGAGTAAATAAGAATATCATCGAGGTAAACCACGACGAACTTATCTAAATACTCCATGAAGATCGAGTTCATCAAGCGGGAGAAGGTGGCTGGAGCATTTGTTAGACCGAAGGACATGTCGGTGTACTCGTACTGACCATAACGAGTGACGAAAGCCGTCTTGGGAATGTCCCCATTTCTAATCTTGATTTGATGGTATCCTAACCTCAAATCCATCTTAGAAAAGACTGAGGATCCAGCGAGCTGATCATACATATCATTGATCCTGGGAAGCGGATACTTGTTCTTTACCGTGACCAAATTAACGGGACGATAATCTACAACCATCCGATCCGTACCATCCTTCTTCTTAACGAAGAGGACAGGGCAAGCCCAGGGAGAAGAACTAGGACGGATGAAACCCTTTTGCAAGGACTCATCAAGTTGTTTCTTAAGCTCAGCTAGTTCTAAGGGTGCCATTTTGTAGGGTCTCCTAGAGATTGGAGCGGTTCCTAGAATAAGCTCTATAACAAACTCTACATCTCGGTCGGGTGGAACACCTGGCAGTTCCTCTGGAAAGACATCCGGAAAGTCACGGACTACCGGGATATCTTCAAGGTCTGGAAGGGGTCTGGCATTAAGAGAATAGAGTTGACGCTTTGCAACTCTAGTGAAGACAGTGACTATCTTGCCAGATGGGTGTGTAAGCTGAACAGACCTAGTGTAACAATCGATCTTGGCATGATGAGCTGTCATCCAATCCATACCCAAGATGATGTTAATATCTGAAGACTTGAGGGCTATGAGTGAGGCAAGGAATACAAGTCTGTCAACAAGGATTCCATTACCATGGCTTATTCTGGTAGTTTGCCATCTAGACCTCGGGGTTTGAATTTCGAGCGGAGTTGGCATATCACAAAATGACATGTCGTGCAAACGAGCATAGCCTTCAGAGATGAAGGAGTGAGATGCTCCGGTATCGAACAGAACCGAAGCCGGATGGCAATTGACAAGGAGTGTACCAAGAACGACATTTGGATCATCATGAGCGTCTTTTGCTGAGACGTGATGCACACGTCCATGTTTAGTGGGAGCTAGATTTGCACTGATCGTCTTACGTGGTGGCTTACTACGAAGACTGGACTTCTCGGGCTGGGGTGGAGCAAGACTGGCCTGAGAGCAGTCACGTGCATAGTGTCCTGGCTTTCCGCATGTAAAGAAAGTCCCTGAGGTAGGTCGTGAACCTGCATTGACAAGAGGTTTGCCAATAGGCTTGGGTGGAACATAAGACTGAGCTGGATGAGGCACCTCATAAGATGGCCTCGAAGGATATCTGGGTGGAAGAGCGGAGTTTGGAACCCAAATCCGGCGCTTCTAGGAACTAGTGCCGGAGCAAGATCCCAGTTCACGGGTGTGCTTACGAGACTCATCGTAAGTGAGCTGGGCGGTCTCTGCATTGATGGCCTTGTTCACAAGAGCCTGGAATGTATCGCAATGATGCAAGTGGAGATCACGACACAGTTTGGGGTTGAGACCCTTCCGGAACCTAGCCCGCTTCTTGGCGTCCGTGGACACTTCTACTGTAGCATAGCGGGCGAGGTTCTCAAACTCTCGGCTATAGGCATCAACAGCCATCTTAGCCTGTGTAAGACTACATAACTCTTCTCTCTTACGATCAATAAGGGCTTGAGGAATATGATGCTCACGAAAAGCCTTGGTGAAATCTCTCCAGGTAGGAATCTGGCCAGCTGGAATCATGGCTTCATAGTTCTGCCACCAAAGACTAGCAGGACCTTCCAGGTGATAGGTGGCATAGATGACCTTGTCATCTTCAGCTACGTTCGCAGATCGCAGCTTGTGAGTGATACTACGGAGCCAGTCATCTGCATCGAGTGGCTCAATGGGATGATGGAAGGTGGGTGGTTTCAGACGAATGAAGTCATGGATGGTTGCTGATTCCTTGCACTGATGTGCAGTGTTCTCCTCAATACGTGCCAACAAGCGGTTAGACTCATGCTTGTTTCTCTCCATCTCTAACATTAACTCTGCCAATGAAGGCTGGCCGGGAGGATCCTCCTCATCCCTACCACCTTCGTGGTTCTATCTACGAGCAGCTGAGCTTTGCTTAACTGAAGACATCCTGAGAAGCGAAACCGAAGACGGAAACATCAACAACTATAGGATGCATAAGGTAGAACAAGAGATTAGTATCTCTCGAACTACTAGGATAATTCCGGCAGCATAACGGCAGTAAAATGCTCAGAATGAGACATCCTGCTAACAAAGGGGTAGTTCAACATCTCAACATCATCACTCAAGGTTCTGTGATAGTACTAAAAAAACTATACTGGAAGAACTTGAAAACGGAAGTAGGACTCTGATCAACCAATCCTAAGGGACTACGGAGTAGTAACTCGTGATCCTGATAGACGGAAGAGAAAGCCTAGTTCCTTAACCCCGTAGGAAAGGTAGGATGACTCAGATCAGAAGACATGAGGTATAAGGAGTAAAAAGAGCCTAACGTTCCCTTCCACAATCAATTCCCTTATATAACTAAGGAATTTCTAGACTCAACTTCGACCAGTTTGGCTTGATAATCCTACAGGCAGTCAGGCTCTGATAACAACGCTGTCGGGACCCCGATCCTAAGTCACATCTGTCTAGCATGTAACACACCATATCACTTTGCGGCCTCACGCACGGTATCCCAACGGGTGCCACCTTACCTGGCCCGGGACCGTTTGCGCATTTTGGCTCACGTATATGATAGTGTTGCTAGCATCCATATGACAGAGAACCCGGGCCGACATGACCTGTTATAAACCAAAAGTGGCACTAAATTACAGAGACAGGCATACGTGACCCAGCAACGAACGTGTCGGTCATCAACGTATAAACCCAAGTCGTAGCAAGCTACAGGGACTTAAAGGAACAACGCGTGACATTTCCCCTAAGGGACAGACACAGGAACGAAGAAGGACACATGCCGGTCAGCCTAAGTGTTCCGGAGCAGTAGCAAGCTACCAGGGCTTGGTGGAAGCACTAGGAAACATTTCCCTGTAAGATAGGCTACCAAGGGTAAACAACTAGGTGTCGGATCCCACACATACCAAGCATTTCAATAACATACACACAATATGCTCAATATGTGCAAATACAACATGGCATCACAACAAGACTCTATTAAACAAAGTATTTATTCATTAGGCTCCGAGGAGCCAGATATTACAAACATGGGTCTCACGACCCAGCATTCAGAGCATACAAGCAACAAGCGGAAGCACAACATGTCTGAGTACATACATCTACAAATGAAAAAGGCTGAAGAGCCTGACTATCTACAACACTCGTCCAGAAACGTAGCTGACGTACAAGCTACTTGTTGAAGTCCAAGCGGAACTACTAGTGAGACATCAATCTCATCTGCAAAACATAAATTAAGCAAACATGAGTACAAAGGTACTCAGCAAGACTTACATCAGATCCTATCTTACATGCACTTGTATCAAGATGGCAAAGTGGGGTTTAGTTGCAGCAAGCCAGCTTTGACTCAGAGGCTATCCTGTACTACGATTGCTGGTAACTTTGAGGTGGCGCACACGAGTCCACTAAGCACCACACAATACACCACTATGGATTCATCCCCGTCTCCCTACGAGAAGGCCATCCATAGCACTCACACTTGTCTTGAGTATTTTAGAGTATCCACTTCAAGTTGTCTATGTACCACGTAAGCATCCAAGAAGTCCATAACCGTGGACCCGGCTATTCGAATAGATCATGTTAACCCTGCAGGGGTGTACTTCTTCACACACGCTCTCGCCACTTATCGCCGTGTACACGTCGTGTATCTCGGCAACCTTCAAGCGGAAGCCCGGCGAGGGTGTCGGCCACGACCTGACTAACCACACAAGTCTCTCGTCCAGGTTTATCGCCTATTCGGGTTCCATCCGTGGGGAGATCCGGCCGGGGTGTCGCTCACGGCCCCAAAAGATGTGCGCAGGGTTCCCGAGCCCACCATCCGGGTGCCACTCGGTACACCGGGCCACGTGTGCCTAGTCTGTCCCAAGCCCACTGGCCGAGTGCCACTTGGTAGACTACTAACACTACCTACAAACACCAGAAACTAGTTGCAACTCCTGGACAGAGATCATGTTGATTAATAAGTCGAGAGGGGTCGAGTTACCGGAACCCAATGTGTGGTAGTAACTAGTCATTGGACAACATACTCGGAACTCAGTTCTTAGGGACGGTTCCAGTGAGACAACCCACCATGTACTCCTACATGGCCTCTCACCACTACCTTTACCAAATCGTGTTCACACACTTAATTCTCAGCATCAGAACATATCATTGCACTCCAATTCATTCCCGATGAATCAGACCTGACACACTCTAAGCAATATCAAGCAAGGCATGGTAAGATCACAACATGGCTTCAATCAACTCCTACACATGCTAGTGGGTTTCAACTATTTACTGTGGAATGACAGGTCATGCAGAGGAATGGGTTCAACTACCGTAGCATAAAGTAGCAGTTGAAGTCGTTGTTGTCCTAATGCAATAACAGGGAGCAGGAGCGAGAGAGGGGTTGCTTGCCTGGTAAAACAACGTGCAGAGCACTGCTCCTCTGACACGTACTCTGGATCGGTCTCCGGAGCTGGACCTATCGAGAAGAACGGTGCCGACAATCAAACACAAGCATATGCAACAATATGATGCATGAATATGGCATGAAGATATGATGTTGTTGAGCTAATGCAACTAGCATTTTAATTGGTTGAACTCCATTTGGACCAAGGGTTCAAATGCAACTCTAAAATAAGTATTTTTTTAAATGCCAATTATGTGTTTTCATATAAACAGCAGGTTTAGCTTCTTTTGTCATGCATGAAAATGGTACAGATGGATAGATTGGATTTTTCTGATAATTTTTCATATATAAATTATTTCATTCTGAGCTACGGTTGAATTTCTGTGATTTTTTGAAGTTTAAACAATTTTCTGGATTTTCCTAAACAAAAACAATTCCAGAAAATGTTTATTGCGTCAACACTGCGTCATGCTTGCGTGAGCAAGTCAACATCGCTGGCTCAGGTCAAACCTGACGTGTGGGGTCCACACGTCAGTGGCTCAGCAAACTAACTGAGTTAGTTAGCCCTAACTAACTGGGCAGGGCCCACTAGTCAGTGACTGATCTAATTAACCTAAATAGTTAATTAATACTAACTGGACTAATTAGCCGGGCGGGGCCCGTAGGTCAGTGAGAGAGGGGAAGGTCAACTGGGCAGTGGGGGGGGGGGG
>LR738711.1:634447655-634566429 GCA_902687465.1 Secale cereale | reverse complement strand
GGGGGGGGGGGGGGTCAGAGCACGCCGGTCAGCGGTCAAACCCACCGGCGGCTTGACGCCGGCGAGGCCCAACACGGCGGCGATCTGCGGGATTCGCCTACGGGGCACCTTTTGGCGCACGGAGCATAGCTACGGGACGCTGGAGCTCGTCCGCATCCAGCCGTGGTGGTGGCTCGGCCGGGGAGTGGCCGGAGTGGCGTCGGCGACGAGCTCGGCGGCGGACGAAGCTCAGTCGAGCTCGGGCTCGTGGCTGTGGTGGCCTAGGCGGGGCAGCGCTAGCACCTATAGCTTCTACGCGACGCGGTGATCGTGTTAGACGCACGCACGGGACCAAAAGGTCACCGGAGCACCACCGGTGACGAGCGCGGGCGGCGGTGCGTGCGGGTGAACGTGGTGCGGCAGCTACGGCTTGCGAGAGGGAGAACGGAGAGCAGGGTTCGAGGGAGAAGCTCACGGCGATCGCAACGGTGCAGGCAGAGGGCTCGGAGGAGGGTCGGAGCAAGCAGGGCGGCGGAGGGGATCTCCGGTGGCCGGCGATGAAGAAGATGACGGTGGCAGCTCCTCGGGGCGTCCGGCGACGTGTGACTCGTCGGAGAGGTCGGGGATGAGGTGGCGGAGCTCTCGGGCACCTTGGCTGGGGTTGGGGTGGCCTGTGGCCACGACAGCGGCGATCGACGGTGACGGCGGCGTTCGGGGGGTGCGAGGAACAGACGAGGGAGAGGGCAGGAGGGGAAGAAAAGCGTCCAGGGGATCGAGGCGGCGCCGCGGAGGTGATTCTAGGCGTCGTGCTGTCCCGGGGAAGCAGGCAGGCAGCTGGCGGCGTGGCGCTCTCGCCGTGCGCGCGCGTCGGCCACGCGCCTGCCTACTGGCGCGAGGAAGACGACAGGGGAGCCAGGCGGGCTGGGCTGGCCAGCTGGGCCGGCCAGGCCGCACTGTGCTGGGCCAGCATAGGTAAGTCCTTTCCCTTTATTTCCTTTTCTATCTATTTTTTTCTAACATTTGTTTTGATTTAGTTTCTAAGCTAAATCAATTATTTTCTTCTGACATTTTTATTTTGCAGGGACCTAGGAATTAATCCAAGCCCCTCAAAATAAAGAATCAGAATTTTGGACATATATAAAATATATAATAAATATATATCCAAGCAAATATCTATTGCATTAATTCCAAATGCCCAAAATAAATACTTATGAGCTCCTAACAATATTGGTTTGATTTTTATCTCTAACCAATATTTCCAGAGAGTAACATGAACATTTTCTTGGACCTTTTTGGAGCAATTTTTATTTGGGTCATTTTCAAAAAGGGTTTCTGAGGGTTTCACAAGTCCTCAATTCAATTTCATTTGAAATTTAAACATGATGCAAACAACAAGACTAACCTAGTGCATACCAGAACTAGGGTTGTGACACCGGGAGGTCTTGCTGGACTTGTTTTACCATTGTCGAAATGTCTTGAGCACCGGGATACCGAGCCTGATCGGATTTCCCTAAGATAAGGGGTAATAATTATTATTACTTCTACTGGTCGTGAGAGCTTATGATGGGCTAAGTTGGGACACCCCTGCAGGGTTATGATCTTTCGAAAGCCGTGCCCACGGTTATGTGGCAGATTGGAATTTGTTAATGTCCGGTTGTAGAAAACTTGACAGAGTATCTGAAGTAAAACACACAACTGTGAGAGTAACCGTGACTGTCTCTTTTCATTTTGAGATGAGAACACGGTGGGGTTATGTTTGACTCGTAGGTAGTTCAGGATCTTTAGCGATCATTACTAGTTTGCGACCGTTTGCGTAGATGCTCATCTTACTCTTGTACTCGTAAGTTAGCCACCATACTTCTACTTAGCCGCTGCTGCAACCTCACCACTTTACCTCTTCCTACCCTTTAAGCTTTGCTAGTCCTGTTACCCATGGTTATGGGATTGCTGAGTCCTCGTGGCTCACAGATACTACAACAACAGCTGCAGGTGCAGGTTTCCGGTGACTTGACGTGAGAGCGATGTCTTTTGTGTTGGAGTTCTTTCGTCTTCTTCTTCTTCAGTCTTGGGTTAGGTTCCGGGTCGGCAGTCTGGGATAGCAGATGGACGTCATTGTGCTTTTCATGTTTGCATCCATAGTCAGATGCCTTGTATTGATGTTGTTGTATTAATGTGACTTGTATGTATTGTTGTATCCCCCATGTATGTATGTGATGGTATGATGTAATGATATCCATCTTACTAAGCGCCCGAAATGCGGTTGTGCCCCAATCACGTAAGTGTCACGTGATCGGGATAGAATCACATCCTGGGCCTGACACAAGAACACGAGAGAGAGAGAGAGAGAGATCAAACACATAGCTACTGGTACATACCCTCATCCCCGAGGGTGAACGACTCCCTCCTCGTCATGGAGAGCACTAGGATGATGAAGATGGCCACCGGTGATGGATCCCCCCTTCGGCAGGATGCCGGAATAGGGTCCCGATTGGTTTTTGGTGGCTACACAGGCTTGCGGCGACGGAACTCCCGATCTAGGTTACTTTCTGGAGGTTTGGGGATTTATAGGAGATGTTGGCGTCGAGAACAAGTCAGGGGGCTCCACGGAGAGTCCACGAGGCACAGGGGCGTGCCCCAGTGGGTTGGGCGCACCCTCCACCCTCGTGGGGCCCACGGGCCTCCCCTCTAGTAACTCTTCGTTCGAGTATTTTTTTACATTTTCCATAAAAAATCTCTGTTGATTTTCAGTGCATTCTAAGAACTTTTATTTCTGCACAAAAAACACACCACGGTAGTTCTGCTGAAAACAGCGTCAGTCCGGGTTACTTCTAACCAATTCATACCAAAATCATGTAGAAATATTATAAACATGGCATGAATACATAAAAAATTATAGATACGTTGGAGACGTATCAACATCCCCAAACTTAATTCCTGCTCGTCCTCTAGTAGGTAAATGATTAAAACATAATTTTTGATGTGGAATGCTAGCTAACATATTAATCAATGTAATATCTCTTAGTTGTGGCAAGAATATTCAGATACATAAGATTCAAAACAAAAGTTTAATATTGACATAAAAATAATAATACTTCAAGCATACTAACAAAGCAATTATGTCTTCTCAAAATAACATGGCCAAAGAAAGCTTATCCCTACAAAATCATATAGTTTGGTGTTTCCCTTGAAGAGGAAAGGGTGATGCAGCAGAGTAAAGTAAGTATTTCCCTCAGTTTGTTGAGAACCAATATATCAATCCAGTAGGAGATTACACACAAGTCGCCAAATACAAGTGGTTGTCTATCCCTTCTAGGTTATTTGCAAAAGTGAGATCTGATAGAGATAGATAAACAAATAAAGTAAATATTTTTGGGTTTTTGGTTTATAGATTGAAAAGTAAAAGATTGCAAAATAGTATATCTGAAACTTATAAGATGTAAAATAGACCCGGGGGCCATATGTTTCACTAGAGGCTTCTCTCATGATAGCAAATATTACGGTGGGTGAACACATTACTGCCAAGCAACAAATAGAAAAGCGAATAATTATAACGACATCTACGGCAATGATCATGAATATAGGCATCACGTCCAAGACAAGTAGATCGACTCCTGCCTGCATCTACTACTATTACTCCACATATCGACCGACTCCTGCCTGCATCTAGAGTATGAAGTTCATAAGAATAGAGTAACACATTAAGGAAGATGGCATGATGTAGATGAATTAACTCAAGCAATATGATGAAAACCCCATATTTTTATCCTCGATGGCAACAATACAATATGTGTCATGTCCCCTATTGTCACAGGGATTGAGCACCGCAAGATTGAACCCAAAGCAAAGCACTTCTCCCATTGGAAGAATTATCAATCTAGTTGGCCAAACAAAACCGATAGTTCGAAGAGAATTATTAAGATATAAGATCATGCATAAAAGAATTCATAAGAAACTTAAATATTATTCATAGATAATCCGACCATAAGCCGACAATTCATCAGATCTTGACAAACACACCGCAAAAGAAGATTACGTCGGATAGATCTCCAAGAACAACGTGGAGATACTGGTATTGAAGATCAAAGAGAGAGAAGAAGCCATCTAGCTACTAGTATGGACCCGTAGGTCTATGGTAAACTACTCACACTTCATCGGATGGGTAATAGGGTTGATGTAGATGCCCACCGTGGTTGATCCCCCCTCCGGCAGTGTAATGCCTAGTATGAGATTATACCTCCCACGTGTCGAGGCACGACTAAAAGGTATACTATCATACTAGAATGATCTCAAGAATGGTATATTTGCACATCTCATGTAAAAGAGGGATGAAATTGTAAAAGAGTAGTTGGCTTACACTCGCCACGTCACACAATGCATTACATAAACATTCATCATCCAAATAACATCATAGTCCGACTACGGACGGAGATACAAATGAAAGATACCATAAATAAAGCAACACAGGGTCCCGATCATCCTAGTAAGAGCCCTACCGATCCTTTGGATAAGACACATAGTATCGCCCACGTTCTTTGTCGAACTCCCAGTACAACTCTGAACCACCAGATGTGTAGTTCTCCACGGTACCTGCATCTGGTGTTGTGTAGAATCTGTGAGCCACGAAGGACTCAGCAATCCCGTTCCCGGGTAGCAAAACTATCTAAGCCTTGGGTATGGAACAAGGCTGAAGAACAAGGTTGCTGCTGCACTAGCACTAGCTTACGTGTTTAGAGCGAGAAGATAAGTGCCAACGATCGACAAAGTGATCCTATCTAAGCACGTCAAACATAACCCCACCGTGTTCACTTCCCGAGCCTCTTCGGAAAGCGACCGTCACGGTTACTCACACTGGTAGTGTATTATGAACATGGTGTCAAGTTTTCTACAACCGGATATTAACAAATTCCCATCTGCCACATAACCGCGGGCACGACTTTCGAAAGATCAAAACCCTGCAGGGGTGTCCCAACTTAGCCCATCACAAGCTCACGATCTACGGATTTGCAACTCCAAGGTGGGAAGACCCGAGTATTCTTAGAATCCCGTGCTCAAGATATTCTGACTAAGGTAAAACTAATCCAGCAAGACCTCCCGGTGTGCCGACACCCTGATAGTAGCCGCGCGTATCTCGTCTCAGGCCACGACCGGATGGGACAAGCTACATGTTTTTACCAGCCCTTGAGCTTTCTTGATGTGGCCCCGCAGCACGCCCAGTTTGGACCAACATTCATGTGGAGCACTGGCCCGGGTTGTTTATTAAGAAAAGGGTTTATAACTCCCTATGCAAGTTTTAGTTGTTAGGCAAATGTAAAACCAAAGTTGGGCCTTGCTGGAAAAGCTTTAGCGCTAAGCGGGTTATCGAGGGAGCCCCATAAACCCCAACCGTGTTAGGGACGCAAAATCAAGGAACATAACACTGGTTTAAACGGTTCCTAGGGAGGCATGAGTGGAACAAATCACCAAGCAAAGGCTTAGCCTTCCACCCATTGCCAAGTATATAGATGATTTAGTTAAGCAGATTATATAGTGTGATATCCCAACAATACCTTCATCATGAAGCAAGAATCTTCAAATCTTCTCCTGCAACTAACAATGCTATAAGAGGGGCTGAGCGAAGCTTACGTAGCCAATCAAAGGTTTGCTAGGTTGGGCGGTTAGACAGGTTCATGGCAACAATAGGAGGCTGACAAACAGACATAGGCATCGAGGTAATAAGCTAAAGAGCGAGACATCTAGCATAGGCAAAGATAGTAGTGATATCTGGGTAAGGTCATCTTGCCTGTTGAGGGATAGTAACCTTGCTCCTCACACTCAACATCGGTAGGAACCTCGTACTCGGTCTCAGCTCTCGGCTCTACTCAACACAAGAACACAACACGGCAAGATATCAAACACGGTGCAATGCACAATCAACATGATGCAAGTATGATGTGCGTATGCATGTGGAAGCACTTGAGCCTAAGGATAAGATGATGTAGAAGGCCTCGTTTTGGAAAACCAAGCATGCCACTGAATAGAGGGGAAGATTTCGGTTTAAATCGATATAAAGATCAACGAAAATGGACGCACGCTTTGCAAATGGCAATTAAAACAATATTCACACAAAATTGCAGTTTACAGCCACATGGCATCTTTGGAGCAAGAAATAATTATGCTACAACACTCAAACTTGGAGACAAAGGGCATGGATGTGAAGTAGACATGATACTTAACAAGCTTGAACTTAGAACACACCCAAAAACCTACTGGAACACAATTAACCAAGCATGACAAGTTGCAATAAATTTATCCAGACTTGGTCAATATCTGGGAAGGCAAAAACATCACCACGATGCTGCCTTCGGAGGCACAAAACAACATGCATATCTACTCCACTAAGTATATAAAGATCATGTACATGTAATAGACATAGCATACATCAAACAACTCCATTGGAGCAACTCCATAGGAGGCACGGATCAATAGCAACAAGCTTCACCAAATCGATCATGCTGATAAAAACCTGACGGGTAAAATTTATAGCAACTTGAGAGTAAGAAATAAATAAGCTACAACAGGCCATATGTGCAAGTAAGGGCATGGATGGATAGAGCATAACATGGACAACAAGATATGACCATCGGCCACTCCAAAACAAGCATGGAATTGAGTGAGGCATCAAGCAAACATAGCATCAGGTTAACAGATTCCAGACTTAGAAGTTTTTTCACTAAGTATAAAACAACAACATTGGCATGGCATGTTTACAAGCTTGTTTAAGTCACCTCAAGGCATATCATGGAAATTGGATTGCACCACAGCAAAGACCATACGATTGTGCTTCTAAAACATATTGACATGTGACATGAAGACAAACACATCAATATCAATGAGCACTTCAAATCAGCATCTCATAACAAGTTTCAGCACTTAACATCCACATGCACTTTTGCAACAGAGATTAACATGGCAATATGACACCTAACATGAGTGCTACAGCAACCATCATGTAGAGCACTTCACAATGAACATTTTGACATATCATATGCTCCATTTGGACCAACATGCACAAAGTTATCACATCTCAAACATGGCAACAAAATTACAGTCATCAACAGTTTTAAACATATAGCACTCTTGCAACGATGATTAGGGCATCAAGATGAACTCAAACAAGCATGCCACAGTGGAACAAAAAGAAGAGCACATCTCAACGAACATTTTGATATATTACACGCTCAAAACGGATCTACCAGCACGAAGTTATTGCATGGCAAAGGAGGCAAGAAAATTACGGAACCACAGACTTAGTGGAAATTTATACCTCCCGAAAGTCAACGCAACGGATCCGTGCGGGACGGGTAGATCCAGGACGGGGACGGGCGCGTTTGCTTCAGGGGAGTGGTGGATCTCGTCCCGATCCCGAACCGGATCGGGATCGCCGGAGAAGAACGACGGGGCCGGCCGGAGGCGGCTCGCCGGAGCTGGCGAGGCAGCGGCCGGAGGTGCGGAGGAGGCCGGCGGCGGGGACGAGGGCGGCGGCCGACCTGCGCGGCGGTGGCAGAGCGGGAGGCCGTCGGCGGCGCGGACGAGGGGCGCCTGCGGGAGGCGCGCGACGCGCGAGCCGGGCGGCGGGCGGATCGGCCTAGGCGGCAGTGAGGCGGGCTGGCGGCGGTGGCGATGTGGGCCGGGGGGCCCGACGCGGGCCCCGACGGGCCGGCGACGCGGGGAGGAGAGAAAGGCGGCGGTGATGCCACGTGACAGCGCGGGATCGGTCGGGCGCGTCCGGCGGACGTGTCCGACGCGGTTTGGACGCGTCCGGTGGCACGGGGAGCTCGAGGCTAGGGTTTTCGCCCGAAAATGGAGGGGATGGGGCCTTTTTATAGGCATAGGGAGCTAGGAGAATCCAAATGAGGAGCGGTTTTCGCCCACACGTTCACGATCTGACAACCGAGAGGTTGGGAGTGGTTGTGCTGGGTTAGTGGGCTGTTGTGGAGGGGGTCTTGGGCCATAAGAAGAGGAGCTTTTAGCCCACTAGGATAACCGTTAGAGTACCAAACGAACTCCAAACATGATGAAACTTGACAGGCGGCCTACACGTACCAAAACAACAATGCACGACAAGTCTCACCTCATTCCGGGAACGTTACACGGCCACATACGAAAGAAGGACTCGGGGGTGCCACGGGCACGTGTGTTAGTGTCAGAACTCGAAACGGACAACGGGAAGAGGCGAGTGGGGCCGGGTGCAAGTGACAACATGAATGCAATGCAATGCACATGATAACATGACATGGATGAAATGCACACACGCACGCGACAAAACGAAGAAACCCAAAATGAAAGAAGAGCCCAGAATGGAATTGATGAAGTCAACATTTCATATATTGCCATAAATGGAAAGTACCACATATGGGGTGATACGAACTCTCCTCTACTACAAAAAGATCTCGTCCCGAGATCTAGGACTGGAAGAAGGAAGGATACTCGGAACGAATGTGATCTTCTCGTTCCCACGTAGCTTCTCGGTCGGTATGGTGTGACCACTTAACTTTCAAGAACTTGATTGACTTTTTGCGGGTTTTGCACTCAGTTTCTTCAAGAATAGCAACATGGCGCCCACGATAAGACAAGTCTTGTTGAAGATCAATCTCCTCGAACAGAATGGTGCGTTCAGGTGTCTTGAAGCAGTTGCCGAGTTGAGACACGTGAAACACATCGTGAACATTTGCAAAGTTGGAGGGAAGCTCGAGTTGGTAGGCTAGATCACCTCTTTTGCCTAGAATCTTGAAAGGGCCCACGTATCTAGGAGCAAGATTTCCTTTGGTACCAAATCTTTGGGTGCCTTTCATAAGAGAAACACGGAGATAGACATGATCACCAATGCTGAAAGCCAAATCACGATGCTTGCCGTCATAGTAACTCTTTTGACGTGATTGCGCGGCTTTGAGATTCTCACGTATGACTTTGCACATTTCTTCGGCTTCTGAGATCAAGTCATTGCCAAGAAGTTGACGTTCACCAGTCTCAGACCAGTTGAGAGGGGTACGACACTTTCTGCCATAGAGGATTTCAAAAGGAGCTTTGCCGGCACTTGGTTGGAAGCTGTTGTTGTAAGAGAACTCGGCAAACGGGAGACAATCTTCCCACTTCATGCCAAAAGAGATGACACAAGCTCTGAGCATGTCTTTGAGGATCTGGTTCACTCTTTCGACTTGACCACTAGTCTGAGGGTGAAACTCAGTGCTGAAACAAATCTTAGTGCCCATGGCTGTCTGAAAGGAATCCCAGAACTTGGATGTGAACAAACTTCCACGGTCCGAGGAGATGACTTGAGGAATGCCATGCAACGAAACAATTCTGGAAGTGTACAACTCTGCCAACTGAGCTGCATTGATGGATTCTTTGGCGGGAAGGAAGTGACCTACTTTGGTTAGCTTGTCAATCACAACAAAGATAGCATCATTCCCCTTCTTGGACTTGGGAAACCCAGCGAAGAAATCCATTTCAATGTGGTCGAATTTTCACTCGGGAATAGGAAGGCGTTGGAGGAGACCGGCTGGACGTTGATGCTCTGCCTTCACTCTTCTACAGACATCACATTCATTCACGAATTGGGCAATCTCCCTTTTCATGCAAGTCCACCAGTATGATTGATTGAGGTCTTGGTACATCTTGGAGCTTCCGGGATGAATCTAGAGGAGGGAGTCATGTGCTTCGTTCATTATGAGCTTCCTGAGATCACCCTTGGGAACCACAATTCTATCCTCAAAGAACAAGAAGTCTTTCTCATCAACACGATAGCACTTGTACTTGGGAGTACCTTTAGCAATACCATGTTTCACTTTCTACACCATAGCATCACTGAGTTGGGCCTCACGTGTCTGATCTTCCAAGGTAGGAGCAACTTGAAGGTTTGCAAGAAAGCCTTGCGGAACAACTTGGAGGTTGAGCTTCCTGAATGATTCAGAAAGCTCAGGCTGGAATGGCTTGAGAAGGAGACTATTGCAATATGCCTTTCTGCTTAAGGCATCTGCAATGACATTGGCCTTGCCAGGTGTGTACTCAATGCTTGGATCATACTCTTGGATCATCGCAACCCAACGAGTCTGGCGAAGGTTAAGGTTTGGCTGCATGAAGATGTACTTCAAGCTCTTGTGATTGGTGAAGATGTCCACTTTTCTGCCCAACAAAAGGTGTCTCCACATGATCAAGGCTTGTACAACTGCTGCTAGCTCGAGATCATGTGTGGGGTAGTTCTTCTCATTTGGCTTCAATTGACGAGAAGTGTATGCCACAATCTTCTTGTCTTGCATGAGAACACCACCAAGTCCTTGTAAATAAGCATCACAAAAGACTTCATAGGGCTTCGACTCATCCGGAGGAGTAAGGACCGGGGCAGAAATGAGCTTCTCTTTGAGTGTTTTGAATGCCACATCACAATCAGGAGTCCAGTTGTACTTGACATTCTTCTGCAACAGGTTGGAAAGAGGCTTGGCAATCTTGGAGAAGTTCTCAACGAACCTTCTACAATAGCTAGCAAGACCAAGGAAGCTTCGGAGTTGCTTGATGTTCCGCGAGGGTTCCCAGTTGACAATAGCTTCAACTTTCTCGGGGTTGACAGAAATACCCTCAGCAGAGATGATATGGCCAAGATATAAGACTTTATCCAGCCAGAATTCACATTTAGAGAACTTCGCATAGAACTTGTGTTCACGGAGTCTGTCCAGGACCTAACGGAGGTGCTTGACATGATCTTCTTCATTCTTGGAGAATACCAAGATGTCATCCAGAGAGACGAGAACAAATTAATTGGTGTAGGGGTTGAATATGAAGTGCATCATCCTCGAGAAAGTGGGTGGAGCATTTGCGAGGCCAAAAGACATGACCGTGTATTCATAGAAGCCATAGCTTGTTCTGAATGCGGTCTTGTGAATATCCTCTTCACAGATACGAATATGATGGTAACCCATCCGGAGATCGAGCTTCGAGAACACCTTTGCTCCTTTGAGCTGCTCGAACAATTCATTGATATTGGGGAGTGGATACTTATTCTTTATTGTCTTCTTGTTCAATGGCCGGTAATCAATGCAAAGGCGCTCCGTGCCATCCTTCTTCTTGACAAATAGAACACCACAGCCCCAAGGAGAAGTGCTAGGCCTGATTAGACCCATACGTTCTTGCTCATCGAGTTGTTTCTTTAGCTACTTCAACTCATCAGGAGAAAGCTTGTATGGACGCCGACATGCTGGCTTGGTACCGGGCTCGAGTTCAATGACGAATTCAACTTGACGATGCGGAGGCATGCCTGGAAGCTCTTCAGGGAAAACATATTCATACTCATTGACCACCGGAATTTGAGAGATGGCATTAATCTCGCCCTTGTCATTGAGAGTGAATAGCCTGATTGTGTTATCTCGAGAGGCGAAGATAATCACGTCCTCATCAGGATGAGTAAGCTTGACTTCCTTATTTGCGCAATCAATGTGTGCATTATGCTTGGAAAGCCAATCCATCCCAAGAATAAGATCAATGTCGGAGTTACCGAGAATAACCGGAGAAACCAGAAAACTGTAGTCACCCATGTGAATAGATATATCCGGAGCATACAAGCTAGAATTCATTTGCTTTCCCGGAGAAGTAATTGATAACTCTCTTGGTAAAGCCACTGTGCCCACATTGTGCTTGGATGTAAATGGATATGACATGAAAGAATGTGATGCACCAGAATCAAACAAAACTTTAGGAGGCTTAAGGTTGACTGGAAGGTTACCAAGTATCACATCTGAAGAATTCTCTGCTTGAGCTGCATTCATCAAATTCACTCTTGCAACCTTGGGATTGTGCTTGACAATAGCAGTGCTGACAGATGTCAGGTACAGTTTTCCAGTAAAATAATTACCGAGAGAACCGACCTTTTTATTTAACCAGCACAGAAGAATACTTCTCATTGGTAGACAAATCCTTGATACAGAATTCCAGAGTACTGAATATTATACAAGGTTGAGCTGAGGTTGCTCAACAATTTATTACAAGCACGCCGATATAGTACATAAGGGCGGATATGACACAATGGTAGGGTGGCATAACTACTAACTCGTAATAAAAATGGGTGGTGGATATGTCATAGTGTAGTGGATGACATGACTCAAATATCTTATAGTTCATCGAGTGTCGGAGTGAGACCCGATGAATTTATTAGGTGGTTGGCGGAAGCAGTTATAAAACAGTGATCAACTCCAGGATCGCAAGAGACTGACTGGGACTCCACTAGACGTCGGACTCACTATCGAACTCTTCATCCATGAGATCGCCTTCGTCAACATCTGGCCAAATCAACAAGCCAGGTGAGTACTTTGAATGTACTCGCAAGACAGTTCGGACATAAGATATAACAAATACAAACATGATGCATATGAGTAATCTAGCAATATGTATCCGAATAATATAATTTGCGCTGCAGGCAAAAATGGAAGTCGGGCGGTAGTCCTCCCGGAATTCCAAAAAGAAATAAACGAAAACCAATCGAGTGTCTGAGCGACCCCTCGTGAGGAAAATGAATAAAAACATGCCATAGTCGGACGTCAGTGCGACATCACTTAAAGGGCTTATATTCAAAAGTAAATAACAAGAATACCATAGTCGGACGTGTGAGCAACATCACATAAAGGGTTTATATTCAAAAGTAAATAACCAGAATGCCACAGTCGGACGTCAGTGCGACATCACATAAAGGGCTTATATTCAAAAGTAAATAACCAGAATGCCACAGTCGGACGTCTGAGCGACATCACATAAAGGGCTTATAACAAAATTAAATAACAAGAATGCCACAGTCGGACGTCTGAGCGACATCACATAAAGGGCTTATATAATCTTTGGTGTAACGGTAAAATATTTCAAGAGGTTAATCAGTGCAGAAATAACTGGTTAGTTCATCTACCAAAAATGACTTTTGACTAAATCACCATTCTTATCACTATCATAAATTACCCGAGATGGTCACTGGGGTTGACACGAAGATTGAAAATAGGCCATAGACATGGCTACTCGGAAGATTTTGACTCTGCAGAGCTTGTACTCTTAAATCACAGCCAACGGATTTCACTAGCCACAAGGACTAGTTCCGTCTACAGTGTTTTAGCAGAAACACAACTAACCAGTACACACCCATTTCACATCCTGCTGCCCGGAATCACCCGAGACAACACTCACGAAAAACTTTAAGACGGGGAGGCTACAACCTCGAATAGCATGGGATCAAATTTATATTACGCGCTCTAAGGGGTGCCCCCCTCTCGGTCCCAACCGGAAACACCCATGCCCCCTGACCGGATGACAGGATTTAATCCAGGGCCATTGAACCCTCATCCCGGCCCCTCTATTTGGTGTGTACACGGAAAGAGGTTTGCAACTGACTAAACCGTAATCTTTGCAGAAGGCATGTGGCAGTACCAAAAAGGAGATGAACAGGATCGTGAGTTGACCCACGTTGATACTAGAGTTAACAGTTGACTGGCATGCTCTAACAATACCAGCTCACAACCCATCATGTCACCACATGATCAGAGTGGTCCATCATCATCTTTCGGGGCTCTCCTGAAGCTTGCTTGCATGAAATATAACATTCACAAATGCATATATAACCATGCTATGAAGAAGGGCTACTCAAGAAAACATGCAACACACTCATCATATCAAAGGTTCAAACATGCTTGCCTGGTTCGGAGTAGTCGGAGTCTAAATTGGTGAAGTTCGCGGCTCCGTCACTTCCTTCGGTATCTACGTATACAAATAAAACGAGTACTAACATAAATACCGCGCGTGCAAAAAAAGTTGTCCCAAATATTTTTGAAATAAATGTGATAAAAAACTAGGAAGAAAACTAAAGAGGACATAAAAAGAATCAACTCAAAATCATCTTTTGTTTAAAAGTTATTAAAGTTTCTGTCCAGGGACTTGTTTGTAATGAAACAGAAAGTTTCCAGGGGCTAGAATATAAAAACAGAAAACGATTCGGTATACAGTACGCCCGCCGAATAGGGAAAACGTACTTTGCCCGAAGGTGCCTTCCAGAAAAACGATTCGCATGAGATTTAGAGACTGATGAGGGGGTCCCACTCGTCAGGTTTGAAAACAGAAAACAGAGCCGCGCCGGCACCAGAGAGTTGCGGTGGTCACCGGTGCCGATCCACGGCGAGGTAGAGGGAGTGGGTGGTACCTACGTGTTCCTGGTGCTCTTCCGCGTCGGTGGGTGGTGGAGTTGGATGTCGGCGAGCACCACGTCGACGGCGACCCTATCTCCGGCGGATGGCGGCTCGGGTGGTTGTGGGTCTCGTCGGATAGGGCTACTGGGGTCAAATTGGAGCGGGGGTTAGTCTCCTAGGGGTGTTAGGAGACTACTGGCAAGTCTAGGGCGGTGGAGGAGCTCTCACCAGAGAGGAAGCTGCCGGAGCCCGAAGCGGACCGAGGCGGCCGGAGTTGAGGAAGAAGGGCCCCTCGAGGATCTTCCAATGGCTGGGCGGGGTCTGGTGAGGTGGTGGAGATGTGCGGGGTCGAGAGCGAGCTTGGAGGTGCTATTTATAGCCGGCCCGAGGCGGTTGCCGTGAACGGGATAAGTCCGACGAGCGATTACGACGGTGTTGTGGCTGGACGGGTGGTTTAAGTGCTTGAGCATCGACTAGATGGTGTACTAATTCCATTCCAGTGCAGAACTTAGCAGGGCAGGGGCGCTTACGGCCTGTCCCCAACGGAACGGCCGTGCGGGCACGTCGGCGGCAGAGAGCGCGCTCTGCGCATCTCAGGCCACGGCGACAGTGCTGTAGCATGCGCAGACAAGGAGACGACCACGCGGAGCTTCCAGGTGGCTTGGGTGGTGCCGAACGGCGTTGCGCTGCAGGGTGCTCCCTGTCGGCCGCCACGGTTGGCTTTGCCGCCGCGGAAGGCGACGGCGCAGGCAGGCCACGTCACCATCGACACTTGCAATGAGCCAAGCGAGCGTGCGGTGCTCAGGATAAGTGCGAGGTGCAGTGCAGCAATGATCCAAAGTGACACTGGTGAGATTGATGAGAATCTGACGAAACTGACAAAGCTGCACTATCGATTGTGATCTTCAGTTAACTTTTCTGAACTTGACAGAAATAGTGCACGCCAGGTGTTCGATGAAATGTTTTTTGCATGTGGAAAATTCCTCTGGAGCTGATATTTGGTGAGGTGATCTCTTGATGCATCTAGAGGCTGCGTGAATTTTCACAGATTTTTAGGAAGAGAGAAAATATGAATTTCACCAAAATTGGCAAATCTGGTCCAAACTTGCAGCAAGTTAAATTTGAAAATTTTGGACTGTGGACCAGTGAAACAAGATGGATCTAGGTTGTGGGTACCAAGGACTAGCCAGGGGAGTTGGTTTGGAATCAAAAATCAAAATGAAATTGGTGGTTCCTTTGTAAATCACCAAGATTCAATTTAAAGGACATAAATTGTTTTTGGTATAAAATAATTAGAAAAAAATCCCAATTAGGTTGAAACCTACTGGAATTGATGAGAGACTTGTTTCAAGGTGGAAAGCAGGTTTTGGAGAGAAAGGCTTTATTTGGGTGCCAAGGCAAGAGAAAAAGTTGGGATGGGGAAGACAAGTCCATGGTTCTTATATGAAGGTTTTTCATGAAGGGAAAATAGTCAAACAAAAACCTTTTCGAAAAACAACTTGTGTTGTGTTGAGCTAACACAAGTAGAAAACATTCAAGACCAGAATCAAGTTTGAGAAGGACACACAAACTTTTGTCAAAAAAGTTTTTAGAAAGGGGTTTTAAGAGAAGATCAAATATCCCCCTTCCAAAAGGTCAAAAAGTTTTGAAGAGAATAAATCCAAAAATTTGGAGTGTTACAACACCTACCCCCTTAGGAAAAATCTCGTCCCCGAGATTTCAGCTGACCCTCAAATAGGTGTGGGTACTATGTCCGAAGGAAATCCTCCCTTTCCCATATTGCCTCATCCTCGGTGTGATTGCTCCACTGAACCTTGAGAAATTTAATTGTCTTCTGACGGGTTCTTCTTTCAGACTCTTCCAATATTTTTATTGGGCGTTCCCGGTAGGTGAGGTCTGGTTGCACATCAAGGTTTTCATGTGACACATGCTTCTCTGGGTTGCTTACACATTTCCTTAGCTGTGAAACGTGGAACACGTCGTGGACGTCTGATAGTTCTCTGGGAAGGTCCAACTGGTAGGCCACTGTGCCTCTCCGTGCAACTATACGAAAGGGTCAGATAAATCGTGGTGCTAGCTTTCCTTTGACTTTGAATCGTTGCAGGCCCCTCATAGGAGATACACGTAGATACACGTTTTCACCGGGTTCAAAACTTACTTCCCGATGCTTTTGATCGTAATAACTCTTCTGTCGGCTTTGGGCTGTCTTGAGTCGATCCCGAAGTCTAACTTTCTCCTCAGCTTCCTTGAGCATGTCTGGACCGAAGATACGACTGTCCCCTGTTTCTGACCAGTTTAATGGGGTACGACATCTTCGTCCGTACAAGGCTTCGAAAGGTGCCATTTCAGACTGGCTTGGTAACTATTGTTGTATGCGAACTCGGCATACGGCAAGCTTGCTTCCCAACTAGACACATATGTGAGGACACATGCCCTCAGCATGTCTTCTAGAATTTGATTTACCCGTTCAGTTTGTCCTCCAGTCTGGGGGTGATAGGCTGTACTGAATACTAGTTGTGTTCCTAGGGCTTGCTGTAAATGATCCCAAAATTTGGAGACGAACTGAGTGCCTCTGTCGGATATTATAGTCTTCGGAACTCCATGTAGACATACTATACAGGCGAGGTAAAGTTTGGCAAGCTTCTGGGTGGTGTGGGTTGTCTTGACTGGGATGAAGTGTGCCACCTTAGTTAGTCTATCTGTGATGACCCATATGGCATCATTTCCGTGCTGTGACCGTGGTAGTCCAACAATAAAATCCATCCCAATATCGTCCCATTTCCATTCAGGTATCTTGTTTGGCTGTAACAGTCCTGCGGGTTTTTGGTGCTCGGCTTTAATGCGTTGACATGAATCACAACATGCAATGTATGTGGCTATGTCCCTCTTCATACCGTGCCACCAAAATCTTTCCTGAATGTCCTTGTACATTTTGGTCCCACCAGGGTGAATTGTATATGGAGCGGTGTGGCTCTCTGCTAGATTTTGCTATTTGAGGTCTTCGTTATTGGGTACGCAAAGCCTGTCTCGGGACCATAATATTCCCTCATTGTCTATGGCAAATTCTGAGGCCTTGTCCTGACTCACTTTTCTTTTTATGCCTTCAATGCTGGGGTGTCCATGCTGAGCCTCCTTAATTTGTTCTATTAGTGTAGGCCGTATTTCCATATTTGACACTTCGCCTTCAGTGACCATCATTAAGTTGAGCTTGGCGAATTCCTGCTGAAACTCAGGTCTCAAGTTTCGTAGGCTTCCGTTGTCCGAGCTGGGGCTACGGCTGAGAGCATCTGCTGCTACGTTTGCCTTTCCTGGGTGATAGTGAATGCCAACGTCATAATCTTTCACCAGTTCCAACCAGCGTCGTTGTCGTAAATTGAGTTCTGGTTGTGTGAAAATATATTTGAGGCTCTTATGGTATGTATATATTTCACAACGATTCCCAAGCAAAAAGTGCCTCCACTCTTTGAGTGCATGAATGACGGCTGCCAATTCCAAGTCGTGAGTAGGATAATTTTCTTCATGTTTCCGTAGTTGCCGAGAAGCATATGCGACTACCTTGACTTCTTGCATTAGTACGCACCCGAGGCCCTTCCGGGATGCGTCGCAATATACTTCAAAACTTTTTTGTATGTCTGGTACGACCAATACTGGGGCTGTTGTTAATTTCTTTTTGAGTTCCTGTAAGCTTTTCTCACAAGCTTCAGTCCAAACGAATTTCTTATCCTTCTTGAGTAACTGTGTCATTGGTTTGGCTATGGTGGAAAATCCCTCAATAAATCTCCGGTAATATCCAGCCATTCCGAGGAAACTTTGTACATCTGTTACATTGGCCGGTGGCTTCCAACCAAGTACATCATTGACTTTTTCCAGGTCCACAGCAACTCCTTTTTGTGTCAATACGTGGCCTAGAAAACCAACCTGTCTTAACCAAAATTCACATTTGCTGAATTTGGCGTAGAGTTGATGTTTCCTTAATTCTCCCAGTACAATACGGAGATGTTCAGCATGTTCTTCTGGTGTCTTTGAATATACCAAGATATCATTAATAAATACCACAAAAAATTTGTCCATAATTTCATAAACACTTTGTACATGAGGTGGACAAAATATGCGGGGGCGTTGGTCAGTCCAAACGGCATTACTGTAAATTCATATAGTCCGTATCTGGAGGTGAATGCTATTTTCGGGATATCTTTTGTCCGTACTTTTAATTGATGATAACCCGACCTTAAATCAATTTTTGAGAAAACCTTGGCTTGCGCGAGCTGGTCAAATAAATCATTTATCAGTGGCATCGGATATTTGTTCTTGATGGTGACCATCTTGAGCACTCGGTAGTCTATACACAATCTCATAGTTCCATCCTTCTTTTTGGCAAATAATACAGGCGAACCCCATGGTGAGGAGCTGGCCCATATAAATCCTTTGTCCAGTAATTCCTTTATTTGCTTCTTTAGTTCAACCAATTCGGACGGTGCCATTCTGTATGGTTTCTTGTAAATGGGGGTGGTTCCAGGTGCTAGCTCAATGATGAATTCTATTTCTCTGTCTGGTGGCATGCCTGGCAGTTCTTCGGGAAATACGTCCGGAAACTCACATACTATTGGAACCTTGCTTAACTCAGAAGTGTCTACCTTGTTCAATTTTGGTTGCCGCGATACTGGTCTTTCTTGAGCTGCGACTCTTATCATCTTTCCGTGATGATGATTAAGAATCACAGTTCGGTTGAAGCAGTCGATAAATCCTTTGTTAGTGGTTAGCCAGTCCATACCCAGGATAACATCCAGTCCCTTGTTTTCCAACACGATGAGGTTTGCGTGAAACTTCAATCCTTCAATCTCAATAGTTACACCTTGGAAGTAATTCTAAGTGATCTGCTTACTTCCGGGGGACTTGATGGTCATTGATTTTCCCAAGGGATGCATCGAAAAATCATGTTGCAAAGCAAAGTTCTTCGAAATGAATGAATGAGAAGCTCCAGAATCAAACAAAACCGTGGCAGGTATTGTGTTGACAGGGAACGTACCGAGTACGATATCCGGGGCATCCTGTGCTTGCTCATTGGTCACATGTTTCAGGTGGCCTTTCTTGTGGTTGTTATTGGGGTTGAAGTTGTTACGCTTGGGCGCTGAAATGTTTCCATTACTGTTCGGCTTCGTGGTTGAGTTCCTTGGTTTTGGGCACTGTTTGGCATAGTGTCCGTCTTCTCCACAAGCGTAGCAAATAACACCTGGGCGATACGTGAAATCCTTGTCCCTTGCGTGAAATTTTTTGTTCGGACGCGTATCATTGGTCATGGATTTGTTCGCCCCATTTTTCTGAAAATTAGTTTTGTTACGGTTGTTGCGAGTGTGGGTAGTCTTATCCCTTTTTCTCTTGCGAATATCTTCCTCTGGCGGGCTTGGCATGGAACGTGTCCAGGGACGAGTCATTTTCCACTTTGGGGTATTATTGCAGAATTCATGAGAAAACTGAGCGGCAAAAATAAACCATTGATTTGGCAAATGCTGCAAAAACACAAGCTCCAAAGATTTTTAAACAAAGATCTTGATTGCGCATGGAGAAGGACCGCTTAGTACACATCTTACACGCGAGTCATAATTATACAATATGTCACTCAGGATGTGCGTACACATTCCTGACATGTTATTTATGCTAGTGCACTTCTCCAAGTTCCTACATGATGCGCAAACAGACTACTTCCCATCAACCTATTTTACATATATAACATATCATACAAGCGAACCCATCGCGTCGCGGACACGCGTACTAGTCGGAGATGTTGAAGACTTCCCTCGGCCTGCCGAGGGTAAGACCGAGTGGTGATGGGGACTCAACCTCCTCCTCACTAATAGGCTCCAGGCGTGGAATACTGGTTCGAGAAGTTGGTGCGGGCGCGGCAGGTGGTGCAGCTCTGACTGGAGTAGGAGCAATGACCTGGTCAAACTCCTCAGTGGTAGGTAGGCGGCGAGCGGTGGCTAAGATGGCAGATGCATAAGATGCTGAGGACGAGACATATGTCAGTGGTGGTGAAGTATGGAGAAGCTCCCTCCTGTTGGCGGAACCGCTTTGGACTAAGTCCATACGAGCAGCCACCAAGTCGTCCACAAGGTTATCAAAGGCTGCCTCAAGAGCCTTGAGGTACTCAACCAATGATTCGATGGCTTCATCACGTTCTCCCCTTGCGCAAGCAAACACATAGTGGCACGTGTAAGGCACGTGGCATGGGAGGTAGCGGTAGCGACGAGTCTTCATCGAGGGAAGAGCATCCTGGAGATGAGCTATCACCTCACGGGTAGCCATCTGCATGGCATGCCTCTCCGTAGGCATGGCCCTGCCCACAAATCGGAAGCAGCGTGCTTCAGAACGCCCTCCCTTGAATTGCATCGCGGCCTGGTGCATCGACACGCTGTCGCTGATCTTGTGCCGGTAGAGTGTGAACTCTGGACGAGTCGATGGCCCGATCGCGACCTTGGTGATGGCGACGAGGAGCTTGATAAACCCCTCAGGAATGTTGGCAAACACTTGTGAATCGCAGTCGCCGCTGGCCATCTACAAAAGTAGACAAAAATTCCGAATAGTCAAATCATAAATTTATGATGACTAACAGAAAATTGCTACAAATGTAAAAATGCTGAAATAGCTCTCGATATGCTAATAACCGATTAGCGATCGCACCTAGTGGCTTCCTATAGTCAGCCTAGCTCTGATACCAAGGTTGTCAGGACCGCTTTTCCAGTAAAATAATTACCGAGAGAACCGACCTTTTTATTGAACCCGCACAGAAGAATACTTCTCATTGGTAGACAAATCCTTTATATAGAATTCCAGAGTACTGAATATTATACAAGGTTGAGCTGAGGTTGCTCAACAATTTATTACTAGCACGCCGATATAGTACATAAGGGCGGATATGACACAATGGTAGGGTGGCATAACTACTAACTCGTAATAAAAATGGGTGGTGGATATGTCACAGTGTAGTGGATGACATGACTCCAATATCTTACAGTTCGGCACCAGAACACCCGACGCCACTCAATGACCAGCTAAAAAAGCTGGTGGAGCTGCATAGGGTGGCAGGTTCGGCTATGAAGGACTTAATATTCCACCTCTGATGGCTCTCCCACCTCCTCCACCCTCCTCCTCTCCTCCCTCCTCTCTCCACCTGCTGCCCACCAACAATGGCGATCTCTAGCCGTGTAATCCACCATGGAAGGCCTCCTCCACTGGGATTTTGCACCAGGCTTAGCCCTGGCCGATCAGGTGAGAAGAATTTTTGGTTCAACGGTCCATTTTTCACCCTCTCGTGACATCAAGGAGTTCTTTTTGGTGGTCTCCTTCTCCTCGGCTTCCTTCCCCTTGACTGTGGAATCTGTGGGCATTGCACTCCAATGTTGTATTGGTGGCCTGAGTACTGGATTCAAGGTACTCCAGATCAGCCCTCGATCTTTTCGGTTTTCTGTGGCAAACAACAAAGTGGGGCATTTCATCTATAGTCTCAAAGATCGCATTTGGCCGGATTTCATTTGCCATTTCCACCTATATAAAAGGAATTCTCCCAAGATTATATCCCACAATTTGGGTTGGCATGCAGATGTTCCTCTTTCTGATATTTCGGCGCGCCGACGTATGGCTATTAATCCTGTTGGGTTTTTTTCTTTTGATGAGAATCTTAGCAAGTCTACAAAAGTGGATATGACCTCCACGTGCAAATCGGTGGATCAAACGCATATGGATTTCTCCAACAAAAATGCTACTGAGGCCTCTTCTTCATCATTTAGAAGTTCGCCACCTTTTCCTCAAGATCACAGGCATGATCAAGCTCATTCGAGACCTTCTTGCGCAATTTCCTCGGCGAAACCTGATCATATCGCTTTGATGGAGCTATTTATGACAGAGGCTGATTTAGAGGAAAAGGATTTACCAAATTTCCTCAGACTGGGTGCATTTAATTGCCCGATGAATATTCCCTACCAACCTTTACCGCGGTGTTTCCTCCGGTCGGCTTTCAAATATGCCCCCGAGTATGTTTTTTGGCCCCCCTCGCTCCAGGCCAAGCACAAGGCCGATCTGGCCCAAGCCTAGTATACCTTGCAGGATATTATCAACCTCTCCACCAATTGGGCCTCTCTTTGCTCACGTTGCCTACAATGGGGACATAATAAATTAGACTGCCATGCCAGACTGATTTGCATCAACTGCTCCGCACCTGACCATAAGGCAATATTTTGCCCCAAAACTGGTAAGTCACCCAAATTTAATGATGCAGTTTTGGAGCATATCTCCCCCACCATGGCAACTCAGCCTCCTGCCCCCTCGCTTCATTCCGCTGCCCTGCGTCCAAGGCCCAGTGCCAGCGTCCGATGCACTGCATGTGCCTACTATGGCCACACGGCCCATTCCTGCCGCAAACGTCTCCGCGCTCTTAGGTGGAAATGGATTCCAAAATCAACGGTGACTTCCACTACTACCTCTCTAGCCCACCCCCCTCACGCTCCACCTTCCGCCTGGGTTCTCCAACCGCCGCGCTCCTGCCCAGTCCCATCGCCACCACCGCCGCGCTCCTGCCCTGTCCCATCGACATTACCACGCTCTGACCAGAATCCACCACACTGCCTCACCTCCTTCTCGACCATGGCCAACTACCCCCTCAACCCTGTCCAGTTCCTCCCCCCGGGCTTTGCCGTTGAGCCGGGGCCGGCGGACCGTGTGGTTCGTAGCGGCATGATAGTGGGGCCTATCCCACCGCTCAACCACGATTTCCTGGCAATCGCTGAGGCGAGCGAATATGTTCCTCTTCATCGCCGTGCTTCCATCCGCACTGCCATTGTAGGTCATCTTAACGCCTCTCAACTCTATACCACTGAAGTCAGCGACCATCCTCTTGGTATTGGGATTTTCAGATTCGTGGATTCTTTTATGCGAGACACTGCTATCAACACCCCCATTGAACTTGAAGATGAAGATCTGCTCATCACTTTCGTACCCCATAATGAAGCACTGAATCGGCGCACGACGTCTTTTGGGCCTGTGGTTTGGTTGATGTTTTTTGGTTTCCCTTATGACTATCAGACCAATTATTACATCACCAAAGCTTTAGGTGGCTATGGATCCCTTGTTCATTGGTACAACCCCCGCCAGGACAGACGCTTTATGATGATCAAGGCAAGAGTGCTCCGCCTGCGCCTAATCCCTAAGAGCTTCGTTGTTTGGCAGCTAGGCGGAGCCAGGGACTGTTGGACCGTGCAGGTTACGATTCTCCGCAACAATGACTGGAACGGACTGCTGCCTGAGGTGCTGCCTGCTGGTGAAGAACCGCCGCCACCGGATGGTAATCCCCATCCCCAGTTTGGCCCAGAACTCAACGCCGAGCAGCTCTACCAACAACAAGTCCATAACTGGCTGGTACAGAACACTGCCCCTGTTGGCCCTCACGCTGAAGCCAACCCTGGTGCCAACAACAACGCCAATGCTGGCTGGGGTGTCTGGCCGGAGCCGCCAGCTCGGCCGCTACCTCCACTACCTCCGCACTTGGTCAACTATCAAGCTTGGCTTGCTTCCCAGGGCCTGACTTTCCAAGATGGATTAGTACCTGAGAACAATCTCATGGACAGCCCCACACAGGCCTGGAACGATTCCTTCTCTGTTTCTGAAGATGGCGCCAGCTCTGACAGTTCCACAATGATCATTGTGCCCCAGCCTCACCCTCCGCCCTCAGACCACCCAATGCCAAATGAAGCGCTTACTATCTCAGTTGTTCTGCATGATCGCGGGATACAGTTTGGACTGTCTTCTCAGGGCACGGATCTGCTTGCTTTACTGATTGACAACCCAGTACCCAGACAGCAACTGAACACTATCATTTTTTATGCCCTCCGACCAGCACTTGCATCTATAGGCCCTTGGAGATCTGCTTTTGGCATCAGGCCAGCCAACTTTGAAGTTTCTGTGACTGTGGCAACCTCTGCTGTCAGCAACCTCATCAGTTTCGACAGCGCGCCTTCTTCTTCTGTGGTCCTCCAAGAGCTGCCAGTGGAGGATGATAATCACTCCCCTCAACCTGAGGAAGATGCCCTCCCCAACTTGATACATGACTCACTGGAGGAGAATAATGTTCAGCAAGGTTCGTCCCTCTCTGATACCCACCAGATGGACTCGGCTCCTTTTTCTTCAGATCTTACTGTTACTGCTCAGATGGAAAACTGCATGGCCACTTCTGAAACCCAGCCTCCAATGGTTACCCGTGGCCGCCGCGCAAAAACATCCTTGGTGCCCATCTCCACTACTGAGGTTCGTCGCAGCACTCGCTCTACTAAGTTTAAGGGTTTTAAAGTTCATATGCCATCTGACAGCCGCAAGCCCATGTCTAAAGTGAAGCCCAGAATCATACCTGCCATTGATTCCTCTTCATCAACTCAGCCCAAGCATGACTCTGAAGACATCCCGCCGCCAACACCAATTTCAACACTACAAGACATCGGAATCTACCAATGTGCTATCCCAACAGAAGAGTTGACTGAAGGAGCCCTCCTTGCAGCTCCCACACCGGCTGAACCTACACCCGCCATGCAGCAGGCTGAAGTTTCTGAAGCCCTCGTCGATGAAGCCTCCAACTCTGCTTAAACTATAAACAGTTGTCTCATGTCTCTTTTGCGATCGTGGAATGTCCTCTCTTGGAACATTCATGGGCTTAATGCCGAACCCAAACACCTAACGCTTCATAATGCGGTCCTTCCTAAAGGATGCGCAGTCGTTTGCTTGCAAGAAACCAAAAAGACTTCGTTCGACCTGGCGTTTATCAAATCTTGCTGTCCGCGACAGTTTGATCATTTTGCTTTTGTACCTTCGCGTGGCGCTTCGGGGGGCCTTATTACAATTTGGAAGAGCTCGATGTTCACGGGCTCTGTTCTTTATTCGGAACCTTTTGCGCTAGTTATCAACTTTGTTAGCACGCAATCCCAACAAGCCTGGACGTTAGCAAATATCTATGGGCCGTGTTCTGGAGAGGATCGTACAACTTACACTAATTGGCTCTATGATCTGGATATACCAGTAGCACAAGACTGGCTTTTGGTTGGAGATTTCAATTATATTCGTGCACCGGACAACCGTAACAAACCGGGAGGTAATGCTCAGGATATGTTTATATTTAACGATATCATTCGTACGCAAAACCTTTTGGAGCTCCCAGTAAAGGGCCGCACTTATACCTGGAGTAACATGCAAGTCGACCCGCTTCTAGTACAGTTAGACTGGTTCTTCACGTCGCTACATTGGACTCAAACGTACCCCAACACACTGGTAAAACCCCTCGGTAAATCTACATCTGATCATACCCCTTGCATTGTTACTATCGAAACCAATATACCCCGCAGCAAAATCTTCCGGTTTGAATCGTTTTGGATATTACACCCTGGCTTCTTAGATGTGGTACGAACCTCTTGGAACAAGCCAGTTCATTTGACAAATGCGGCTTCCATATTGTGTCACAAACTCAGAAGGCTCAGGCACGCTCTCAAGTCTTGGAGTAAAAACATTTCACGGCTGAAGATTGCAATCGACAACTGCAACAATTTTTTAGCACATCTGGATGAACTTGAGAACAAGAGACCACTCTCTACCCCTGAATTCAACTTCCGGACCATTCTCAAAAAACATACTCTGCGCCTGCTACAGTACCAGAAGCTTTATTGGAAAAAAGATGCACCATTAGTTGGGTAAAATTTGGCGATGAAAACACGAATTTTTTTCAGGCCGTGGCCACAGAACGGTATCGGCATAATAACATTGCCTGTTTAACTGATGAGGATGGCAATCAGGTAGAAGACTATGTCAGCAAAGAGGCTCTACTCTTCAATGCTTATAAAAATCGTCTTGGCACTACCTCCCCTGCTGATATGAAATTCGATCTGCCCACACTTATACAGCGCTCAAACAACCTGGACCATCTCACGGAACCCTTCTCACACAAAGAAATTGATGATGTGATTAAAGCAATGCCGGCCGATAGAGCTCCTGGACCTGATGGATTCAGTGGGGCATTCCTCAAAAGTTGCTGGCCCGTGATCAAGCATGACTTCTATGCCCTTTGCTCCCAATTCCATGAAGGAAATCTTGATCTTACAAGCATTAATGATGGCCTTATTACCTTGATCCCCAAAGTTCAATCACCTACATCAGTCAATGATTTCAGACCGATAACTCTCCTCAACTGCTGCCTGAAAATGATCACCAAACTCTTGGCCGATCGCCTTCAAAAGGTAATTCTCACACTTGTTCATTGTAACCAATATGGTTTTCTTAAAGGAAGAACCATCCAAGACTTCCTGGCTTGGGCCTTTCAATATATTCATCAATGCCAAGCCTCCAAGGAAAAAATCATCCTTCTGAAGCTAGATTTTGCAAAGGCGTTCGACACAATCGGGCACGACCCGATGATCAACATCATGCGCCATATGGCTTCAACGAGAAATGGCTTAATTGGATTCAATGCATTTTCTCAACTGGGCGATCCTCGGTCCTCCTTAACGGTGTGCAAGGCAGACAGTTTCATTGTAGGAGCGGGGTACGACAAGGTGATCCACTTTCCCCACTTCTTTTCGTCCTAGCGGCCGACCTCCTACAAGCTGCCATTAACCAAGCCTTCAGGCAGGGACGAATTCACCTACCCTTTCCTTGCCCTGGCCAAACAGACTACCCAGTTATACAATATGTAGACGACACGATCCTCGCCCTCCCCGCATGCCCCACACAAGCAACAACGATCAAAAACATCCTATCTGACTATGCAACTTCCATCGGTCTCAAGATCAATTTTAACAAGTCCACCCTCATCCCTATTAATCTTGATGACAGCTCCACTGTGGAACTTGCGGCTATCTTTGGCTGTTCGATTGGCACCATGCCTTTTACGTACCTTGGACTACCCATGGGCACGACGAAACCCACGGTACATGACCTAATACCCCTAGTGTGTAAAGCTGAACGTAGACTCACTACTACTATCTCCATGATGTCGTACGGTGGGAGGCTCTCTTGGCTGAATGCAACTGTCACCTCAGTCCTCATATATGCCATGTGCACAATCAAAATCAACTCCCAAATTCTTGAAATGCTGGATAAAATCAGACGCAAATGTCTTTGGAACAAGATGACAGAACATGGTGAGAAATGCAACTCCTTGGCTGCATGGGACTTAGTTTGCAAGCCAAAGAAACACGGTGGCCTGGGGGTCCTCAATATCAAACTACAAAACGAAGCCCTACTCTTGAAGTTCCTGCATAAGTTCTACAACAAGCTCGATGTACCATGGGTACACCTCATTTGGGACACTTACTATCAAGGCAAAGTCCCACATGCCCTTGACCTAATGGGGTCCTTCTGGTGGCGTGATATACTTAAACTTACACCTCTCTATCGTGGGATCTCCTGCGTTCAAGTGGTCGATGGAACATCTGCTCTCTTGTGGAAAGATCTATGGTTACCAGACATACTAGAAACATCACACCCTCGAGCCTTCTCCTTTGCCAGAGATGAAGACATATCCATCAACAGTTTCTTGGAGAGCACGACACTCCATGATACGTTCCACTTACCTCTATCACCAGAAGCACTCGAGGAGGTCCAGCACCTGCAACATCTGTCCACTCACCTGAGCCCCTCCACTTCATCCACGGATGTTTGGTATTACACCTGGGGAGCAGTTGACTTTAAAGAAACTGACTATTATAAATTCTGCTTTGGACACACCCCAAGGCACCCAACCTTCCAACTCCTATGGCGATCCAAATGCACAATGAGAATAAAGGTATTCGGATGGCTCTTGTTAATTGATCGGCTTAATACAAGAAACATGCTCAAGAGAAGACACTATGACATTGGAGATGTTCTTGATTGCCTCCTTTGCGGACAAAACACCGAAGAAACGGTTAACCACATGATTTTCACGTGCCCATTCAGCAGGGCGTGCTGGGAAAAAGTTGATATACATTGGCCCACCTCAGACTCCAGACTAAACTTAGTTGACCAGACCAATAGGGGATACTCTAGACCCCTCTTCATGGAAATATTCCTAATAGCAGCATGGAGTCTATGGAAAGAACGCAACAACAAACACTTCAGAAGAATCAACCCCAGCACAACGTCCTGGTTGACACGTTTTAAGGAGGACTTTAGCCTACTCCAGCACAGAGTCAAAGACTCTCAAAAAGCCTCTGTAATCGCCTTTTGTAACTCTCTATCCTAGCTCTCTACACATCAGCTTGGCTGACCTTTGAACAGATACCACATTCAACTTGCCTGACACCTCGCCCCCCCTTCTCTTCCTTGAGGTGAAGGGCTCAGGGGACGAAGTGAAAATGTAGTTGCAATGCCATTTGTAACACAATTGTAGCACCCCTGTATATTTATATACAAAAACAGTAGGAGCCTCTCCTACTGTCATTTCCTCAAAAAAATATCTTACAGTTCATCGAGTGTCGGAGTGAGACCCGATGAATTTATTAGGTGGTTGGGGGAAGCAGTTATAAAACAGTGATCAACTCCAGGATCACAAGATACTGACTGGGACTCCACTAGACGTCGGACTCGCTATCGAACTCTTCATCCATGAGATCGTGTTCGTCAACATCTGGCCAAATCAACAAGCCAGGTGAGTACTTTGAATGTACTCGCAAGACAGTTCGGACATAAGATATAACAAATGCAAACACGATGCATATGAGTAATCTAGCAATATGTATCCGAATAATATAATTTGCACTGCAGGCAAAAATGGAAGTCGGGTGGTAGTCCTCCCGAAATTCCAAAGAGAAATAAATGAAAACCAATCGAGTGTCTGAGCGACGCCTCGTGAGGAAAATGAATAAAAACATGCCACAGTCGGACGTCAGTGCGACATCACTTAAAAGGCTTATATTCAAAAGTAAATAACAAGAATGCCACAGTCGGACATCTGAGCGACATCACATAAAGGGCTTATATTCAAAAGTAAATAACCATAATGCCACAGTCGGATGTCAGTGCGACATCACATAAAGGGCTTATATTCAAAAGTAAATAACCAGAATGCCACAGTCGGACGTCTGAGCGACATCACATAAATGGCTTATAACAAAATTAAATAACAAGAATGTCATAGTCGGACGTTTGAGCGACATCACATAAAGGGCTTATATAATCTTTGGTATAACGGTAAAATATTTCAAGAGGTTAATCAGTGCAGAAATAACTGGTTAGTTCATCTACCAAAAATGACTTTTGACTAAATCATCATTCTTATCACTATCATAAATTACCCGAGACGGTCACTAGGGTTGACACGAAGATTGACACTAGGCCATAGACATGGCTACTCGGAAGATTTTGACTCTGCAAAGCTTGTACTCTTAAATCACAGCCAACGGATTTCACTAGCCACAAGGACTAGTTCCGTCTACGGTGTTTTAGCAGAAACACAACTAACTAGTACACACCCATTTCACATCCTGCTGCCCGGAATCACTCGAGACAACACTCACGAAAAACTTTAAGACGGGGAGGTTACAACCTCGAATAGCATGGGATCAAATTTATATCGCGCGCTCTAAGGGTGCCCCCCCATCGGTCCCTACCGGAAACACCCATGCCCCCTGACCGGATGACGGGCTTTAATTCAGGGCCATGGAACCCTCATCCCGGCCCCTCTATTTGGTGTGTACACGAAAAGAGGTTTGCAACTGACTAAACCATAATCTTTGCAGAAGGCATGTGACAGTACAAAAAAGGAGATGAACGGGATCGTGACTTGACCCACGTTGATACTAGAGTTAGCAGTTGACTGGCATGCTCCACCAATAGCAGCTCACAACCCATCATGTCACCACATGATCAGGGTGGTCCATCATCATCTTTCGGGGATCTCCCGAAGCTTGCTTGCATGAAATACAACATTCACAAACGCATATATAACCATGCTATGAAGAAGGGCTACTCAAGCAAACATGCAACACACTCATCGTATTAAAGGTTCAAGCATGCTTGCCTGGTTCGGAGTAGTTGGAGTCTACCTCGGTGAAGTTCGCGGCACCGTCACTTCCTTCGGTATCTACGTATACAAATAAAACGAGTACTAATATAAATACCGTGCGTGCAAAAAAATTTGTCCCAAATTTTTTTCAAATAAATATGATAAAAAACTAGACAGAAAACTAAAGAGGACAGAAAAAGAATCAACTCAAAATCATCTTTTGTTTAAAAGTTATTAAAGTTTCTGTCTAGGGACTTGTGTGTAATGAAACAGAAAGTTTCCAGGGGCTAGAATATAAAAAAAGAAAATGATTCGGTATGCAGTATGCCAGCCGAATAGGGAAAATGTACTTTGCCCGAAGGCTCCTTCCAGAAAAATGATTCGAATGAGATTTAGAGACTGACGAGGGGGTCCCACTCGTCAGGTTTGAAAACAGAAAACAGAGCCGCGCCGGCGCTAGAGAGCTGCAGTGGTCGCCGGCGCCGATCCACGGCGAGGTAGAGGGAGTAGGTGGTACCTACGTGTTCCTGGTGCTCTTCCGTGTCGGTGGGTGGTGGAGTGGGATGTCGGCGAGCACCACATCGACGGCGACCCTATCTCTGGCGGATGGCGGCTCGGGTGGTTGTGGGTCTCGTCGGAGAGGGCTACTGGGGTCAAATTGGAGCGGGGGTTAGTCTCCTAGGGGTGTCAGGAGACTACTGGCAAGTCTAGGGTGGTGGAGGAGCTCTCACCAGAGAAGAAGCTGCCGGAGCCCGAATCGGACCGAGGCGGCCGGAGTTGAGGAAGAAGGGCCCCTCGAGGATCTTCCAGTGGCTGAGCGGGGTCTGGTGAGGTGGTGCAGATGTGCGGGGTCGAGAGCGAGCTTGGAGATGCTATTTATAGCTGGCCCGAGGCGGTTGCCGTGAACGCGATAAGTCCGGCGAGCGATTACGGCGGTGCTGTGGCTGGACGGGTGGTTTAAGTGCTTGAGCATCGACTAGATGGTGTAATGAGTCCATTCTGGTGCAGAACTTAGCAGGGCAGGGGCGCTTACGGCCTGTCCCCAACGGAACGGCCGAGCAGGCACGTCGGCGGCACAGAGCATGCTCTGCGCATCTCACGCCACGGCGACGGTGCTGCAGTGTGCGCAGACAAGGAGACGGCCACGCGGAGCTTCCAGGTGGCTTGGGCGGTGCTGAACGGCGTTGCACTGCAGGGTGCTCCCTGTCGGCCGCCACGGGTGGCTTTGCCGCCGCGGAAGGCGACGGTGCACGCAGGCCACGTCGCCACCGACGCTTGCAACGAGCCAAGCGAGCGTGCGGCTCAGGATAAGTGCGAGGTGCAGTGCAGCAATGATCCAAAGTGACACTGGTGAGATTGACGAGAGTGTGACGAAACTGACGAAGCTGCACTGTCGACTGTAATCTTCAGTTAACTTTTCTGAACTTGACAAAAACAGTGCACGCCAGGTGTTCGATGAAATGTTTTTGGCATGTAGAAAATCCTTCTGGAGCAGATATTTGGTGAGGTGGCCTCTTGATGCATCTAGAGGCTGCCTGAATTTTCACAGATTTTTAGGAAGAGAGAAAATATGAATTTCACCAAAATTGGCAAATCTGGTCCAAACTTGCAGCAAGTGAAATTTGAAAATTTTGGACTGTGGACCAGTGAAACAAGATGGATCTAGGTTGTGGGTACCAAGGACTAGCCAGGGGAGTTGGTTTGGAATCAAAAATCAAAATGAAATTGGTGGTTCCTTTGTAAATCACCAAGATTCAATTTAAAGGACATAAATTGTTTTTGGTATAAAATAATTAGAAGAAAAATATAATTAGGTTGAAACCTACTGGAATTGATGATAGACTTGTTTCATGGTGGAAAGGAGGTTTTGGATAGAAAGACTTTTATTGGGTGCCATGGCAAGAGAAAAAGTTGGGATGGGGAAGACAAGTCCATGATTCTTATATGAAGGTTTTCATGAAGGGACAATAGTCAAACAAAAACCTTTTTCAAAAACAACTTGTGTTGTGTTGAGCTAACGCAAGTAGAAAACCTTCAAGACCAGAATCAAGTTAGAGAAGGACACAGAAACTTTTGTCAGAAAAGTTTTTAGAAAGGGGTTTTAAGAGAATATCAAATATCCCCCTTCCAAAAGGTCAAAAAGTTTTGAAGAGAATAAATCCAAAAATTTGGAGTGTTACAACAGGTGGAGGAGGTGGAAGGCGCCTTGTGTTGGGACACTTGTTAGCGTAATGACCCTTCTGAGTGCACTTGTTGCAAACCACTTCTGAGAGAGGACGGTGATAAGGACCACTTGACTTTGAAGCTTGAAAGTGATTCTTGGACTGATTGCTTGGGTTGGGTGGGTGGGAGAGACCACAGCCACTAGAGTGCTTGTTGTTGTTGTTGGGAGGTTGGATCACTCGAGGAGGTGGAATCCAAAACTTTTGCTGCTTTGCGACCACTTGGGAAGAAGAGGAGGAGTTAACAGCATCTCTGATCCTCTTTTTGAAAGCTTCAACCTTGAGCTGGGCTGCCTCTTGCTTAAGGGCCATGTTATAGAATTGATCAAATTCATCCGGCTCAAACAAGGTGAGAGCTAGTTGGAGTTCATCCTTCAGACCACCACGAAACTGATAAATCTTGCTCTTGGCATCTAGGATTTCTTGCTTGGCATAGCGAGCAAGGTTCTGGAACTTGACATTGTATTGATAAACGGACCTGGTGCCTTGCTTCAGGTTGCGAAATTGCTCACGCATGCCTTCGATGACACTAGTTGGGATGTGGTGAGAGCAGAAATCCTTGCAGAAGTCAGTCCACGAGATTTCACGTCCCTCTCTGGAATATTTGTACTGTTGCCACCAATCAGCGGCTTGATCCTTGAGTTGGAAGGTGGCAAACTTGACTTAATCCTCAGGTCTCACGTTACTGCATTCAAAGTGCTTCTTGATGTCTGTTATCCAGTCTTCAGCATCTAGCGGATCCACACAGTAACTGAACGCCTTCGGTTGGTTTGCCAGGAACTGGTTGAGGGTTGCAAAGTGAGGTTGATTGAACAGATTGCCTTGGCCTTGGTTCCCATGACCACCTCGATTTGCTTGGTTGGCTTGAATGTTCTGCATCATTTTCATAAGCATCTGGGTGTTCTGGTTGGTCGCTTGCATAATTGCTCTCCAGGCCTCAGACGGAGGAGGAGGGGAAGGAGGACGATCAGGAACTTCTTCACCCTCTGGGTTAGCATTTGGAACCTTCTTAGGAGCCATCCTGAATGAGATGACAAATATTAGCCATTGATTGAAAATAAAGGCTGAATCAACGGCTAGAATTGCAACATAAGTCTTCACAAGAACATTCGAACAAAATGAACGAATGTAATCCATAGTTTAATGGTACAACAGTCTTCTCGAGAAGCCACTTGGGAGAACAAAAGGTAAATAAAAACAACAAGGAGCAGATAGAACAAATACAAGATAGAAGCTTCGTCCCACATGTTCGTGCTGAAAGCTCATGGAACGTGTTACAAAAGGGTTTTGCAATCACCGGATCAGCATAGCCAAGGACCCTTTAAGATGCAACTCCTGATCGGAACAAACGCCCATAAAACTACTTCACTCAATGTAGAACCCCGAACTCCATAGCATGCATTCGTTGGAAGAATGCCTACGAACTACTAGATAAACCCACCTATTAATTTCCGAAAGTTTCCAGTTATGCAATCAGGTGTTGGGGATACAGGGGAAGCACCGCGCACTCAACTCTAATCCTACATCCAGCTGTATCCATCCTTCAACACATAACCAGTTATTTCCGGAAACCATTTACCTCGGACCTTCAAAATGCATCTGCGATACAAGCTATGGCAATACTCCCGAACTACCTCCCCAGTACTGGGTGATGTCGGGGTTACCTTGCCACCAACCGCATAGAAGAGTTTTCGATGTCGGCCGTCTTAAGTACTCCAGAACTGCTGCGATAGATTTGTGACGACAACACCTCGGAGCTCAACTCCCCGGGACACTGCCACAACCCCTAAATGACAGGAGGCATCGAGAACAATTTTTTAGTCACAAAGACATCGGAACAATCCAAACAATACTCGCGTGATCCAAAAAAAAATTTAGAGAATTTTTGAGAGTAGAAGAGTGTCGGGACCCCGATCCTAAGTCACACCGGTCTAGCATGTAACACACCATATCACTTTGCGGCCTCACGCACGGTATCCCCACGGGTGCCACCTTACCTGGCCCGGGACCGTTTGCGCATTTTGGCTCACGTATATGATAGTGTCGCTAGCATCCATATGACAGAGAACCCGGGCCGACATGACCAGTTATAAACCAAAAGTGGCACTAAATTACAGAGAGAGGCATACGTGACCCAGCAACGAACGTGTCGGTCATCAACGTATGAACCCAAGTCGTAGCAAGCTACAGGGACTTAAAGGAACAACGCGTGACATTTCCCCTAAGGGACAGACACAGGAACGAAGAAGGACACATGCCGGTCAGCCTAAGTGTTCCGGAGTAGTAGCAAGCTACCAGGGCTCGGTGGAAACACTAGGAGACATTTCCCTGTAAGATAGGCTACCAAGGGTAAACAACTAGGTGTCGGATCCCACACATACCAAGCATTTCAATAACATACACACAATATGCTCAATATGTGCAAATACAACATGGCATCACAACAAGACTCTATTAAACAAAGTATTTATTCATTAGGCTCCGGGGAGCCAGATATTACAAACATGGGTCTCACGACCCAGCATTCAGAGAATACAAGCAACAAGCGGAAGCACAATATGTTTGAGTACAGACATCTACAAATGATAAAGGCTGAAGAGCCTGACTATCTACAACACTCGTCCAAGAACGTAGCTAAGGTACAAGCTACTTGTCGAAGTCCAAGCGGAACTACTAGCGAGACATCAATCTTATCTGCAAAACATAAATTAAGCAAACATGAGTACAAAGGTACTCAGCAAGACTTACATCAGATCCTATCATACATGCACTTGTATCAAGATGGCAAAGTGGGGTTTAGTTGCAGCAAGCCAGCTTTGACTCAGTGGCTATCCTGTACTACGATTCCTGGTAACTTTGAGGTGGCGCACACGTGTCCACTAATCACCACACAATACACCACTATGGATTCATCCCCGTCTCCCTACGAGAAGGCCATCCATAGCACTCACACTTGTCTTGAGTATTTTAGGGTATCCACTTCAAGTTGTCTATGTACCACGTAAGCATCCAAGAAGTCCATAACCGTGGACCCGGCTATTCGAATAGATCATGTTAACCCTGCAGGGGTGTACTTATTCACACACACTCTCGCCACTTACCGCCATGTACATCTCGTGTATCTCGGCAACCTTTAAGCGGAAGCCTGGCAAGGGTGTCGGCCACGACCTGACTAACCACACAAGACTCTAGTCCAGGTTTATCGCCTATTCGGGTTCCATCCGTGGGGAGATCCGGCCGGGGTGTCGCTCACGGCCCCAAATGATGTGCGCAGGGTTCCCAAGCCCACCTCGCCGAGTGGATCTATGCTTGGTACACCGTGCCACGGTGCCTAGTCTGTCCCAAGCCCACTGGCCGAGTGCCACTTGGTAGACTACAAACACTACCTACAAACACCAAAAACTAGTTCCAATGCCTGGACAGAGACCAAGTCGGTTAATAAGTCGAGAGGGGCACTTAAGCATTCCAATGCGTGGTAGTAGCTGGTCATTGGACAACATACACAGAACTCAGTTCTTAGGGACGGTTCCAGTGAGACAACCCACCATGTACTCCTACATGGCCTCTCACCGCTACCTTTACCAAATCGCGTTCACACGCTTAACTCTCAGCATCAGAACATATCATTTCACTCCAATTCATTCCCGATGAATCAGACCTGACACACTCTAAGCAATAGCAAGCAAGGCATGGTAAGATCACATCATGGCTTCAATCAACTCCTACACATGCTAGTGGGTTTCAACTATTTACAGTGAATGACAGGTCATGCAGAGGAATGGGTTCAACTACCGCAGCATAAAGTAGCAGGTGAAGTCGTTGTTGTCCTAATGCAATAATAGGGAGCAGGAGCGAGAGAGGGGTTGTATCGGAATGAACAAAGGGGGTTTGCTTGCCTGGTAAAACAACGTGCAGAGCACTGCTCCTCTGTCAGGTACTCTTGATCGGTCTCCGGAGCTGGACCTATCGAGAAGAACGGTGCCGACAATCAAACACAAGCATATGCAACAATATGATGCATGGATAAGGCATGAAGATATGATGTTGTTGAGCTAATGCAACTCCCATTTTAATTGGTTGTACTCCATTTGAACCAAGGGTTCAAATGCAACTCTAAAATAAGTATTTTTAATGCCAAATATGTGTTTTCATATAAACAGTAGGTTTAACTTCATTTGTCATGCATGAAAATGCCATAAACAGATTCCTTATGTTTTTCTGATCATTTTTCATATATAAATTATTTCATTCTGAGCTACGGTTGAATTTCTATGATTTTTTGAAGTTTTAACAATTTTCTGGATTTTCCTAAACAAAACAATTCCAGGAAATGTTTATTGCGTCAGCACTGCGTCATGCTTGCGTCAGCAAGTCAACAGCGCTGGCTCAGGTCAAACCTGACGTGTGGGGTCCACACGTCAGTGGCTCAGTTAATTAACTGAGTTAATTGACACTAAACTAATCCTAACAGAAATGTCAGCAGGGCAGGGCCCACATGTCAGTGGCTAATCTAACTAACCAAAATTAATTAATTTAAACTAAACAGTCGACTAACTAAAAGGGTGGGCCCACCTATCATTGACCCAGGGGGTAAAATCCTGGTCAAACCGCAGCTAACACGCCGGCGTTTAGCCGCCGGCGGCAGCAAACGCGGCGGAGGGCATCGGAATTTCCATATCGGGGGTCTCCTACGCAGCTGAGACCACGGGCGAGGAGCTGGAGCTCGTCCGCGTCCATTCCAACCAGCGGCAGCAGCTAGGGCGGCCGGAGCTTGCTGGAAACGAGCTCGCGGCGGCGCCGGAGTTCGGTCGAGCTCGGGCTCGAGGCTGTGGTGGCCTAGGCGGGGCAGCGCTAGCTCCTACGGTTTCTACGCGACGCGGAGAACGTGTTAGTCGCACGCCCGGGACCAAAAGGTCACCGGAGCACCACCGGCGACGAGCGCGGGCGGCGGCGCGTGCGGGTGAACGTGGAGCGGCAGCTACGGCCTGCGAGAGGGAGAACGGAGAGGGGGAGCAGGGGCAGAAGCTTACGGCGATCGCAGCGGTGCAGGCGGAGGGCTCGGAGGAGGGCCAGAGCAAGCAAGGCGGCGGAGGGGATCTCCGGCGGCCGGCGATGAAGATGAGGTCGAGGTCGAGGCCTCAGGGCGTCCGGGGTTGTGTAACTCGTCGGGGAGGTCAGGGATGAAGTGGCGGAGCTCTCGGGCACCTTGGCTGGGCGTGGGGTGGCCTGTGGCCACGGCAGCGGCGAGCGACGGCGGCGGCGGCGGCGTTCGGGAGTGCGAGGAAGAGCAAGGGAGAGGAGGGGAGAGGCGACGGGAGAGAGCCAGAGGGGTCTGGGAGGTGCGTGGCAACAACCAGAAGCCATCAGGCGGCGAGGGGGATGAAGCAAGCAGGCAGGAGGTGGCGGCCATGCGCGAGAGCGGCGGGCGCGTGCACCTGCCTCCTGTCATCGCCAGGAGGACGATGACTGGCAGCTGGGCCGGCCCAGTGCCAGGCCAGCAAGTGGCCCAGGTAAAACTCCAACCCTTTTATTTCTTTCTTTTCTATTTTTCTGACATTTGTTTTGATTTAGTTTCTAAGCTAAATCAATTATTTTCTTCTGACATTTTTATTTTGCAGGGACCTAGGAATTAATTCAAGCCCCTCAAAATAAAGAATCAGAATTTTGGACATATATAAAATATATGATAAATATATATCCAAGCAAATAACTATTGCATTAATTCCAAATGCCCAAAATAAATACTTATGAGCTCCTAATAATATTGGTTTGATTTTTATCTCTAACCAATATTTTTAGAGGGCCACATGAACATTTTCTTGGACCTTTTTGGAGCAATTTTTATTTGGGTCATTTTCAAAAAGGGTTTCTGAGTGTTTGACAAGTCCTCCATTCAATTTCATTTGAAATTTAAACATGATGCAAACAACAAGACTAACCTAGTGCATACCAGAACTAGGGTTGTGACAACTCGCCTCCACTCGAAAGAATCTCATCCCGAGATTCAGGAGTAGGAGGAAAGAAGGTGGGGTACTCCAGTCGGAGACGATCTTCTCGCTCCCAAGTAGCTTCTCTCTCGGAATGATGAGACCACTGAACCTTGAGAAACTAGATGTTATGACGTCGAGTGACACGCTCTGCTTGATCCAGAATGCGAACGGGATACTCTCGATATGTGAGGTTATCTTGGAGATCAAGCGTTTCGTGGTCCACTCCGCGGATGGGATCCGAGAAGCAACGCCTGAGTTGAGAGACGTGGAAGACATCATGAACTCGAGAAAGATGTGGGGGTAGTTCCAATTGGTAGGCAACCACTCCTTGTTTAGCAAGAATGCGAAAAGGACCAATGTAACGAGGAGCCAACTTGCCCTTGATACCGAAACGATGGGTACCCTTCAAAGGAGTAACCCGAAGATAAGCTTTGTCACCAACCTCATAAGCCACTTCCTAATGATGACGATCATATTGGCTCTTTTGACGAGACTGGGCTGTTTTCAAATTCTCACGAATGATGCGAACTTGCTCTTCTGCTTCCTGGATCATATCCGGTCCAAAGAATTGTCATTCACCGGTTTCTGACCAGTTCAAAGGTGTTCGACATCTTCGTCCATAGAGTATCTCAAAAGGAGCTTGCTTGAGACTGGATTGATAGCTATTGTTATAAGCAAACTCGACGAAAGGAAGACATTTCTCCCAATCCATACCGAATAAGGTAACGCAAGCTCTAAGCATGTCTTCGAGAATTTGGTTAACCCGTTCCACCTGACCACTTGACTGAGGGTGGAAAGCGGTACTGAAAGAAAGATGGGTGCCCATGGCAGTCTGGAAACTCTCCCATAAATGAGAAGTGAAAAGACTACCACGGTCTGAATTGATCTCTAGTGGAACACCATGAAGTGACACTATTCGAGAAATATACAAGTCAGCAAGCTGACTAGCAGTGATACTCTCTCGAACAGGTAGGAAGTGAGCCACTTTGGAGAGACGATCAATGACTACGAAGATAGGATTATTCCCTCTCTTGGTCCTGGGAAAGCCGGTGATGAAGTCCATACCAACTTTATCCCATTTACACTCAGGAATAGCTAGAGGCTGAAGGGTGCCAGCAGGTCTTTGATGTTCTGCCTTAACGCGACGACAAACGTCACATTTAGCAATGAACTCAGCAATTTCTCTCTTCATCCTAGTCCACCAGAACCTCTGGCGTAGGTCCTGATACATCTTAGTACTACCGGGATGAATCGTGAGAGGGGATTCATGAGCCTCTTTAAGAATCAATTGACGAAGATGTTGCTTCTTGGGAACCACCAGGCGATTCTCAAATAAAACAACACCTCGATCATCCATAGAGAAACATCCACCAACTCCCTTTTTAATGTTTCTCTTGATGCGGATAACACCCTATCAAACTTCTGGTCAGAAATGATCTGATCCTCAAGGGTAGGTTTCGCCACCAAGGTAGAAAGGAATCCGTGAGGAGCGATGTGATGGTTAAGCTTACATAATTCCTCATGGAGAAGTGGTTGGCCCTGCTACAACATGAGATTGTTGCAATAGGACTTACGACTTAGCGCATCAGCCATGACATTTCCCTTGCCCGGGGTGTAGGTAATTCCTAAGTCGTAATCTGAGATCAACTCCAACCAACGTCTCTGCCTAAGATTCAAATCTGGTTGGGTGAACATATACTTGAGACTCTGGTGATCGGTGTAGATCTCGCAACGGTTACCAAGGAGGTAATGCCGCCAGGTCTTAAGTGCATAGACTACGGCTGCAAGTTCTAGATCATGTGTAGGATAATTCTCCTCATGTGGATGCAACTGTCGAGATGCATAGGCAATCACACGACGATCCTGCATAAGAATGCAACCTAGTCCCTGTCGTGAGGCATCACAGTAGATAACAAAGTCCTTAGTGAAATCCGGTCGCACAAGTATGGGAGCAGAAGTCAGGCGTCTTTTCAATTCCTCAAAGCTGTGCTCACACTGTGGGGACCACTCAAACTTTTTATCTTTCTTGAGAAGTTCCGTGAGAGGTTTGGCCACTTTAGAGAAGTTCTCAACAAAGCGGCGACAATAACTGGCTAGACCAAGGAAACTCCTAACTTGTTTAACTGTTTCAGGTGGAGTCCAATCAAGAACGGCCTGAACTCTCTCGGGGTTGACAGCAATGCCCTTACCAGAGATTACATGGCCGAGATAGGTCACTTCTGGCAACCAAAATTCGCACTTGGAGAACTTGGCATAAAGGCGGTGCTCTCTGAGTTTTTCTAGAACAAGTCTAAGATGTTCGGCATGCTCTTCCTCGTTCTTCGAGTAAATAAGAATATCATCGAGATAAACCACGACGACTTATCTAAATACTCCATGAAGATCGAGTTCATCAAGCGGGAGAAGGTGGCTGGAGCATTTGTTACACCGAAGGACATGACGGTGTACTCGTACTGACCATAACGAGTGACGAAAGCCGTCTTGGGAATGTCCCCATTTCTAATCTTGATTTGATGGTATCCTAACCTCAAATCCATCTTAGAAAAGACTGAGGATCCAGCGAGCTGATCATACAGGTCGTTGATCCTGGGAAGCGGATACTTGTTCTTTACCGTGACCAAATTAACAGGACGATAATCTACAACCATCCGATCCGTACCATCCTTCTTCTTAACGAAGAGGACGGGGCAAGCCCAGGGAGAAGAACTAGGACGGATGAAAACTTTTTGCAAGGACTCATCAAGTTGTTTCTTAAGCTCAGCTAGTTCTAAGGGTGCCATTTTGTAGGGTCTCCTAGAGATTGGAGCGGTTCCTGGGATAAGCTCTATAACAAACTCTACATCTCGGTCGGGTGGAACACCTGGCAGTTCCTCTGGAAAGACATCCGGAAAGTCACGGACTACCGGAACATCTTCAAGGTCCGGAAGAGGACTGGCATTAAGGGAATAGAGTTGACGCTTTGCAACTCTAGCGGTGACGGTGACTATCTTGCCAGACGGGTGTGTAAGCTGAACAGACCTAGTGAAGCAATCAATCTTGGCATGATGAGCTGTCATCCAATCCATACCCAAGATGATATTCATATCTGAAGACTTGAGGGCTACAAGTGATGCAAGGAACACAAGTCTATCGACAAGGATTTCATTACCATGGCTTACACTAGAAGTTTTCCATTTGGAACCAGGAGTTTGAATGAGTAGTGGGGAGGGCATATCATAAAATGACATGTCGTGCAAGCGGGCATAACTTTCGGAAATGAAAGAATGAGACGCTCCAGTATCGAATAGAACCGATGCTGGATGCCAATTGATAAGGAGTGTACCAAGAACGACATCTAGATCATCATGAGCGTCTTTGGCTGAGACATGATGCACACGTCCATGTTCAGTGGGAGCTGACTTAACACTGATCATCTTGCGTGATGATTTATCACGTCTAACAAATTTCTCGGACTGGAATGGAGCAACATGGGTCTGAGTGCAAATACGGGCAATGTGTCCCGGCTCTCCGCACTTGTAACAAATCCTGGAGGTAGGACGTGGACCCGCATTGGCAAACGGTCCATTAATAGGCCTGGGTGGAGCATACTGCTGAACTGGAGGAGGTACCACATAAGATGGCCTCGGTGTACAACTGGGTGGAAGGACAAAGTTCGGAACCCAAATCCGGCGCTTCTGGGAACTAGTACTGGAGGAAGATCCCAAATCAAGGGCGTGCTTACGAGACTCCTCGTAAGTGAGTTGAGCTGTCTCTGCATTGATGGCCTTGTTCACAAGAGCCTAGAATGTGTTGCAATGATGCAAGTGGAGATCACGACGCAATTTGGGGTTGAGACCCTTCCGGAACCTAGCCTGCTTCTTGGCGTCCATGGACACTTCTTCTGTAGCATAGCAGGCGAGGTTCTCAAACTCTCGGCTATAAGCATCAACAGCCATCTTAGCCTGTGTAAGACTACAGAACTCTTCTCTCTTACGATCGATAAGGGCTTGAGGGATATGATGTTCACGAAAAGCCTCGGTGAAATCTCTCCAAGTAGGAATCTGGCCAGCTGGAATCATGGCCTCATAGTTCTGTCACCAAAGACTAGCAGGACCTTCCAGGTGATAAGTGGCATAGATGACCTTGTCATCTTCAGCTACATTCGCAGATCGCAGCTTGTGAGTGATACTATGGAGCCAGTCATCTGAATCGAGTGGCTCAATGGGATGATGGAAGGTGGGTGGTTTCAGACGAATGAAGTCGTGGATGGTTGTTGATTCCTTGCACTGATGTGCGGTGTTCTCCTCAATACGTGCCAACAAGCGGTTAGACTCACGCTTGTTTCTCTCCATCTCTAACATTAACTCTGCCAACGAAGGCTGATCGGGAGGATCCTCCTCATCCCTACCACCTCCGGGGTTCTGTCTACGAGCAGCTGAGCTTCGCTTAACTGAAGACATCCTGAGAAGCAAACCGAAGACGGAAACATCAACAACTATAGGACGCATAAGGTAGAACAAGAAATTAGTATCTCTCGAACTACTAGGATAATTCCGGCAGCATAACGGCAGTAAAATGCTCAGAATGAGACATCCTGCTATCAAAGGTAGTTCAACATCTCAAGATCATCACTCAAGTACTAAACAAACTATACTGGAAGAACTTGATAACATAAGTAGAACTCTGATCAACCAATCCTAAGGGACTACGGAGTAGTAATTCGTGATCCTGATAGACGGAAGAGAAAGCCTAGTTCCTTAACCCCGTAGGAAAGGTAGGATGACTCAGATCAGAAGACATGAGGTATAAGAAGTAAAAAGAGCCTTATGTTCCCTTCCACAATCAATTCCCTTATATAACTAAGGAATTTCTAAACTCAACTTCGACCAGTTTGGCTTGGTAATCCTACATGCAGTCAGGCTCTGATACCAATGCTGTCGGGACCCCGATCCTAAGTCACACCGGTCTAGCATGTAACACACCATATCACTTTGCGGCCTCACGCACGGTATCCCCACGGGTGCCACCTTACCTGGCCCGGGACCGTTTGCGCATTTTGGCTCACGTATATGATAGTGTCGCTAGCATCCATATGACAGAGAACCCGGGCCGACATGACCAGTTATAAACCAAAAGTGGCACTAAATTACAGAGACAGGCATACGTGACCCAGCAACGAACGTGTCGGTCATCAACGTATGAACCCAAGTCGTAGCAAGCTATAGGGACTTAAAGGAACAATGCGTGACATTTCCCCTAAGGGACAGACACAGGAACGAAGAAGGACACATGCCGGTCAGCCTAAGTGTTCCGGAGCAGTAGCAAGCTACCAGGGCTCGGTGGAAGCACTAGGAGACATTTCCCTGTAAGATAGGCTACCAAGGGTAAACAACTAGGTGTCGGATCCCACACATACCAAGCATTTCAATAACATACACACAATATGCTCAATATGTGGAAATACAACATGGCATCACAACAAGACTCTATTAAGCAAAGTATTTATTCATTAGGCTCCGGGGAGCCAGATATTACAAACATGGGTCTCACGACCCAGCATTCAGAGAATACAAGCAACAAGCGGAAGCACAATATGTCTGAGTACAGACATCTACAAATGAAAAAGGCTGAAGAGCGTCACTATCTACAACACTCGTCCAAGAACGTAGCTGAGGTACAAGCTACTTGTCGAAGTCCAAGCGGAACTACTAGCGAGACATCAATCTTATCTGCAAAACATAAATTAAGCAAACATGAGTACAAAGGTACTCAGCAAGACTTACATCAGATCCTATCATACATGCACTTGTATCAAGATGGCAAAGTGGGGTTTAGTTGCAGCAAGCCAGCTTTGACTCAGTGGCTATCCTTTACTACGACTGCTGGTAACTTTGAGGTGGCGCACACGAGTCCACTAATCACCACACAATACACCACTATGGATTCATCCCCGTCTCCCTACGAGAAGGCCATCCATAGCACTCACACTTGTCTTGAGTATTTTAGGGTATCCACTTCAAGTTGTCTATGTACCACGTAAGCATCCAAGAAGTCCATAACCGTGGACCCGGCTATTCGAATAGATCATGTTAACCCTGCAGGGGTGTACTTATTCACACACGCTCTCGCCACTTACCGCCATGTACATCTCGTGTATCTCGGCAACCTTCAAGCGGAAGCCTGGCAAGGGTGTCGGCCACGACCTGACTAACCACACAAGACTCTAGTCCAGGTTTATCGCCTATTCGGGTTCCATCCGTGGGGAGATCCGGCCGGGGTGTCGCTCACGGCCCCAAATGATGTGCGCAGGGTTCCCAAGCCCACCTCGCCGAGTGGATCTATGCTTGGTACACCGTGCCACGGTGCCTAGTCTGTCCCAAGCCCACTGGCTGAGTGCCACTTGGTAGACTACAAACACTACCTACAAACACCAGAAACTAGTTCCAACTCCTGGACAGAGACCAAGTCGGTTAATAAGTCGAGAGGGGCACTTAAGCATTCCAATGCGTGGTAGTAGCTGGTCATTGGACAACATACACAGAACTCAGTTCTTAGGGACGGTTCCAGTGAGACAACCCACCATGTACTCCTACATGGCCTCTCACCGCTACCTTTACCAAATCGCGTTCACACGCTTAACTCTCAGCATCAGAACATATCATTTCACTCCAATTCATTCCCGATGAATCAGACCTGACACACTCTAAGCAATAGCAAGCAAGGCATGGTAAGATCACATCATGGCTTCAATCAACTCCTACACATGCTAGTGGGTTTCAACTATTTACAGTGAATGACAGGTCATGCAGAGGAATGGGTTCAACTACCGCAGCATAAAGTAGCAGTTGAAGTCGTTGTTGTCCTAATGCAATAACAGGGAGCAGGAGCGAGAGAGGGGTTGTATCGGAATGAACAAAGGGGGTTTGCTTGCCTGGTAAAACAACGTGCAGAGCACTGCTCCTCTGACAGGTACTCTGGATCGGTCTCCGGAGCTGGACCTATCGAGAAGAACGGTGCCGACAATCAAACACAAGCATATGCAACAATATGATGCATGGATAAGGCATGAAGATATGATGTTGTTGAGCTAATGCCACTCCCATTTTAATTGGTTGTACTCCATTTGAACCAAGGGTTCAAATGCAACTCTAAAATAAGTATTTTTAATGCCAAATATGTGTTTTCATATAAACAGTAGGTTTAACTTCATTTGTCATGCATGAAAATGCCATAAACAGATTCCTTATGTTTTTCTGATCATTTTTCATATATAAATTATTTCATTCTGAGCTACGGTTGAATTTCTATGATTTTTTGAAGTTTTAACAATTTTCTGGATTTTCCTAAACAAAACAATTCCAGAAAATGTTTATTGCGTCAGCACTGCATCATGCTTGCATCAGCAAGTCAACAGCGCTGGCTCAGGTCAAACCTGACGTGTGGGGTCCAAACGTCAGTGGCTCAGTTAATTAACTGAGTTAATTAACACTAAACTAATCCTAACAGAAATGTCAGCAGGGCAGGGCCCACATGTCAGTGGCTAATCTAACTAACCAAAATTAATTAATTTAAACTAAACAGTCGACTAACTAAAAGGGTGGGCCCACCTGTCATTGACCCAGGGGGTCAAATCCTGGTCAAACGGCAGCTAACATGCCGGCGTTTAGCCGCCGGCGGCAACAAACGCGGCGGAGGGCATCGGGATTTCCATATCGGGGGTCTCCTGCGCAGCTGAGACCACGAGCGAGGAGCTAGAGCTCGTCCGCGTCCATTCCAACCAGCGGCAGCAGCTAGGGCGGCCGGAGCTTGCCGGAAACGAGCTCGCAGCGGCGCCGGAGTTCGGTCGAGCTCGGGCTCGAGGCTGTGGTGGCCTAGGCGGGGCAGCGCTAGCTCCTACGGTTTCTACGCGACGCGGGGAACATGTTAGTCGCACGCCCGGGACCAAAAGGTCACCGGAGCACCACCAGCGACGAGCGCGGGCGGCGGCGTGTGCGGGTGAACGTGGAGCGGCAGCTACGGCCTGCGAGAGGGAGAACAGAGAGGGGGAGCAGGGGCAGAAGCTTACGGCGATCGCAGCGGTGCAGGCGGAGGGCTCGGAGGGCTCGGAGGAGGGCCGGAGCAAGTAGGGCGGCGGAGGGGATCTCCGACGGCCGGCGATGAAGATGAGGTCGAGGTCGAGGCCTCAGGGCGTCTGGGGTCGTGTAACTCGTCGGGGAGGTCAGGGATGAAGTGGCGGAGCTCTCGGGCACCTTGGCTGGGCGTGGGGTGGCCTGTGGCCACGGCAGCGGCGAGCGACGCGCGACGGCGGCGTTCAGGGGTGCGAGGAAGAGCAAGGGAGAGGAGGGGAGAGGCGACGGGAGAGAGCCAGAGGGGTCTGGGAGGTGCGTGGCAACGGCTAGAAGCCATCAGGCGGCGAGGGGGATGAAGCAAGCATGCAGGAGGTGGCGGCCATGCGCGAGAGCGGCGGGCGCGTGCCCCTGCCTCCTGTCATCGCCAGGAGGACGATGACTGGCAGCTGGGCCGGCCCAGTGCCAGGCCAGCAAGTGGCCCAGGTAAAACTCCAACCCTTTTATTTCTTTCTTTTCTATTTTCTGACATTTGTTTTGATTTAGTTTCTAAGCTAAATCAATTATTTTCTTCTGACATTTTTATTTTGCAGGGACCTAGGAATTAATCCAAGCCCCTCAAAATAAAGAATCAGAATTTTGGACATATATAAAATATATGATAAATATATATCCAAGCAAATAACTATTGCATTAATTCCAAATGCCCAAAATAAATACTTATGAGCTCCTAATAATATTGGTTTGATTTTTATCTCTAACCAATATTTTTAGAGGGCCACACGAACATTTTCTTGGACCTTTTTGGAGCAATTTTTATTTGGGTCATTTTCAAAAAGGGTTTCTGAGGGTTTCACAAGTCCTCAATTCAATTTCATTTGAAATTTAAACATGATGCAAACAACAAGACTAACCTAGTGCATACCAGAACTAGGGTTTTGACAAAGAGATAGAGTAATCGTCAGGAGTCCTCACCAGAGTGATAAAATATGAGGAGTAAAAAGAAATCCTACTCTTCGATATATATAGGACTCTAAACATTTTCAAGTGTGTGCCTAGACTCAACCGTCAACGATTAAATCAATCAGTGGGGGCTCCTAGGTCGGAGAAGGCTCTGATACCAACTTGTAATGCCCAATATGAGATTATACCTCCCACGTGTCGAGGCACGACTTAAAGCTATAATATCATACTAGAATAATCTCAAGAATGATATCTTTGCACATCTCATGTAAAAGAGGGATGCAATTGTAAAAGAGTAGTTGGCTTACACTCGCCGCGTCACACAATGCATTACATAAACATTCATCATCCAAATGACATCACAGTCTGTCTATGGATGAAGATGTAAATGAAAGATACCATAAATAAAGCAACACAAGGTCCCGATCATCCTAGTAAGAGCCCTACTGATCCTCTGGATAAGACACGTAGTATCGCCCACGTTTTTCGTCGAACTTCCAGTACAACTCTGAACCACCAACTGTGTAGTTCTCCACGGTACCTGCATCTGGTGTTGTGTAGAATCTGTGAGCCACGGAGGACTCAGCAATCCTGTTCCCGGGTAGCAAAACTATCTAAGCCTTGGGTGTGGAACAAGGCTGAAGAACAAGGTTGCTACTACACTAGCACTAGCTTACATGTTTAGAGCGAGAAGAGAAGGGCCAACGATCGAGAAAGTGATCATGAAGTGATCCTATCTAAGCACGTCAAACATAACCCCACCGTGTTCACTTCCCGAACCCCTTCGAAAAGCGACCGTCACGGTTACTCACGCTGGTAGTGTATTATGAACATGGTGTCAAGTTTTCTACAACCGGATATAAACAAATTCCCATCTGCCACATAACCACGGGCACGGCTATTGAAAGATCAAAACCCTGCAGGGGTGTCCTAACTTAGACCATCTACGGAGTCGCAACTCCAAGGTGGGAAGACCCGAGTATTCTCAAAATCCCGTGCTCAAGATATTCCGACTAAGGTAAAACTAATCCAGCAAGACCTCCTGGTGTGCCGACACCCTGATAGTAGCCGTGCGTATCTCGTCTCATGCCACGACCGGATGGGACAAGCTACAGGTTTTTACCAGCCCTTGAGTTTCCTCGAGGTGGCCCCATAGCACGCCTAGTTTGGACCAACACTCATGTGGAGCACTGGCCCGGGTTGTTGATTAAGAAAAGGGTTTATAACTCCCTATGCAATTTTTAGTTGTTAGGCAAATGTAAAACCAAAGTTGGGCCTTGCTGGAAAAGCTTTAGTGCTAAGCGGGTTATCGAGGGGGCCCATAAACCCCAACGGTGTTAGGGACACAAAATGAAGGAACATAACACCGGTTTAAACGATTCCTAGGGAGGCATGAGTGGAACAAATCACCAAGCAAAGGCTTAGCCTTCCACCCATTGCCAAGTATATAGATGATTTAGTTAAGCAGATTATATAGTGTGATATCCCAACAATAACTTCATCATGAAGCAAGAATCTTCAAATCTTCTCCTACAACTAACAATGCTATAAGAGGGGCTGAGCGAAGCTTACGTAGCCAATCAAAGGTGTAATGCCCAGGATGGGACTATACCTCCTACGTGTCGAGGCACGACTTAAAGGTATATGCCCATTCTGGAATGATCTCAAGTTTGGTATCTTTGCACATCTCATGTAAAAATGGGGATGAAAAGGAAAAGAGATAGTTGGCTTCCACTCGCCATGTCACACAATTCATTACATAGCAAATCATCATCCAAATATCATCACAACCCGTCTACGGGTGAAGATCCAAATGAAAGATACCAAACATACATAAAGCCACAGGTCCGAATCGCCCCTAGTAGAAAACACTACTGATCATCGGGATAGTGCACATAGTAACGGCTACGTTCCTCGTCGTACTCCCAGTATAGCTCGGAGCCGTCACCTGAATAGATCACCGAAGTACCTGCATCTGGTGTGGTGTAGAATCTGTGAGCCACAGAAGACTCAGCAATCCCGTTCCCGGGTAACACAACTATCCAAGCCTTGGGTGTGGAACAAGGCTGAATAAAGAATAAGAGGTTGCAGCATCACTAGCACTAACTTACGTAAGAAGAGCGAGAAGAGAAGTGCCTCGGACGATAAGGTGATCACGAAGTGATCCTATCTAAAACACGTCAAACGTAACCCCACCGTGTTCACTTCCCGAACCCCTTTCGGAAAATGACCGTCACAGTACTCACGCTGGTAGTGTGTTCTGAACATGGTGTCAAGTTTCCTACAACCGGATATTAACAAATTCCCATCTGCCACATAACCGCGGGCACGTCTTTCGAAAGTTCAAAACCCTGCAGGGGTGTTCCAACTTGGCCCATGACAAGCCAACGATCCGCGGAATCGCAACTCCAAGGTGGGAAGGCCCGAGTATTCTCGGAATCCCGTGCTCAAGATACTCCGACTAAGGTAAGACTAATCCAGCAAATCCTCCCGGCGTGCCGACACCCTGATAGTAGCCGCGCGTATCTCGTCTCAGGCCACGACCGGATGGGTGATGCTACGGGTTTTTACCAGCCCTCGAGTTTCCTTGAGGTGGCCCCGCAGGACCCCCAGTTCAGACTAACACTCATGTGGAGCACTGGCTCAGGGTTGTTGATTAAGAAGAGGGTTAATTACTCCCTATGCAAGTTTTTAGTTATTAGCCAAATAGTACCAATGTTGGGACTTGCTGGAAAAGACTTAGCGCCAAGCGGTTTATCGAGGGGGTCCCATAACCCCAACCGTGTGAGGAACGCAAAATCAAGGAACATAACACCGATTTATACGGTTCCTAGGGCGGCATGAGTGGAACAAATCACCAAGCAAGAGGCTTAGCCTTCCACCCATTACCAATATATAGATGATTTCATTTAAGAATTTATATAGTGTGATATCCCAACAAGCTTCAACATGAAGCAAGAATCTTCAAATCTTCTCCTGCAACTAGCAATGCTATAAGAGGGGCTGAGCGATGCCTACGTAGCCAATCAAACGTTTGCATAGGTTGGGTGGTTAAACAGATTCATGGTTACAATAGGAGGCTGACAGACAAACATGGTCATCGAGGCAATAAGCTAAAGAGCGAGACTTCTAGCAATAGGCAAAGATAGTAATGATATCTGGGTCAGGTCATCTTGCCTGTCGAGTCGTCGATAGGATCATAAGAGGGCTCCTCGTTCTCAACCTCGGTAGTAACCTCGTTCTCGTACTCGTTCTCGGCTTCTGGCTCTACTCAACACAAGAACACACGAGGCACGGAATCAAACAAGATGCAATGCGCAAACTACATGATGCATGGCTGATGCCCTAAGGAAGCACTGCAGATGCACTTAGGATGCACAGAAAGACAACATAGGAAACACAGAGATACAGCACAAGGAACATGACAATATGCATCAAGCAAGAAACTTCAAAACATGTTAACAAGACGATATTATGAATCTACATGCAAAACCACACAAGTTTCATCTAGGACTTTCTCAAAACGGAGCAACGGGCTAAAAGATGCACCCGAAACAATAAACAATGCAAAGCTGAAATTATCAGCCACATAGCAACTTCGGAGCAAGAAATATATACTCTACAACACTCAAACATCATGACAAGAAGCATGGACATGAAGTAGACATATCCTACAGCAAACAATTCCATTGGAGCATCTCCATAGGAGGCATGGATCAATAGCAACAAGCTACAACATTTTGAACATGACAACAAAAACCTGACAACAATATTTTATAGCAACTTGGGAGCAAGAGTTAAATATGCTACAGCCACCCAAATGAGCATGTGAGAGCATGAATGGATAGCCAACAACATATACAACAAGGAATCATCAATAGTCACCCCAAAACTATCATGGAATTGCCTAGGACATCAAGCAAACATAGCATCCGGATATTACAGATTCCAGACTTAGTGAAATTTCACTAAGTGTTAAAACAGCAATATTATCATGGCATGTTTGTGAGCATGTTTAAGACACCTCAAAGCATAACATGGCAAGTGGTTGGCACCACAGCATAGAACACATGATGGGGAATCCAAAACATATAAGCATGCAACAAGGGGACAACCACATCAATAGCAACGAGCTCCTCAACTAGGCATCTCGTAACAAGTTTAATAACCTAACAGCCACATGCACTTTTGCAAAGGAGATAAACATGGCAATATGAATTTTATCATGCATCCTATAGCAACCAACATGTAGAGCAACTCATGATGAACATGTGGACATATCATTTGCTTCATTTGGATAAACATGCACCAAAATATCACATCACAAACATGGCATGAAAACAACTAATAGCAGCAGTTTATAACAAGTAGCACTCTTCTCATGAAGATTAAGACATCTAGATGGACTCAAACATGCATGACACAATGGAACAAAACATAGTACATGTCACCACGATCATTTTGACATATTATATGCACAAAACGGGCAAGCACAGTAAAAGTTAACATCATCACAATAATGCATCAGACAAGAAAAAATCTAAAAGACTTAAAAGAAGAACAGAGGTCAACCTCCGCGGGTCGGGTCTGGTCAACTGGGTCGGAGCGGGTCAAACGGGTCTGGATCGAACCCGTTAGGGTTTCCTGCTGGTTCTGGCGGCCCGATCTGGCTTCGAGCTCGATCCCGAGCAGCGATGCGGCGGCGCCCTCGATCCCGACGGGTGAGGCCTTGCGGTGGCCGGCGGGGCTCCTGGCGCCCGACGGCGAGGCTCCTGGGGGCCGGCGGCATCCTGGATCGAAGGGAGGCCGGCAGCGGGGATCTGAGACCTCCGGCGGCGGAGATGGCTCGGGGCCGTGAGGAGAGCTCGGGGCGGCGCGGCGGCCGGCGCGGCCGTGGCGGCGGGGTCCGGTGGGAGGCGTGCAGCGGCGGGCGCGGGAGGCGGCCGCGGCTGGGAGCGACGGGGCGCGCGGGAGTCGGCCGGGCCGGCGGGCTGGCTTCGGGCCCCGCGGGCCTGCGCGGTGGGAGCGGCGGCTGTGTCCGGCGCGGATTGTCCGGCTCGGGTCGGACACGTCCGCCCGGCACGGATTTCGAGGCGGGGCTGGAGGAGGAAGAAGACTAGGGTTTGGACAAGAAAAATGGAGGGGTGGACGTTTTTATAGGCACAAGGAGCTAGGAGAGTCCAAATGAGGAGCGGTTTTCGGCCACGCGATCACAATTCAACGGCCGAGATGATGGGAATGGTTGAGCTGGGTTGTTGGGCTGTTGTGGAGGGGGTCTTGGGCCTCAAAGAGGAGGTACTTTTAGCCCACGAGGTTACCCGTTGGAGTACCAAACGAACTCCAAACGCGACGAAACTTGACAGGCGGGTTACATGTATCAAAAAAACATCGCACGAAAAGTCTCACGCCATTACGGAAACGTTACACGGCCAAACACAACAGAAGGACTCAGGGAAGACACGGCCACGTGTGAGAGCGTCGGAACTCAAAACGGACAACGGGAAGAGACTAGTGAGACCAGATGCAAACGACAACACAAATGCATTGCAATGCACATGACAACATGACATGGATGAATGCACACATGCACACGACAAAATGACGAAAACCCGAAAAGACGAAGAACCCGGAATGGAACTCATGAAGCCAAAGTTTATATATTGCCAAAAGGGGAAAGTGTTACATCTGGGGCATTACAAAAGGTTTGCTAGGTTGGGTGGTTAGAGAGGTTCATGGCAACAATAGGAGGCTGACAAATAGACATAGGCATCGAGGCAATAAGCTAAAGAGCGAGACATCTAGCGTAGGCAAATATAGTAGTGATATCTGGGTAAGGTCATCTTGCCTGTTGAATCCTCGGAGGGATCGTAACCTTGCTCCTCACACTCAAACTCGGTAGGAACCTCGTACTCGCTCTCGGCTCCCGGCTCCACTCAACACAAGAACACAACACGGCACAATATCAAACACGGTGCAGTGCACAATCAACATGATGCAAGTATGATGTGCGTATTCATGTGGAAGCACTTGAGCCTAAGGAGAAGATGATGGAGAAGGCCTCATCTTGGAAAACCAAGCATGCCACTGGATAGAGGGGAAGATTTCGGTTGAAATCGATATAAAGATCACCGGAAACGGACGCACGCTTTGCAAATGGCAATCTAAACTATATTCACACAAAACTACAGTTTACAGCCACATGGCATCTTTGGACCAAGAAATAATTATGCTACAACACTCAAACATGGAGACAAAGGGCATGGATGTGAAGTAGACATGATACTTAACAATCTTGAACTTAGAACACACCCAAAAACCTACTGGAACACAATTAACCAAGCATGGCAAGTTGCAATAAATTTATCCAGACTTGGTCAAAATCTGGGAAGGCAAAAACATCATCAGGATGCTGCCTTTGGAGGCACAAAACATCATGCATATCTACTCCACTAAGTATATAAAGCTCATGTACATGTAATAGACATAACATACATCAAACAACTCCATTGGAGCAACTCCATAGGAGACATGTATCAATAGCAACAAGCTTCACCAAATTGATCATGCTGATAAAAACCTGACATGTAAAATTTATAGCAACTTGAGAGCAAGAAATAAATAAGCTATAGCAGGCCATATGTGCAAGTAAGGGCATGGATGGATAGAGTATAACATGGACAACAATATATGACCATTGGCCACTCCAAAACAAGCATGGAATTGAGTGAGGCATCAAGCAAACATAGCATCAGGTTAACCTATTCCAGACTTAGCAATTTTTTCCACTAAGTATAAAACATCAACATTGGCATGGCATATTTACAAGCTTGTTTAAGTCACCTCAAGGCATATCATGGAAAGTGGATTGCACCACAGCAAAGACCATATGATTGTGTGAAAGTGTTGTATATCGACTAGAGGGGGGGGGGTGAATAGGAGATTTTTATGAAAGTATTCAAAACATGGAAGTTTCGAAGAAAAACAATAGAACCGATCCTATTTATATGCAGCGGAAGGTAGACTACACTAGACAAGCCATTGTCAAGTATTCAGTGAAGTGAAAGCATGAAGACTAATAGCAACTAGGCAGAATGGATCATAATGGAAGATTGTATGAAGCCAATCAGAACAAGTAGTCACACAGTGAAGTCGAACAGATAATGCAAGCAGGCAATGACTTCACAAAGACAGACAATAAGTAACGTGGAGGAAGGGATAGAACCAGTAGCTTGGGGAAGACAGTGATTTGTTAGACCAGTTCCACTTGCTGTGACAACTGTATGTCTGGTTAGGGAGGCTAAGATTAAACTGAGAAGACCGCGTCTTCACCTTATTCCCCTTGAGCTATGGACACCTAGTCCTCGCCCAATCACTCTGGTAAGTCTTCAAGGTAGACTTCCAAACCTTCACAGACTTCGTTCACCGGCGATCCACAATGACTCTTGGATGCTCAGAACGCGACGCCTAACCGGCTGGAGGATTTATAGTCCTCAAGTGTAACAAGTCTTCAGGTCACACAGACAGAAAGACTTCAGTGATGCCTAACACTCTTTGGCTCTGGGTGTTTGGGCTTTATCCTCGCAAGGATCTCCCTCTCAAATGCTTCAGAGGTGGGTTGCTCTCAAACGACAAAAGCCGTGTAATAACTCTGAGCAGCCACCAATTTATGGTGTAGGGGGTGGGCTATTTATAGCCACTAGGCAACCCAACCTGATTTGTCCGAAGTGACCCTGGGTCACTAAGGAACTAACACGTGTTCCAACGGTCAGATTTCAAACACACGCGGCAACTTTACTTGGGCTACAAGTAAAGCTGACTCATCCAACTCTGGATAAGATTTGCTCTCATTGTCTTCGCTCGAAGACATAGGATTTGGTTGAGCATCACTTCAGTCACTCTGACTTTGTTCACTTGGACCCCACTTAACAGTACGTTGGTTCCTATGACTCAACAAAGAAGAAAAGGAAACAACAAAACATCTAAGTCTTCGCGCTCCATAGTCTTCACACAATGTCTTCTCTTGTCATAGTCTTCAATATGATTATCTTCATATACCACCATTGTCGTCAATGTCTTCAAACATTTTTAGGGGTCCTCTCCGGTAGGTAAACCAAATCAATGAGGACTACTACCTGTGTTATCCTGCAATTCTCACAAACACATTAGTCCCTCAACCAGGTTTGTCGTCAATACTCCAAAACCAACTAGGGGTGGCACTAGATGCACTTACAATCTCCCCCTTTTTGGTGATTGATGACAAACTGGTTGAAGTTTTCAACGGGGATAAAAGTATGTGAAATTGTAAGGATAAAGGCATTGTCTTAATAAGTAGCAAAAGGCTCCCCCTGAAGATGTGCATATAATTAATTTGCTTTTGAATGCAAATGCACATGGCAGGTTGTACTTGTGGAGATCGTCTTCAACTTATGAAGACAATTCATCATGCATAATTGATATTTCAAATATAATGATATGCATAATGAGAAATGGACGTCTGCAAAATGACTAAGTGCGGAATATATCGTAGCACATGTGGAATTTATCATCGCATTATAGAGTATCAGAAAACGTAGCAGACGACCATCAAGTTGAAGTGTTACAACTCAAAGAACCAAATGTAGCAAAAGCGAGAGTTGTAAACACAAGGCAAAAATATAAAGCACCCGCCCATATGGACCCACTTGAAGACTATCAACTCATATGCTTCTCCCCCTTTTGTCAGTAAGGACCAAAAAGGTTTGAAGACATAGAGCCTCTACTCGTTCCCAGTTGGAGTAGGAGAAGATGTAGGGTCGGAGTTTGTGTTTGGCGGTGCAGAAGAAGTTGGTGCAGTGTCGACACGCGCTGAAGGAGGAGGTGGTGAGGTAGCATCATCTTGATCATCGATCACCCTGGCATCCAACGTTGCAGCGGAGGAGGAATAGTCAGAGTCTTCAAGAGGCAGAGTTCGACGCAAAACAGCATTCCTTGGGGGAGTGTGGTCAAACTTGAATCTTTCAGTGAAGCCATCGTCTTGAAGATCTACTTCAGCACTCAGCAATGTCAAACTCTTCCATGACCTCCGACAGGTTTCATGAACAACAAAGGCATTCTTGGTGGCAAGGTTGCGAATACGATTGACATCCACCAAGAGGCTTTGCATCTGACGCTTCAGCCAGTAGTGATGCTTATCCTGTTTCTGATGTAAGGCAACGAGAAGCTCTCAGTCAGTGAGAACACGAGATCGCTTCCGAGGCCTTTGGGCAATGGTGGTCTCAGTAGCTTCAGTCTCTGCATGGCGAGGTAAGCGAGTATGGCCAGCCAGAGGATAAACACGAGTGACTGCTGGAACTCCATCAATGGGCTGAGTGAAGCTTTGGTGATCAGCATTGTGAAGACAAACAGGCTCTTTGGCAGGCTCTTGGTATATGGCTTCAGCTGACATATCAACCTCTGGCAAGAATATGTGATGGTTGCAAGCAGAAGGCTGATAGTTGATAGCAGAATGAAGCTTGATGAGGCGCATGATCCGTGGAGCGTAGAACTTGAGTGCAAATAGATCAGAGCCTGATACAGCCAACTGCCTGATAAAGAAGCCTTGAGCATTGAAGCTGATGCCATTGAAGATATAGAAGACCAACGTCTTCATTGTGCCTTCAAGCCTGGCTGATAAAGAGTGTCCATTGACAGACCATAGAGTTCGCCTGATGATATGATATATTGTGCGTGGAAGATACTCAAGGTCTTCAACAAAGAACTCCTTTGGGTACTCAGCATCGATTGGCAAAGGCTTCATCATGCTCAGCATTTGGCTCATGTTGGGCTTTGGCTTCTGAAAGATACTCTCCAAAGCTTCGCAATGTAGTTGACAGCCAGGTTCATATAGTTCTCCTGGAGTGGGCAGGCTAGTTAGCTAAATGAGGTCAAAGGCTTTGGCTTCATGATGGACATTTCCTGTCATCCACTCAAGGACCCATGTCTTCGGATCCTTGCTGTAGCCGCGAATGTGAAGGGTTGCATAGAATTGCAGAAGCAGCTCTTCATTCCAGTGCTCTTTATCAGTCACAAAGTTCAGCAGGCCAGCATCACGGAAGCAATCAAGGGCTTCTTTAAGACAGGGCAATCCAGTAATGGCTTCAGTGTCAAGACGCATATGTGGGAAGATGCGCCCTTGATCATAGAGAACTCGTGAATAATAACTGCGCCGTTGATGGCTCCAGAACCTATCTGATGAAATACTTGGTTTGGAGTAGGGGTTCTTGGCGCTATCAAAGAAAGTGTTGTGCGCAATGAAGCCATTAGCATTGAAGGATCCTGGCGAAGTTGCAGTACCTGGGAACCTGGGCAGTCTTGGCTTTGGCTTCTGAACCTGAGGCATGTGCTCAACATGGTAGTCAAATTAAGGACTAGCAACAGGTGGATCAATGGGAGGCGGAGGAATCAGAAGAGGCCACTTGACAGAAATCAGCTGGTCATCTTTGTCGTATGCTTGCTCGATAGTATGGGGCCTTGGAGGCGGAACAAGAGCAGTGGCATTGACTTCGGGCTGCTGAGTGGCGTCAGGTGCATCACTGGCTTCAAGTGCCATCGCTTCAGGCACCACATTGACTTCAGGTGCCACATTAGCTTCAGCCATGACAACGTCATTAGCTTCAGTGGTGGTGTTGGTGGCAGCCTTAGAATGTGTAACCTCCACTTCAGGAGCTGGAGGGTCGGACACGTTCTCCTCGAGAACAACTTGGTCGTCAGGGGGTGTGACAACACGTGCTTCTTCTTCTCTTGTTTGTTCTTCATTGGCTGATGCAGCCGAAATGTCTTCAGCCGCTTTGGCTTCAGACTCAGGGACGTTCACAGTAGGACAGCCTTCAGGAACATATTGGTGCTCATCTCCTTCTGGAACACTTGAAGGAACGACTTGAGGCCTTGGTCCTTCGCGAAGCCTGCGGAATGCTGGCGACGCTTGTGGAGATGGAGTTGGTTGGGCCTCAAAGTCTTCGTCTTCAAGCACCGAACTGGTGACTTGAGTAGGGAGAGTAACTGGTGATTGTTGTGGGTGATCAGCCCATGAGTCATCCTGAGCAATTGGCGTCAATGGATGACCAATGCTGATGCGTTCGTTGTTCGTGAGAACAGGCGATGATACAACATTGTATTCGATCTAAGGAAGGACTTCATCATCTTCAACATTGTCATGGTGACCAATGTCTTCAGCTGCGGTGGGGTCAACAGCTAGAATGTCTTCAGTAGCCTCTGTGGGAGCAGGCTCATGAACAGTCAGGCGACGTTCTTGGTGTGCAGACGCAGAACGAGCAACATAAATTGGCTCGACGACAAGGGGCTCTATGGGAGCAGCCCGGACCTTCTTGATCTTGCGCTTCTTGGTGGGTGGAGCATCCTCAGTGGTGTTCTTGCGCTTGCAGGTTTAAGCTTCAGCCACTTTTGTCTTCTTGCGCTCTGAAGCAACTGTGGGGACCTTAGGCTTCAAGCCTATCATGCTGGCAGGGAAGACAATGCGAGGTTCTTCCTGCCTTGATTCTTCAGCTGGGGTCACAATTGGATTCTTCTTCTTTGCAACCATCCTGGGGTCGATGCCTGGACGCCCAAGCGCCTTGCGCTTCTCAGCTTCATTGTAATCTTGAACACACTTGGGAGCCAAGGCCTTTATGCGCTCACGAGAACCTTTAGCTTCTTCACGCCTCTTGTGAAAGGCTTCCTTGAGCTCATGCATCATGACTTTGAAATTCTCGACTTCTTGGACGCTGAGCTTGGCCATATGCTTCTTGAACTGAGCCTTTTCATAATCAATCTTTTGCTTCAGCTCAACAATTCTCTGAGCAAGAGCTAGCTCAGAGGCAATGGCGCCGTTGAAAGAGACACTTAGGCTAACTGGAAGTTGCAGATCGTCAAAGCTGAGATTGGGGGTGTCAAGCCCTTCATCGATGAAGTTGTTCAATACTTCCACGTCAAAGAGGGGCAAATCATTGAAGATTTCTGCATCTTGCTTGCTCTCTATCAATTGCTCAAGAACGTCATCAGCTAGATCTTCATCACTTGACAGATCAATGGCTTCATTCGCGTTCTTCAGAACAACATCAGGAGTCAGAGCTGGACTGGGGTTGTGCATGGGCTTCTTCTGTAGCTTCTTGCTCCTAGAGACGCGAGAATGCTCTTCAGATTGCACACTTGGTGCAGGTGGAGCAGTGGCCAAAGGCTTCACTCTTGAAGCTGTTGGTGGAGTGGTCTTCGAAGCCTTGGATTTATTCTTCTTCTTTGGCTTCGGAGATGCAGGCGCTTCATCAGAGTCAGCGTCATCTGCAGGTTGATCCACATCTGCCCCTTGAACCCTTATGTGAGAGATGAGACCTTCTAAGTTGTAGAAGGGCCCAACAAGGTTTGGATCAGCTTCACGTGTGCCATCGGCACGAGGCACAGAGGGGTCCAGGATTGAAGTCTAATCCCCAAGTCTTCTTGTTTTCCTTGGCCGAGTTCTTGGCATACTGGAGATTGCGCTTGAACAGATTGTCGTCATGACACCATAACAATGATGATGGGTCGGCATCTGCTGGTTGTGGCCCACGGACCATGCAAGGATAGAAGCCTTGAGAAATGGCTCCAGCTTGGGTCCTGGGTGGAAGATTTTTTAATAGAATGTCTCCCCATGGTCGCTTGATGGCATTCTTCTCAGCATACTCCTGGGTCACAAACCTGTACTTGAACCACTATTCTGCCCAATATCTTCGAATCCATTGGATTCGAGTTTTCCTCTGATTGTAGTCCTCCTCAGGATCATTCTTGTACATCTCAATGAGGTCAGGAGGCAAATCTTTGGAGGTGTTTCCACTGCGCTGTCTGCCACCCTTCCTAACAGATTTCTCAGTTGCCATTGGGTTCAAACTGAAAGGCTTCAACACTGTCAAAGGCTTCCGTCTGCTGGTCACACAGGAACTGGCTTCGGGAGAGTTGATGTGATGCTGTAAGAATTCTGCAAATGAATGCAGACTATGAGAACCAAGGGATTCTTCCACGGACATGAACCTGTGACAGCATTAGAGATGCGAGGGAAGGGGAAGAGGTCATATGCATTCTCAGAAAATTTTGAAGATAAATCAGTTTAGAAGACTTTGACCTCATAGCGCGAAGACATTCACTGTTGGGTCCAGATTTGTACGGATCCAAGAATAGGTACAAGTGAGAATCTAACTACGTGTGAAGCATAATTGAATATACTAGGCAAAGTATGAGATGCAGACAGGATAGATCCAAATATGTGGAGGCCGAAACTTCTTATGGTGAAAAAGATGAATCTATTGGATCAAGAAGATGGTAAAAAGAGAGTTTTAATTTACCACATGATGAACTGCTAGACGGAGAAGAAGTGGATGCCGAGCAGTTCGACCTTTCGTGCCCTAACTTGGCGACGGAGGACACCTACGGCGGCGGCGGAGAAGACGATGTACGCGGCCGACGTGAATGTAATGCCCCAGATGTAACACTTTCCAATTATGGCAATATATGAACTTTGACTTCATCAATTCCATTCTGGGCTCTTCTTTCATTTCGGGTATTCTTCGTTTTCTCGTGTGCGTGTGTGCATTTCATCCATGTCATGTTGTTATGTGCATTGCATTGCATTGTGTTTTCACTTGCACCCGGCCCACTCGTCTCTTCCTGTTGTCCGTTTCGAGTTTCGACGCTCACACACGTGACCGTGGCACCCCGAGTACTTCTTTCGTGTGAGGCTGTGTAACGTTTCCAGTATGAGGTGAGACTTGTCGTGCGTTGTTGTTTTGGTACGTGTAGGCCGCGTGTCAAGTTTCATCACGTTTGGAGTTCGTTTGGTACTCCAAAGGTTAACCTAGTGGGCTAAAAATACCTCTTCGTTTTGGCCCAAGACCCCCTCCACAACAGCCCACAAACCCAGCACAACCACTTCCATCATCTCGGTCATCGAATCGTGATCGCGTGGCCGAAAACCGCTCCTCATTTGGAGTCTCCTAGCTCCCTATGCCTATAAATTAGTCCCCCACGTCCATCTTTCGGGCAAACCCTAGTCTCCTCCCCCCCTCCCGCCGCCGGACACGTCCGGAATGGACCGGACACGTCCGCCCGGACGCGCCCGGCCAACCCCGCCGTGTCACGTGTCGCACCGCCAGATCCACCGCGCGGGCCCGTCAGGCCCTGCGCCGGCCCCCGCGGCCCGCTCCCTCCGCCGCCGCTCCGCGCCTCGCCTCGCCACTGTCTTCGTCCGCTCCGGCCGCGCGCCGCCGCCGCGCGCTTCGCCGCCTCCCGCCGCCTCTCCACCGCCGGCGAGCTCGCGTCGCAGCCGCCGCCGCCCCGTAGGCGACCGCCGAGGGTCCCCGCCGCCGCGCCTCCCGCAAAGCCCCTCCGACGAGCCGCGCCCGGCCACCCTCCGGCGAGCCGCGCCCGACCAACCTCCGCCTCTGGCCGCCTAGATCCCGGCGGGATCAATCCTTCCGTCACCGGGCGCCCGAACCGTTAGCGCCGCCCCGGCCCGGATCCGCTTCGGATCCGATCCACCAGGAGGGTGGATCAGATCCACCGGTGTGTGGATCCAAACGCCGTCTTCCTCCATCCCGGCCGCCTCAGTCCCGGGATCTCCTCGTCCCCTTTTCCTAGGGTATTGTTTTTTCACTAAGTCCCAGATTTTTGCATATTTTGTTGGCATCTTTGCATGACTGTAACTTTTAGTGTGCTTGTCCAAATTGTGCATATGATATATCAAAATGATCGTGGTGAGATGCTCTACATTTTTTTCCATTGTGGCATGCTTGTTTGAGATCATATAGATGTCCTAATCTTCGTGACAAGAGTGCTACTTGTTATAAACTGTTGTTACTTGTTATTTTGTTGCTATGTTTGCTTGATGCCCTAGTCAAATCCATGCTTGTTATGGAGTGGCCAATGATCATTCCTTGATGTCCATGTTTTTGTCTATCCATCCATGCCCTCACTTGCACATATGGCTTGCTGTAGCTTATTTATTTCTTACTCTCAAGTTGCTATAAATTATAACTGTCAATCAATTTGGTGTAGCTTGTTGCTATTGATCCATGCCTCCTATGGAGTTGCTCCAATGGAGTTGTTTGCTGTAGAATATGTCTACTTCATGTCCATGCTTGTTGTCATCATGTTTGGGTGCTGTAGCTTATTTATCTCTTGCTCCAAAGTTGCTATGTGGCTGTTAACTTCAGCTTTGCATTGTATCTTGTTTCGTGTGTATGTGTTGAACCGTTGCTCCGTTTTGAGCGTGCCCTATATGAAACTTGCGTGATTTTGCATGTAGAATCATAATATAATGTTGTTTACATATTTGGAGTGTGTTTGCTTAATGTTTTAGTGCATCTTGCACCGTTGCCTTGCTTGTCTTGTTTTGCTCATATCTTCTAGACCGTAGCTCCGAATTAAACAAACTTTATATGAAACTTGACTAGAATTTCATGTAGATCATCATGGTGCATGTTAACTTGCTGTTTAACAACTTTAACTTAAGGTTTGTTCAGATCTGGACCAATTTTAAAATATGCATATGAGGACTTACCGGGTTTGATATATGTTGATTCCGACCTCATTTAAACTTGTTGTTTTGTGTTGTTCTTGTGTGCTTCATCCCTTGCCATGAAATACATCATATAGACTTGTTTTGCATCATCATGGTTGTGCATTGCACCGTGTTGATGTGGTGCCATGTTGTGTTCTTTTGTGCATTGCATCTTCACCGATCACAAGAGCTTGAAGTACATCTTCATACAACCGGACCTGAACCTTCGCCAGACTCGTTGGGTTGAGATGATCCAAGAGTATGATCCAAGCATCGAATACACACCTGTCAAGGCCAATGTCATTGCAGATGCCTTGAGCAGAAAGGCATATTGCAACAGTCTCCTTCTCAAGCCGTTTTAGCCTGAGCTTTGTGAATCATTCAGGAAGCTCAACCTCCAAGTTGTTCCGCAAGGCTTTCTTGCAAAACTTCAAGTTGCTCCTACCTTGGAAGATCAGATCCGTGAGGCCCAACTAAGCGATGCTATGGTGCAGAAAGTGAAACATGGTATTCCTAAGGGTACTCCCAAATACAAGTGCTATCGTGTTGATGAGAAAGACACCTTGTTCTTTGAGGACAGACTTGTGGTTCCCAAGGGTGATCTCAGAAAGCTCATAATGAACGAAGCACATGACTCCCTCCTCTCCATTCATCCCGGAAGTTCCAAGATGTACCAAGACCTCAAGCAATCTTACTGGTGGACTCGCATGAAAAGGAAGATTGCCCAATTGGTGAATGAATGTGATGTCTGCAGAAGAGTGAAGGCAGAGCATCAATGTCCAGCCGGTCTCCTCCAACCTCTTCCTATTCCCGAGTGGAAATTCGACCACATTGAAATGGATTTTGTCACTGGGTTTCCTAAGTCCAAGAAGGGGAATGATGCTATCTTTCTGGTCATTGACAAGCTAACCAATGAAGCTCACTTCCTTCCAGTCAAAGAATCCATCAATGCAGCTCAGTTGGCAGAGTTGTACACTTCCAGAATTGTGTCGTTACATGGCATTCCTCAAGTTATCTCCTCAGACCGTGGAATTTTATTCACATCCAAGTTCTGGGACTCCTTTCAGTCAGCCATGGGCACTACGATTCGTTTCAGCACTGCGTTTCACCCTCAGACTAGTGGTCAAGTCGAAATAGTGAACCAAATCCTCGAAGACATGCTCAGAGCTTGTGTCATTTCTTTTGGCATGAAGTGGGAAGATTGTCTTCCGTTTGCCGAGTTCTCTTACAACAACAGTTTCCAAGCAAGTGCCGGAAAGCTCCTTTTAAAATCCTCTATGGCAGAAAGTGTCATACTCCTCGCAACTAGTCCGAGACTGGTGAACGTCAACTTCTTGGCAATGATTTGATCTCAGAAGCCGAAGAAATGTGCAAAGTCATACGTGAGAATCTCAAGGCCACTCAGTCGCGTCAAAAGAGCTACTATGACAGCAAGCATCGTGATTTGGCCTTCGACATTGGAGATCATGTCTATCTCCGTGTTTCTCCTATGAAAGGAACCCAAAGATTTGGTATCAAAGGAAAGCTTGCTCCTAGATACGTGGGCCCTTTCAAGATTCTTGGCAAAAGACGCGATCTAGCCTATCAACTTGAGCTTCCCTCCAACTTTGCAAATGTTCATGACGTGTTTCACGTGTCTCAACTCCGCAAGTGCTTCAAGACACCTGAACGCACCACTCCGTTCGAGGAGATTGATCTTCAACAAGACTTGTCTTACCGTGAGCACCCTGTTGCTATTCTTGAAGAAACTGAGCACAAGACCCGCAACAAGTCAATCAAGTTCTAGAAAGTTAAGTGGTCACACCATACCGACTGAGAAGCTACGTGGGAACGAGAGGATCACCTTCGTTCCGAGTACCCTTCCTTCTTCCAGTCCTAGATCTCGGGACGAGATCTTTTTGTAGTAGAGGAGAGTTTGTAATGCCCCAGATGTAACACTTTCCAATTATGGCAATATATGAACTTTGACTTCATCAATTCCATTCTGGGCTCTTCTTTCATTTCGGGTTTTCTTCGTTTTGTCGTGTGCATGTGTGAATTTCATCCATGTCATGTTGTTATGTGCATTGCCTTGCATTCTGTTGTCACTTGCACCCGGTCCCACTCGTCTCTTCCCATTGTCCGTTTCTAGTTCCAACGCTCACAGACGTGCCCGTGGCACCCTGAGTACTTCTTTCGTGTGAGGCCATGTAACGTTTCCGGTATGAGGTGAGACTTGTCGTGCGTTGTTGTTTTGGTATGTGTAGGCCACCTGTCAAGTTTCATCATGTTTGGAGTTCGTTTGGTACTCCAACGGTTAACCTAGTGGGCTAAAAGTACCTCTTCCTTTTGGCACAAGACCCACTCCACAACAGCCCACAAACCCAGCACAACCACTTCCATCATCTCGGTCGTCGAATCGTGATCGTGTGGCCGAAAACTGCTCCTCATTTGGAGTCTCCTAGCTCCCTATGCCTATAAATTAGTCCCCCACGTCCATTTTTCGGGCAAACCCTAGTCTCCTCCCCCCTCTCGCCGCCGGACACGTCCGGAACGGACCGGACACGTCCGCCCGGACGCGCCCGACCAAACCCGCCGTGCCACGTGCCGCACGGCCAGCTCCACCGCGTGGGCCCATCAGGCCCGGCGCCGGCCCCCGCGGCCCGGTCCCTCCACCGCCGCTCCGCACCTCCCCCGCCGCCGTCTTCGTCCGCTCCGGCCGCGCCCCGCCGCCGCGCGCTTCGACGCCTCTCGCCGCCTCTCCGCCGCCGGCGAGCTCGCGTCGCAGCCGCCGCCGCCTCCGCCGAGGGTCCCCGCCGCCACCTCGCCTCCACCGAGGGTCCCCGCCGCCACCTCGCCTCCGGCGAGCCGCGCCCGGCCAACCTCCGCCTCCGGCCGCCTAGATCCCGGCGGGATCCATCCTTCCGCCGCTGGGCGCCCAAACCGTTAGCGCCGCCCCGGCCTGGATCCGCTTCGGATCCGATCCACCAGGAGGGTGGATCAGATCCACCGGTGCGTGGATCCAAACGCCGTCTTCCTCCATCCAGGCCGCCTCAGTCCCGGGATCTCCTCGTCCCCTTTTCCAAGGGTATTTTTTTCCACTAAGTCCCAGATTTTTGCATATTTTGTTGGCATCTTTGCATGACTGTAACTTTTAGTGTGCTTGTCCAAATTGTGCATATGATATATCAAAATGATCGTGGTGAGATGCTCTACATTTTGTTCCATTGTGGCATACTTGTTTGAGATCATATAGATGTCCTAATCTTCCTGACAAGAGTGCTACTTGTTATAAACTGATGTTACTTGTTATTTTGTTGCTATGTTTGCTTGATGCCCTAGTCAAATCCATGCTTGTTATGGAGTGGCCAATGATCATTCCTTGATGTCCATGTTTTTTTCTATCCACCCATGCCCTCACTTGCACATGTGGCTTGCTGTAGCTTATTTATTTCTTGCTCTCAAGTTGCTATAAATTATAACTGTCAATCAATTTGGTGTAGCTTGTTGCTATTGATCCATGCCTCCTATGGAGTTGCTCCATAGGAGTTGTTTGCTGTAGAATATGTCTACTTCATGTCCATGCTTTTTGTCATCATGTTTGGGTGCTGTAGCTTATTTATCTCTTGCTCCAAAGTTGCTATGTGGTTGTTAACTTCAGCTTTGCATTGTATCTTGTTTCATGTGTATGTGTTGAACCGTTGCTCCGTTTTGAGCGTGCCCTATATGAAACTTGCGTGATTTTGCATGTAGAATCATAATATCATGTTGTTTACATATTTGAAGTGTGTTTGCTTAATGTTTGGGTGCATCTTGCACCGTTGCCTTGCATGTCTTTTTTGGCTCATATCTTCTAGACCGTAGATCTGAATTAAACAAACTTTATATGAAACTTGACTAGAATTTCGTGTAGATCATCATGGTGCATGTTAACTTGCTGTTTAACAACTTTAACTTAAGGTTTTGTCAGATCTGGACCAATTTCAAAATATGCATATGAGGACTTACCGGGTTTGATATATGTTGATTCCGGCCTCATTTAAACTTGTTGTTTTGTGTTGTTCTTGTGTGCTTCATCCCTTGCCATGAAATGCATCATATAGACTTGTTTTGCATCATCTTGGTTGTGCATTGCATCGTGTTGATGTGGTGCCATGTTGTGTTCTTGTGTTGAGTAGAGCCGGGAGCCGAGACCGAGAACGAGGGTCCTACCGAGGTTGAGTAAGAGGAGCCGTCTTACGATCCCATCGACGACTCGACAGGCAAGATGACCTGACCCAGATATCATTACTATCTTTGCCTATTGCTAGATGTCTCGCTCTTTAGCTTATTGCCTCGATGCCCATGTTTGTTTGTCAGCCTCCTACTATAGCCATGAATCTCTCTAACCACCCAACCTAGCAAACCTTTGTTTGGCTACGTAAGCTTCGCTCAGCCCCTCTTATAGCATTATTTGTTGCAGGTGAAGATTCGAAGATTCTTGCTTCATGTTGAAGTTATTGTTGGGATATCACACTATATAATCTATTTAACTAAATCATCTATATATTGGTAATGGGTGGAAGGCTAAGCCTCTTGCTTAGTGTTTTGTTCCACTCATGCGGTCATGCCACCCTAGGAACCGTATAAACCGGTGTTATGTTCCTTGATTATGCGTTCCTAACACGGTTGGGGTTATGTGACCCCCTCGATAACCCGCTTAGCGCTAAAGCTTTTCCAGCGAGGCCCGACATTGGTTTTATATTTGCCTAAACAACTAAAACTTGCCGAGGGAGTAATTAACCTGAGGATTTATTAATCAACCCCCAGGGCCAGTGCTCGTTTTGAGTGTTGGTCCAAACTAGAGCCACTTGCGGTGCCACCTAGTTCGCTGGGGTCTTCGGTTATTGTACGTACTGCTCATCCGGTCGTGGCCTGAGACTAGATGCGCGCGGCTACTGTCAGGGTGTCAGCACGCCGGGAGGTCTTGCTGGATTAGTTTTACCTTAGTCAGAATATCTTGAGCACGGGATTTCGAGAATACTCGTGTGTTCCCACCTTGGAGTTGCGACTCCGCAGATCGTGAGCTTGTGATGGGCTAAGTTGGGACACCCCTGCAGGGTTTTGATCTTTCGAAAGCCGTGCCCGCGGTTATGTGGCAGATGGGAATTTGTTAATATCCGGTTGTAGAAAACTTGACACCATGTTCAGAATACACTACCAGCGTGAGTAACCGTGACGGTCATTTTCCGGAAGGGGTTCGGGAAGTGAACACGGTGGGGTTATGTTTGACATGCTTAGATAGGATCACTTAGTGATCACTTTGACGCTCGTGGCACTTCTCTTCTCGCTCTAAACACGTAAGCTAGTGCTAGTGCAGCTGCAACATTTATTTCTTCAGCCTTGTTCCACACCCAAGGCTTAGATAGTTTTGCTACCCAGGAACGGGATTGCTGAGTCCTCCATGGCTCACAGATTCTACACAACACCAGATGCAGGTACTATGGTGAACTACACAGGCATAGAGCTGTACTCGGAGTTCGATGAAGATCGTGGGCGATACTACGTGTACTATGCCGATGAGCAGTAGTGGCTTCTACTAGGGGCGATCGGACCTTGTGGCTTTATTTATTTGGTATCTTTCATTTGGATCTTCGTCCGTAGTCGGACTGTGATGTTATTTGGATGATGATTGATTATGTCATGTATTGTGTGACGTGGCGAGTGTAAGCCAACTACTCTTTTGCAAGTTCATCCCTCTTTTACATGAGTCGTGCAAAGATACCGTACTTGAGATCATTCTAGTATGAGCTTATACCTTTAAGTCGTGCCTCGACACGTAGGAGGTATAATCTCATACTGGGAATTACAGTGAAGACGGCGTCGACGAGGTCGCGACAGCGAAGCGCTTCGTTACCGACGTCGTCGAGAGCTAGCGGAGGCGCTAGGGTTGGTCGAGGTGGAGAGGTGGTAGAAGAGTTTTTTCCAATGATGGGATGTGCATTTATAAGGATAGGAGACGGCACAGTGCAATTACGCAGGTGCCCCTGGCGGTTCACATCTGAGGGACACGTGGCAGACATGTAACGCATTGGGAGATGTCCCACGATCCCACGCATGCCAGGACTGTCGGGGTAGTCGTTCCGGCTTCTCCGGGTTTTAGGCATTAAGGATTGAGCATTAAAAACAGATTTAAAGTTTGTCTCTATATCTTCTGCTGACAAGGGCGCAGAGTAGACATTCGACGGTTCCAACAGAATGCATATGATTTGGATAGATAGAGTTTGAGGTGAGAAAGCATAGAGAGGTTCGGGTCCAATCACATTCACTTAGTTCAAAAGATTCAAATAAGAAGACATGGCTATAAGTGAATGCTGTAGAGGACAGAACACAAGTCTATATCTATGTCCTATATGAACATAAATCAAATGCGAAGATTTTGCAAATGTAACGCCAAGAGAAACACTTCAAACAAAGATTTGGTGGTGGCGTTACCCACCGTATAGGAAGTATTAGACCTAGACACGGCGCACAATTATTGTGGCGCTCCGAAGTCAAATTCCACGTTAATGTATTCACACTCACAGTGTAAGTCTTCATTGATTGAAGATATACTTTACTTCGTGTGTTGCACATCTAAGTCATCAACATGCATAAGTGTTAGGATGTGTGCCTGATTACAGGACATTTGAGGATTCTAAGATATTTAGCTCACACCACAACTTGCAAAACCTTTTCTCATCCAAGGGCTTTGTGAAGATATCTGCCAGCTGCTCTTCAGTGTTGACGTGAATGATATCAATATCTTCCTTCATGGCATGATCTCTGAAAAAGTGATGACGAATTTCAATGTGCTTTGTCTTCGAGTGCTAAACTGGGTTGTTGGCAATCTTGATGGCGCTTTCATTGTCGCAATAGAGTGGCACATGCTTCAGATGGACACCATAGTCCTTGAGAGTTTCCTTCATCCAGAGAAGCTGAGCGCAGCAAGATCCATCAGCAATGTATTCAGATTCAGCAGTGGAGAGTGATACACAGTTCTGCTTCTTTGAAGATCAACAGACAAGTGATCGTCCCAGAAAGTGACATGTGTCTGATGTAGACTTGCGATCAACTTTGTCACCAGCATAATCAACATCTGAGAATCCAACTAGATCAAACTCTGAGCCCTTTGGATACCATAATCCTAGTGTTGGGGTGTAAGCCAAATATCGAAGAATTCGCTTAACAGCTAAGTGATGCGACTCCTTTGGTGCCGCTTGGAATCGAGCACACATGCAAAAACTAAGCATAATATCTGGCCTAGATGCACATAAATAAAGTAAATAACCAATCATGGAGCGGTATACCTTTTGATCGAAATCTTTACCATTGGCGTCGGGACTCAGATGACTTTTAGTTGGCATAGGCGTCGTGTATCCTTTGCAGTCTTGCATACCAAACTTCTTCAGGCAATCTTTGAGGTATTTCTCTTGAGATATGAAGATGTCGTTGCTTTGCGAATGAATTTGAAGACCAAGGAAGAACTTCAGCTCACCCATCATGGACATCTGATATTGCTCTTGCATCATGTGAGCGAACTCATCACTGTATATTTTATCGGTGCAGCCAAAGATAATGTCATCCACATAGATTTGGCACACAAACAGTTCACCTTCATATGTCTTCGTGAAGAGTGTGGGATCCAGGGAACCATGTTTGAAGCATTTGCTCTTCAGGAAGTCTTTGAGTGTGTCATACCAAGCACGAGGTGCTTGTTTGAGGCCATACAGTGCCTCGTTGAGCTTGTATACCATATCAGGATGTTTTGGATCTTCAAAGCTAGGTGGTTGTGCAACATACACTTCTTTTTCATTCTTGCCATTTAGAAAAGCACTCTTCACATCCATTTGATACAGAAGGATGTTGTGATGGTTTGCATAGGCTAGCAGTATGCGAATAGCTTCAAGCCTAGCCACAGGAGCAAACGTTTCATCGAAGTCAATCCCTTCTATCTGAGTGTATCCTTGAGCAACGAGACGAGCTTTGTTTCTGACAACTTGACCACGCTCATCTTGCTTGTTACGATATATCCATTTTGTGCCTATTATATTGTGCTTGCGGGGGTCAGGACGCTTGACAAGTTTCCATACGTTGTTCAGCTCAAACTGTTGAGGCTCTTCTTGCATAGCTTGAATCCATTCAGGTTCCATGAAGGCTTCGTCAACTTTCTTGGGTTCAGATATTGAGACAAATGCAAAGTGCCCGCAGAAATTTGCTAGCTGTGTTGCTCTTGAATGAGTGAGTGGACCAGGTGCATTTATGCTATCAATTATCTTCTCAACTTGTACTTCATTTGCAACACGGGGATGAGCTGGACGAAGATTTTTCTCTTGCTGGTCATTGTCATCATCAGGAGGATTGTCTTCAGGCTGAGCATTGTCTTCAGGTTGATTAGGAGCAGAAATGATGAGTTCCTTGTCAGGATGTGCTTCAAAAGGCATGATTTCACCTGTTCCCATTAGCTTGATAGATTCACTAGGTGTAGCTTCATCCAGCACATTTTGTTGGAACTCTCTTTGTGAGCCATTCGTTTCATCAAACCACACATCCACAGTTTCAACAACTTTATAGAGAAAGATGTTGAAGACTCTGTAGGAGTGAGAGTCCTTTCCGTAGTCGAGCATGAAACCTTCATGTGCTTTTGGTGCAAATTTTGACTTGTGATGTGGATCCTTGATCCAGCACCTAGCTCTAAATACCCTGAAGTAACTGCATTTGGCTTCTTGCCAGTAAGGAGTTCATAGGATGTTTTCTTCAGAAGCTTGTGAAGATAGACACGGTTGATGATATGGCATGCAGTATCAATAGCTTCGGGCCAGAACTTGGTGTCTTGTATTCATCGAGCATCATTCGAGCCATCTCAATTAGGGTTCTGTTCTTGCGCTCTATGATGCCATTCTGCTGAGGTGTGTACGGAGCTGAGAATTCGTGAGTGATTCCCATTGTATCTAGATAAAGATCAAGGACGGTATTCTTGAACTCAGTTCCATTGTCACTTCTGATATGCTTGATCTTGACGCCATAGTTGTTCATGGCATGGTTGGCGAAGCATCTGAAGACATCTTGCACTTCAGTCTTGTAGAGAATTATGTGCACCCATGTGTATCTTGAATAATCATCAACAATGACGAAGCCATAGAGACAAGCTGTGGTGGTGAACGTGGAGTAGTGAGTAGGACCAAATAATTCCATGTGAAGCAGCTGGAAGCGTTTGGATGTCGTCATGATTGTCTTCGAGGGATGCTTGGCCCTAGTCATCTTCCCAGCTTCACAGGCACCGCACAAATGATCTTTCTTGAACTTGACGCCCTGGATGCCTACGACGTGCTTCTTCTTCGCTAGAGTGTGCAAGTTCCTCATGCCGGCATGTCCTAGCCTTCGATGCTAGAGCCAGCACTCTGAAGCTTTTGCTAGAAGACATACGGCCATCTGTGGTCCTGCTGAGAAATCTACCATATACAGATCATCTTTCCGATATCCTTCAAAGACTAGAGACTTGTCAGATTCCATTAGTACAAGGCAACGATATTTTCCAAATATCACAATCATGTTTAAGTCACAAAGCATTGAGACAGACATTAAGTTGAAACCAAGGGATTCAACAAGCATGACTTTATCCATGTGCTGATCCCTTGAGATTGCAACTCTACCTAGACCCAATACTTTGCTTTTACCAGTATCAGCAAATGTGATGTGACTCTTGTCAGATGGACGCAAGGTTGAGTCCATAAGAAGACTTCGATCTCCAGTCATATGATTAGTGCATCCATTGTCCATAATCCATTCTGAAGTCTTTGGTGCCATACCCTACAGTGCAGTTAGGGGGATAAGCTTCACGAAAAGACATTGTGAAGCATAAACATTTGACGTACAAGTGGATTATGAAAGCTTAGATCCAAGTTAGGACTGATAGGATGATTGGCAAGCGATTCAGGAACAAAATACATAGTAAGACCATTTGAGCATTTGATTATGCGCCCTACAAGTTGTTTTAGGTCCCCAGCAATAGCATCAGACGCCTTTGATTTTCGGCTGGAGACCTTTCCCTGCAAGAGAAAGTTAATTCTTCTTAACCACCCACATCTTCAGGGGTGGCTTAGAAGCAATGAGTCTAAGAGCAGTATCTGAGAATTTTGGCTTTGGGGCCCTAGCAAATAGTTTTGCAGTAGGAGAATAATACTCTTAAGAATAAGAAGAAAAGTTCTTTGTTTTGTGAATATAGCGGTTTGAGGAAACACCCTCATATTCATGGGTTTGAGTATAATTTCCCTGCAAAACATTGGCGTTAGGGTGACTCAGGTGAGTCCTCTGTCTGTATGATGCCTTAGGACCGTATGAAGCCTTTGGTCTGGGGTTTGTCTTCTTCCCATGTGGTGTCATGATGACATTTACTGGAAGCTTCTCAAGACAAACTTTGGGAACCCAGATCTTCTTCATAGGTGGCCCGTTCCTGTAGTTAGTACCAATATACCTGGCAAACACTTCACCATTCTGATTCTTAAACAGTTTATAGTTTGCATCAAAGGATTCATCAATGATAATAGGATTAGCACAAGTGAAGCCAGATAAGGTAGATGGATCCACTGAAGGTTCCTTTGCAGCAACCCATGTGGTTTTGGGGTACTGCTCAGGCTTCCAGTATGAACCATCAACATTCATTTTCCTCTCGAACCCTACACCCTCTTTCCTTGGGTTTCGGTTCAGAATCTGCTTTTTGAGGACATCACATAAAGTCTGATGCCCTTTGAGGCTTTTGTACATCCCTGTTTCAAGCAAAGTCTTCAACCTAGCATTTTCATCAGCAATAGTAGTGGTATCCTCAGCAGAGGGGCTAGTTACCACATCAACAGTTGAAGATATTGCAACAGTAGCAGCAGTAGAACATTCAGCAATAGATGTAGCGTTATCACGCTCAATGCATTTAGACATGGTGGTTCAAATCCTTCCTGAGCGGAGCTGATCTGTTGAGCATGGAGTGACTCATTTTCTTTTTGAAGATCTTCATGAGCCGCTTTCAATTTCTCAAGATCTCGCTTCCTTTGAAGATAATCATGGGAAAGCTTTTCATGAGTTTTTGAGAGCGATTCATGAAGACTCTCAAGTTCCTCGTACTTAACATGAAGATTTTTTATGTCTTCAATTAAGGAGTGAGAACGGATCATTTCCGCGTCCAATAGGTCATCGCTTTTGTCTAACAGTTTTTGAATATGTTCCATAGCTTTCTGTTGTTCAGTGGCAATTTTAGCAAGTGTTTTGTAGCTAGGTTTGGATTCACGTTCGGAGTCATCTTCACTGGAAGTTTGAACGTAAGCATCATGTGATTTTACCTTGGCACTGCGTGCCATGAAGCAGTAGGTGGGAGCAGAGTCGTCGTTCTCATCATCATCAGTGTTGGTGACGGGGCCATTGTCTTCAGTGTTGAATATGGACTTGGCAACGTAGGCTGTGGCTAGAGCCAGACTTGCAACACCAGAATCAGACTCCTCCTCAGACTCCACCTCCGCTTCTTCTGAAGCAGACTCCTCCTCTGAATCCATCTCCTTGCCAACAAAGGCACGAGCCTTGCCAGATGAATTCTTCTTGTGTGATGAAGACTTCGATGAAGACTTGGAAGAAAGCTTTGAGGATTTCTTCTTTTTCTTGTAATCAGAATCATATTCCTTGCTCTTCTTCTTCTTTTTCTCATTGTCCCATTGAGGACACTCAGAGATGTAGTGATCAGGTTTCTTGCACTTATGACATGTTCTCTTCTCGTAGTCATGGGTAGAAGCTTCATCATTTCTTGAGCTGGATCATGAAGACTTTCTGAAGCCTTTCTTCCTAGTGAATTTCTGGAACTTCTTCACAAGCATGGCAAGCTCCTTTCCAATGTCTTCAGGATCATCAGAACTGCATTCAGATTCTTCGTCAGATGAGGAAGCAGCCTTTGCCTTCAAAGCGCGAGTTCGGCCATAGTTGGGACCATAGATGTCACGTTTCTCAGATAGCTGGAAACTCATGTGTGTTGAGCCTCTCAAGTATGTCAGACGGATCGAGAGTCTTGAAGTCAGGGCGTTCTTGAATCATTAGGGCAAGGATGTCAAATGAGCTGTCAAGTGATCTAAGTAGTGTCTTGACGATTTCATGCTTGGTGATCTCAGTGGCACCAAGTGCCTGAAGCTCATTTGTGATGTTAGTGAGGCGATCGAATGTGTGCTGGACATTCTCATTGTCGTGTCTCTTGAAGCGACTGAAGAGGTTGCGAAGGACACTGATTCTTTGATCTCTCTGGGTTGAGATGCCTTCGTTGACCTTAGAGAGCCAGTCCCAGACTTCCTTCGACGTTTCCAGAGCACTCACACGACCATACTGTCCTTTGGTCAGATGACCACAGATGATATTCTTGGCTGTGGAATGCAGTGGGACGAGCTTCTTGACATCAGCAGGGGTGAGACCTTCACCAGTCTTGGGAACGCCGTTCTTGACGACAAACCAGAGGTACACATCAATGGCTTCAAGATGCATGTGCATCTTGTTCTTCCAGTAGGGGTATTCAGTGCCATCGAAGACGGGGCACGTAGTGGAGAATTTGATTATCCCTGCAGTCGACATAGCTAAAACTCTAGGTGGTTAAACTGAATCACACAGAACAATGGAGTACCTTGCTCTGATACCAATTGAAAGTGTTGTATATCGACTAGAGGGGGGGTGAATAGGAGATTTTTATGAAAGTCTTCAAAACATGCAAGTTTCGAAGACAAAGGATATAACCGATCCTATTTATATGCAGCGGAAGGTAGACTACACTAGACAAGCCATAGTAAAGTATTCAGTGAAGTGAAAGCATGAAGACTAATAGCAACTAGGCAGTATGGATCATGATGGAAGATTGTATGAAGCCAATCAGAACAAGTAGTCACACAGTGAAGTCGAACAGATAAGGCAAGCAGGCAATGACTTCACAAAGACAGACAGTAAGTAAAGAGGAGGGAGGGATAGAACCAGTAGCTTGGGGAAGACAGTGATTTGTTAGACCAGTTCCAGTTGCTGTGACAACTGTACGTCTGGTTAGGGAGGCTGAGATTTAACTCAGAAGACCGCATCTTCACCTTATTCCCCTTGAGCTAAGGACACCTAGTCCTCGCCCAATCACTCTGGTAAGTCTTCAAGGTAGACTTCCAGACCTTCACTGACTTCGTTCACCGGCGATCCACAATGACTCTTGGATGCTCAGAATGCGACGCCTAACTGGCTGGAGGATTCACAGTCCTCAAGTGTAACAAGTCTTCAGGTCACACAGACAGAAAGACTTCAGTGATGCCTAACACTCTATGGCTCTGGGTGTTTGGGCTTTGTCCTCGCAAGGATCTCTCTCTCAAATGCTTCGGAGGTAGGTTGCTCTCAAACGACAAAAGCCGTGTAATAACTCTGAGCAGCCACCAATTTATGGTGTAGGGGGTGGGCTATTTATAGCCACTAGGCAACCCGACCTGATTTGTCCGTAGTGACCCTGGGTCACTAAGGAACTCACACGTGTTCCAACGGTCAGATTTCAACCACACACGGCAACTTTACTTGGGCTACAAGTAAAGCTGACTCATCCAGCTCTGGATAAGATTTGCTCTCATTGTCTTCACTCGAAGACATAGGATTTGGTTGAGCATCACTTCAGTCACTCTGGCTTTGTTCACTTGGACCCCACTTAACAGTATGGTGGTTCCTATGACTCAACAAAGAAGAAAAGGAAAAAACGAAACATCTAAGTCTTCACGTTCCATAGTCTTCACACAATGTCTTCTCTTGTCATAGTCTTCAATATGATTATCTTCATATACCACCATTGTCGTCAATGTCTTCATACATTTTTAGGGGTCATCTCCGGTAGGTAAACCGGATCAATGATGGACTACTACCTGCGTTATCCTGCAATCCTCACAAACACATTAGTCCCTAAACCAGGTTTGTCGTCAATACTCCAAAACCAACTAGGGGTGGAACTAAATGCACTTACATTGTGCTTTTAAAACATATTGACATGTGACATGAAGACAAACACATCAATAGCAATGAGCACTTCAAATCAGCATCTCATAACAAGTTTCAGCACTTAACAGCCACATGCACTTTTGCAACAGAGATTAACATGGCAATATGACACCTAACATGAGTGCTGCAACAACCATCATGTAGAGCACTTCACAATGAACATTTTGACATATCATATGCTCCATCTGGACCAACATGCACCAAGTTATCACATCTCAAACATGGCAACAAAATTACAGTCATCAGCAACTTTAAACATATAGCACTCTTGCAACGATGATTAGGGCATCAAGATGAACTCAAACAAGCATGCCACAATGGAACAAAAACAAGAGCACATCTCAACGAACATTTTGATATATTACACGCTCAAAAGATCTACGAGCACGAAGTTATTGCATGACAAAGGAGGCAAGAAAATTACGGAACCAGGGACTTAGTGGAAATTTATACCTCCCGAAAGTCAACGGGACGGATCCATGCGGGACGGGGAGATCCGGGACAGGGACGGGCGCATTTGCTTCAGGGGAGTGGTGGATATCGTCCCGACCCCGAACCGGATCGGGATCGCCGGAGAAGAACGACGGGGCCGGCCGGAGGCGGCTCGTTGGAGCCGGCGAGGCGGCGGCCGAAGGTGCGGAGGAGGCCGGCGGCGGAGACGAGGGCAGAGGCCGGCCTGCGTGGCGGCGGCGGCGGTGGCGCGCCGGCGAGGGTCAGCCGGAGGCAGCGGGGATGAGGGGCGCCGGCAGAAAGCGCGCGACGCACGAGCCGGGCGGCGGTGAGGCGGGCTAGCGGCGGTGGCGATGTGGGCCGGGGCGGTCCGACGCGGGCCCCGGCGGGCCGGCGGCGCGGGGAGGAGAGAGAGGTGGCGGTGATGCCACGTGGCAGCGCGGGATTGGTCGGGCGCGTCCGTCGGACGTGTCCGACGCGGTTTGGACGCGTCCGGCGGCGCGGGGAGCTCGGGGCTAGGGTTTTCGCCCGAAAATGAAGGGGATGGGGCCTTTTTATAGGCATAGGGAGCTAGGAGACTCCAAATGAGGAGCGGTTTTTGCCCACACGTTCACGATCCGACGACCGAGAGGATGGGAGTGGTTGTGCTGGGTTAGTGGGCTGTTGTGGAGGGGGTCTTGGACCAAAAGAAGAGGAGCTTTTAGCCTACTAGGATAACCGTTAGAGTACCAAACGAACTCCAAACGCGTGAAACTTGACAGGCGGCCTACACGTACCAAAACAACAATGCACGACAAGTCTCACCTCATTCCGGGAACGTTACACGGCCACATACGAAAGAAGGACTCGGGGGTGCCACGGGCACGTGTGTGAGTGTCGGAACTCGAAACGGACAACGGGAAGAGGCGAGTGGGACCGGGTGCAAGTGACAACACGAATGCAATGCAATGCACATGATAACATGACATGGATGAAATGCACACACGCACGCGACAAAACGAAGAAACCCGAAATGGAAGAAGAGCCCAGAATGGAATTGATGAAGTCAACGTTTCATATATTGCCATAAATGGAAAGTACCACATATGGGGTGTTACAGGCAGAGTACCGGGAAAGGCCTCCAGATGGGATCTCGCGAGAACAGAAGGTTACGACGGCGGAAAAGTGGTTCTGATGGATGTTTTGATGTTTCTAGAATATATAGGTCTTTATAGGCGGAAGAGGTCGGTCGGGGGAGGCACGAGGAGCCTACAAGGTAGGGGGCGCATCCTACCCCCCAGAGCGCGCCCTCCACCCTTGTGGCCGCCTCGTGGATCCCCTGGCGTGTACTCCTAGTCAATATGATGTCTTCTGGTCCAAGAAAAATCTCCAAAAAGTTTCGTTCCGTTTGGACTCCGTTTGATATTCCTTTTCCGCGAAACTCAAAAACAAGGAAAAAAACAGAAACTAGCACTAGGCTCTGGGTTAATAGGATAGTCCAAAAAATCATATAAAATAGCATATTAATGCATATTAAACATCCAAGATAGATAATATAATAACATGGAACAATAAATAGGTATAGATACGTTGGAGACGTATCAGTACTCCTTACCCATTTCCTTGTGTTCTACCACAATCGCCACACTGACAGCCCTGCTGTTGGCAGCCACATATAAAAGCAAATGCTCTTTATCAACAGGAGCTGCAAGGATAGGCGGCTCAACTAATTGTTTTTTGAGCGCCTCAAACGCCTCATCAGCAGTATCACTCCAGACAAAGTGATATGTTTTCTTCATCATGTGGTATAGAGGAATTGCCTTCTCTTCCAGGCGGCTTATGAACCGGCTTAAAGCTGCAATACAACCCGCCAAGCGCTGAACATCATTGACACACGACGGCTTAGAAAATGAGGTGATAGCCTTAATTTTCTTCGGGTTAGCTTCAATACCTCAATTTCTAAGCCAAGAGACCAGAAAACCCAAGAGCTTGCCTGCAGGCACACCAAGAACACACTTGGCCGGGTTAAGCATCATTTTATAGACCCGGAGATTATCAAAGGTCTCTTTCAAATCATCCAGCAAAGTCTCCTCCTTTCTGGACTTGACAACAATGTCATCCACATAAGCATGAACGTTGCATCCAATCTGGTTATGGATAAAGTTCTGGACACAATGTTGATAAGTTGCCTGGGCACTCTTGAGCTCAAAAGGCATATACACATAGCAGAAAGCTCCCAAAGGTGTCATAAAGCCGTCTTCTCTTGGTCCTTAACTGCCATCTTAATCTGATGGTAACCAGAATAGGCATCTAGGAAGCACAAACGATCGCAACCCGCCGTGGCATCTATTATCTGATCAATATGGGGAAGAGCAAAAGGATCCGCTGGACAAGCTTTGTTAAGGTCTGTATAATCCACACACATGCGCCAGGTGCCATTTTTCTTAAGCACCAGCACCGGGTTAGTCAACCACTCAGGATGAAAAACTTCAATTATAAACCCGGCCGCCAAGAGCCGGGCCACTTCTTCTCCAATGACCTTACGCCTCTCTTCATTTAAACGGCGAAGGCACTGCTTCACCGGCTTAAATTTAGGATCAATATTGAGAGTGTGCTTGGCGAGTTCTCTCAGTACACTTGGCATGTATGAAGGCTTCCATGCAAAGATATCCCGATTCTCACGGATGAAGTCGACGAGCGCGCTTTCCTACTTAGGATCCATGTTAGCGCTGATGATGAACTGTTGAGATGAGTCGTCAGGGACAAAATCTACCTGCTTAGTATCGTCTGCCGATTTAAACTTAAACAAAGGGTCTTGCTCAGTAGTTGGTTTCTTCGAAGGGGTCATATCCACTTGGTCAACATTATCTTTATAAAATTTAAGCTCCTCCGTTGCACAAGCAGACTTAGCATAAGCAACATCATCTTCTTGACATTCCAAAGCAAATTTTCTATTACCATGGACTATGATAGTACCCTTACGTCCTGGCATCTTAAGCTGCAGACACACATAGCAATGCCGTGCCATAAACTTAGCATAAGCCGGCCGTCCAAACAAGGCATGGTAAGGGCTCTTGATCTTAACCACTTTGAACCACACCGTCTCTGCCCTGTAGTTATAATCATCACCAAAAGCTATTTCCAAAGCAATCTTACCCACTAGATATGCCAACTTACTGGGTACCACACCATGAAAGACTGTAGAGGACGACTTAAGATCTTTATCAATCAAATTCATCCGGCAGAAGGTTTCATAATAAAGGATGTTGATGCTGCTTCCATCGTCCATGATGACTTTAGTGACTTTGTAACCACCAATCTGAGGGGCTACCACCAGTGCCAGTTGACCCGGATTGTCAACCCGGGGCGGGTAATCTTCTCTACTGCATGTAATTGGCTGCTCTGACCATCGTAACTATTGAGGTACCGCCGGCTCAACTGAGTGAACTGCACACTTATGAACCTTCTGGTCTCTCTTGTAAAGGCTTGTGGTGAAAACATGATACTATCCACTGTTAAGCTGCTTAGGGTTGCTCTGGTATCCCGATTGCTGTTGGTGGTTACCCTGATTGGGCTATTGATTAGAACTGCCCTGATTGCCCTGTCCTTGATATCCAGAATTTGAGCCACCGCCCCCAAAACCAGGCCCGTGTGAGCCGGATCCTGACCCGCCAAGCGGGCCACCATTATTATTACTATGATTCTGAGGAAAATCGGAACTCTTATATTCCTTCATGATAAAATAGTCTCTCCACATGTGAGTTGACGTCTTGTTGGGCAAACTATGTTTTGGGCACGGTTCGATGAACATCGCCTCAAGGTTAAATCTCGGCCCTCCAAAGCCCGGCTTACCACGACGCTGGTTTTTATAACCGGTATTGGTGCTAGCTACAAAATCTGACCCGGCTTCTGGATGTCTGCGCTTTCCACCATTGCCCTAGTTGTGACCATTATGTCTGGCCATAATGTGCTATTGACCCTTACCATTACACTCTTTTTTGCCTTGCTGGATTTTTCATCATCGGACCCAGGAACCTTAGTAATGTACGAATTAGCATACTTGATGAGAGCCGCCATGAGCCCCCCATGTCATTGGAATGACGTTTAAGTATCTCAAGCTTCTGCTTGAGGGGGATGAAGTGACAATTCTTCTCTAGAATTAGAACAGCAGAGCCGGCCGCAATACTAACCAATGAGTGGATAATAGCTGAGACCCGGCGAACCCAATGGTGAGCCGACTCATCCTCTCGCTGCACACAGTTGTCCAGGTCAATAATCGATAGATGTTGTTTACATGTCCCTTTAAAATTCTGAATGAAGAGTCCCTTCAACTCGGCCCATGAATTAATGGAATTGGCGGGTAACCCTTTCAACCAAGTTCGAGCCGGTCCGTCCAACATCATGGTGAAGTACTTGGCGCATACAACATCATTAACATCTAACATCTCCATGGCGAGCTCGTAGCTCTCAATCCAAGCCTCAGGCGGAAGATCAACTGTATAATTAGACATCTTACGGGGCCCTTAAAATCCTTAGGAAGACGCTCATTGTGTAGAGCCGACACTAGACACGGTGCACCAACTGTCCTGGAAGTCATCCTAGCCCCCACAGACGCCGAAGGGTTTAACTAAAACTGCTGGTGAGCCCCTAATTGAGCTGCCAATTTTGCCTCACAACGGTTTCTAGTCTGATCCACAAGGGCCTGAGCATTATTATTACGGGGCGGGTTATGCCTATGGGGCGGGTCATCATTGCGAGGCGGGTTACAACGCCGTTCACTGCTGGAGACCGCTAGCGACTCAACATGCTGACTGTAACTTCGACTTTGGCGTGGTGTTGAATGAATCCACTCACGGCTGTATGAGTAAGCCGCCTGCTGTGCCATAGCCATGTGAAGAAGCTCCACAATGTTTCGGGTCTCTATCGCCAACGGAGACTCACCCTCAACTGGAACAACTACCAATCGTGTAGCTGCGGCAATCATGTTATCCACCGGGTTCGAGTAATGACCATGAGGTGTGGTTACTAGTTGATGCAGGGTCAGATCCGTACGAGGTGGGCCTGGCATACGAGGTTGAGCCGCCGCTCTGGTTACATGCGCCTCCATAGCCTGGGTCACCCCGGGCGGGTTACTCGTTCCTGCTCCAGGTGTGTTAAAGAGGTTCCGCCCCTCAAACTGCGAGGCACACGGCTCTGGTGCCTCCTTCGAAGAACAGTGTTTGACACGTTCTGATCCAGATTTAGACGAAAGGCTTCTGCTCTTAACCGCTGTGACTCAGCTTCCATGGCAGCTCGCTCCGTCGCCGTCCTGGCATTCTCTGCATTAAGATCCTCTTGGGCTTTGGCTACTTCATCTCATACCTTCGCCACTTCTGCATATGTTGTGCTTGATTCGCCGAAGTCACCGCCGTGGCCAACAGAGTCGTGAGGGCATCCGGGAGCTCAGATAATGCTTGAGACGGCGGCCGGACTGAACCGTTTGCCCCGGCTGTCGCAGCAGCCCTTGAACCAGATGTCATAGCAGCACCCGACAACAAATTCAGGACTAGTTGCGTGCCAGCCATAAAAATAGCGGCTCATAAGGGTCCGGAATACTATCACCATCGGAATAGCCTCCAAGCTCGCCATCCTGAAGCTGATAGATCGATTCAGTCTCTTCAGTTGAGGACTCATCACCTGAGTAGATGGGCGTCTCTTCACCAGATTTAGATCCCTCTTCAAGATCCGCCCCATGAATAAAACCAACAAAAGCAAGCTACCGTCCAGGCTGACTCCTGGCGTCTGGCGCGCCGGGCCGTCTTAATGAGATCGGCGCAAGTGTCCGACTCAAGCTCTGTCCCGCCGATCTTGCCGATGAAGACGTGGAGTACACCAAAGGGGACCCGATACCCGTACTTGATTGAGTCGGCATCGAGGCCCCAGCCAGCGTCGTCGATGTAGATCTTGCCGCGTCGACTCTTAGTCATCCGGCCCACGGCGTACCCTTCGATCCCCGAGAAATTTCCCTTCAAGAACTCTAAACCACCGTGCTCTGGCCCCACGGTGGGCGCCAACTATCGTGGTTTTGTCACGGCAGATGCCCTTGTGAAAGGAATTAGGCGTGGAGCCATCACAACCTATGTTAGCTCGAAAGGGTTGGACGGGACAAATGACACAAAGGATTTACCCAGGTTCGGCCCCTCTCGACGAGGTAAAAGCCTAATCCTGCTTTTCTGACTATTGCTTGAGTATCGATTACAAGGGAGCAATTATGCTTAACCTAACTCTCGATCGATTGTCCCCTCTTCCTTTACCCGCCGCCGGGTCTCGCCTTTATATACATAGGTCAAGGCCCGGCGGCTTACAGAATTCTGGATCAGATTACACAACATACACAACCCTATCTCTAAATCACCTTGCCTTGTTAAGCAAGTTACCAGCGGGCGGCTCACACCTTTGGGTCTTCAGTCGTCTCCGGGTCACGGGCCTTAAACAGGCCTGGTCATAAGCCGTCTCCGGTCTTCTCATCTTGTCTTCTTCATGCCTTACTGGGCCTTTTAATTTTGAGTCGCCAATAATATGACCCGGCCCCTCCTGAGTGGGTCATACCACGGGGTTATATCCCCAACCAAATGACAAAAAAATCAAGACACATCTTTTATGTGTTCTTAGTCACATCCAAATGCTACCGACGAATTTTGAGGTACAAAAGTTAAGCATTTTGGCTTGTGCAAAAAAACAAACAAACAAATAGAACACCAAATATTACTCTCAAATGTCACCCTAAACATTTTTTTCGCCGACGAAACACCGTTGCTTCGTTTCGCGTGAAAATTCAAGCATGCTTGCGATACTAACACGAAGATTCAAAAAAATCTACATTTTTCTTGTTAATGTTCACTCATGAGCATGTGCTCCCGGGAGCCAAAACGCACCCCCTCCACGTCGTACTATGTATTTTTAGATATCTAAGGTTACATAAGACTATATCTTACAACATGTTTTTGTTGTCGCTAGGTGATCTACGGATCTGAATGTAATTTTTATTTCTGGTGTTCGTTGTACTGCCATGATTGAAGTTGAATAAAAAAACATGTTTTGTTGTCTTCTGTAAATAATGCGATTGCTTATGATAACACTGTAACGGCAAAGCAAGCTCTACCGGTGTGCCGTGGGCAGCATTTTTCGTAGGAAACTGTGCCGATCGACATGTTGAAGAAGGAAACCCGCGTCCCGGCCAGCGCAAACACAATGGGAAGTGGAATCCACCAAACCCGTTTATAAGCACGGTTGAAAGTACAAGGCACACACTGACACACTTGTAACGATACGATAGTACAAGGCTTGATCGTAGCCTTGAGAACAACAAACTCGCGAAATTAAACGAACGCACCCGCTTCAGTAGCCAGTACCTCGGTGCCAGGTAGTAAGTAGTCTTCAACGAAGCCAAAGCCGCGGTATAAATACGGAAATGCTGCGGCCTACTGGCCCGCGGCGAAGGCCTCGACGGGGAAGGTCTTGGTGACGCCGGCGAGGCTCCTGAAGACGATCTTGCCAGTGGGTGGGTCGTCGACGGTGATCTCGTTGACCGGCGGCCACAGCATGAGCTCCTTGGCCTTAACGCCCTTGAGCTTCTTGATGCACTTGGTCTTGACGTACCCGGTGATCTCCACGTCGTAGCTCACCTGCTTGCTCACCATCTTGAAGCGGTGCTCCACCTTCTTCTGCTGCGCGATCCACATGTAACCGGTGGCGCGCACGAAGCCGACCTCGATCACATCCGCCAGCGGCAGCAGGCCCAGGGGCAGCCCGAACTCCTCCAGCAGCGACGCCGCCAGCTTCAGGCCCTCCTCGTGCCCCTTCTTCACCACTGCTCCCTCCCTCTCGGCCATGGCTAGCTGCTAGCAAGCTTCGTTGGTTAGGTGCTCGTGTCGTGTGTGCTTGTGTCTCTCTGAAGTTGAATTGCGTCCGTGGGGGGTTTATAAGGCGTGGAGACGAAGCAGGAGGCATGACCAAATGAGTCATGTCACGGACTGTGTGTCCTCGAATTCATCGTTGGGTTTTAGGAGATTAGCTTTAGCGCGAGGAGGTTCGGCGTGACGATCAGGGGTCGTGTTGTCTACTTCTGTGTGTTGCGACTTGAAACCCTTGCTTTGTGGAGTCCGGAGAGCCGGCAACGCGCGGGTGTGCTATTGCTACTCCATTGGTCAGTTTTTGCACCGTGAGAATCGAGTCGCTGTCAGTTTTTTTTTTTTTTTTTTTGCGGGAACTTCCCCTCGTCAAACAGTGTTATAATTCGAATGTACCGCTAAAATATTTGTGAAAAAAGAAATACGTTGTGCTTGGACAAACAGGATTCAGAACCAAATCAATATCAACTTGGTTGACTTTGACCACGTAAATAACATGCTCAGGGCGATTTTCACAAGCCGACTGAGCCTTTAATTATCATCGACCAGTTCTTTTGTGGCTTATTTGGAGCTCTCAAAACAAGACTTTAGGATTCAGAAGCAAATATTTGTCAATAAGATTTTATATTTGGCTTTTGAAATAAGCTGGGTAGAGGTAGCTTAGTTCCACAACCCCAAGTTTTTTCCGATAAAGAACATATTATTCAATTGATATATCAAGATGATACAACCGCATTGAAAGAATGTTCAGCCTCTACACAGTGCAATGCACACAAGTCCAACAAGACTAAACATAAATATCGTTTTACAGCAAAAGTAAATCAGTCCAGCCTAGGATGGAGCAAATTCTATCAGGAGATTTCACCGCCATCAATGTTGGGAGAAAACCTTCCTGACCGTATGCTCTAGCCGTGTAGACGTCATCGTAAAAAGATCTCTATCCTCCGGGCTCTGCAGGATAGACCGCGTACAGAGCTATCGTGTACACACATGAATAACCTGCACAAGAGATGAAACACTTTTATTGTTAAAAACCACATCATTTCCGATAAGCCACAATGTCCAACATAAGACAGTCGCCCCACGAGTAGATGTGCAGAAAATTGTTTAACGATACCCCGCAACCAATTGCCGAACATATTACATGCACTACGTGGGGGATATAGATATGAAGCTACTTGAACTATGGCCCAGACTGCACGAGCAAATTTACACTAAAAAAATAAGTGTTTAATTGACTCGTCATGTTGGCAAAAGACACATGTCTTGCTACCTTGCCAGTTGTGTCGTGTCAGGTTATCTTTAGTCATGATGACCCCTCTGTTTAGAAATCAGAGAAATATCTTCACTCTTAGAGGATTTTTGAGCTTCCATAATTTCTTGTTATCAACTGGAACATCAGTGTGAACCAATACATCATACAATGATTTGACTGAAAAGCTACCATTCTGATGCAAATTCCATCGAAACTTGTCTGGTTCTCCTGACAACTGAATGGCCTCCGGACGAATGAGGAATTCATTCCATGCTACCAGGAGAGGCCCGAAAAGGTCCCCTATGAAAAGAAATAATGGGGTTTTCTTGTCCCAATACTTGTTTGATTGGGACGAATTTATGTCTGAGGATCCTATACAAGCTAGGGTATTGCACCATAAGTGGAGTGTCCCCCAGTTAGGTGTCTTCCCAGAATTGAACCTGAGAACCATCCCTAACTGAGAAAGTACAAAATTGAAAATAATAATTCCTTGGCCTTCATCATGCCACTCCAAAAATGTGAATCGCCGGGTTTTCAAAGAACTTGGGAAATGGTTTTGGACCCCACAGCCCCAAGTATGTCAAAAAAGAACTAGCCCTAACCAATACGAAAGCCCAACAACACTCGCAGGGAAAAATATATGATAAAACATATATATTCAAACTATGCTCCCACTTTTATTCTTGCTAACTAGTAGTAGTCGGGTGACAACAAAACCACAATCCCTGACGATCTTGTATTATGGAACGAGTAAAGAGACTTGCCGGTAATGAGATTGAACTAGGTGCGGAGATACCGACGGTCGAATCTCGGGTAAGTAACATATCACCGGACAAAGGGAATTGCATACGGGATTAACTAAATCCTTGACTTCGTGGTTCAACCGATAAAGATCTTCGTGGAATATGTAGAAACCAATATGGGCATCCATGTTCCTCTATTGGTTATTGACCGGAGAGGAGTCTCGGTCATGTCTACTTGATTCTCGAACCCGTAGGGTCGCACACTTAACGTTCAATGACGCAAGAGTAGTAATGGAATAATTGATGTTGGTGACCGAATGTTGTTCGGAGTCTTGGATGATATCTGGGATATCACGAGGAGCTTCAGAATGGTCCGGAGGTAAAGATTTACATATGGAAAGTCGTTTTCGGGGCTCCAAAAAAAGTTTGGTTTTTTCCGGTATTGTGCCGGGAAGGTTCCAGAGGGGTCCGAAAGTTCCACCAGCCCTAGGGGCATCCACGGGCTCTAGGGGGTGTGCCCTGGCCTACAAGGACTAGGCGCAGTAGCCCCTAAGGCCCATGCGCATGGGGGAAAGAAACCCTAGGGGTGGGAAGGCGCCTCCACTTGTCTTGGGAGGCAAGCCCCCCCCCCCTTAGCCGCCGCACCCTCCCTTGGAGGAGGGGCTAGGGTTGGTCGGACCCTCCCTCACCCCTATATAAAGGGTGGAGGCGCAAGGGGAGGGGCTCACCCCGTTCCCTAGTTGCAACGCCCATATTCTCTCCCTTCACCTCGTTTTGGTTTTGCTTGGTGAAGCCCTCCCGGTACTCCAACACCACCATCACCACCACATCGCCATGCTAGTTGTCATCCCATCTACTTCCCCCCCTTCGCTTGCTGGATCAAGGAGGAGGAGACGTCACCGAGATGCATGTGTGCTAAACTCAGAGGTGTCATCCGTTCGATGCTAGATCGGTTAGGATCGTGATTGGATCACGAAGAGTACGACTACATCAACTGTTATATACGCTTCCGCTTTTGGTCTACTAGGTTACATAGACACACTCTCCTCTCGTTGCTAGCATCTCCATAGATAGATCTTTGGGTGTTTTGTAGAGATTTTTTTGATTTTCATGCAATGTTCCTCATCAGTGGTAAGGCATGGCAAGTAACCGGGGGCGCCCCAACGCTTAAGTGCTAAACCATAAGGCGAGGCAACACCATAGACACATACATATATAATAAATGCCAGACAATTAGTCGATTTAACAACTATCTTTAATATCATAAACTATACATACATATATAATATATGACATCCTTTTAGGAAATTTAACAATTAGCATTGAAAATTTAAAATAATTAAGTTGTTACCGGAGCATAGGCTTCAAATCATCTTGTGTATATGAGAAAATGGCGCCTTTGAACTTCAGCTTCATCCTCCTCATCAATATGTCCCTACATAGCTTTAAACTTTCTAGTGTTTAAGGATTTGCGCATCTCTATCCTAATCTCCACGGTTGCCTCAGGACACTTATCTACATCATTAATCCTTGATATTCACCTCCCAAAGTTGCTTCCCTCTCCAATCCCTCTCCTACCACATAGCCAAAATCTGTTAGAGAGTGTTTGAATGTTGAGGAGACTATCTTTTGAAGCACCAAAGCAAGGAGTTCATCATTAACAACAACATATATTATCTTTTGGAGAGTGGTGTCTCCTAGATTGGTTAAGTGTTACTTGGGAACCTCCAAGTTTGTGGAGTTGAACTAAAGGAGTTACTAAGGGCAAGGATATTGCCTACTTAGTGAAGATCTACCACAAAAGAGGCTAGTCCTTCATGGGCGTTAGCCATGATGGCATGGTCAAGGTTACTTATTTGTGGACCCTTCATGGGGAGCCCTTCATGGACTCGCGCAACCATTACCCTCTATGGGTTGAAGTCTACATCATCGTGGATGTACGATAGCACCACCTATCGGAACCACGAAAAAAAATTTCGTGTCTTCATTGCACTTGATCTTCGAAACTCTACCCATTTACTTCTCTTGCACTTGCATGTCATTTACTTTCCGCTGGCCATGTTCTAGATATGCAAGTAAGATTGTATTGCTTGCCACTTAACTTGTGCTAAAATCTGCCAGTTTCAGGAGAATTAAAATCGCACCTTTGGCCTTGTTAGTTTCTATTCACCCCCTTTAGACATATTATTTCAATACTACAAGAAGAAAACTTGGTTTTACATTGTTTGCCAGGAAAAAATATATATGGAAGGGAACCAAAGCGAACACTACAAATCAAGCCAAATGGAGCAACTTCCGTGAAGGGCAATCTTTCATATGAGCGCATGGATTGTCGTATGAAGTTCCAGGGGCTCCCTCTCATCTACAAAAGGCACTTTCGTGAAGGACACACCATCATTGGAGAAACCTAACCGCCGCCACTGAGGGAGTCCTGGACTAGGGGGTGCCGGCTCATCACACGTGAGCCGGACTGTTGGGCCGCACCATATCCAGACTGAAGACCTTTGTGCCTTGGTGTGTACCCCAAGTCACACATGGAAGATCTGAATTTTCCTTCATGTAATTGACTATATCTAAACCCTAGTACCCCTGGTGTCTATATAAACCAGGAGGTTTAGTCCGTAGAGGCTTGGAGAATAATCACCATCCTACTAGTTAGGGTTTAGTTCCTCTGATCTCGAGGTAGATCAACTCTATAACCCCCATATACACAAGCATTATAATCACACAGGATGTAGGGTTTTACCTCTTAGAGAGCGCCCGAACCTGGGTAAGTATCTTTTTTGCGTCCCTTGTCCCCCATCGATCCAAGATCCACAGTTTGGGACCCCCTACCCGAGATCCGCCAGTTTGACACTGACATTGGTGCTTTCATAGAGAGTTCCGCTGTCGGATCGACAAAATTATCGATGGACACCGATGCCAGGGACGTGTCATCCCCTGGCCGGGCTATTGCGCCCGACGATATTAAGCCGCATAATGATCCATCCAGCTCCCTAGGCCAGGATGGAAGTTTCACCCTCGGACAGAGAATCAGGTTTGGGAGCCTAGAGTTCACTGCCGATTGCATGGGAGATCTTACTCTTGATAAGCCATCGTTTCCCCTATGGGAACCCACCTATCCCGATGCTTTGAGTTCGGAGACGAAGACCGATGATATATGAAACCTGGCCCTAGACCCCGATTCCGTCAATTCGTCGGCGAAACAACGACCGGACTCTGTCTCGAACAAATCTTGAACGACCACACTTCGGATCAGCCCTGAACACTCGGGAAGCATGGACCCAGTGGACCTCTGATCCGCAAACGATATTCTAGATTGGATCCGGGCCATGGGAGTCTCCGGCATTCAATTATCCCTCTCCGACCGGATGAGGCTCAAACCCGACAACAAGGAAATTCACACCCCGCCTGTCACAGACCCCGTTGCCACCATTGAATAATTGGTCGAAGGTTCGCTATCACCGAAGCTCAAAACGAATTACGTCAAGATCAATGATTGGGCCTCGAGCCCCGAAGCAAGTCCGGAGCCAAAATCTGACCTAAAACACGACTCCAAGTCACCGCCACCGTCCGCTGATAGTACGGATGCCGCAAATATCATTGCTAGAGTTCCGGACATACAACCTGGGACAATACAAAACTTTCTCCCACCCACCACCCATGTCGCGTACTCCCCAGACAATTCGGGTCCTCCAAACATCTCAGATTTGATGTATGTGAAGCAGCAATATGGAGAGACGGTCCATAATTACTGGGCTAGATTCCACTTGGTAAAAGAAAAAATCACAAGCTACCATGACTAGGACATGATTACGACCTTTCGGTCCAACTGTCACGACGATGGGATTTTAAATGCACTCGCCCGTCAACGCGTGCAAAGCCTCACTGAGTTATCGGACCTTGTATGAAAATACTGCGCCATGGAGAGTGCCTGGAAGGAACAATAGATGCGTGTGGAGTCAAACCACGTCGAACAGTGAAGCACAGTCTGGGACAAGCATGTATACACAAAGCGGCCGTCCGAACACGAGCCTGCCAAAAAGAGAAACGGATCCCTCACCAGACCTAGGTCGGTCCTGGACGAGCTACCGGACAAGCTATGTCCCATACACTCGGCCTTGTTGAACACAAATCCAACTCACATGCTTAGACCTTGTTGGGTTGCTAGACAGGTCGCCAAGAGCGGCGAAGCCATACTCCGCCTTTAAACGCCCAGTAGATGATCATAAACACCTTCATTCAATGATAATAGTGTCCTAACCATCTATGAAACCTTCTCCTACAATAATCAGAGTAAAAGAGCCCTTCAAGAGCTCAGTCATGTCCACTAGGTCACATCATCAAGCTCCTGGATGGAACCCCGATCACCTTCGATGCAGAGGAGGAACCAAGGGCGCGACCCATCCGAGCACCTGCTGCATTAGTCCTCGACCCCATCGTGGATGGTTCAGTTTAACCAAGGTGCTCATGGATGGAGGCATTGGCGTAAACCTCATTTACGAGGACACCCTTGATAAAATGCAGTTTAACAGATCTGAAGTCACACACAGCTACACTACCTTTCGTGGAATCATTCCCGACAAAGAAGTGCGCTGCTCCGGACGAGTCACTCTGGACATAGTGTTCGGCACTCCGACGAACTACAGGACCGAAGAACTACTCTTCCACATTGTACCCTTCCATAGCGGATACCACACACTATTGGGGTGTGACGCATTTGTAAAGTTTCAGGCTATACCCCATTACGGGTACATGATACTCAAAATGTAGGGCCCAATGGTGTGATTACAATAGCCGGTGACCTGGATAAATGCCTCCGAGCCAAAAACAAAACATCATCCCTGGCCCTTGAGGCACTATCTGAGGCTCTCGCAGCTGAAGAGTTGACCACGCTACGTACTGTAGTAGACAGGGACGATGTCACTATTGGGAAACATAGTAGAAAACAAAAAAAATCGCACCTACGATCACCAAGATCAATATGAAGATACATAACAGGTTGGGATCAACGATCGTTACCGACTCCGGTGTGCAGCGGAAGAAGAAGAGTCAATTTAGATCATGCTCGAAGTCCCTTGAATGATGATGAAGATCCTGTGAACCACCCTTGAACGATCCCTAGAATAGAAGACCGAAAGCACGACCTTCCTACTTGGTTGCAAGCATATGGTCTTCATGATCCGGCAGCGCTTCACCTATAAGAGCTAATCGTCGTCGGAGAATTAGATGGAGGAGATTAGAACCACACTGGGCTTCTAATTATGAGGATTAGCTTTAGAGGTGGCTAGGGCTAGCTCTAGTTAGTCTAGGACCAACTAGAACTAGAACTAGATCAACTAGAAGAGGCACCCAAAAACTTGTGTATCAATAGGGTGGAAAACCTCTAGTATATATAGGTTCGAAGGGGAGGAGAGGGCAGCCACCAAGGGAGGAAAGCCTCCCATGGTGCGCCGGCCAAGGGGGTGGGTCCAATTTGGCCCCCTTCCTTAGGGAAGGGTGGCACTTCCCCACTTGGGCATTTTTTGCCCTAGTTGACTTCCACCTCTTGGCCTTTTAAGGCCTATTGATATTTAAATTATATATAAAATACTTTTAACATTTTTAGAGTATTATATATATCGATATTTTAACATTCCCGGAAATATTTTCCACCCATATATAATTAATCGGTAATACCCGGTATTACCAGATATTCACCGAAACCCTTTCGGTGACCCCGAAACGCTTCCGGATCTTCTAGGAACTATTCTGGGTATTAATGTAACTATTTCATGAGTATATTATCATCACTCTTGTTCCACTAAATCTCAACAGATCGTGATTACCTTAAGTTTGTGACCCCGTACATTCGGTAGATCATAGACATGAACGAAACCCCCTTTGTTCAATGACCGATAGCGGAACCGTGGACATCAATATTGGACCCTATGATTACACAAATGATATTCGAGTGATCCTTTGGTTATAATGTTCCATTCCCTTTGTTTCGCGATACTTTACAAAACCCGGTGTGCATCGGTATCCTCCTGAGTCATCACTATGCTCAGTATACCGTTGCTCCCGTTACCGGTTTTGTTCTTTGTTCTCGTTGACATGTTCCGGCATCCCCGTGACAAAGTCACATGTGTCTGGCCAGACGATGATGGATACCGTCACACCGAGAGGGCCCTAAGAATATCTCTCCATCGTCGGAGGAGCAAATCCCATTCTTGAGCTGTTCGGTCACTTGTTAAACTTTTCGATGAGCCTGAAAGTTGTCGTTGCGATAACCTTGTTACAGATGACGTTTCAGCAACCCCAAAGTCCACCATCTGGTAGGAAGTGACCGAGACACTCTCATGGTCTAAGTAACTGAAGAACGTATGCTAACATTCCATGTTATTACAATTGAATATAGATGATATTGACTCAATTCATAACAAACAAGTTTGGGTCAATTCAATATGACCGTTCTTCCAACGTCACAATCTCAATGTTGTTTTAGGATCATCGTTACACTTAATGATATCCTACGATCCAGAAAACGTGATCACCAACAACACTTGAGCTAGTCTTAGAGGCGAGACTAGGAACCTTCATTTTATCCATTTATCATTTCACACGTGCATATGAGTTTTCCACTAAATCACATATTCCAGGATCATATCAGTTATAGCATGAAATATAAACTCTTAAACATGAATATGGAAATATAATAATACAAATATTATTGCCTCTAGGGCATATTTCCAACAGTCCCCCACTTGCACTAGAGTCAATAATCTAATTAGAACTTTTAAACACCAATGGCAATCTGGTGTCAGTCCATGCTTTGCTTGTGGTATAGACTTCGTCCTATCAGATCTTGACAACTTCAGATCCTTGTGTATCATTCGCATTTCAATGCATCTGTCATGCTTTCACATAAATTTATATTTTAAGTGAAACTGACTTTGTATGTATTGAATTATTGGCATGATCTTTTATTCCTCAGATTGAGCAATAGAACCACTATTGAGAGCAGTGTTATGTTTGCACAATCATCTAGAAACCAATCTGAGTTCATGAATGAAAATCCAATTCATCACCCTCTTTTGTTGCTTCTAAAGCAACAGTATACTCAGCCTTCTAAACCAATCTAAGAACTCTTCCATGTGACTTTGACAAGAAAATCTTTCTTGACAATCTTCATACTTAACTGCTTTAGTATTTGCCAATATGTATTTTGGCTAAGCCTTTTATTAGACACTACTATCTCCATAGATTATAATGCCAAATACAAGGACTATATTTCCTAAGTGCTTTACTGGAAAACTAGTTTCAATAAAGTATTAATCTGTGTCAAGAAATTTATATTTCCAATCAACAATGTGTCATGCACACATAATGTTTAGAAATATTATCATGATCCCACTTTCTTGTAAATACGAGTATCTTTGTTTCAATCGATGAAATTATATTATTCGACCAATTCATCAAAATAAAGATTCAAACTCCACTATGCTTGGTTCAGATCTTTATAAGATCTCTTGAAGTTTGCACATTTACTAGCATCCTTTGGATCAATAAAATTATCATGGACCATATCAAATATACGACCATGGTTCTATTTCCATCTCATGGGAATCATTTAATCATCCATCAGTCATATCTCATAACTAAAACATATAGTTATTGCTAGTTAAATCCGAACTGACTTTAAGTATTATTATGACGAGACAATCTCATCATAATCAATTCCTTGATCTTGTCATCAACTATTTGTAACAAGTCATCAATCATAAAATATTTTTATCCTTGTCAGTTAATAGATATATTTTAGACTCTAAGTATTTCAGAGGGTTCATCAAGTTCTAAACTTGAAATATGTATATGGATACTATCTCAAATTATTTGGCGTACAACCAATTCCGGAGTCACGGCCCATCAACACTTCTGTGTGTATTATAGGTTCATTGGTTTTCAACAATATTTCGTCTGCGCACCACAAAGGTTGGCACGAATTTTCCCAACCTATATAGTTCAGCTGCAAGTTCGATCGAAGTATCTATATCTCAGGTAGAGGCTTTCAAATCAGTCGTTGTAAGAAATTCTAGAATGACTTCTATCATTTCTTTTCTTTGACTTGATCATGAACATTCTGCAATCTCGTTGCATTGTCCTCCCACTTAGTATTTTTTAGAAAACATATTCTTCAAAATTTCTACACTCTGTGGGAAAACACTTTGCCTTGGCGTAGTGATAGAGGAATACCCAACCATTTGTGATAATCTACAAAGTAACACTTATCTTATAGATTTGATGGTGATCCTTTTTCAGTGTAAAAGCCAAAGTCTCTAAAGCATCACATTAAGAGTATATTGGCAAAATGAAATGTCATCTTTGATCTCACTATGTCATACATAGTTTGATTACATCTGCTCAAAACATTCTACTCTTAGTAGTGTCTCTAGTAGGTGTAAGCTATAAAATATTTTACATCTCATCAGACATTTGGTAAATTTGTAACTCAAACATGCTTTTATGCAATCCAATTGTAGAAACATAATTTTCTTGTTACAATAAGTTATACTTCTTTCTGAAAATATTTTGAACTATTTAAAATGATCCAGAATTATGTATCAATTAGTACATATCAATATCTACTTGATTCATCCTTGAGGATCGATAAATCCACTGCTTGCAACAACACTTATTGGACTACACACATCAATATGCAGGTTACAATTATTTTGTTGTTTGTTTTTTATGGCCTATGAACGGTATTTTATTTTACTTCACAATTTGGACGAATGTTGCAAGTGTTTGATTATTCGTAATCATATGAATCCAAAATGCATCACTATGGAATTTCTCCATGTGGGTTTATCCAATGTGACTAAATGTAGTGCCACACATATGTGGTATTCTTTTAGTCTTGTGACACTTAGCGTCATTATTACAGATGTTCAATTCTAACATCAATATTCATAACGGTCATCCTATTCACAATATGAGTATGGCCCTTTTGTTCATTACATCGAACAACTATTGTTCTCTTATGAACAAATTCCTTGCAATTTCTATGCAATGGGATTGAGTGTACAAAACTCTAAAATGAATTATGACAATAAATTTAGAGGCAATATGTTGATGAAAAAGTATCATAACTTTTACAGAAGTTTTTCAACACATATTATAACCTCATCAATTTGTTGGTCATTAGGCCATAGTAATTCTTGCATCGATTTGCAACTTCATGCAATCGAGTCAGTATCCTTATGATCAACTATTAGCCACAATTCCCGAAGAATTTTTGTGTTCAACAATTTAACCACAATTCTCAAGAACCACACTTTAATTGTCTGACTTTCTCTACATTTTATAATGTGTATGACATTCATACCTGAGTTGGACACTCTAGTCTTCTTTTCTTTCTGCCTCAAACTTCTTATAGTTTTACTTTCAATATTTCTCACACTGAATTGAAGAATCATTGAACTTTTAAGAGTGGTGTGAGCCCCGAACTTCCCTAGGCATGTAAGTCTTATTACATCCTTTGATTTTGTTCCACCAACTCATGACTAGTGTTCTTCCGGATCTAACATATTTCAGACTTAAACATAGTTGAACACTTCACTAGAACTTGCAAACAAAATAGTTCTTTAGATATCTCATATATTTTAATCTTTGTTCGTTTTTGAAAATAATTTCCAGTTCCAAGAATATCACATAACTATCCCAAAAAATTTGATGTTTGGGTTTCTCAGAAGCAAGCAGACCGTAATGAAATTCTTGCTTTTGGATCGAAGGACGTGAGTCTCATCATCCAAAGATTTAGTGGGAGAGTATTGCAAGTATGCAGTAGGACAAAAAAAATCCTTCTTGGCACTCTTAGAGGACGATCCTCTCAATCATAAAGATTCAACTAGACAAGTAACAGTCAATCGATTTCAATAACAAAGGTGGAACTGTGAGCCATAATTCTACAACTATAATTCAAACTACACATAGACATTATTCATAATTAATTTGCACTAGTTATTAAACTAAATTAATACATAATTGTGCTCCCACTCAAATCAATATCTGTCATAATTGATTTTAAGTGATTCAAGATCCAAGTCTAGTTCTCAACCATTGATGTGTGCATCACTGATGACGAGAATTTTGACCGGTGGGCAAGCTTTTCTCGATCATATCTGCATATGAATCTAGATCATCGTTCGATGCTTTGTGCTCCGAGCTCAGAACTATTCTACTATAACTTCAAGACAACCGAGTGCTATTTGCATTCATGGTCTGACCATCCCTGCATTGCACTTCACATTCTGTTTGTACTCATGTGGACTTGACCTACTCTGGAACGCTACGTGTTGTAGATGGTTGCAACACTAGGAAGAGCACCTTTTAACTTGATATTTAATGTGAGAGATCAACATAATAATTGACTATTGCGCAATCAAAGGGTGCAAACAACAAAGGGATAAACATATCAGGCAATTCATAATAGCATGACATGGTATAGCCCTGGGCGCCGAGCGTCCTCCATGATCATCTTCAATCTCCGGTTGAAGCAATGTGACGGCCAATATTTTGTTACCGAGGCAACTATTTCAAAAACATTGTCATGGCGGCAATCTCAGAAAACTTTGCCATGGCGACCGTTTTAGAAAACATTGACATGACACCAAATCTAAAATTCCATCGTGGTACGAAATTATAGCTCCTCGTCCCGCGCCTGGTACTCCTTCTCGTCGTTGTGGTCCTCCATGTATGTTTTGCCGCCATCACCTGTAACCTATCTCTACGCTATTTACATTAAGGTGGCAATCCCGTGGCTCCAGCCATCATGCCGTGACACGCAGGTCACTTAACATCACAACATATAAACATCTCATACAAAAACTCATTATCATGACGAATGCTATACCACATCATATGCAAACCCTACAAAACCAAGTTAGACGTCCTCTAATCGGTTTTAGCAAAATTTTAGTTACGTGGTTAACCGATTTTATCAATTAAGACTAGCTACCTACGCAAGCACAACAAGGCGATATTCTTGATGCTAGATCAAGTTTCGAGGTGTGTGAAAGAGAGACTTAATTAAAAGTCTCATCCCCCGCACTAAACATCGTCAATACGCATGACCCCCTTGAAGATCATCAATCTTCGGCACCCTCTTGTGTACGCGATAGTTCACTATTCCCGACTATGTTGTAGCCCAAGGAACCGTTAGCAGATCATCAACAGCCAGAGCCGATGGATTGTCAGAACATTGTAGCAAAACTACATCATTCTGCCGATGAACTGAACCGAAGAAACACTCATGGGAAGCACAGCAAGAACATCCACCCTCACATATCATATGTGATCTAGATCGCAACCTTCATCTACTCATAAACCAGCTCTGATACCACTGTTGGGAAACGTAGTAGACAATAACAAAATTCCGCACGATCACCAAGATCATTACGAAGATACATAACGGGTTGGAATCAATGATTGTTACCAACTCCGGTGTGCAGCATAAGAAGAAGAGTCGGTGTGGATCATGCTCGAAGTCACTCGAACGATATTCCGATCCCACGAACTGCCCTCGAATGATCCCCCGAATAGAAGAACGAAAGTACTGCCTCTCTACTTGGTTGCAAGCGTACGGTCCGCTTTGTCGTCCAGAGCTAATCTTCTTTGGAGAATTAGAGGGAGGAGAGTAGAACCACACTGGTCTTCTAATTATGAGGATTAGAGGTGGCTAGGGCTAGCTCTAATTAGTCCAGGACCAACTAGAACTAGAACTAGATCAACTCGAAGAGGCACCCAAAAACTTGTGTATCAATAGGGTGAAAAACCTCTAGTATATATAGGTTCGTAGGGGATGGGAGGGCAGCCTCCAAGGGAGGAAAGACTTCCTTGGTGTGCCGGCCTAGGGGATGAGAGTATGACTAATAACCCACAAGTATAGGGGATTGTAACAATTTTCAAGGATAGAGTATTCAACCCAAATTTATAGATTCGACACAAGGGGAGCCAAAGAATATTTGCAAGTATTAGCAACTGAGTTGTCAATTCAGCCACACCTGGATATTAATTCTGTGCTGCAAAGTGATCAGTAGCACAGTAATATGATCATTTTGATAGTAGTGGTAACAACAATAGTAACGGTAACCATGATAGCAATGATTTTGTAGCAGTTGTAATTGTAACAACAACAGTAGTAACTTATCAAGAACAATATGTATGAAATTCGTAGGCATTGGATCGGTGATTTGTTGGATGATATTCGTCATATAACAGTCATAACCTAGGGCGATACAAAACTAGCTCCAGTTCATGAATATAATGTAGGCATGTATTCCGTAAATGGTCATACGTGCTTATGGAAAGAACATGTATGACATATTTTGTCCTACCCTCCCATGGTAGCGGGGTCCATAAGGAAACAAAGGGATATTAAAGCCTCCTTTTAATAGAGAACCGGAAAAAACACTAGTACACGTCGGTGCTATACAAACAATTTTTAACCCCTTTCCGCGATGGTATTTGGAACCATCGCCAAGTGAGTGTGGGTGATAGGGAGGTCCTTCCCACATGACCCAGAAATCGTCGGGGATATGCCCTCCTGGCACACACGCTCGGAACAATGAGGTCGTGTGCGACCGGCGAGTGCTCAAATACGGTAATACGTATAGTACTGCTAAAAAAATACAATTATACAGGCGAGATTGTTTTCGGTCGCAAGTACATCCCACATAGTGAGTCTCCACTAAACATTTCCGTTCGTATGTAAATCCCACACAGTCGTTCCAAGGAAAACGTTTTTGTTCACAGGTACATCACACACAATCTACCCCATTAAATCGTTTGTGATAGTGTTGCCATTGCACACAATATTAACAATTTTATCATTTGCGTTACTGAATGCATCACACATGGTGCATAGAAGAAACTGTGTGGCAAAGGCTGTCCATCACACACAATTTTATTGTGGTGAACGTTTGCGCAAGCTGGCCTAACGCAAGTAGTTTTCAAGAGGATGCCGTGTGTGATTGTTCATTGATCCAACACGATTTATTCCTAGAAACTGTGTGTGTTGCCTGAGGTCATCGTCCACGGTATTTTCTCAATAACCGTTTGCAATAGCAAAACCCAATTAGTAGGCTGATTTGCCATTAGCAGGCTAATTGCTCTATTATTAATAATCCATTTAGTAATCTAATTGACATTCATATTAAGCACATAATATATTTCATTTCCATATTAAGGAAGCATGATTTCATAATTGAAATACATCAGAGTACAACATGATATAGCTTCAGCACTCAGCTACCCCATTACACAACTGCACCAGCACCAAGTTTCACATGCAACATGTAGAACCTTTCAAAATTAGCATCATAGATGGTACATAGATAGATGCATCTCATCTGGAAAACTGCTGAAGTGGAAGGCGAACATTGAGCCTTCATTCATGTTGAAGGTCTTTACAACTTTAGGATATTGCCTGTGGATGTTTGACCGTCCGTCCTTTGTCCTCTTCAGGAACACTTCAATATTGAACCGTGGGTGTTGTATGAAAACCTTCCTCGCCTCCTGACCATAGAGGTGGTTTGAGAGATAATCATTAGTGAACTACTTTGGAAAGGCCTGAAAACAAGGATGTGCATAAATATATTCTCTATATTGGAAATGGGGCAATGTAATAAAAAAGGCAAGGTATAATAGTTAGTGCCATCTTGTAGTTAACTGATGTCTTCTTCATTGTGCAAACAATGATCTCGTTGTTTTTTTTTTTCCGCTAATTTCTTTATCTTAACAATCTTTCTGAGTTTCTTGACTTGATTGATATTCATGGACAACTCATTTCTCCATATGCAAAAAGGGTTGAACAGTGGGTCAAAACCTCTGACGGCATGACCTAAATATGCAAGACCAAATTGTTAAAAACCTAAATATTAGAATGGTTCCTTCAATTGCACAATAATATGCTATTAGATAACGGACCATGTATGTGCTAACGTCGATTGTAAACCTCAGTGCTTCCCATTGTTTCCCTGCAGCACATATAAGGTAGTGAGTCGTCAGGTTAAGTAAGGGTTCGCATGCTATCAGTAAAATATGTTGATGAAAAATAAGCACATTGCAGATTCATCAGATTAATTCAAGCAACATGGAAAACTCATTTATCCAAACCAAGCATGATTAAGAACTAGGAAATATAGCAATTATTTTCGTTTCTCGTGTATTAAGTGCAGCCAAATTCGATTTATCCCTCACATGCACAACAATACAAAATTCTACCCATGACAATTGGACATCACATTGCAGAATTGAACCAAGCTGTTAACTAAACACCACAACAAATGAACCAAACATTAACTGAGCACCACATTGCACAATATAACATACTCCTAATAGAAGATCAGGCAGTTAACCAAACCAAGCATGCTTAACAACTTGGAAATATAGCAATTGTACTTGTTTCTCATGTATTTAGTACAGCCAAATTCGATTTACATCTCACATGGTATACAATAATAGGATGCACACACAACTATTGAACATCGCATTGCAGAATTGAACCAAACAGTTAACTAAACACGACAACACAGATGAACCAAATGTTAATTGAGCAGCACATTGCACAATGTATAACCAAACCAAGCATGCTTGACAACTTGGAAATATAGCAATTATTTTCGTTTCTCGTGTATTTTGTAAAGATAAATTCGATTTATTTCTCACATGGAAGACAATACAAAATTACAGCCTGAAGAATTGAACATCACATTTGCAGAATTGAGCCAAACAGTTAACTGAAGACGACAACCAATTAACCAAAAAGTTAATAAGTGAGCACCACACTGCATGACATATAGAACATATACACTGGAGAAACAAATTGCATGGTAAAATTAGATAGCACAATTCACTAGAATTTGTTAAGGAAAGGCAGGAGCAGCACACGCAATGGGTAAGCCGAGCATGCTTAAATGGCATAGCTAGCAAATGGCAGGGTGCTCCTCCAAGATCTGGGGATCGGCACGAATGGCAGCCATCACGACCTCATACGCGCGTGCGTCCGCGATTTGCTTCCCCGCTGCCAAATGCTCATTGAGATCCTCGCCATACTGCGTGCACCATGGCTTAGGGCGGCGATTATTTGGTGGAGGGTCGGTGATTTGGGTGGAAGATGTCGCACCGATGGTCGGGGCATGTGGGATGTGGAAGGAGGATGAGGATGGGGGTCGGGTGTGGATTACCTTCCTGGATAGACGAGGCCGAGCAGCGTGAATGAGGGTCGCCAGCGAAGAGGCGGCGCTGCAAGCAAGGAGTGAAGGTTTCAACTTGGAAAGGAAGGCAGAAATAGGGGAAATGTGGCTTTTGGTAAGGGGAGGGGGCGGGGAGGTAGATATTTCCGCGGAAGCCGAAAATTTGGAATCGCTTCAGCGAAAAAACTGGCATGCAAAGTGTCATCAGACACGGTCCCTTATTCAGAACTATGTACGATATGTGAACATCACAAAGGATTCAGATAGCTTAACCCGTGTGTGATGAGTTTGAACATCAAATTTTTTGGTTCGAATTTCCCTTGTTACAGTGGTCATCCACGTCATTGCAAAATTTGGGTACACAAAGGAGACTACAGAACACCCACACTTCTTAATCGAGCAAGTTCAACAATTAAACAGAGCTAGCTGGCCTAAACATTACTCTAACAAATTAAAGACCGACGCTCTTAACTAAACAAAACAAAGAGTACTACTACGGCTGGTGGACTGTAGCCAACGCACCTTCTCACGTAATCCATAGGCGTACTATACACCGATGGTGCTCCAGGATATTTTGTACTGCATCTCACACGGTTGGTGATAATAAACTGTGTGGGATCTACTTGATTTTTCATATTGATTTGAATTACATAATGGGGTCACAATGGCAAAGGACGGTGTTTGAATTGCTAGACCTTTTATCTACAGTGAACATGCAACTATATGTGTGTCGTAAAAGAATTTGAGTTATTCAGGGTTCGTTTGGACATTTTATACATTAAATTGGTTTTCTAGCCATTTCAGGTGCACAATTCAAAATTAAACTACGTGCACATGCTCCGGTGCATCAACATGGGTTGTAAAATCATATATGTTCCATGTGTTTATGCTTATGTCCCCATGCAAGAAATGGGGATGATATTCGAACACCACGACACCGTGGCTCTCTAGCAAACATTGACTTACTTGCTTTTGTAATTCTAGTAAATCCAAAAGTCATCCGAAATTCATGAAACTAGGCATGTTATCATGAAGCGACATCAACATGCCGTGTTAAAAAAATTGTCCCATTTGGGGTAGGTTTGGATATGAGCTTCTCACAAACAAGAGCTTCTCACAACAAGTGTGATGGTTTCGGTAGGGAACGTTTCACCTTTCTGGACGAAATGATAATCGTTGTGTCTTCTCGATTTCAATTTTTTTCCTAGTGTCAACATAAAACAGCCGGAGTGTTGTGTCAATTTTTGGGATTTTCCGGGTTTGCTTGGACATTTTTATACATTAACTAAGTTTTCTATGCATTCATGTGCATAATTGAAATTTGAACTACATGCACATGATCTAATACATATAAATTGGTTGAAATTTCAAATTTGTGTCCTTGGTTGCATGCTTAGGTCCCATGCAAGAAACGGAAATGAATGTTAAACACCCTGCCTCCATCACTCAGCCGCAAACATCGAGATACCTGTTTTTTCATTTCAAGTAAATCCAAAGCTCATCTAAAGTTCATGAAACTTGGCATGCTATCATGGAGCGGCATCAACATGCCGTGGTAAATTTTGTATCTCATTTGGGACAGGTTTGGGGATATGCTTCTCACAAACCAGAGCTTTCTCACAACAAGTATGATGGTTTCGGTAGGGAACGTTTCACCTTTCTAGACGAAAAGATATCCATTGGCTCTAGTCGATTTCAATTTTTTTCCTAGTGTCAACATAGAACAACAAGAGTGTTGTGTCAATTTTTGGAATTTTTGGGGTTCACTTGGACATTTTCATACATTAACTGAGTTTTCTATGCATTCATGTTCATCATTCAAATTTGAACTACATGCACATGCTCTAATGCATATAAATTGGTTGAAAATTCAAATATGTTTCCTTGGTTGCATGCTTAGGTCCCATGCAAGAAATGGCAATGAATGTCAAACACCATGCCACAGTCACTCGGCCGCATACATTGAGATACCTGATTTTTAAATTCTAGTAAATCCAAAGCTCGTCTGAAATTCATGAAACTTGGCATGCTATCATGGAGCGGCATCAACATGTCGTGGTAATTTTTTTGTCCCATTTGAGGCAGGTTTGGGGATATGCTTCTCACAAACCAGAGCTTCTCACAACAAGCTTGTTGGTTTTGGTAGGGAACGTTTCACCTTTCTGGATGAAACGATATCCATTGCCTCTTCTTGATTTCACTTTTTTTGTAGCGACCATGATCCGAATGGACCGAAGTCTCTGTGCTCTGTATCATCCCTGGATCGGTAATGCTGACACACACAATACTTGAAGGATTTATAATAGAGTGGCAATCACACACTTATTACATCGAATGTATCAAAAGAGAACTTATTAAAAAAAATATGGCATAAGGCCATATAACACGATAACAGTGGAAGCCTTGGAAGATAAATGAGTCCATCAACTCCAATGGAATAGCTGAGTGCATGACAAACGACCTAGCACATCTTACTCTTCTTCTGAAAAGTTTGCAACATGATATGTTGCAGCCCGAAACGGGTCAGCACATGGAATATGCTGGCAAGATAACACATTAGAGCAAGTAACAGACTAATTCTAACACTACATGCATATATGACTAGTGGAGGCTCTAAGGTTATAAGGTTTTTGCATAAAGCCAATTTTCCCTACAACAAATGAATAAATTTTATTTTAACTATCATGGTAGTTCAAACATCATTGAGAAGGTTCCTCCAACTCAATCCCAATTAAAGCCATCTTTATTAACCCAACAAATTAGTTTTAGAGTGATGAGATCAATCCAATAATTCAAGTACCAGATACTCAAGATGTCCATAACCGGGGACACGACTAATCATTATTAGTTCGTACACTCTACAGAGGTTTGCGCACTTTTCCCCGCAAGACTCGATCTCCTCCGTTGGATTTCTCGCACTGCATGGTGTTTGAGAAATGGATGACCGAGACACAGTCTTTCAGAAGCATTTACTCTTTACCCCGGGTGGACTGGTACACCTACTTTCCCCTACATCTGCTAGTCCACCACTGAAAGAGCTCACGCAACATACTCAACTATGCCAGAGCCAATAATGACATTGTGGCTGCACACGGAAGTTTCTAGCATGAATAGTCTTATGACCCCTTTGAGCCTGGGTGGCATTTCATAGGAAAATCACAAGGTTCCTTCTGAATTTCCTAGGAAAACACTGAATTCTCTATGTGCCCTGCAACCAATCAACCCAGATGTGTATTAAAGTAGCCACCTTAAGTTGAACCATTAATTAACAAGCTCACATCTATCATGGATACTCTCAAACCCAATCCACGTCTACAAGCATAGCATGGCAACCTAAGCATAATGTAGAAGTAACTCCCAGGGGTTTGATAATAAAGCAGGTAATAGGTTCTACCTCAATCTACTTCCCAGACCCACATGTTAAGAGATCCTACTCATGCAATGTGTGAGGATTGGAACTAATGCATAAAAAATGGGTAATAAAGGGTATGATCAAAGTGTTACTTGCATTGCTGATGATTCTCAAAACCTAGGGACTCGTAGTAGCACGCTTCGCACTCCGAGAATTCTATCACAAACAAACAATAACATACATAAGCAACCAAGCAAAGATGCACGGGTAAAACTCAAATAAGAATATATAACCAGAAAGTTCAACTGAATAACTCCGGTTTGCAAAAAGAATCAAATCAAACGGAGCAAAGAAACTCAAACCACGAAAGAAACTAGATCCGTTTACTATATTGTACTAAAGTCAAATTCTTAAAGTACCAAAATCTTGTTCAAGTTGGTTAAACAGAAAGAGGGCTTCGAGACGAAGACCTAGGCGCTTGTGTCACCTAATTCCGGCCAGCGAGCGAAAAGTTATACTAAAACGAAGATCAAGGCAGAAATCACGATCGAAAATAATCGCGGAAAAACCCTGAAAAAGAAAACGAGACGAACAAGCTAACGAACGAACGTTCGTTGTTTGTAACTAAAAGACGAAAAGCGTTCGTTAAAACGAACGAACGGGCGGACATATGCTAAATAACTAAACCGAAAAACCGACCTAGGGTTTTATAGAAAACCGTGGTTTTTACCTAAACCGAAAAAGAAACCGACGGCGGCGACTCCGGCGGCGGCGGCGGAAGGCGGTGCAGCGGCGCGGAACGGCGGCGCGGGTGGCGAGGCAGCGGGCGGCGACGGCGCGAGGGCGGCGGGGGCTAGGGCGGCTAGGGTTTCGGTGGGGCGGGGCCTCGGACTGCGGGGCTGTGGCTTATAAAGCCGGCCCGTAGGTCAGTTTGACTTTTTTAAAAAGGTCCAGACGCAGAAAAACGAACAAAAGAAATACTCAACAGAGTCGAAAAATTCCTAAATAAATTTTCACCGTCCTCTAATAATATTTAGGACAAAGTGAACATTTTTCCCGGACCTAAATGCAATTGTGAAAAACATGCATTTTTCTACTCGAATAAAATTGCAAATAAATGCAAATAAAATAAAAATATTTGGTCTTAACAATTTTCCTCCAATATTTCATTTATTTTGGAGAAGTCATGTTATCTCCACTCATATATTTTAATATGAAATATTTCGGAGAGAAAAACAATTAAAACCAAATGATCCTCGTTCCGATATTTGAGAAAATTCAAATATGAAAACGGTGAAATCCCCAACTCTCTCCGTGGGTCCTTGAGTTGCTTAGAATTTCGAGGATCACAATACCCAAATGCAAATAAAATGTGATATGCAAGATGACCTATGTATAACATTCCAAATTGAAAATTTGGGATGTTACAAACCTACCCCCCTTAAGATGAATCTCGCCCTCGAGATTCAGGTTGGCTAGAAAATAGGTGTGGGTGGTCCTTGCGCAGATCCTCCTCTCATTCCCAGGTGGCTTCATCCTCGGCGTGGTGGCTCCACTGAACTTTGCAAAACTTGATAACCTTCCTGCGGGTGACTCTGCTTGCAAAATCGAGGATCTTGACCGGTTTCTCCTCGTAAGTTCAAACACTATCCAGCTGAATTGCTTCCAGGGGCACTGTATCTCTCAAAGGAATATCGGCCATCTCAGCATGGCACTTCTTTAGCTGGGAAACGTGAAACACATCATGAACTCCTAACAATCCTTCGGGTAACTCTAACTTGTAGGCAACCTCTCCCATGCGTTCCAAAACACGGTATCGTCCCAGAAATCTCGGGGCTAACTTTCCCTAATCTCCGAAATGCTTAGCACCTCTCAGGGGTGACACTCTCAGGTACGTGATACGTCTCCAACGTATCTATAATTTTTTATTGTTCCATGGTATTATTTATGAAGTCTTGGATGTTTAATGGGCTTTATCATTCACTCTTATATCATTTTCGGGACTAACCTACTAACCCAAAGGCCCAATCCAGATCGCTGTTTTTTTGCCTATTTCAGGGTTTTGCAGAAAAGGAATATCAAACGGAGTCCAAACGGAATGAAACCTTCGCGAGAGATATTTTTGGAGGAAATCACGCTCGGGAAACGTCAGGACCAAGTCAGGGGACGAAGGGCCAGCCCTCGAGGGTGGGGGGCGCAACCCCCTTCCAAGGGCGTGCCCCCCTGCCTCGAGGCTGGCCCACACAGCCCCCGGTGCCATCCTTCTTCCTATATATACCTACGTACCCCAGAAACTCCATACGCAGATAGAAAACCCTAATTCCACCGCCGTAGCTTGTGTTCCCATGGAGATCCCATCTTGGAGCCTGTTCCGGGAGGGGGATCCATCACGGAGGCCTTCATCATCATCATCATCGCCCTCACCATGAGTTGTGAGTAGTTTACCACACACCTTCGGGTCCATAGCTAGTATCTAGATGGCTTCTTCTCTCTCTCTGGATCTCAATACAAAGTTCTCCTGGGTCTTCAAGGAGATCTATTCGATGTAATCTCTTTTTGCGGTGTGTTTGTCGAGATCCGATGAATTATGAGTTTATGATCAAGGTTATCTATGAAAGATATTTGGTTCTTCTCTGAACTTTTTATGTGTGCTCATAATATCCTTGCAAGTCTCTTCGAATTATTGGTTTGGTTTGGCCTACTAGATCTATAGTTCTTGCAATGGGAGAAGTGCTTGGCTTTGGGTTCAATCTTGTGGTGTCCTTTCCCAGTGACAGTAGGGTCAGCAAGGCATGTATTGTATTGTTGCCATCGAGGATAAAAAGATCGGGTTTACATCATATTGCTTGAGTTTATCCCTCTACATCATGTCATCTTGCTTAAAGCGTTACTTTGTTCGTATGAACTCAGTACACTAGATGCATGCTGGATAGCGGTCGATGTGTGGAGTAACAGTAGTAGATGCAGGCAGGAGTCGGTCTACTTGTCTCGGACGTGATGCCTATATACAATGATCATGCCTAGATAGTCTCATAATTATTCGCTTTTCTATCAATTGCTCGACAGTAATTTGTTTACCCGCCATAGAATATCGCTATCATGAGAGAAGCCACTAAAGAAAACTATGGCCCCCGGGTCTATTCATAACATATCAATCTACATCTACTTTAATTTTACTGATTTTATTTGCTGTTTTATTAAACTAAAAATACCAAAAAATATAATTATCATCTCTATCAGATCTCACTCTCGTAAGTGACCGTAAAGGGATTGACAACCCCTTATCGCGTTGGCTGCGAAGTTCTTATTTGTTTGTGTAGGTGCGAGGGACTGGCGCGTGGTCTCCTACTGGATTGATACTTTGGTTCTCAAAAACTGAGGGAAATACTTACGCTATTGTGCTGCATCTCCCTTTCCTCTTCGAGGGAATACAACGCAAGCTCAAGAGGTAGCAAGAAGAATTTCTGGCGCCGTTGCCGGGGAGACTCACGCCAAGTCAAGTCAAGATTTCCCACCCAGTCAACTAGCCAATTTCTGGCGCCGTTGCCGAGAAGGCTTACGCAAAATTCTTATACCATATACCTATCACAAACCCTTATCCTTCGCATTACATTTATTTGCCTCTCGTTTTCCTCTCCCCCACTTCACCTTTGCCATATTATTCGCCCTTCTTCCGCCGTGTGTTTTTCGTTTGCTTGCTTCTTGTTTGCTTGTATGTGTTGTGTTCTTGCTTGCCCTCATGTCTGAGATGGGGGACGATTTTGTCAAGAAGGGCAGCAATGCCGAGGGCAACATTCATGTTGACCCCTCGGATGAAGCTACCACTTTACATGTTAAGAAGTTCCGGGTTGGTAGTGGTAATATTATTGGAAAAGGGGTTCTTCAAGACTTCTTTACTTGCGCCGTTGCTTTGCCCGCTATGGGTGGCTCTATTCTTCACAGAACTAGTAGCCTTGCAGATGTTGTATCTATGCTCATAGTAGAAATAGAAAGGCAATTTATCCATATGCATACATGTATTCAAAGAGTATTTTTGGAGTTCTCCAGTATTGAGCATTCTTCCGTTAAGCATGTAGCTACTATATTTTTGGCTTATGAATTTAGATATATCATGAAAAAAGGCCAGAGAATTTTTTGCTCATTACGGAGTAGATGCAGGTCGACCTCCTATAGAGGCTATCTTGTTCAATCAAGAAGACCTTATGTGTTTGTGATCTCCTGATCATGTTGCTTTTAATGAAAACCTTAGAAAAAAGGTTCTTGTTGAGATCTTGATTGATAGAATTTCTGAGATAAACGATGACTTTGTTGTTCAAAATAATGGGTTAGGCTTCTCTCTTGAATGAAGGCTTATGTCCTTCTGCCAAAAGAACGCCTATAATGATGTATTGGTCATCCACTACAAAGGGCCAAAGGAGGAACCTGTTCCTCCCGAGATTGATGTAGGGGACTTTTGTCCCATTAAATTTAGACCTTTTGATTACTTTTGTTTGCCACAAAGGAAGCTTGATGCTGATCATAGGGAATATGAGATGAGCTTTCGCGACATATCGTACCACTATGGCTATCCCTAGATCTATCTTGTATCGTGCCTAGCTAGGGGCGTAAAACGATAGTGCTTGTTGGGAGGCAACCCAATTTTATGTTTTTTGCTTTTGTTGCTGTTAGGGGATAAATATTGCATCTACCCTCTGATTAGATGTGTTTTCATGTTTTGTTTAGTGTTTGTGCCAAGTACAACCTTTGGTAGGACTTGTGTGAAGTTTATACGATCTTGTTGTGAAAAACAGAATCGTTAGCGCTCGCTAAAGTAGTCTTCCGATTTTACTGGAGCGTGCTTTTTAGTTGATTATTTTTGCTGATGATTGGTGGACAAATTGTGCAAATGTTTCAATTTAGTTTGAATTTTTTGGAGTTCCAGAAGTAGGCGAACCCAGTAAATTACTACAGACTGTTCTGTCTTTGACAGATTCTGTTTTTCGTGTGTTGTTTGCTTATTCCGATGCATCTATGAGTAATATTGGAGGATATGAACCATAGATAACTTGGAGTACAGTAGGTTTGACACCAATAAAAACAATGAATGAATTCCTTGATGTACCTTTGAGTAGTGGTTTGTTTTCTCTTACTAACGGAGCTCGCGAGAATTTTTCTCTAAGTTTTGTGTTGTGAAGTTTTCAAGTTTTGAGTATTGTTTTGATGGACTATGGAACAAGGAGTAGCAAAGGCCTAAGCTTGGGGATGCCCATGGCACCTCAAGTAAAATCAAGATAATCAAAAGCCTAAGCTTGGGGATGCCCCGGGAAGGCATCCCCTCTTTCGTCTTCATCCATCGGTAACTATACTTGGAGCTATATTTTTATTCGCAACATGCTATGTGTTTTGCTTGGAGCGTCTTGTATAATTTGAGTCTTTGCTTGTTAGTTTTCCACAATCATCCTTGCTGGACACACCTATTTGAGAGAGTTAAATATGGCCTAGAAATTGTTAGAACACTCTATGTGCTTCACTTATATCTTTTGAGTTGAATAGTTTTTGCTCTAGTGCTTCACTTATATCTTTTAGAGCATGGTGGTGGTAATATTTTGTAGAAATTGTTGAACTATCATGCTTCACTTAGATCTATTTGAGAGTCTATCAAAACAGCATGGTAAAGTGTTTAGGCTAAAGAAACTAGTCTTCACATGATAAACATCCAATGTCAATGTAGTAAAATTTTCACACCAAGTGCATTGAATAGAATGAGATGTTGGATGCTTGATAATTGTTTTGAGACATGAGGATGGTGATATTAGAGTCATGCCAGTGGAGTTATTATGAAATAGAAGAATACTTGTGTTAAGGTTAGTGATTCTCGTATCATGCATGTATGGTGAACCACTATGTGACGAAGTTAGAGCATGAGGTATTTGTAGAGTGCCAACCTTTGTGTGGAGGTCGGGGGCGCGCGATGGTTAACTCCTAACAACCTCCCCCTAGGGGCATGCGTTGATTGCTTTGTTTTGATGACTCGTAATTTTTTGCAATAAGTATATGAGTTCTTATGACTAATGTTGAGTCCATGGATTATACGCACTCTCACCCTTCCACCATTGCTAGCCTCTCTTGTACCGCGCAACTTTCGCCGGTGCCATAAACCCACTATATATCCTTTCTCAAATAGCCACCATATTGTTCCTCAAAACAGCCACCATACCTACCTATCATGGCATTTCCATAGCCATTCCGAGATATATTGCCATGCAACTTTCCACCGTTCCGTTTATATGACACACATCATATTGTCATATTGCCATGCATGATCATATAGTTGACATCGTATTCATGGCAAGGCCACCATGCATAATATTTTCATACACGTCACTCTTGTTTCATTGCACATACCGGTACACCGCCGGAGGCATTCACATAGAGTCATACTTTGTTGTTGTAGTATCGAGTTGTAATATCGTGTTGTAGTGAAAGTGTGATGATCATCATTATTAGAGCATTGTCCCATGGAAGGAAAGGCTAAATCTATAAAGCCCCTCCGCAAAAAAAGAGAAAAAAAAAGAAAGGCCAAAGAAAAAATAGGGGCCCAAAAAAAGAAAAAAAAGAAAAAAAAAAGAAAAAAAGAAAAGAAAAGGAAAAGGGACAATTGCTACTATCTTCTTTTCCACACTTGTGCTTCAAAGTAGCACCATGTTCTTCATTGTAGAGAGTCTCATGCTTAGTCACTTTCATATACTAGTGGGAATTTTCGTTATAGAACTTGGCTTGTATATTCCAACGATGGGCTTCCTCAAATGCCCTAGGTCTTCGTGAGCAAGCAAGTTGGATGCACACCCACTAGTTTCTTTTGTTGAGCTTTCATTCATATTTAGCTCTAGTGCATCCGTTGCATGGCAATCCCTACTCACTCACATTGATATCTATTGATGGGCCTCTCCATAGCCCGTTGATACACCTAGTCGATGTGAGACTATCTCCCTCTTTTAGTCTTCTCCACAACCACCTCCATTCCACCCATAGTGCTATATCCATGGCTCACGCTCATGTATTGCGTGAAAGTTGAATAGTTTGAAAAGATAGAGTATGAAAACAAATGCTTGGCTGAAATCGGGGTTGTGAATGATATGAATATTTTGTGTGATAACAAGGGAGCATAGTCAACACTATATGATTTTGTAGGGATAACTTTCTTTAGCCATAGTATTTTGAGAAGACATGATTGTTTTGTTAGTATTGCTTGAAGTATTGTTATTTCTTATGTCAATATAGACTTTTATCTTGAATCCTTCAGATCTGAACGTTCATGCCACAATTAAGAGAATTACATTGAATAACTATATTGGTTAGCATTCCACATCAAAAATTCTTTCTTTATCATTTACCTACTTGAGGACAAGCAGGAATTAAGCTTGGGGATGCTTGATACGTCTCCAACGTATCTAAAATTTTTGATTGTTCCATGCTATTATTTATGAAGTCTTGGATGTTTAATGGGCTTTATCATTCAGTTTTAGATCATTTTTGGGACTAACCTACTAACCCAAAGGCCCAGTCCAGATTGCTGTTTTTTGCCAATTTCAAGGTTTTGAAGAAAAGGAATATCAAACGGAGTCCAAACGGAATGAAACCTTCACGAGAGATATTTTTGGAGGAAATCACGCTCGGGAAACATCAGGACCAAGTGAGGGGACGAAGGGCCAGCCCTCGAGGGTGGGGGGCGCGCCCCTGCCTCGAGGATGGCCCACACGGTCCCCAGTGCCCTCCTTCTTCCTATATATACCTACATACCCCAGAAACTCCATACGCAGTGAGAAAACAATAATTCCACCGCCGTAGCTTCTGTTCCCGTGGAGATCCCATCTTGGAGCCTGTTTCGGGGGGGGGGGATCCATCACGGAGGCCTTCATCATCATCATCATCGCCATCACCACGAGTTGTGAGTAGTTTACCACAGACCTTCGGGTCCATAGCTAGTATCTAGATGGCTTCTTCTCTCTCTCTGGATCTCAATACAAAGTTCTCCTCGGTCTTCGAGGAGATCTATTCAATGTAATCTCTTTTTGCGGTGTGTTTGTCGAGATCCGATGAATTGTGAGTTTATGATCAAGGTTATCTATGAAAGATATTGGTTCTTCTCTGAACTTTTTATGTGTGCTCATAATATCCTTGCAAGTCTCTTCGAATTATTGGTTTGGTTTGGCCTACTAGATCTATAGTTCTTGCAATGGGAGAAGTGCTTGGCTTTGGGTTCAATCTTGCAGTGTAATTTCCCAGTGACAGTAGGGGCAGCAAGGCACGTATTGTAATGTTGCCATCGAGGATAAAAAGATGGGGTTTACATCATATTGCTTGAGTTTATCCCTCTACATCATGTCATCTTGCTTAAAGCGTTACTCTGTTCGTATGAACTCAATACACTAGATGCATGCTGGATAGCGGTCGATGTGTGGAGCAACAGTAGTAGATGCAGGCAGGAGTCGGTCTACTTGTCTCGGACGTGATGCCTATATACAATGATCATGCCTAGATAGTCTCATAATTATTCGCTTTTCTATCAATTGCTCGACAGTAATTTGTTTACCCGCCGTAGAATACCGCTATCATGAGAGAAGCCACTAGAGAAAACTATGGCCCCCGGGTCTATTCTCAACATATCAATCTACATCTACTTTACTTTTATCGCTTTTATTTGCTGTTTTATTAAACTAAAAATACCAAAAATATAATTATCATCTCTATCAGATCTCACTCTCGTAAGTGACCGTAAAGGGATTGACAACCCCTTATCGCGTTGGTTGCGAAGTTCTTATTTGTTTGTGTAGGTGCGAGGGACTGGCGCGTGGTCTCCTACTGGATTGATACTTTGGTTCTCAAAAACAGAGGGAAATACTTACGCTACTGTGCTGCATCTCCCTTTCCTCTTCGAGGGAATACAACACAAGCTCAAGAGGTAGCAGTACGCTCGGTCTCTAATTTCATAGACTACCTCCTTGTGTTTTGAGTTTGCATAACTCTTATGTCTAGACTGAGCTACCTTCAGTCTATCTCGAACGAGCTTAACCTTCTCTTCCGACTCTTTGATCAGATCCGGTCCAAATAACTGACGATCTTCGACTTTATCCAACATCAACGGCGTTCGGCATCTCCTTCCATACAATGCTTCGAACAGTGCCATCTTTAAACTGGCCTGGTAACTGTTGTTGTACGATAATTCCGCGTAGGGCAAGTTTTCATCCCAACTAGATCCATAATCTAGCGCGCAAGCTCTCAACATGTCCTCCAGAATCTGATTGACTCTTTTGGTCTGCCCATCAGTCTGCGGGTGAAAGGCTGCACTGAACTCTAGCCTGGTACTTAATGTCTGGTGTAATTGATGCCAAAACTTTGAAGTAAACTGTGTTCCTCTTTCTGATACGATGGTCCTTGGAACTTCGTGCAGACATACGATACTGGTCATGTATATCTTGGCCAACTTTGCACTGTTATAGGTGGTTTTCACGGGGATAAAGTGGGATACTTTGGTCAAGCGATCCACTACTACCCAGATTGAGTCATATCCCGATCGGGTCCTGGGAAATCCGGTGATAAAGTCCATGCCAAGCTTGTCCCTCTTCCATTCGGGTATCGGCATAGGCTGCAGTAATCCTGCTGGCTTCTGATGTTCTACATTCACTCTTTGACATACATCACATACGGATACATACTTGGCAATGTCCTTCTTCATTCCCGTCCACCAGAAACGTTCCTTCAAGTCCAAATACATCTTAGTGTTTCCGGGGTGTATCGAGTATGGCGAATCATGTGCTTCCTGTAGTACCAACTTCCTGATATTGGTGCTGTTGGGCACATAGACGCGGTCCTCAAACAACAAGGTGTCGTGTTCATCCTCACGAAAACCCTTGGCTTTTCCTTCGCTCATCTTCTCCTTTATTTCTACAATTTCTTTGTCATCCTTCTGAGCTTCTCGTATCTTTCCCAATAATGTTGACTGAACCTCCAAGGCTGCAACAAAACCTCTAGGAACTATCTCCAAACGAAGCTCCCTAAGATCTTCTGCTAACTCCTTTGGGAATCCTTCATTCACTAGGGTATTGACATAACTCTTCCGGCTCAAAGCGTCTGCAACGACATTGGCCTTGCCTAGATGATAGTGCAGCTTCATATCATAATCCTTGATAAGCTCCAACCACCTCCGCTATCTGAGGTTCAGTTCCTTCTAAGTGAAAATGTACCTCAAACCCTTGTGATCCGTGTACACATCACAACGGTTTCCGATTAGGAAATGTCTCCAGGTTTTGATCGCATGCACTACATTTGCTAGCTCCAAATCATGCGTATCATAATTCAACTCGTGCGGTCGGAGTTGACGGGATGCATAAGAAACAACTCTTCCATCCTGCATGAGTACTCCTCCAAGTCCTAAGCGAGAAGCGTCGCAATACACTTGGAAATCCTTGCGTATATCTCTCCTGAAAACTTTCTTCGCACTCTTCAGTCCAATGGAACTTTGTGTCCTTCTTCAACAATGTCGTCATAGGCTTTGCAATCTTGGAGAAATTCTCTATGAATCTCCGGTAATATCCTGCGAGTCCAAGAAAACTGCGGATTTCTCCAACTGAGGTGGGTGCCAACCACTCAGTGACTTTCTGAACCTTGGTAGCATCCATTGCTATACCTTCTCCTGATATAACATGTCCTAAGAATCCAACTTCCTTCAACCAAAACTCACATTTGCTGAACTTGGCATATAACTGGTGTTCTCTGAGCTTCTTAAGAACCAAACACAAATGTTCCTTGTGTTCCTCTTCGTTCTTTGAATACACCAAGATATCATCAATGAATACCACGACAAACTTATCTAAGAATTCCATGAACATCTTATTCATCATACTCATGAAGTAGGCAGGGGCGTTAGTCAATTCAAATGATATAACCGTATACTCATATAGCCCATACCATGTGGTGAAGGCAGTCTTAGGTATATCCTTTTCTTGGATCTTCAACTAGTGGTATCCTGGTCGTAGATCAAGTTTGGAGAATAGTTTAGCTCCTTGAAGTTGGTCGAACAAATCATTAATCATCGGAAGTGGGTACTTATTCTTAATCGTCACTTCATTCAGTGCCCGATAATCAACGACCATCCTTAAAGATCCATCCTTCTTCTCGACCAAGAGCATTGGGGCTCCCCAGGGTGATGAACTTCGTCGAATAAATCCCTTCTCCAATAATTCCTTAAACTGCTTCTTGATCTCCTCCAAATCATTCACTGGCATCCGGTATGGTCTCTTCGATATTAGTCCGGTGCCTGGCAATAGTTCTATCAAAAACTCAATGTCCCGATCTGGCGGCATACCTGGTAGCTCCTCTGGAAATACATCCGGGTAATCCTTCACTACAGGCACTTCCTCTTAAACAACTCCCGAGAGAGAATTTACTTGTGTCCTCCTAGGCGCATGCCTAGATACATACTTGATCATTTTTCCCTCCGGGGTGGTAAGTAGAATTGAATTACTGGCACAATCGATGTTCCCTCCATACATCGATAGCCAATCCATACCTAGTATCACATCCAATCCTTGTGATTCCAAAATTATCAGGTCTGAGGGGAAAACATGGCGTCCAATGTTCAATGGCATCTGAAAACATCCTTGACTTGCCATATATTCCGCTCATGGTGAGCTTACTAACATAGGTGTCTTAAGTACTTGGGTGGACAACTTATATCTATCCACGAATCCCCTTGAAATGTATGTATGCGATGCACCAGTATCAAAAAGAACTATTGCGGTAAATGACTTAACCAAAAACTTACCGACAACTGCATCAGGCTGCTCCTCAACCTCCTCCATGTTCACGTGGTTCACTTGTCCCCTCTTGAAAGGGTTGGGCTTCTTCCCATAGCTTCCATTGTCGTTCCCATTCTTCACTTCAGGGCACTCCGTGGCGTAGTGTCCATTCTTCCCGCACTTGAAACAGATAATGTGACCTAGATCCCTCTTGGCAGGTGTGGCTGGAGTGGAGCGGTTCTGATTATTGCTTGCGCCATTCCCATTCCCATTCTTGGGGCCATTGTGGATATGAGAACTCCGTCCATTGTGGGTGTGGCCTCCATGGTTATGAGTATATCCTCCCGAGTTCGGGGTTGAACGGGGCTTCTGTTGGGCTCCAGAATTATTCTTTCCTTGTTCGTACTTCTTCTTGCGGCTCTAAATCTGCTGCTGCTTCCCTTCAATCATAAGAGCCTTATCTACCAACTCCTGGTAGTTGTTGAATGTTGCCACCATCAACTGTACGCTCATCTCATCATTCAGCCCTTCCATAAACTTCTCCTGCTTCGCGGCATCTGTGGCCACATCATCAGGGGCATAGCGAGATAGATTACTAAACTCATCTATGTACTGAGCCACAGTACGATTTCCATGGCGCAAGTTGCGAAACTCACGCTTCTTCATGCTCATAGCCCCAGTTGAGACATGGGCGGTGCGAAAAGCTTGCTGAAACTGATCCCAAGTGACATTGGCTATAGGGAAAATGGTTGTGTAATTCTCCCACCATGAGGCTGTTGGTCCATCCAATTGATGTGCGGCAAAATGCACCTTCTCAGCATCTATGCACCCTGCGGTTATCAACTCCCTTCCAATCTTGTGTAGCCAGTCATCAACAACTATCGGCTTGACACTACTCGAAAACACCGGCGACTGTAACCTTAGAAAACGGGCTAGGTTGTCCACTCGTGGTTGTTGTTGTTGTTGTTGTTGTTGTTGTTGTTGTTGTTGTTGTTGTTGTTGTTGTTGTTGTTGTTGTTGTTGTTGTTGTTGTTGTTGTTGTTGTTGTTGTTGTTGTTGTTGTTGTTGTTGTTGTTGTTGTTGTTGTTGTTGTTGTTGTTGTTGTTGTTGTTGTTGTTGTTGTTGTTGTTGTTGTT